>BSBM01000036.1:7065000-7665000 GCA_027924585.1 Larix kaempferi
AGCAGCTGTGGGCACCGAGTTCAATTGGTGTCAATTCCTTCTGAATGAATTCTTCGATGAACTCAATGACACCTAGGAAAATGGTGGACAGTTCCACTTCACATGGCTCATCATTCTCATCGCCTTTTGCGGATGGAAGGAGCCAAGGGACTATGTGGGGATTAACATTGAAACCTATGATCCTAGAGGATTCCGGTATGCAAATTTCATCGCAGAGCGACAGCATGCAACAGCTGAGGTGTTCTACCAATATTATACTCAACTACGTGATGCGATTGTCCGTACACCCTGCATCACAAAGCAGATAAAGTCGAAGTACATTCGCATTCTGGACTTCAGTGCATACATGCGATGTATCTTCATCGCACCAAAGGAAAAAATGAAGAACCCAAACTGGTTCCCAGGTAACTACCACATGTATGAGGAGGATATTGAAGCCCTCATGAAGGATTGGCCCACCGACTTCCGTGTGGAAGTGATGGATGTTGAGACAATCTCTGAAGAGGACGAGCCAATCTCGCTGGCATGCCCGATTGTTGAAGAAACTGGCAAGCGCAAAGAGCTAGAGACTATGCAGAAGCCAATGGCAAGAAATAAGGTGAAGGCTACAAAGATTCAATCTGAGGCAGTACTGAATGAAGATGATTATGAGATGATAGCCGAAATAGTTTCAGAACAAATGAAGGAGCTCATGGAAGCTAAAGATAAGAACGATAAGGTCATCTAGGATGACCTCCAAAAGACGCGGCTTGCAATGCAAGGCCTGATGAAGAAAATGGATGATGTCCAAAAAATCCTTACCTTGCCGCGAGAAGCAGGAGCCGAAGGGAGGTCGGCAAGGACCTCGCAGCAAAAAGTGCCACAGCTATCATTAACGCTACCATCGAAGACCAGAATTGTCCACATCGACCCATTAGTTGTTGCACTGTCAATGGAAGAGTCTTAAACATAAAGGGATTCGAGCGGGTAGAGCTCAACTTGGAAAAAATCCCATTCCCAAGATTGCACTTCATCCACATGCAGATCGTCGAGGAGATGCATGACCGAACAGTAGAGTCAATGAAGTCATAAGCGGAGCTCACTGCAGCAAACAGACAGCTCGAGTTGCGCGCAGACATGCAGCTATGAAATGAACAAGACCGCCGACGGAACTTGGAGACTACCATATCTAATGATGTGAAGGATATTGAAGGCATAGAAATCCAGGATGATCCTGTAGACACAGTTCTGAGTATCGGAGATAAGGTGAGATCCTTGCAATCAGAGATGCAGGATAAAGAGATTTATTATGAGGTTGATATTGCCACATTGAAGGATAAGCTGAATAAGCAGACACCATTAACTGAGCAGCAGTTGAGAGAACAAGCTGTCAGTACCGCTGCGCAAAATATGATGAGCGGCATCACTCAGTGCCAAGAGATGCTGGAACAAGCCTCCAAGGAATTCACTACTCTTGAAGAGGATCAAGCGTTGTAGCACATGAAGACCGCGGTAAAGGAAAAACAGACTGCCATGGATAAATTGGATGCAGAGGTAAAAGATTTTCCACCAAGGGAGAGGCTGGCCAGGTATAAGGAAGTATCAGGCTTGAAGAAGCAAGTCCAGGCATTAAGAGAGAAGGAGACCGAAATGGACAATTAGTCACAGCAACTCATGGAGGATGCTACAGCAGTGTCGCAGCAGATAGAAAACAAGCTGGAAGAAATACGTGACAACCGAGAGCAAGTACAGGGACAGATTAGAGCAGAGATAACCCCAGGGCTACTCGAAATGGTTCAGGAAGTTGAGTAGGATACCAAACAAGCAGTCGAATAGTTGCTCTACATATATAATGAGTTCAGGGCCAAGCTAGTTCCACCGGCCGCAGAGCAGAGTGAGACAACTGCAGCAGCAAGTGGCTCGGGGACGAGCCACATGTAAGTGTTAGGGGCATGTTGGGCCTAGCCCAATAGGGCCATTTTTGGTGAAATTTTTGATGATAAATGGACCAGAGCTGTGCGCAGCTCAGGAAAATATCGAATTTTTCCTAAGTATCGAGAGTGTTGCGAAGATGTGCGCAGTACCGAGTTTTGAAGGATGCTGCGAAGATCAACGCTAAACAGGTTCAGTGCTGCGAAGGTAGTAGGCCATGTGGAACCAGTAAAGTTGTGTATTGGATAGAGGATGTCCAGATGGAGTGGATAGACCAACGATGGTCTACTTTTGGTAAGACTGTTGGAAAGATGTCAAGTTGAGGGCATAAGTAGATCAGGAAGGCAGCCGACTATACGAGTCCGTTAAGCAGAGGGCAGATCAGGAAAGTGACATTTTGGTGTATAGCAGAGTACGTGACTATTAAGGGGAAAATGGTGGATTGAAAGCAACTGGGAGCTGAGTCACTTGTACGTGGCGGATAAGGAACAGACGGCCTGCAGAGAAAGCAACTGGGAGCTGAGCTAGTCGCACGAGTCCTCTAGTGGAAGGACAGCTCGAAGTGGATGACCTGTTGGTGTATGCACAACAGGAAGACTAAAAGCGACAGATCTAAGGCATGGAGGACTGCCACGACAGCAGAATCGCTATCAGAAGCTGGCATGACGGTTCAGAGGGACCGTAGTGGTTTGGAAACCCTAAGGGTTTCGGTCTTCAATGTTATAAAGACACGACCTTTGGGCGTGATCTATTTAAGAAGACCATTTTTGTATAGGAAGGGTTGGTCAAGGTGAAGGGTCGTTATTAGTGATTGTTATGGTATGGTAATATCTTTTGAATCAAGAATAGATTGTAAAGGCTCTGCAGCTGAGTGCATAGAGACCTATCAGAGAAAGAAGAGAGCCGTAGCTGAGTGCACGGCTAAGAACTGTGACCCTTCCTTAAAATAAATATCAAACACAGTTCTTGTGGACATAGCTGCCCATCCGGGGGAGTGAACCACGTTAAATAGTGTGTTTTGTGACTAAATGTTTACATGTGTGTTTGCATTTATCTGTTTCTATAGTTGGATGTCTGAATATTTGCTCACAATCTATTATGAGGAGGCTTTTATATGCATTTTCCATCAAGAGAGTATGGAATGATATGTTAAGTCTGCATGAATAGATGTATGGTTAATATTAGCTTCGCTTCTAAGGACAGTGAATCTATCGTCTGCTCGAGTATGGGGAAAGCCATTTATGTGTCTGAATGAATGCAGTTGAAGAATGTATAACAGTTAGTCCACACCTGAGGGTTATGCTTAAAATAGTAACAGTCTAAGTGTGTGAGTGAGCATTAAGTAGTAAGTTAGTTAAGTGTATGACTAAATGGATGAGTGATATTCAGCTCATTGCTTTAAGCATTTTGCAAATAGTCCAAGTGTAGGAAGTCAAGCAGCAGTGCTCGCAGTGTAGCATTAAGTATCGCAATAAGGGAGAAGATAGTGGTACGGGCCGTGGTGTTGACCATCGTCGTGCAGTCTGACCCTCACAGCGTACAGCCAGTGCGCTGCCGCGAACTTCGTCATAGTCATCAACTCATCACTCACTATGGACATCTGAGTCCACAGTGCCCCATTAGAAACACCTCGGGTGAGACCTCAGCCTGCTTGTGGGTAATTCCCAAAAGGGCCGGTGCGAAGGGGTTTTGTTGTTTTAAGGTAACTGCGCAGAACCTGGGTCTTCATAAAACCTCTGGTCAGCATTTGTATAGCCAACATGGACCCCAGGTATGTTCGGCTTCCTATCAGTTCAAGGGATTCACTCGGCCACCAATGTTGTTTGACGGCTTGTGTATTGGGGCAGTACCCCTCACTCTACATCTCAAGTAAAACTGATAACCGCTTTGCCACAAACGACAGCTCTTGGTTTACCTCATGGGTGGGAACTAGTCCATCAAGTAGGGGTCATTTCCCTTATCGCTGGCAGGTCCTCTCAATGGGCCAACTACTTTGGGGTTCCTATGGTACTCCTCACAATGCGTTTTAGGGCTTTTGCCCAAGTACTTCCCACAGTTAAGCGGATAGGGATTTTTCCCAGATCCAAAGTTGCAACAGATGGAAAAAAAAAATTGCCAGAAATTTCACCCAATGAGCCCAAGAAAGTTCTCTGATACCAGATGTGAAGAACCTGCAACAATTAATTAATGAGAATACATGAGATAACATAAATAACAGAACTGAGAATCGCTTTTATTGATCGTGGGCCACTTCGAGGGGGCAACCTCCTTTGAGCAAGCTCAATACAAATAACTTCACGGTGCCTTCATTGGTCTCAATAGAAACTTATATACTAAGTCTAGGCGCCAATAACATGGTTCAATACCATGTGTCAATACAAACCATTAGCCAATACAAACTATGGATCAACAAATACTACGGGACGACTTACAAAGCATATGCGTCCAACAACAATAAGACAAACTATGGATCAACAAATACTACGGGACGACTTACAAAGCATATGCGTCCAACAACAATATACTAACAAAGTAAATAGAAGGGTTGACATGGGTTGCTAACAAAAGAAAGGAAAAACCCTAAACCATTAACCTAAACCACTTGGTTCCTAAAACCATGGGGCAATACTCCACCACCCAAAAATATCTTTAAATAAGTGATGGAGGCCCCCCATTTCTCATCCACTATTCATCCTATCCTTATGCAGTCAAAATCACTCCAGAACCCTAGCCCAACCATTTGAGCTTGAGTTCTCCATTTAGAGTGAAACTTTGGCCAAACCCTGGAGCATTTTGGAGAAGATAGAGAACATTGGAGCACTGGTGCACTATGTTGGCAGGCGGTTAGGATGGGTCATTATCGCAGCACCGCAAGTGCTGCGATACCGCGAAAGGTGGAAAGCCGAGCACAAACGATGTTATATTTTTGTATTTTTGGGTCAATTGTACCGTGGTATGCGGTTTTTTGGGTCATTTGGACCATGTTAGTTAGATTTTGGGTCATTTGCTCGAAGTGTCAGTTAGGAAGTTGTTAGTAAGTGGACAAGCAATATAAAGGAGGATGCCTATATATAGTCATAGAGTTGTATGTGTTGGATGATCTGGGATTTTTATGCAGTTTTGATTAGGTATCTGAGATCAAGAGATACCTGCGAAATCTGTATTTTGCGGAGATATTGTATCTGGGTTTTTGCAAAGTTAATATGACATGACAGAGCTATTTTTGCGGAATCCCTGTGCCTCTTTTTTTCATCTGTGGTAATGAATGTTGTGATATATGAATGATGCTATGCTTTCTTGCTGCAATTAATGCTTTACTGTTATATTTGCTACGATGATGAATGTTGAATGATGTTGTGAATGTAAATGATGTTTGAGTTACATGCATAGACCTATTTCTGAAATGTTGTTAGAAGTTAGGTAATTAAGCGGAAAACATTATCCTTCATTCGGCGGAAACATGGTTCCATCAACTCTCCCTTGAACATCTCGGGTGAGACCTCATCTGCTCTGCAGGTGTTGCTGGATGGGTTAAAACCTATCTGGGCCGGCGCTCAGGGAGATCGTGGTGGTTTGGATGTCGATAGTGAGAGGAACCCCTGTTGACTGGGTTTGAGTCAACAAATGGTTCTGTTTCCAGGACTGTGTGTGAAGTGAAAGGAGGATATGTTGTGGCATCCAACGCAACCGGAGATACAGAACTGGTTTGATCAGAAGTTGCAAGAATTTGCTGAAAATGAAATTCAAAACTCTCAGCCGATGGTAGATTAGTGGGTGGAAAGATATATTCACGACGGTCCGCATGAATATTTTTTCTGCAAGTTCCCAGTCATCTTGTTCAAGTGGTTGGCGAAGTTGACCTTTCAGAAGAGGAACTTCCAAGGCGGTGAACCTACGACCTGGACCCTAGAGTTGATTCAAGAATTGCAAGAGGTTGACATCAAGGCGTCGCGGGCTGTTAAAGTGTGGCTCGATAGCATATTGGAAGGTTATATCACTGAATTTGCGGTTGATACCCAAAAATCTTATAGTGAAGCTGATAGATATTTCTTCCATGGACCCCAGGGAAGGTTTCTGTTGTCGCTCCAACTGTTCATTAAGATGCTTATTTGCAAGAAGGGTATATTGAAGATGCATCTGGATCAATAAACAGCCTGGTGGGTGGAGGATGTGGGTATCGCGACAGCAAGGGGGAAGTACATGGAAAGATAAGGGGTAGATGGGTGCAGGTCATGATGAAACTGTGATTGAAGCCAAGGAAGAGAGTGGTCTTACAAGGGGAGGAGCAAGGTTTCGACAGGAAAAGAGGCAAGGAACAGGAGAAGGTCCTGCTGCGATCGAACCGCAAGGCCGCGAAGGAAGACCACATGGGATGAAGCGACCTCAGAGTCTAGACAAGGACAACTAGGCTATGCCCAAGATAGATGCAGAACCAAACCCCAGTGGCAGTGTACCCACACCTCCGCTCACTATCTGTAAACTAGTGAGAAATACAACCTCGACACCACCATGTCAACAAAAATTGATTGCTAGTAGTTCAGCGACTGCGGAAAGGAAGCCTAGGATGGCGGGC
Source organism: Larix kaempferi (assembly GCA_027924585.1). Taxonomy (NCBI): domain Eukaryota; kingdom Viridiplantae; phylum Streptophyta; class Pinopsida; order Pinales; family Pinaceae; genus Larix; species Larix kaempferi. The sequence goes on from BSBM01000036.1 coordinate 7,071,485, forward strand.
AAGGATACTAATTTGCCACTGTTCCATGGAAATGGAATAGATAACCCTGAGTAATACTGGTTACTATGTGAAGAAGTATGGACCGTAAAACAGATCACTGATGACAATGCTAAGAAAGGACAGTTAGAGACAACTCTGCGAGGTCGCGCATTACATTGGTTTATAAAATTTGTTCTAGTCCCTACAGGAGCTCCAGAGAAGACACTATATGATATCAGGACCGGATTGATCGCAGAATTCAAAAAACCCAAGTCTGAAGCACAGTATATTATAGAATGAAAGAGATTAAGTAGTATCCTAATGAAACGGTGTGGGACTTTGACCAGCAATTCAAGACGCTGATAGCAAGGGTTAGTTTTGATATGAGCATTGTCCAACATAAAGAATGGTTCATCGCGGCACTGCTTCCGCACATTCGATTACCGCTAATGCAACAGAACATTACAATGCCCAGCGAAGCTCTGGAGATTGCAATGCGATTGGAAGCATCGCTAATTGGTGAAAACGCAGTCGGGATGTCACAGATTCAGACAGAGCTAGCTAACTTGACCATACAGTTGCAAGATCTTAAGAAGGGTAAGGAACAACGAGAATAAGTCTGGTGCACGCAATGTTGAGGAGAAGGACATACAAAGGATAATTTCCCAGAATTCCACAATTATCTGGTTTCAGGAGCACCAAATCCGTTGAGTGGCGGTGGCATGCCGTGGTGCCGCGTCTATCAGGTATATGGGCACCGCCATGAGGAATGCTAATACATGCAGAAAATGGTCACAAAACCGATGAATCTGTATTGTACCTTCTGTAAATATGTGGGACATGAAGACAAAGATTTCCGATCATATGGGTTGCTTCATGAGAGAAAGTACGATGCATTCTATGTGAAGGACGACAAGTGTTTTGTACAATAATCGCAACCACAGCCACAGGTAGTCCAGCCGCTACCTCAACCGCAAGTGTCGTTTGTACCGCAACAACAACCACAACAGTTTATGCCACAATATGTTCCGATGTAAATGGCTCCACAGTAGCCACAGTACGTTTAGCAACCGCAGTATGCACAGCAAGGGCAAGGCATGCAACCGAATCCTATGCAGCAGCAATTCAATCAAGCATAGTAACAACAGCAAGGCGGAGTCCGTGGAGGATTCTGGGGAAAACACGGAGGAGGATTTGGTCACGGAGGAGGACGAGGTCATGGGCCTTTTCAGTGCTATCACTGTGCAGTGTGGGGACACTATCAGTGAGATTTCCCACTATTGCAGACATAGTACACGTTTTGCTTTGTTATAGATCACACAGTCGAAAACTGCCCATAATTGATTGCGCGATGGCAAGTGGGGAATGTTCCATAATTGCAGAATCAGAACCAGGCATAGCAGCCAATACAGAATCAGATGCAGCAACCAGTGTAGAACCAGAACCAACGCCCAAATAAGAATGTTAATCCGAATGTGAACCAACCAGGGAATCCACCGCTGAACTAGAATCAAGGTGCGAGTGTTGAAACAATTTCTGCGGAGCCAAGGCCACAAGATGCGGTTGTCGCAGTTATCACTCGGCGCGATGCAGCAATAGGAGGGGATAGCTCACAACCGCTCATTCGGTTGGCAGGGCAGAAGAAGTTGTCATTTGACATTGAGTTTGAGCATGATAATTCTTTCCAACACGTCGTGCGATGGACCAGGATCGCGGTAAGGCTATTATTTGCAACATGCCCCCTGTTTTTTATGCTACTTTAGAGGCAGGTCCATCTCATAGTCTGGAACCTTGCAAAAAAAATTTGAGAGTTGTTTATTGTTGGAAAGGGATCCTGCTTCTCTTGCTGAGATCGAGGGATTGTTGCAATGACCAGCGAGGGGACGGCAAGAATCCGTGGTAAACTCTTTAGAGCGGCGGAAGACAGGTAAAAAGATGCATATGAACATTGAAATTGGAGACTATGATGTTGATTCCGTTATTCTGGATCTTGGTTCGGATGTCGACATCTTAACCAAGAAGTCATGGTAGAAAATGGGGAGCCCCCCATTGAGCTGGTCTCCTGTACAGCTCCGGCTAGCTAATCACACCAAGGTGACACTGATTAAAAGAGTTCCACACTTGGTGGTGATCATCGAGGGAATGAAGACTTATGTTGACTTTGATTTCATCGAAGTAGTTGAAGGAGGGAGCTCTTATCTCACGTTGTTGGGGATTGGATGGGCTAATGACAGTGGAGCGGTAATCAACTTCAAGAGGCGGATGACGAATTTCGAAAACCGTGATCTCAGATTCATAACCCCATTGGATCCGGCTGAAGGACGCAGATACATTGAACCAGTGAAGGGCAAATATCCTAGTGGATGGAACCATGCATTCAATATTTCTGAGGATTATATTCATCCGACTGCCAATGGTGAGCTTGGATGGCACAGTGACAACTCTGTGTCTTCCGACTCTCATGATGCGTTAGAACATTGGCAAAACCACTTGCATGAGGTGTAGCTCCACAAGTGTGGGTTAGTCACGCAGTCGTTATGTTTGTCGAACTTTCTGGCGGAGTTCGAGGAAAGAGTTTCAAAACCACAGCGACTATTGGCATTAGAGGAAGCGCTGAAGGCTGCTCCAGCATGCTAGTGGGCGACACATAAGAAATCAATCGACAGATGGTCGCAATGCAGGATATTGATTATGGTTCGCTTTGGCGATACCGAGGTTTACCACACAGGGAAATATGATGGTCGGAATAACCCTGGAAGTCATTTGATGGAGTGTCAGACATTGTGGGCATCGCAACCAAGAGATGACTGGGTCCATGCATTTATCCATACTTTGGAGGAAATGCCACGATCATGGTACACTGCTACTGAATTGTGGGGAGAAATCACTACTTGGTTGGAGTTGACAGTTTGTTTCATTCATACATTCAATTTCACAGATCCCAACCCAGATGTCCATAACGTGTTGCAGCTCATCCGTGATGTGGTAATGAAGGTTGTTCGAGTGGCATATCCTGAGGATCCACACATGCACTTCCAGATGCAATCCATGATGGAATGTTATAATATCACTGGTGGGCCCGAAGACGGTGATGATCCATGGAATTTCAACATTCTGGAATTTGAAGGGAGTCGCGATGTGGTAGCACCTGATGCACCAAGTGATCCGATCAGCTAGCCCTTGAAGCTTCGTAAGATCAATATTGGGACAGAGACCACTCCCAAGTATACGAATGTTGGAGATTATTGGGATGATGAGATGATGGGAAAGCTAACTAACTTGTTGCATGAATTTCAAGACCTCTTTCCTACAAATTTTTCAAAGATGAAAGGTATTTTTGGAGATTCAGGGGAGATGAAGATCCCATTGAAACCAAACGCTAAACCAATCAGGTAGCGACCCTACCAGCTGAATCCGCGCCATAAGGAGAGGGTCAAGGTATAACTTGATTGCATGTTGGATGCTGGTATTATTGAACTGGTTGAAGAGTTAGAATGGATCAGTCCTATGGTGGTTCAGGACAAGAAGACCGACGAGGTGAGCATTTTTGTCGATTTGCAGAATTTGAATGATGCCTGCTTACATGATCCCTTTCTGACCCCATTTACTAATGAGGTACTTGAAGGAGTGGGCGGCCAGGAGATGTAGTCTTTCACAGACGTGTTCTCGGGCTATCATCAGATCTGCATCGCGAAGGAAGACCGCCACAAGATGACTTTTGTGACAAAATGGGGTTGTTTTCAATACACAGTAATGTCGTTTGGGTTGAAGAATACACCTCCGATATTCTCGCGGGTTTTCGTTGCTACATTCAAGAATTTCATTCAAAAGTTCTTGCAGGTATACATGGATGACTGGACAGTCTATGGTTTGATCCGGGATCATCTAGAAAACCTACGATTGATGCTAAAGCGTTGTCGATAACATCAGATATCGTTAAACTTGAAGAAGTACATCTTTTGTGCACCATTTGGAATATTGTTGGGTCACATTGTGTGCAAGCAGGGGTTGTTAGTTGATCAAGCAAAGATTGCGCTTATTCTGAGCTTAACACCGTCGACTAATGTTAAGTAGTTTAGAGAAACATTGGGACATACTGGGTATTATCGTAAGTTCATTAGGGGTTATGCAGCGATCACCGCCCCTATGGAGAATTTATTGAAGAAAGATGCGGCATTCCATTGGAGCCCTGAATTTCAAGATAGTTTTGAGACATTGAATGCTAAGATGGCTTCAGTGCCGATACTAGTATTTCCGGACTGGAGTAAGGAATTCCATGTTCATGTTGATGCTTCATCAATCGCACTAGGAGTGGTGTTGGCGCAACTAGGAGAAGGGGATCTAGATCACCCCATTGCTTTCACAAGTCGAAAGTTATCATCAACAGAAAGGAACTATACCACTATAGAGAGGGAAGGTCTGGCGATGGTCTATGCACTGCAGAAGTTTCAACACTACTTATTGGGAGGCCACTTTAAGATGTTTACAGACCACTCTACATTGAAATACCTAATCAATAAGCCTATGTTGTGGGGGAAGATATGTCGTTGGCTATTTCTTTTTCAGGAGTTCGATTTTGAAGTAATTGTGAAGCCAAGGCAGTTGAATGCTGGACTTGATCATCTATCGCAGATTGAAATAAGAGAGGAGCCAACTAACATTGAAGATGGGTTGCCTGATGCGCAACTTTTTAAGGTTGAAGTAGTTGATGGCTACTTTGAATAAATCATTCAGTTTCTGGCAATAGGTACCGCACTCGAAGAATTCACCACTAGTCAAAAGAAGCAATTGGTGGTCAAGGTTGCAGATTTCCAGCTCATTGCAGGAAAGTTATACAAATTGGGAGTAGATGAGATATTGCGACGATGTGTTTTGCGTCATGAGAAAGGGAAGATCTTTTCCGAAGCATACGCAAGAGTGGCTGGGGGGCACTATGGTGGTCGCGGGACTGCCAGGAAGGTGCTTTGTGCGGGGCTCTGGTGGCCCACGCTGCATAATGATGCGATTGACTATGCGTGGTCCTGTGATGTTTGTCAGAGAACTGGGAAGACATCCAGGATGGATGAGATGTCGCTGATTCCTCAACTAACACTGCAGCCATATGAAAAATGGGCAGTGGATTTCATGGGACCAATCAACCCACCTAGGAAGCGTACTGGTGCAAGATACATCATCACAGCGACAGATTATTTGACCAGATGGGTGGAGGCTACACCAGTCATTGATTTTTCCACAGCAATAGCCATAAGTTTTTTGTTTGACAACATAGTCACTCACTTCGTCTTCCCCAAGTTATTGCTAAGTGATCAAGGCAGCCACTTTCTCAATCACACCATCAACGCATTGACGGAGGAACTCGATATACAGCACAAGAAGAGTACACCGTATCATCCGCAGGAAAATGGCACAGTGGAAGCTTTCAACAAGATATTGGAGCATGCGCTGACAAAGGTGTGCAACACGAACCACGATGACTGGGATCTGAAAATCCCAGCAGTCTTGTGGGCGTATCACACCACGTGTAAAAGGTTGATGGGATAGACACCATTCAAGATGGTGTATGGGAAAGAATCAATTATTCCTTTGGATTACATCGTTCCAATTTTGCACATAGCCATGTAAACAGGTATGGATGCTACAGTGGCATTAGAAGAACATCTAGCGTAGTTAGCACAACTGGAAGAAGATCAGTTTATTGCAGGATTCCACTAGAGTGTGGAGAAGGATCGCTAGAAGGCTTGGCATGATCGCCACATCAAAAACAAATAGTTTCAGAAGGGTAACTTGGTACTGTTGTATGACAGCAAGATTATGAAACATCCAGGAAAATTGCAGATGCATTGGCTTGGTCCATATCGCATCAATTACATAACTTCAGGAGGAGCGGTACAGTTGCAATAGTTGGACGGAACGATGCTCCCAAAGTTGATTAATGGAAGTAGATTGAAGCCCTATAGGTCGGGCTTGGAGAAGTGCAATGCCTGAGTTGCATTGGGAAAAAAAAAATGCAGGTTGTTCGATGAGAGGATGGCGCACCAACAGGAACAGAATGCACAAGCAGGGAGGCTTGTGTCACAAGTTAGGAGCGGTCCGTGACCATGGCAGGGTTGCAACTAGGTCAGATCAGCAATAAATGCCAAAATTTTAAGACAGTTAATTAACGATGCTCGTTCGAATGATGGACATTAATGGTGGATTCGATCGATCAGCTGACAGGATTGACGGCAGATTTGGGTCATTAATACAGGATTTAGTCTGAGTTAATGCAGGACTTAGTTATGATTATGAGGGATCCGATTGGGTGCTATAAAAATGGGCCGAAGTTGGTTGGAAGACACCATTTGTGACCAGTGAGTTCAGTTTCCAGTTGAGGAATTATGCAAGCTTGAGATTGTATTGCAGAGAGTAGTTGAAGTGTGTTGGGAAAGTTTTGGGTTGAGCACGGTTGAGCTAATTGTTGGCATTGCGAGAATTGAGCGCGGCATGCCAAGTGAGCCAGAGATGGTGGATATTTACGGTGAATCCGAGTCACCTCTCATCCCTACTCCCATTGAGGAAGAGGTTAATCTCATGGGCAAAGTTGCTAACATGCTAGTGGGATCATCCTCCGTAGTGCGCCAGAAGAGGGGGGGGGACGCAGCTTAGTTTCAACCGGCCTGAGAAGTGGCACACCCATTCCACTGCCCAAGTGCCAGGAGGCGTCGCTGTGGAGAGCCCATCGAGCTCGGGAGTTGTGGAATCTGCAGTTCGTGCAGGCATTTCTGTCGTGGATATCCTAGGCTACCGACCGCCATGTCGAGTTGGGGTGAAGTCAAGGAAGTTCACAAAGAACCAGTGGTATCAAATACGGATGTTGACAATACCTCCAGGGATGAGTTATACCACTGACATCGTACTGGCGCTGATGCAACTGCGGTACGATGATCATGACTTACTAGCGCTGAAAGATGTTATGACGGAGCCTTTTCATCCATGAGCACCAGGGGAGACCAGTCCGACACCACGCATTCCACTTGAATGGGCACGCGGCTTGGAGAAGTCTGGGTTGTTGGGGTTGATCTACATGCCACATTTTGGGCGATTGATAGAATCCAATGCCTGTTTCAAACAGTTGCTGGCTTGTTTTCATGGCGGGGTGCTATGGTTGGACCAGCAGGTCACCGTGACGGTGGACCTGATTTCTAAGATCACAGGCTTGCCGAAGGATGGGGTCGACCCATCACAATACTTTCAGGGAAAGAACAATGACAGAGCGCATGCGGCAAGGTTGCGGAAGCGGTATAAAATGCAGAAAGGTGGTCGGTCTTACCACTTGGACACTATCAACGAGCCCGCAGTCAAGATTCAGGTGCGCATCTTGGCTACCAAAATCCTGCGGAACGCTCAACCCAATCAAGGCAATTCATGGGTTGTCGCTTGTGTAGAGCTATGTGCGGAAAGCATGCAGATGAACTGGTCCATGTTTTTACTTAACCAGTTGATGGAGGATGCGCTGGAAACCCAAGCAGGAAATCGGTCGTTCACTTATAGTTGGCTGCTGATATTGGTCGCGTTAGTCGCCTGGATGGAACCTGACAATTATCAAGGGATGGACGTGGATGGGGTGGAGGAACGCAAAGGAGCTTGCTACCAAAACTTGTGGTGGGTGCAGGAACCAGAGCGACTCAGATATTGTGCCACACAGTTCTGGTTTTATTGGGAAGTGTTGCAGGCAGCCGCTGAGCGGATTCCACGGCTGACTCAGGCTACTGTCAAGAAGTATAAGGGGATTTCCTGGTTCGTAATTGGACTACATAGTATCATTGTGCAAGTGCGTCACGATATGGATAGGAAATGGTTGCAGACCCCCTATAAGATAATAGATGAAGACTTGGATTCGATCATTGACGATTGGTTGGTCGAATGGCATGAACCAGCTATCCAACAGGAGGAGTATACGGGGATACCATCCGATATGCCAATTATGGATGAACCATGTCAGATGTTGGATGAGGAATCATCACAGACCCCTTCCGAGGATGAGTGTCAGGTTGAATAAGGAAAAACAAAAGGGCACTAGGATCTGGGACAATTGGTGGGATGCCCTTGTCATCATAGGTGCAGTTGGGTCGACTGATACTAGCAATCACTAATGCATCCACTGCAATGACTAAAACAATGACAGTGAAGATGGATGAAGGTTTCCATGCGATCACTGCTCGTCCAGATTCCTTGTGCAATATGATGGTGAAGAAGGCGCCGGAAGAAGCATCGGTGCATCCAGTTGGCATAATCAACACTGAGCCGCGAGTCAGGAATGTTGATATTCCCTGACTGCAATTGTGACTAATGGCGAGGCTTTGAAAGCTTTGTTGCAGCCGTTAGAAAAAGTGACTATCAATGTCAATGCGCTACCCACGAAGGCATTGATAAATATGCAAGCGGTTGCCAACCGAGAGATGGTCGACATGATGCATGAGATTAGTGGTAAGTGTTTGCGTTTGCAGGCGAGCAAGTCAGCTGTGAAGGAAGAGGTCGCAACGTTAATAGGAAGGGCTGCTACAGTACGGCAGGCTGTGGATGAGTTGGAAGAGGACATCAAGAAATAATGAGCTGAGAAGGCTTGAGTGATAGAAGAGTTGAAACATGAACATGATCGCCTTATTGTGGAGAAGGCCACCTTATGGGATCGCAATGTGCAGATAGAGACAGTCATTGCTGAGGCTTGTCACCATGTGCCAGAGCCCACCGTAGAGTTGGATGTGATTCAACGTGTGCAGCGACTTGGGCTTTCATTTCCTAGTTGTGGCACGACAATCAAGAGCTAAAAGCCCTGGTAGACCCTGGTACACCAAAATCACAAGTGGATGACTGCAAACGGTCTATTCAGGAAGTAGAAACGCAGATGGTGGAGCTGGAAACTACAGCAATGAAACTCACAGCTGACACCATACAGTTTTGGGGCCGAATTGTTTAGGACGAGCAGATTGAACAATTGACCAAGTTTCGGCAGGAAGCGGAGGGACAGTTGGCAACACTAAAGACAGCAATGCATACGATGCCACCAATGGAGCAGGTTTCCAAGTCCTCGGATTTAAAAGAGTTGTAGCAGCACATCACCAAGGCTAACGAGTGATAGAAGAAGCGCGCTCCGCTGCTGGAGCAGTTCCAAGAAGTTGGTGGTCAGTTCATGACCAAAGCTGGTGAAGTCCTCCAGCCTATATAGGAATGTTGCCACTAGGTTGCGGCCAAACTATGTGAGCATCCATCTTCCCAGGATGTGATTGACAGTCAAGTGGTGGCTATGGCAGCAAAGGAGTAGGTGATGACAGTCGAACAACAGTAAGAGGATTTCGGGGTCAAGACCACAGAGTACACCATGTCCTGTTGACATGGTTCGAGGGCAAGCCACAAGATTGTGTTGGGGACCTATTGGCAGGTGGTTAGGATGGGTCATTATCGCAGCACCGTGAGTGATGCGATACCGCAAAAGGCAGAAAGCCAAGTGCAAACGATGTTATGTTTTTATATTTTTGGGTCAATGGTACCACGGTATGTGGGTTTTTGGGTCATTTGGACCATGTAAGTTAGATTTTGGGTCATTTGCTCGAAGTGTCGGTTAGGAATTTGTTAGTAAGTGGATAAGCAATATAAAGGCGAAAGCCTATATATAGTCATAGAGTTGTATGTGTTGGATGATCTGGGATTTTTATGTGGTTTTGATTTTGTATCTAAGATTAAGAGATACCTGCGAGATCTGTATTTTGCGGAGATATTGTATCTGGGTTTTTGTGGAGTTAATATGACATGACAGAGCTATTTTTATGGAATCCCTATGTCTCTTTTGTTCATCTGTGGTAATGCATGTTGCAATATATGAATGATGCTATGCTTTCTTGCTGCAATTAATGCTTTACTATTATATTTGTTGCGATGATGAATGTTGAATGATGCTGTGAATGTAAATGATGTCTGAGTTACATGCATAGACCTATTTCTGAAATGTTAATAGAAGTCAAGTAATTAAGCTGCAAACATCCTCCTTCATTCGGCAGAAACATGGTTCCATCAAATCTCCCTTGAACATCTCGGGTGAGACCTCATCTGCTTTGTATGTGTTGTTGGACAGGGTAAAACCAATCTAGGCCGGTGCTCAAGGAGATCGCGGTGGTTTGGATGTCGACAGTGAGTGGAACCCTTGTCGACTGGGTTTGAGTCAACACACTACCCTTGTACTGCTGCAAGGACTCCAACCACCTCTTCATTTGAGGTAAAAATATTTGCAAACCCTAGTTTACCCAATCAATAAAAAATTGTAAATCTCATTTACTGTGTTCTCATGGATATTTACTGTTTACTGCTATAGCTTATATTTGTTGTTATGCACATGTTAATGTTTAATTTTTACTTGTTTTAAATCTTGGTTCTTACCCATCATTGAACTACTACTAAGGATTCTTGAATCCTTAGTAGGTTCTCTTTAGCACGAGCTAGGGTGAAAACCCTAGTTACACTTAGGATCTTTGAAATCCTTGATTACAACTTGGTGAGGTGTAAAATTTACAGTCTTTCTTCACCAGAATGAGTGATCTAATAGATTGACAACAAACTATATGAAATACTTGGAACACAAACATGTTATACAACTTGACGATAACTTTATACTCAAAACGAGAACTCTAGCCCTAAAACTCATATTTTTGCATAAAAAACACCAAAAAACAACCCTGAATCAAAAAGTGGTGCTACCAGTAACAAAATTTTTTGTTTTGGGTTAAAATTATAGACATGGACCAAAACAATCATTATTCGTGTTTACAAAAACCTTAAAATCAAGCCCTGAATTGAAAACTAATGCTACCAGTAGCACACATTTTCAAAAAATGGTATTATTATATCATTTTATCATAATTTAAAATTTTATTTATTAAACCTCTTAGTAAAACTATATAAAACCTGCACTCAGATAAACACAAATTATTGAAGAAATTAGTTCCCCACTTTTTCCATATAAAATAAAATAATTTATGATAATATTGATAATAAAATAAAAGAAATTAAAAAAATCTTCCAAAATATATATATATTTTTTAAATTTATAAAGAAGATTATAAAACCTTAAAAAAAATTGAAAATTTAAAAGCAAAAGCAAAAACAAAAACAATAAAAAACTAAACTAAAAATTAAAAAAAAAACATTATAAAACAATTTTTTTAAACATTTAAAATTTATAAAAGCAAATTAGAAAAAATTTATGAAACAAATTTTAAAAATTAAAAATTTATTAAAAAAGAACAAATAACACGTAACTTTTTTATAAAAATTGATAACAAAAACATAAAAACATAAAAAAAATTTCCCCTATTTATAATCATTTATAAAAAATATTTATAAAAAACTTATAAAAAATATTTAAAAACTTGCAACAAATTTACAAACAAAAAAAAAGTTAAAAAACTTTTACAAAAAAAAAATCAATTTAAAAAAAAAACCTCCCTCCCCTCCTCTCCCCCGACTCCCCCATCCTCCACCCTCTCCCCTTCACCTCCCCCTCTCCCTCCCACGCTTCTCCTCCCCCCGAGTCTCCTCCTCTTCCCCAACTACCCCATCCTCCCTTCTCTCCCATTCACCTCCCCATCCCCCGACTCCCCTCCCCCTTGATAGGTGGCCCTTTGGGCGCACGAGGGGCGAATCCCAGGGTCTCCCAAGGGAGGCCCTTTGGGCACACGAGGGAGTGACGTCGCTCCCTCGTGCGCCCAAAGGGCCTCCCTTGGGCGGCCCTGGGAGGCAACGCAATTCCCAAAATCACGCAGCCTCCCAAGGCGGCCCTCGCCCCGCCCCCTCATGCGCCCAAAGGGTTGCCCAAGTGCCACCCTGGGAGGGGAAGGGGAGTCAGGGATGGGGTGGGACCAGAGCCGGGGGAGGGAGGGGGAGGGGAAGGGGAGAGGGAGGAGGACGGGGGAACCGAGGGAGGGAAGGGGAGGGGAGGGTTTGGGAGGGGGTGTGGGGGAAGGAATGCAAACGGAAAGGGGAGAAGGAGGAGAATGGGGGAGCAGGGGGGAGAGGGGAGGAGAGAGGGGGTGAGGATGAATTCTTTGTTGTTGTTTTTTTTTAAATTCTTTTTAGATTGTGGTATTTTTAAAAAAAAAAAAAATTATTTTTTTTTTTAATTTTGTTTCAATTTTGTTTTTTTTTTAATTTTTTATAATATGTTTTTAAAATTTTAAATGTTTAAAAAAAAAATTATTTTAAATTTTTGGTTTTTCTTTTATTTGGAATTTTTATATATCTATACATTTTTAAATTTTGTTTTTTTTTTTGTTAAAATTTTGTTTATTAAATTTTTTAATTTTATAAATTTTATAAAACAATGTTAAATAATATTATTTTTATACATAAAATTGCTAAAAATATGTTAAAAGATTTAAATATTTTTATTTTCTCATTTTTTTTTCAAATTTGCCCCCAAAAATGACAAATTTAAGAGAAAAGTTTAAAGAAAAAAACTCCTAAAATGTATATATTTTTCATTCTAACTAGCTTCTAAATGTTAAAAAAAAAAAAAAAATGTAAGTATTGTTGAGTTATAACTAGGTACTAATGTATTTTTTTTTGTAAAATTCTAAAAAATGCAATTGTAAATAAAAATTATATTTTTTCTATGACTAAGAAATTTCAAAATTGCAAAAAAATGGCTCAAAGAGAAAAAATGGTGCTACCAGTATACACACTTTTTGAAACGGAGCTAAAAACAACTACTAAAATTGACCCCCCAAAAAATGAGAACAATGACGGGTTCTCGTCAAGTTGTATAACTTGTTCGCATAATACATCTTTGAAATGACTATCATCTAGTTGAACTATTCCAGATACTACAAAACTAAGAGATCTATTATCACCAACAAATATTTATTTAGTGTTACATTCATTTAGAGTAGAAAAAATGGCTTTATCCTTAGCCTTATGATAAAGATGCTTCAAAATCAATGAGTCACTCATTAGAAGAAGAATAACAATATGCATTAAAGGAAAAACCAGAAGCAAAAAGTGTATGTCCATGAGAAAAAGAGTTAGAATAAGAATGAAGATTGATGGCATGCTTCTTCATTGGTGTTTCGAAAGTTTCCATATTCTTGAAACACTTGGATTCCACATGCCCATCTCACCCACAAAAATTGCAATGTTCTTATGTCTTCTTTTCTTTCAATTTAGTGTTTTTATCATCATTAGGTATAGGAACTTGATCAAAGGGTTTGGGACCCTTGTTTTTCTTATTGTTACGAGGGTATTGCTTCTTTGGATGCTTGGATTTTCCTTTTGTTGTGCCACTAAGCATTTATTAGATGTACCTCCAGTGTTGATCACTCCAAGATGCAAGAGCTTATCTTGCTCTCTTATCAAAGAATCACAAAAATATTAAAGAATGGATTATGTATAAGCAGTCCCCGGAGCTTCTCTAATGGAGTGAAGAGTAGATACAAAAACAAAATAAGGAGAAATAAGCTTAGCAAGAATAGCATAGATACATATTTTTATGGCTTAGTTATATTGCATTCTTAATTGATGAGTCTAAGTGTTTTGAATTTAAATAGATAGTCTTGAATGTAAGAAAAAACACCTGGATTTAAAGAAACCAAAACATTTTCAAGCTTGTGACCTCGAATCTCATTGTGATGAGCAAATACAGTTTCCAATTTTGTCCAATCTATGTCTGGTGCATCAATTCCTTGAAGGTGGAATCCTATGCCATTAGACATGGACATCCCTATTAATCCACGTGCTTCATCATTTTTACTACTCATTTTACTTTTTTATCAACATCAATGGGGGCAATTTATTTTTCCAAGGTAATCTAGTAAAGTCCCCTACTTTGGAGGACATCCTCCATATGAGCTCTCCATGAGAAATAGTTGGTACTAGTAAGAAGAATATCACTTGGACTTTCCATAGCATAATATGCAGGTGCTATTGCTTCAAAAGTAGAAACTAATGGGCTAGATGCAAAGATCTTGAAAAAATAGGCAATTTCTAAAAAAAACAATGAAAATAGACTTTGGATGTCAAAGTTATGACTTTTTGAAAAAGAGACAAAAATAGAACCAAGGAGTCACATAGTAGGTATAAGTTGAACCACGTGATGATGGGTTCTCAATGCATTGAATAATTACCCCCTTTTATTAACATTTCTTATAAGTTCACTTTTACAAATAAAACTTTTATTTTTATTTTAAAATAAGCAAACCACTTTTATAAAAACAAGTGGGAATCACTTTTACAATCAAGATAATTTATAACTTAAAGCTACATGAAATTTTTTTTAAAGTAACAAAAAGAAGGACTTGAACCCAAGGCCCTCTTACTTAATAAAGTATCTTAACCAAGAGAGTTAAACAATAGGTTTAACAATCTTTTGAAGGAAAATGGAGGTGGTGGTGTTATTGTTGGAGTTAACCATGAAATGCATGAAAACATTATGAGCAATATATATATATATATATATATAGTCGATCTTTCATAAATAGGATGGCATGATTGTATTACTATACTGGATTAATGAAGTTATGGTAATTGATTACAGGGGAAACTATTCATTTTAAAGTTACTGTTGCTATTATAAAGCTAAATAAGATTGAATAAAATCACACAAACTGTAGATAGCAGTTGATCAAAATTTTCTCTGTGTTTTTCAAGAAATGTTTTGAATCAGCTACTGATTCCAACAGTGCTCAAGCAAAGATAGCCATAATGATGGTAGATGAAAGAAATACTTGTTGAGGTGATCAGTCCATATGTTGAGTTGGAATGTCCAAGCTAGCATGAACAACATGAAGAGGTCTGATCGACTTGATCCAAGTTTCAAAGGTCATCTCGAAATACATAGTGCAAAAGGAGCACTTACAACATTTTGACAATTTTGTTCATGTGCTTTGAACAAAGGAACAGCGAGGACGGTGTACATTTTAAGGGGGAGTGGAATGTAACATCCCCAAGATTTAACCCAGTTTAAAATGTAATTTTGTAAAATACAATGAGTGCTTGTAAGGCAAAACTCATGTTGTATTTTCTCTGTTAATATAAAAATTAAATTGGCAATGGCAGAGCCAACGCGTTGAATGAACAGGGACCCATGTATTCACCTAGGCCAGTAACGAGGGGTGGCATATAACCTAAAAGCTAAGTCTGGCCCTATTCAACCCTTCTTACCTTATAATTTTGATAAACCCATACTTTTTCCTAATTAATTCCTTAAACCTATTTTTGAATTTAAAAAGGGAATTAAGACAGGTATTAAGAGGTTAATGGAAAATTGACAAGTGTTGTTGGGTGACCATGCAAACAAAAAAAAGAACGTAAAGAGGAAAAACAAAAAAACAGGGAGAAAGGAGGAGAGAAAAATGCAAAGGGTAGCATGAGAATGTTGTAGCGTTGAAGGAATTTGGGACTGAATGGTCGATTGGAATTGCTGGAGGACAAATTAATTACTCCAGTTCCAGAGAAAAGTGTCCAATCCATCCAAATTCTATGGCAACTGGGTTGGTCGAGAGTACCTGTAATCCCAAGCCTGTTTTGTTGATTTCATGGTTGTTAATTTACACTTGATTTGCCTCTGGTTTCACTTGAGAAATGGCAATGGTGTAATAAATTATTTTAGTGGAATTATAAGCATAGGTGCAGTGATGGATTTCACTGCGGTTCTAGTTAAAATGAAGCTAAGGGAAAGGATTTCACAGTTGGCATGGATTTGGTAAGAAACCAGTAAATCTTGTTTCCCAAGTGAGGAAATCCTCAGAGAAACCTGGGATTGATGAGATCCTATGGTGAATGCATGAATCTCGACTCGGGGGTGGAATTCTGTTGAGATATTAATGAGTAGAACTACCTACATTCGGGTGTGTTGGTTGTGGAGCCTGATATCCCAGATTCAAAGATATTATTATTCAGTCGTGTTTGTACCCCAACTTTATATGATATGCAAAAGGACTGCACACTCACCCCAGCGGGGGTTCGGGGGCGAAGCCCCCAAAGGAAATTTTTGGGGTTTTTTTACGAGCCCATGGTTTTGGGTAACCCGTGGTATTTTCCCATGGTATTCCCCTTTATAAGAAAGACATTGTAATACAGATAGGGTAGATGTATTAGGGATTATGCATTGTAAATATATCTAAGATCATAAAGAGAGACCGTGAGACAGTGAAGAGGAAGTGCAACGAATGTGCTGCAGGTTGTATCCCTTCATTTGTTGGATGGTATAATAATAAGGATTGGAAATTTCAGTGTGGACGTAGCCCATGTTGGGTGAACCACGATATATTGGTGTCTCTCTTGTAATATGTTTGTGTAATTTATATTTGCATCTTTTTTATTGTTATTGCTCTGCGATCTTGTTTTTCTAACAATTGGTATCAGAGCCAAAGGTCTATGTGGTAGATAAACCCGCAACAAACTAGGGTTTCTGGTTTGAGTGGGAGCAATGGCGGAAGAAGGAAAATTTAAGGTCAAGAAATTTACTGGCCAAAACTACCAATTATGGAAGATGCAAATGGAGGACTATCTGTACCAGAAGGATCTATTCCTACCGTTGGAAGGAAGAGCAAAGCAGTCGGTGACTATGAAGGATGAAGAATGGGAGGTTCTTGACAGAAAGGCACTGGGAACAATACGGTTGTCCCTGGCTTCATCGGTGGCTTTCAATATCTCAAATGAAAAGAAAACGGAGGGTTTGATGAGTGCGTTGAGTAAGCTGTATGAAAAACCCTCGACCTCCAACAAGGTATTTCTAATGAAGCATTTATTTAATATGAAGATGTATGAAGGTGGATATGTTGTTGATCATTTAAATGAATTTAATACGGTTACAAATCAACTAAGTTCTGTAAGTGTGAACTTTGATGATGAGGTTAGGGCTCTTCTAATCTTTTGTTCATTGCTGGAAAGCTGGAATAGCTTGGTCATGGTTGTAATTAACTTTGTCTCTAGTTTAAACACCTTGAAATTTTATGATGATATTGGTGTTATTCTTAGTGAGGAAATGCGAAGAAAAATCATAGGTGAGACATCAGGTAATGTGTTGACCATGGAGAGAAGGGGAAGACAAAGGGAGAAAGGAAAGAGCCAAGATAATCGCAACAAGTATAAAATGGGAAGATCCAAGTCCAGACTAGGAGATATAGAGTGATGGAACTGTGGAAAGAAAGGACATCTGAAGAAAGATTGCTGATTTCTAAATAAGAAAGGAGATGGATAGCAGGAAACTACCCATGAAGTAAATGTGGCAGGTGATGTGTTGCAAGATGCTTTGATTCTTGCATTAGATAATACTAGTGATTATTCAGGGGATTCATGTCATGCTACACCCCATAGGAAATATTTTCATGATTATGTTCCAGGCAATTTTGGACAAGTTTTATTGGGTGATTATGAGCCATGTAAAATTGTTGGAATGGGTAAGGTATGGATAAAATTTAAGAATGGATTTGATTGGTTGTTGAAAGATGTAAGGCATATTCCTGCTATGAAAAGAAATCTGATCTCAAAAAAGCAGTTGGGACATGGCATCTATCTATCTACGTTTGGAGAAACGTGGTGGAAGATCACTAAAGAATCAATGGTGATAGCGAAAGGAGACAGGATAGGTACATTCTATTTATGTCCTCATAATACTGACCATTCTATCTCTTTAGCTTCCACAATAATAGATACAACATTGTGGCATCATAGGTTTTGCCACATGAGTGAGAAGGGGATGCAGATTATCCACTCAAGGAAGTTGCTGCCAAATTTGAAGCAAGTAAGTTTGGAATTCTGTGAGAACTATGTTTATGGAAAACAGAAGAGAGTCATATTTCTCAGGGTTGGGAAACAGAAGAAGAATGAAAAGTTAGAGCTTGTGCATACAGATGTATGGGGACCAGCTCAGGTACCATCTCTTGGTGGCTCTCATTATTATGTTACATTTATTGATGATGCAACTAGGAAAACTTGGGTTTATTGCGTTAAACAAAAATCTGATGTGTTTGCTACTTTTAAGAAGTGGAAAGCTTTGGTTGAGAATGAGACAGGAAAAAGGTTGAAGTATCTCAGATTCGATAATGGAGGTGAGTACTGCGGCAAGGATTTTTATATTTAATATTCATACCATGGGATTCGTAGAGAGAAGACAGTCCCAGGAACACCACAAGAAAATGGTGTGTCAGAAAGAATGAATAGAACGATCATGGAGCGTGCAAGGTGTATGAGATTGCATGAAGGATTTCCCTTACAGTTTTGAGTAAATGTTGTAAATATTGTTGTTTACTTAATAAACAGAGGGCTTTCAAGTTCCTTGGGTGGTGGTATTTCAGAGGAGGCATGGACAGGTAAAAAGGTAAACTACTCATTTCTGAGAAATTTTGGTTGTGAAGCATTTGTCTGTTAGAAAAACAGGATCGCAGAGTAATACCAATAAACATAAATGAAAATATAATCACACAGACACATTACAAGAGAGACACCAATATATCATGGTTCACCCAAGATGGGATACGTCCACCCAAGAGGTTTCAGTCCTTATTATTATACCATCCAACAAATGAAGGGATACAGCCTGCGGCACATCCGTTGCACTTCCTCTTCACTGTCTCGCAGTCTCTCTTCACGATCTCAGAGATCTTTACAATACATAATACATAATACATCATACCCTAGCCGTATTACAATGTATTTCTTTTATAGGGGAAATACAATGGGAAAATACCACGGGATACCCAAAACCATGGGTCCGCAAAACTGTTGGCCAACAAACATCCCGAACCCCAAGGTTGGGGAACGAGTGTACAGTCCTTTTGCATATCATATAAAGTTGGGGTACACGGCTAAGATAATATCATTTATGATACTGGAAGATCTGGATCCACAACCAACATTGTCCATATTGATAAAGAAAATAGAACAAAGCTTGAAGCTAAATCCAAGAAATGTACCTTTATTGGATATGGGGTTGATGATTTTGGTTATCGCTTATGGGATTATGAAAATCACAAAATCATTAGGAGTAGAGATATGATATTCAATGAAAAGGTCATGTATAAAGATTAGTTGCAGGGAAAGAAACAGGAAAAGGAAAACACAAAGTACATAGTACTTGATGAAATTAAAGGAAGATGAAGTTCTAAAGGTACCAGAAAATCAAGAACAACAGCAAATACCTGAAACTGTTGCAAGTGTAAGAAGATCAACCAGGTTAAGTAGACTCCCTAAACGATACTCTCCTTCAATGTATTATTTATTGATGATTGATTATGGTGAACTAGAATGTTATGAAGAAGTAATGCAGGTGGAAACTAGAAAGAAGTGGGAGCAAGGCATGGATGAGGAGATGGACTCATTGGTAGGAAACCAGACTTTGGATTTGGTTTAGTTTCCTGCTGGTATAAGAGCATTGTAGAACAAATGGGTTTACAAGTTGAAGGAAGAAGAAGGAGGCAAGAAGCGGTACAAGGCCATACTTGTTGTAAAGGGGTTTGCACAGAAGAAAGGTATAGATTTTGATGAAATATTTTCTCCTGTTGTTAAGATGACTTCAATTAGGACTATTTTAAGTCTGGTGGCAGTAGAAGATTTGCATCTTGAACAGTTAGATGTAAAACCAACTTTTCTCCATGGGGATTTGGAGGAAGAAATATATATGTAGCAACCATAAGGGTATGAGGTCAAAGGGAAGGAGGATTTGGTATGTAGGTTGAAGAAGAGCTTGTATGGCTTGAAGCAAGCTCCAAGGCAGTGGTATTTAAAATTTGACAGGTTTATGACAGAACAAGGTTATAGTAGATGTCATTTTGACCACTATGTTTATTTCAAGAGGCTAGACAATGAAATATATATTATCTTGTTATTGTATGTGGATGGCATGCTTGTTGCAGGGTCTAACATGCGGGATATAAATGTACTCAAAAGGAAGCTAGCTAATTCATTTGTGATGAAGGATTTGGGTGCTGCAAAGCAAATCCTTGGTATGAGAATAACAAGAGACAAGAAAAATCACAAATTGACATTGTCTCAGAGTGAGTACATACAAAAGGTGTTGGAGAGGTTCAGAATGCAGAATGCAAAACCAGTTAGTACACCTTTGTCCAGCCATTTCAAACTAAGTAAGGAAACGTGTCCCAAGACACAGGAAGAGATAGATTACATGTCCAAGTTTCCTTATTCATCAGTAGTTGGCAGCTTGATGTATGCCATGGTGTGCACAAGACAAGATATTGCACATGCAGTGGGAGTTATGAGTAGATATATGAACAATCTAGGTAAAGAATGTTGGAAGAAAGTACAGTGGATTCTCGGGTATTTGAGAGGTAATACCACTTAGGCATTATTTTTTGGAGGTTCAGACACTATTCTATAGGGATATGTTGATGCAAATATGGAAGGTGATAAGGATAGCAGGAGGAGCACCACAACGTATGTGTTTACTGTAGGTGGAACAACAGTAAGTTGGATTTCGAAACTACAAAAGGTTGTTGCGCTTTCAACAACAGAAACAAAGTATGTTCTTGTTACAGAGGCTATTAAATAGATGATTTGGTTCCAGAGGTTTATGGAGGAATTGGGTAAGAAGCAGAAGGATAACAGGTTGTATAGTGACAACCAAAGTGCCATTCATCTTTCAAAGAACTCAGCATTCCATTCTAGGACTAAACATATACAGCTCAAGTACCATTTCATACTCTCTGTTCTGGAAGATGAACTGTTGAAGCTGGAAAAGGTACATACTGGCAAGAATCCTACAGACATGTTCACAAAGGTAGTGACCAGAGAGAAACTGAGTTCCTACTCGGTTTCAGTTGGTCTTCTAGCATGAAGGTGAAGATGAGAAATTTTCCAAGTCCAAGGTCCAGCAAGTGCAACAGTGGTGGAGTTGTTGCGATCAGTCTCCAAGTGGGAGATTGTTGGTTGTGGAGCCTGATCTCCCAGATTCAGAGATATTATTATTCAGTCATGTTTGTATCCCAGCTTTATATGATATGCAAAAGGACTATACACTCACCCAAGCGGGGGTTCAGGAGCGAATCCCTCGAAAGAAATTTTTGGGGTTGTTTTACGGGCCCATGGTTTTGGGTAACCTGTGGTATTTTCCCATGGTATTCCCCTTTATAATAAAGACATTGTAATATGGCTAGGGTAGATGTATTAGGGATTATGCATTGTAAAGATCTCTAAGATTGTAAAGAGAGACTGTGAGATAGTGAAGAGGAAGTGCCGCGGATGTGCTGCATGTTGTATCCCTTCATTTGCTGGATGGTATAATAATAAGGACTGGCAATTTCAGTGTGGACGTAGCCCATGTTGGGTGAACCACGATATATTGGTGTCTCTCTTGTAATATGTTTGTGTAATTTATATTTGCATCTTGTTTATTTTTATTACTCTACGATCTTGTTTTTCTAACAAGGTGTAGCGTGGCTGCCATGAAGCCAGTTGCTCATTTCAAGTGTTTTGCAGATAAGTTTATCACCTGGAAATTCTATTTTAATCTCTGAGATGTTATTTGATTAATTGTCGGTTAAATATTTGCATGAATTCCTTGTTAAGTTTCTGTTCGGATATCCACATCATCTTTTTCAGGATCTTGCATGCAATTAGGGTTTGCATGCAAATTCTAGGGTTTGCATGCATCCCAGTCACCAGGTTGATGCCTCCAGCACCTTAGCCACCTTATTCTAGCACCCGGGAGCCACTTACTTCAGCGTTTTAGCCCTCCTAGTCAAGAAGGCGCCCACTTTTCACCTACTACCAGAGAAGGGCGCACTTCTTCACCTACCACTGCAGTTCCACTTCAGTTACACTCAGTTAGCTCCGATTCTCCCTGATTTGAGGCTAGTTTCACTCCCGACTGACTGATTCACTTCCGTTGGACCTCCAGATTGACTAGATGACTGGTTCTAAATTCAGTTAGCCTCCCATGTGCCCTCCACTAATCCCACTTCCCTATATCAGTGCTACAGACTTCAGTTACACATGTTACACTCAGTTAGACTCATATTTACACCTGGATGACTAGTTCTTGTGCATTGATGACCACCACTGATCGATGATGAGGACTTCTAGTTGGAGTCAAGCTACTCCATTCAGTGATTCGAATGACCTCCTTAGGCAATTCAAATTGCTCAGTCATTGTTACTGTATTCTATTGTAATCATTCACCCTTATTGGGATATTGAGCACTGCTGCATGTTTTGCACAGTTTTACACCATATTTTCTATGTTCATCTGTTGTGATTGATTTACTTGTTCATTAGATCTGCTGTGACTAATTTTACAGTTTCTTGATTTTGTATACATTGTAGGAAATCATATTTATTTGGATTAATTCATGGATATGAAATAATTAGAAGTCTAATTATGTGATATTGATTTTATGCAAGCTGGTCTATTTTTATTTAAGTCGAAGTCGAAAATTATTTCTTGTACAAAATGCTCATTTTTCTAGTTTGAAATTGTAATGTTTAATTAAACATGTCGAAGAGAAAAAGGCTTGGAAAAATTAGAGCAATGGATAAATAAGCTTGAATTTTATTCATTTCTATTATTTTTCATTATTTTAAAGCTTTATCGAAAAAAAGATAAATTTTATTGCTAGGCCTGTGTGATAATGTCAGTTTTACTGTTTTACCATGTAGCTCCTAAGTTACATGAAATGAATATACAATTCATTAAGGATTATAAGTCGAATATAATTGGGGAAAGAGAATTCGAGGGTTTGATATAATTATTTCATAATTTTTTGGTGATTGAGTCAAATATGGGTTCGACCAATTTGTCTAACAGGTAAATTTGTCTAATATGGATTCGAGCATTTTGTTTAATAGGTAAATTTGTCAAATATATGTTCGACCAATTTGACTACTAAGTGAGTTGAAAACCATTAAGATTAGATGTTTAAGTCTTATTTGTATTTATTAATTAAATGGAAAACAATACCTTGAGTTAAAGTATGTTTTTAGGAGCTTTGTAATAAGTGGTATTGTTGATTTGAAAACCACCGGTTAGAGTGGTATAACTACAAATTTATGTTTTAGTCCAAGTTAGACATATATGAATATGTTTGAGTTGAAGTTATATAATCCAACCATATTTGGTAAAATAATTAATCGGTTAGTGGACTAAGCTATTAATCTTAGTTAAATTATTTAATTTAGTTAAAAGATGTAATGCATTTACGGTTGGCAATTTTATTTTAGTTTTATAAGAGATTTGTCAAATTAGTATTTCCCTGACTTAATGAAATGGAAATATGCATATACTTGGAAAATAATGATTTTTCCTTGTCTTAAGTAAATATTTGGAATAACCAACAACTATATGTTTTAGTCGAAGTAGACTATATATATTTATATTTAAAATCTCTCTATTTTCATAATTGTCAAGGTAGTCTACAACCGACAACTATATGTTTTAGTCGAAGTAGACTATATATATATTTTATTTAAAAGCTCTCTATTTTCAAAATTGTTGGGTTAGTCAGCAACTAACAAGTATTTGTTTATTTGGTTAACCGATCGACTGCAGTAACTCAACCATAGTCAGATCACGACCGTAGTTATGAAAAATGGTCGGAATTCCTAAGAATAAATTTTATAAGAAAAGAATTGGAAATATTGTTTCTAGGGAAAATTTAATTATGGTCAAGTAAACTTATTTAATAAAGATACCATAAATGGTATTATTATGGGTGCATAAATATATGTCTTAATATTTTATTTAACATGAAATTTATTGTACAGTAAGTTTTGAAATGAAAAGGATAGGTCGAAGTTTTGTTTACCTTTGACATAATTTATGGGAAGACAAATAAATAGGCATGTTAAATTAAAATATTTATAAATTCCTATGCTCTAAATATGTGAAGTTAATGACTAGTCCATAAGCAATAGTTTATGTACAGTTCTTACTGTGCATAGAATTATTATTAACTGTGCAGGGGTGCATTAAACTATTATGAATGGACATTATTAAATAAATGTCTCATAGATTATTCTATGCTTTTGATCTTATGAGTTTTATGTATTTTTTAAAAGATTAATGGGTCTTTCAAAAAAAAATCATGCTTCCGCATCTTACTTTATAGTTAATATGCACTATAAAATGCATTTGTTGAAAGGGTGTGTTACACCTAAGATGTCCCAAATTCTAATCTCCCAAATCTAAAGCATCATTAAACTCATATGCTACTTTTGTAGATACATTTGGATCATTTGAACTCACAAATATGTGTTGTAGTTAAAATAAAGGTCTAAACTAAGATGCTAATTAACAAAAAGTAAAATAAAGGTCCCTAAAACAACCAAAAAAAGAGAAATGGTAACAACAAAGAAAGAGAAATGTTCACAAATCCCTAGTGGATTTGTCATTCCGCATATGGGGTTTTCATCTGTGTGTGTACCAAAAATATATCTAAACTCACTATAAAGATGAGAGTATATACATGTGAGCCAATAACAAAGCAATGAAATCTAGTCTATCCCCTAAGCATTTATACTAATTAATAAATCATCCAAACAATGAATTTAAATGACTTAAACAATATGTTGGGGGAGAGAAGAAACCTTTTATTATCTAATGGAAAGACAATAAAACATGAAATGTATCCCATGAGGAGAAGTTTCTAGTGGTATCCTTCAATACTTCTCCTTGAAAGAGTTATTTGATTACCCCAATGAATTTATCTAATGTGCCAACAATCTAGTAACTATTCCCCTTATGCAATGGTACTTTAGAGGGGAAAATTGTGTTGGAGAAAACTTCCTATGGCTTGGGGTGGACCACAACAGACAACTGACTACCAAAAATTAACTCAATTCCCAATGCAATGCTATATAAATGATAATGCTAAGATAATGAAGAAGATAACCAACCTCGATCCAAACATTTGATGTAGATCCCTGTTGGAGCTTTTAATCTGTGCACTTGAACCTGCAAATTAGTCTTGACAGCCAATATACAACAAGCGCATATAATATATAAATGACATTAACATCATCAATAGCAATGGTTCATGATATTATAAGTAAATGAAACCCAATGAAATATAAACACATTCACCACATTGATGGACGAGAATATGAGTATTTCTATTAATAAATAACAAGAAGTACAATGTGATACGACGTCTTGTCGAAAACCAATCTGAACCAAGATCCGGGTCAATCCACTTGTGCCTCCACAACTTCAATCCTCCATGGAATTGAAAACTCAAACTATGATAGGAGTTTGGAAGGTGAACATAAAGAGTTCACAACTACAAGGATCAATGAGTGTAGACTCAAGATAGGGCAGAAATCCACTAGAGTTCTCTTTCTCTCCTTTCTCCTCCCATCCATAAGCCATATGTGCTCAATATATAGTCCTCTCAAAGGTAGATGAAAGGACACATCGAGGTGTTTCTGGGGCAGATGGAGGGTCAAAGGTCACCCAATGACCGCTTTTTGGGAGTAAAAAGTAATTAAATAGTGATTTCTACCATTTTACATGCTACCCGCGGGCTATAGTGATGCAACTCGTGGGTATGCCCACTGTAATGATGCAGCTAGCGTACAGAGGAAAAAACAGGGAAAAATAATGTCTCTGGAGGATAAAAAGTGGATCTGAGTCAGTAAAATGGATCCTCAAGGCCGGAGAGTGTTGATACTCACAAGGTGGAAAATTATGTTGTAACATATGCCCCCTAATGTGTGATGTCAGAGACTAATGCTACAATGGCCGAAATACATTATAAATCTCAGAAGTCGAGTGATGGAGACACAAGTGGAAGGAGCGACTCACTCATCATAATACAATAGTATCCCTGAGTACATGTTGATATAGTACAACAATCTGATACAATGGCCATGAAAAGGCAGTACATATGTCATAAGTGATCATAGCCATGATCCCTCTACAGTAAAATATGGTCTCCTATTGAAAAGGAAACAACTAGTGCAAAATTGAGGTACAAACTGCTGATATCTGAGAGGTGATATCTCAGATGTAAAGGTATAGTCATAAGTAGCATACTAAATGCCACTATCGCCCAGGGTCTTCTACACAAGTCTTCGACGGTGTAAGTCCCATCAAGTGAATAAAGGAGTTGAGGTCGAACCTGATGTGACATCGTCTGATTACCGGTTAATGATGTATACCATTAATAGATGCGAGATAACCCACCAATAATGAAAATGGGTATCAAGGCACAGAGCACAATCATCAAAGTGCGAATAGATGTGTTGAGGTCGAACACTAGGATGAATCCATCGATCAGGGGACATTGATGTATTCCCAAAATTGTCGATGGCGAGAGAACCTGCCACTAATGACTACAAGCCTCAAGGTACTCAGCAGAACTCTAAGCCTCAAGTTCCGAAATAAATGGGTTGAAGTCGACGGAACGAGACTCACTGGAAGGAGGGCATTAAGGCATCCCCCATCAACTAGCACAAGGTACTAGCTATGCTGAAAGATTTGGAAGAACTCAGGTGAAACAGACTGACTCAATAAGGATGGTCGACATGTAATAGTCAAGAGATATGAGGAGTGGTTGACACTGGTTTCAGGACTTCCTTTGAACAAGAGCATGAGTAGATGGATAGACTCAGGAAGCATGGACTCAATAGAAACTGTGCGATGCAGGAGGCATCACAAAGGGCTCCATAATGACTGGAAGCTTAACCAATCGGTGGAGTAAATTGAGAAACTAGTACAGATCCTAAGGTCCAACTATAGTCCCGACTCATAATGTATGGAGTGGAATGAATGCTCTGTTCAAAGGAAACACAACAGCTGCTAACTAGAAGTAGTAACCATAATCCCATCCAACTTTTTGGAATATTTGATTTTTTTGGTCTTGTTCATATTTGGGAAAGCTTGAAAAAGAATAAAATTGCTTATAGTACAACAAGTGAGGGAACGAGTGTCAAATAGCGAGTAGACTAGTTCCAAGCAGTGGAGCATACCTATGATCAATGCAAGGAAGCATGTGCAGGATGTGGACACTCGGGGGGGATGTTCCCTCAGGGTCAAAAGTTTATCAAATTGTGGAGGGAAATTGTAAGCTCTACAGGGCTCAACAGAGAAAGTGCACTGTCACATACCCACCTATCTATCCAATTCGTGGAAGGGAACATGATGGAAAATCCTAGGGGTTTTACATAAACTCAGCCCATACATTAGATTTTAAAGCAAAGAAATACATGTGTGTAGATGTAATTCAATTAAACATGCACAACGGAATGAAAACCTCATCCACACACATTACATGGTGTCATTCAATTTAACACAGCCAACAAATTAAATACAATTCAGAAGTAAAATACACATGGAGAATATACTTATCTCAATGTAATGTTGTCCCCAACAACTAGCTATGTCGCTGCAACGTTCTTCCCAACCGTAGGTCTCTACGCAGCCTGTATTATTTCAGCACTCAGAGACCACCCCCGAGCTAGGCATGATATCTACAAGGGAAAAGGGGATTTCAAACTCATACATAGCCAAATAATCATTTGGATCTAAGCCAAGCCAAACCACTGCTGGGTTTATCAGGCTAAGTCTGAACCCTCTTCATTTGTGGATGGTTCCACTTAAGCTCAAGACAAAACAATGGAGACCTAATTCAACCGCAAAAATCTCCCCCACACACAGAAAACTCATAAACTGGGCATGGGTACACATAACAGCAAAACCCCAAGTGTTGGGTATGGATGGAAAACGTGGGAACCCCAAAAATGAAGTGAGAAATGGGGAAAACAACCCTGGGAAGGCAATTTCATTTTCAGAAAATGTACATGAGAATTCGGAGAGCAGCAATGGTCTCTACAAACCCCCAAATCGTGCTCTTTCCTTCCCAACAGGTGTGTAATACAAAAATGAGTTCCCAGCAATGCCAAAAAGGAAGGAAAACACTGGAAATCAGTGGAGAAAAATGCCCATATAGCTCCCAACAGGTTTGCAACACAAAACGGCCCTCTTCCCATCTAGAAGACCCAGAGAAACCAGAAAAACGTGGTTGGAAAACACCCAGGCAGTTCCAAAAATGCCCAGCAAGCTCCAACAACGCCCAACAAGCTCCTAAAAACGCCCAGCAAGCTCCAAAAATGTGAGAGAGTGAAGTCTCACCATGAATAATGGCTTAGGAAGGCAATTTTTGGGTGTTTTCTTTCCCAAGAAGGAGAAACACGATTTTCCATGAGGGTGGCTTGCCCATACTCGAATTTGGACAGCCATACCTCCCCAATCCCCAAGGCATTAACTACTTCACCCAACTCTTGGGAGAAATGAATGATTGGGCACTAAAGTCAACATGGGTAGTTGATGGTTGATGGGTTCTCTCATTGACACTTGGCTTGACTTGATTGGCTCAAGGGTTTGAATATTTCCCTCCCAATTTCCTTGTAACATCATGCCCCCATCTCTTGTTGCATTGCATAGCTAGTTGTGGGTATTTATATTAAGATGCATATTTACAATTCCCATGGTTCACTAGCACATGGGTAGCATAATTTCAAATACTTGCCTCTTCTAGATCGAGCATTCACTAGCGGGGCCTTGGCCTTGAGCTCCATGCTAGGAATCATACATAATATGCATACATTATTTACATTATAGCCCAAAATATAATAAGGGTCAAAATGGGGGATGTGACATTCCCCTCCCCTTGGAATAACATCGTCCTCGGTGTTCCAATACCTAGGAATACATACACATTATATACATGTCCAAAATTCACAAAATATGGCAGGTCTGTCCTGCATCTCACCCTTTACTTGGGTTTTCAGGACCAAGTCCTTTGGTCTTCACAAACTGCTCTTGTTGGCTTGGACCTTCTAGCTCTGCATGAGGGCATTGTTCCAAAACAATCCCTTCCCTTTCTTTACCTTCCCACTAATCTACAAGTCTGGAAACTTTATGGCAGCTTCCCTCTTGATGTCCCATTGTTGGGAAGTCGCGGAGGCAATTATTTCCTCCACATGCCCAACATCTCATTGGTTGCTTTACCTTTTCCTGCTCAAATTCCTTTAAGTCTTCCCACCTGGAACGTTTCTTAATCGACCAATTGGATGAGTGCTTCATTGATTCACTTTCCTTTCCCTTTCTGATTGCTCCTAGAATGCGTTTTACCTCTCTTTGTAGATGAATAGAGTCTTGCAAAACCTCGTGGTTCATCTCATTTTGTTGCCTCTGTAGCTTGAGCATCTCTCCAAGATTTTCTTGGGTTTTGGAAATTGTTTGAAGAATACTTTCAGCCAACTCTAATAGCCCTTGGTCTGCTGCCATGGTCAATGTGTACAACTGACCACACTTTACTCACTAGCAACACTTGCTTGTGTCGGCTGCAACCAATTGTTTCAATTTCTCACCTGTGAAATTTATCATGGAAACTCTTTGTTAGGACAAGCATAATATAAACATTAAAATTATTCAATTATTTCCCAATTGACATGGAACATCCATGCTTCACTCATGTGACTTCCAAATGTTTTTCATGCTTTCCCAACATACACATGATCTCTTTCATGTTCATCCTTTCATAGTGAAATAACTATTTTAGCATTCACAATTTAATTCAAGCAAATAAACACATTCTTCTTCTAGTCATGACATGCATTCAACAATTCTTTGTTTTATAAATGCATCAATAAAAAAAAGGAAAGAGAAGAGTAAGAGTTTCTCCCTCTTAGTCTTTTTTTACTACAGAGCTATGCCATCACTGTGGTTTCATGCTCCTTAGTCTCTTTCACTTTAATGTGAATGCTTGAATTTCCCTTTATTGGTTATGACACTTAGTGTCTAATGTCTGTTTAAATATTTTCAACTTGTTTACCCCTTCCCATTCTGCTTACAGAACCCCTGGTTGCTAGGACCCACTCATGTTCACTAGCACCATTTTTTGTTACTACTCATATTGAGCTCTTTTGGGATAGTCATGTGTCCATATGCATCCCTATGATGCCTTCCTGGTCTTTGCTTCCAACAATACCTACATTCAAACATTGAATCAATTCACATGTTTAGTTTATTTCATAAGGTTTTTCTCTAAACAAGAGTTTGAGAAATCATAACCAAATCATATACACACGTATATTCATAAGCAAGAAGTTGCAAGATAACCAAATACTTATTTGTATTGGATGTCTTCACTTTATCCCACAGGATCCTTCTTTGCTTTCCAAGCATTGGATTTCCTGTGGATACAATAATGAATGTTGGGACAGCAAGCAGGCTATTCCACAACCATTCGAATAGGCAATGCCAGGCCAGTATGCCGATTGGTTTTTATCAATTGTTTGAGGGGTATTGGGCCACCATACACACTGTTTCACAATATTAAGTAGTGAATGCCCAACCAGTTACTCTCTGGATTTATCAAGAACTTTATAGCGTTCAACCAGCTTCTCCATGGATTTCTCAATAATTTATATCGCCCACTCATTTACTCTCTGGATTTACCAACAATTTATAGTCTTTCAGGGTCTTTTCTTCCTGCAATGACCAATGTTTCCAACAAAGAAACAATAGTGTATCAACTTAGCTGTTAAAATATTTATACCTAAAATCTTTATTATTCCAAACAAGATATAAATGAAAACGAATACTTATCTGTATTGTGCGTTTCCCTTCTGGTCCACAGGATCCTGCTTCGCTTTGCAAGCCTTGGGATCGCCTATGGACTTGGATGTAGTTAATGCTTCACCAGTACACCTTCACGCCGACTGGATTTATCAAGCATTTGGTGGTGCCCAACTAGTCCCATACCTGGTTGGCCCTCTCCATTGTCGAGCCAGCACATTCATCTGGTTCATCGACCAATGGAAGGAAACTGTGCCACCTGACCATTATAGGTCAAGGCTCTACTCTGGAGCCATAGGCATCTCAGGGTTTTCAGTCAGTCTTCGGCTCCCGCCCTCCCACTGCTATCCCAGTGGAGATTTTATGCCTTTACCAATGTCACCACACCTTCTTGTACCATAACTCTTCACACACATCAACTCTTCATTCATACAAGGACACCACTCCTTCTCTTGTGCAAATCGGTGGTTCCTTTTAGGAAATTTATAGGTAACTTTCTTGACTACAGGTTAGCATGACCCCACTCACACAAGGATGATACCTCTTCTTATTACACATCTCTTCGAGCCTATCCACCCCTTTTGGTAATATTTCGCGGGAGCATAGAAAGGTTTCCAATTCCTATACAGTCCTTTTGTGTACCCTTCTTTACTTTGCCTCTTAATGTGTAGTATCAATCTGCATCTGTGTAGGATGACAACACAAGAAGGATAAGCAAGCTCATCAGTATTGTTGTTCAATTTTTGTAACCATAATCCATATCATTCACTATCAAGTATTGAAACACCAGGAATGCATCCATTCCCTTAGGGTGTAGTCAATATTGAAAACCCTATCATGACCCAGCACCAGAAAAGGTGTGCACCCCCTTTCCGATGTGCGCCATGTAGGCCCTAATCATACTCAAGCAGTCTACAATGATATAAATAAGATACAGCATGCTCTACATATTAACCCTAATAATTTAGGCATGCATGTTCTAGTCTAGGGTCACAGAATACTCATTCATTTTGCAAATGTATCTCACATGCCTTCTTGGCATAGCTTTACCATCTCACTCTAATGGTTTACCGACATGCGGTTTGGCTGAGATATTATCAATGGCGTTTCACCTGAAACCCATTTCCAAAGCATGGGGTCTTCCCCATCTAGTTTGGCTTTTGCAGGCCATCACTCCTGGTCTTCCTGCAATGTGACTTCCTGGAACATTTATCAAATAGCCAAACAGTTAGCAGCATTTATCAATAAAAAAATCCAAATCTGATTTCTCGAATCAGTTAATGGCATTGATAATTAAATTCAAGTATGAATTTTCAATTCTGTTCTCTACAGAAATTGATTTGCTTAG
This sequence comes from Larix kaempferi, assembly GCA_027924585.1. NCBI lineage: Eukaryota > Viridiplantae > Streptophyta > Pinopsida > Pinales > Pinaceae > Larix > Larix kaempferi. Next base: position 7,103,367 of record BSBM01000036.1, read on the forward strand.
CCACGAGTATGTTCTCGTATCGTTTGGCTCTTGCTCATGGTAGATTCCAATCTTCATCATGGACTTACCCATATTTTCCATGCCCAAAACAATCTACTTGAAATCTGAAACTTCAATAAGCCAAACATGTTGTGAGTATCTATGCATATAATCCTTTCATTGCTACAATAGTCATTGAAGTGATCTCAGAATTATAACACTCAATAATTCAAACACTTTCAGCTATTGGCATGTATATATCTATATATGCATCGTTATCATAAATAAAATTGCAAGACATGGGTACACTATCCGTGCAATTTAAATAAACTGTAAGTACTCATTACTTCACATTTCATGCCACTCTGTCCTTCCAATAGAGTGCTCTGGTAGCCCATCAACATGTCTACCTTCTTCGTGCAATCCTTTTCTTGAATTCATGGCAGCTCATGAAATGGTCTCGGGGTTATCAATAGTTCACCATTTCATCTATTATCTAATTGCAATGAAACATACACCCCAACCATGCATTCACACAATGCATCTCAACATGTGCACTCACACATACACATGCACATTCACAACATTCACATAATTTTTTAATGTGCATTCATTCAATGCATAACCACAAGATTGTATAGAATATTCTAATGCACATCCTTTCTATGCAACCTGCATTAATCCATGAAGACTATGCATTCTAGCATATTATGGCCTAACCATGACTATCTCATATGGCATACACTTACAACAAGACCGTAAGTCATCACTTGTTTTGGTTGTTAAACTCAACACCCATCCTACCCAAATGGCATGATATAATGTCATATGAATGCATCAAGGTTTCTAAGAAACTATAGGGTGTAAGGCTCACTGCCTTCACTTACCCACAGCTCACCATACTTGGTAGGTTGGCATTCACATTCAAGCACTCAATAACACATGTAGACAAAATCAACATAGTTTAAACATAGTTGAAGGGATCTTACCAAATCCTCTTTCAACATCCATGCACTTAAGCACAAATATCTATTACCTTCATGGCTGTCATTAACATCGTTTGATGTTACCTGATCAGTTGGCCTCTCACCAAGGTTACACAATCCTTTTTCCAACCTCATGCTCATAGATTTGTTGCACCATCCTTTCCTCATAAGGTTGTTGGTCATACACAACAACATCATCCACATCTTTAGCCGTGCTTCGGTTTTCTTTGGTCCTACAACCAATGCGAGCACGCCTAATTATTAGCAACCACAATAATTATCTTAAGTGCCTCATTGCATATGTAAAACTTCACTATTTTACCAATATCCAATATCATATACATGTACAAACATTTCCACATGCACTTATGCAATGTCTATTAGTATTCCAGCTAGTACATATTCATCTCATTTATCCAATATCTTGCATTTTCAATCATGCTTCTATGATCTGGTTCCTACAACATTAGTTGTCATCAACCATAGGCACTACCATGGCATGTGTAACTTCACTACCTTTTTACCCATATGCAACATCATGCTCATGCATAAACACCTTCTTATGCAGTCTGCAATATCTATTAATGTGCTAACTAGTGCACATTTACTTTGTCTATACGATCCTTTTCATTTTCAGCATTCCTATGCCATAGTTTTTATGCATATAAAACTTGTAAAATACAAAAACAATAGTAAGAGAGGAGTTAAGGAATTCTTCCCAATTCCTCATTCTGACATGGAGTTCCTCATCCACATCATAGCTAATCCTTTCCTTGGCTTCCCTACCAAGCATACAAGGAATCATTAGCTATGATATTATCATGAATTAGCAATTCAACATATACATATGTGTAATCATTCATTCTTGCTATTTTCCAAATATGCAATTCTTATGCAACAACCAGAATTAGTTTTAGGGTGACGAATTTCCTTTTCATCCTCTATAATGGATATTACAACCCATTACTCTTCCTGAGAATTTCACAACCCTTTATGCAATCCATGCTCCTCATCCTAAGAGTGAATTTCACACTTTCAACGACTGTCTCTAGGGGACGACGGGGGTCAAGGGAGCTTGCCCCCTTGTGGTTTGCCACTGCAAGGAGGGTCGAGGGCAGTGCCCTCGTTTTTTTTTTTTTTAATTTCACGCAATCTGGCACATAAGCTCACGGCCATTTTCAGCTTTTAGCGCCTAAATTTCACCCTGGAAAACCACTGAAATTTCCTGTTTCGGCAGACTTGGCAATTCTCTTCCAACCATTGCGGACAAACTCACCGAGTTCTTCCGGTGTCGCGGATGAAATTGCTGAGTTTCTTTCGGTGTCGCAGATGAACTTGCCGATTTTCTTCCGGTGTCGCGAACGAACTCGCCGAGTTTCTTCCGGTGTCATGGATGAACTCATCCATCTCTTCCAGTCAACCATTTCGGCAACTTCAGCGCAAACTCGACAGTTCTTTCCGCCGCTTCCACGCAACTTGCCAATTCCTTCCAACAAAAGACACTTAGAAAAATTTTCGGACCAACTCGCTGAGTCCTTCCGCCGTTGCGGACCAAATCGTCGATTTCTTCCGCCGTTGCGGACGAACTCATTGAGTTTCTCCGCCATTGCGGACGAACCCGCTGACTCTTTCCGTCAGGATTTTTCCTTCTTCTTCGATGAGCTTATGGATTCTCTTCCGATTCATTGCGGAGCAACTCACCAAGTTTCTCTGCCAACTTCGACGCAACTCACCAGCTTCCTCCGTCATTTCAGCACAAACTTTCCAACTTTTCCACCGCTTCGGCAAACACTCGCAAGTTCCTTCCGTCGTTACAGATGAACTCACCGAATCTTGCCACCATTGTGGACAAACTCGTCAACCTTTCAGCTGTTTCGGCAAACACTCGCAAGTTCCTTCTGCCATTGCGGATGAACTCGCCGAGTCTCGCCGCCGATACAGACTTAGCAGAAAGCTCAAAAATACTTAGAAAAATTTCAAGTTTAAAAAAAAAAAAATTAAATTCTCTTAATGACTACAGTTGAGCAGGAAGCATACTTGCCTCTGCAACTATAATAGGTATCCCATGAAGGCCCAATGCTGCAACTAGCAGCTCTGATACCATTCTGTCACATACCCACCTATTTATCCAATTCGTGGAAGGGAACATGATGGCAAATCCTGGGGATTTTACATAAACTCAGCCCATACATTAGATTTTAAAGCAAAGAAATACATGTGTGCAGATGTAATTCAATTAAACATGCACAACGGAATGAAACCTCATCCACACACATTACATGATGCCATTCAATTTAACACAGCCAACAAATTAAATACATTGCATAAGTAAAATACACATGGAGAATATACTTATCTCAATGTAATGTTGTCCCCAAAAACTAGCTATGTCGCTGCAACGTTCCTCCCAACCATAGGTCTCTGCCCAGCCTGTATTATTTCAGCACTCAGAAACCACCCCTGAGATAGGCATGATATCTACAAGGGAAAAGGGGATTTCAAACTCATACACAACCAAATAATCATTTGGATCTAAGCCAAGCCAGACCACTGCTGGGTTTATCAGGCTAAGTCTGAACCCTCTTCATTTGTGGATGGTTCCACTCAAGCTCAAGCCAAAACAATGGAGACCCAATTCAACCCCAACAATCTCCCTCACACACAGAAAACTCATAAACTGGGCATGGGTACACATAACAGCAAAACCCCAAGTGTTGGGTATGGATGGAAAACGTGGGAAACCCAAAAACGAAGTAAGAAATGGGGAAAACAACCCTGGGAAGGCAATTTCGTTTTCAAAAAACGTCCATGGGCATTCGGAGAGCAGCAATGGTCTCTACAAACCCCCAAATCATTCTCTCTCCTTCCCAACAGGTGTGTAATACAAAAACGAGTTCCCAGCAATGCCAAAAAGGAAGGAAAACACTGGAAATCAGTGGAGAAAAATGCCCATACAGCTCCCAACAAGTCTGCAACACAAAAACGCCCTCTTCCCAGCTAGAAGACCCAGAGAAACTAGAAAAAACGTGGCTGGAAAATGCCCAGGCAGTTCCAAAAATGCCCAGCAAGCTCCAAAAACACCCAGCAAGCTTCCAAAAACACCCAGCAAGCTCCAAAAACGTAAGAGAGTGAAGTCTCACCATGAATAATGGCTTGGGAAGGCAATTTGTGGGTGTTTTCTTTCCCAAGAAGGAGAAACACGATTTTCCATGAGGGTGGCTTGCCCATACTCGAATTTGGACAGCCATACCTCCCCAATCCCCAAGGCATTAACTACTTCACCCAACTCTTGGGAGAAATGAATGATTGGGCATTAAAGTCAACATGGGTAGTTTATGGTTGATGGGTTCTCTCATTGACACTTGGCTTGACTTGATTGGCTTAAGGGTTTGAATATTTCCCTCCCAATTTCCTTGTAACATCATGCCCCCATCTCTTGTTGCATTGCATAGCTAGTTGTGGGCATTTATATTAAGATGCATATTTACAATTCCCATGGTTCACTAGCATATGCGTAGCATAATTTCAAATACTTGCCTCTTCTAGATCGAGCATTCACTAGCGGGGCCTTGGCCTTGAGCTCCATGCTAGGAATCATACATAATATGCATACATTATTTACATTATAGCCCAAAATATAATAAGGGTCAAAATGGGGGACGTGACATGCACAGGAACAGGCTAATAAAGGAGTAAGCGGGAGCCGGCATAAGGCTCAAGCAGCAAGCAGGATGATGCAATGCAGTCACAACTTGATATAAATGGGGGAGTCCTTATGAGAGATAACCAACATAATACAAAGTAAAGTATGAATCTTTATCGCAACGTCATGGCGTAACTACAAAGGACTCCCAATCCTAAGGACAAACAACGGCATGGGCACCAAAATGGAAAAAGGGGTTCTAACTAGGGTACCCATGTTTGGAAAGGCCCTACCACCACATAACGACACTTCTATAACAGTGTGAAGGTTCCGTGTCAATTAAGAAGCGGGGTCGCACCTAGGGTTTATGAAAGTGGTCAAAAGGTCAAATGCATAATGCATGTGAAAATGACATCTAACCTATATGCCAGGTGTGAAATGTACCTATTGTAGGTGTGAAACACTCGGAAACAACCTCCGCTGAAGAGATCTGGTAAATAATGCTACTCCATGACATTGCATTAGTCCAAAACAACATTAAATGGCAAAAACTATAGACAAGTGGGTTTTGAAAATTATAAATAGTTACAAAAATTTACAATTTACAATTCATTTTTACTATTCACCCATTTGGAGTTTTGTGGTTAGTTTTCACTTCAAAGTTCAGCTGTTGATTCTGGGAGCTATGGGCATCCGATCATCAAACCGTTAGGAGAAGGTTGGTAATCTCATCCCCACCTTCCATTTCAATGTTTTTATTTCAGTTTTCATTGGTTAAAATTTTTGTTTGGCCATGCCCTACATGGTCACGGTGTTACCCTCGGGCTATAACTATGTGGGTCACAGGTAAGGCTGGGTACGTGCAGTCAACACACATGTTGATCGCGGGTACTCGCCTCTGTGAGCACAACTGCCCGCAGGTACGGCCGTGAAGCTAGTTTTTTAAGTAAAACTGACTAAATTCTTGGTTTTTTCTCTTTCCAGGATGGTTCTAGAGTGGAGAGAGAGAGGGAACATGACTTAGTGGATGAGGCCATTCGTAACGATGTGCGTGCACAGCAAGCGCTACAAGCATGTGATTTATACAAATTTTGGAGCATAGGGGGTTTGAGGGCCCAAAACCTATTGCTCCGTCGTTTGACAAACTATTGGGATGTCGATGCACAAAACTTCAACCTAGACGGGACAATACTTTCACTGGAAGTGGAAGATATCTACTTCATTACAGGTTTGTCTCGCCGAGGTGAGGTGGAAAGCCTTCGGTCTCGAATTGTGGGTGGTGGGATCACCATCCCCGACTATATAGAGAGGTATTGTGTTCCAAATACTTGGGAAGTGGGAATTCAGGTGCCCATCAAAGACATAGTCAACCTGAGCATGAAGGTTGTCATGGCAACTTTAGTGCGGATTACTGGTTCAAAAGCTCTTCACTAGGCATCCAGGCCAATTATGTTCTATGCATCACAGTGTATGCAGCCTATGATATTTGACTGGTGTACTACGCTACTGGGGTCTATGAAGACCCAGCTAACAGAGTGTAAGCAGGGGGATGCGAAAAAATTCGGATATGGCAGTATTTTGTGCAGCTTCTTCTTTGAGCAGGTTCCGGGGCTCAATCTGAGGGTTGAGGTCCCTCCTCATAGTCTCTGCAACCCAGCCATGACCCAGTGGGCCAAGGTCTTGACACGACAGGGTGGTGTCCGTCAGGAATCACCATATACAGAGGAATTCTTTCATTGGTGGGACCGAAAGGTCACAGCGATAGATGACTACCCCTATGCAGGGATAGACTTCCGGTAGGATCGAGACATGCCGCTCCCACTAGATGCAGCATTCAGAGACATTGGTGAGTACTCTTTTTAGGTTTTTGGTATATTAAATTTTTATGGATTTTTTATTATAGGTGTAAATGAAAAAAATCATTCTGGGGGTAGTGTCATGTATTAATGTTTGACTGTTTGCTCGCAGACAAGGGACTAGTGAGACCCTATGGTTTTCCAAGACATCGTCGCTGGGGCAGGGGTGATGAGATGGTAGGTACTGCAGCAGAGTGGACACTACAAACTCTGTGGACCAACCTATCACGAATGACTGCCAGGATACCACAAGTAGAGGTGGCGCAGCTACCAGAGGATATACAGCGTCGGGTAGTGGGGGGTGCCAGTCAACTGGGTGCGACTACTGTAGCATGTCGCGAATGGAGTACATTATTTCTATCAGACACATCCTGTCGGGGTAGCAGCCATGCCTCCTTGTAGGGATTAGACATCTCGGGTTCCCATTTTGTATCGATATGTATATTTTGAGAGCTACAGGCTCCAGTTTTGTATCATGACACTACCATTTTGGACATATTATTTATAAAAACTTTGGTTTACTGGTTCTACTATATGTGTGTATGTACAAATGTATGAATGTATCTTTTATTTGTGTGCTTCATTAGGAATGTGACAAATTCCAATCTAATACATAGTTAGCGTATTCATCAGATATATGATTAAAACTTCTCGGAACATGAATGTATGTAATTGAAATAAAATGTTGTTCCAAGAGTCTTACCTTTAGGAATTTCCGTAGTAACGTAGGATCCCTCACATGGTACTAACCATTCAGATGAGATACAACTAGTTGTGAATCCAAGCGGACTTCTAAAGACTGGATACCATGTGAAATAGCATCCCGAAGTAGCTCAATGACGGCACTATACTCAGCCACATTGTTAGATGTAGGACCAAGACAAGCACTTCCTGAGGACACAACTAGGTGGTAAGGTGAGAAAATAACCTAGGCAGCAGAAGCAAGCTGCTGTGTATGATAGCTAGCACCATCTGCGAATCCTAAGAATGTAGGAAACTCTGCTAACATCTGTCAATCAAACGGAATCTAATCAGCAGACCCGAAAACCAAAAGAAAGCCAAACTATGTATAGAAATAACTATACAGTAGTGTACAAAATTATTAGCCTAAACCAGAGGTTCAAGTGTAATACCGCTTGAGGTATAGCCCATTTCTAGGCTCTTTCAAGACAGTCCCCTCATATTCTTCTAATTCATAGGCTCCTTTTTCCAGGACACGCCTCACAATATAAGGACCATGCTACATGGGGTTGAACTTGCCTACCCCCAGGGGTTCTTTAGCTTGGTCATATAAGAGGACCAAGTCACCTTAATCATATTGTCGGGGATGGACAAACCTATCATACTGAACCTTAACACGACGTTTATTGGCATCTATAGCCACGGTGGCATCTCGATGCTTCTTGTCAATCTGCTCAAGGTGGATTAAACGTTGCTCAAGACCCGTCGTATCAGGGAGGAGCTCTATGGCAGTTTAAGCGAAGGGATTTCTCATTCAATCGATAAAAGCGACTCCACACCATGTACTAGTTGAAATGGTGAGAACCCGGTGGAAGTCTTGACTGCGGTTCGATATGCCCACAAAGCAGGATATAACATAATGTGCCAGTTGGTCTTGCTTTATTGGATGGTACATTAGAGAATGGTCTTCAAAGACTTATTGACTTCTTCAACTTGACCATTCGCTTGGGGATAGTAAGAGGATGAGTGTTCTTGATGAAACCCAAGCTTGAGAGACAAATCCTCCATCATTTTGTTCTGAAAGTGACTGCCATGGTCAGTGACAATCTCTTTCGGAATACCGAACCGAGTAATAATCTGATTGAACATGAAATGGGTTGTTGTGGCACCGTCGGCTTTTACGATAGGCATGGCCTCAGCCCATTTGGAAAAGTAGTCCACGACCACTATAATATGGTGATGCCCCCCAGCTGAAGTTGGTTTGTAATCCATGAAATCCACCCCCCATTTGGTGAAGGGACCAACGGTGACGACTGGATGAAGGGGCATTGGATGCGAGTGTATATTCCGAGAAAACACCTGGCAAGGGTGGCATCTCTTCACAGCGTTAATACAATCCTTAAAGATTGAAGGCCAAAAGTAACCAGCTCGCATAATACGCTGGGCTGTAGCAAGCCCGGATAAGTGACCGCCACATGCCCCAGCACGGCAATCATTAAGCACCCGTTCCGCTTCTTCACGAGTCAAGCAACGACGGAGAATTGAATCTTTTCCTCGGCAATACAAAGTGTCACCGACGATAGTATAATATTTAGCGTGATGTTTCACACGCCGTCGCTCGTCTAGTGAATAATGCGAAGGAAACTTCAAAGTTTGGAGATATACAATGACATCCCCATACCAAGGGTCCTCGGACGAGATAAGAAATAAGTGTTCATCCACAAAGGAATCTTCATGGATGACATCCTCATCAAGTCTCGGAAGGTCCGACATAAGCTCAACAAACACCAACGATTTCACCGACTTCCCCCTATAAGGCTTCGTGATATCATGAACTGAAACGGATTGATGTGCGCTACAACTATGGTTGTTCTAAGCAAAATATAGCATGTACAGTCGCAAGTGCCAACTTTTCCACGTGAGTATATCGTAGTTCAGCATCTACTAGATTTCGACTGAGGTAGTAGATGACATGCTCGACGAGTGCATCATGAACCTGAACCAAGACCATGCCAATCGTCTCTTGAGACACAGCCACATAAAGTATGAAATCTCGTGCGAAGTCTGGTGGACTAAGCACAGGGGCTGATACCAAAGCTTTCTTAAGGGCATCGAAAGACTATTGGGCTCGCTCATCCCAGATAAACGATGTGTCTTTCTTCAACAAACGTGTGAAACCTTTGGTAATATTAGCATAATTGACCACAAAACATCACAAAAAAGTAGCTCTCCCTTGGAGGCTCTGAAGTTGAAATAAGTTGCGCGGAGGAGGAAACTGAAGTATTGCCTTAACTTTGAGAGGATCGACTCTAATACCCTCTTTCGAAACTATAAATCCTAGAAGGCGACCAGACCTTACTACAAATATGCATTTATTGGGATTCAATCGAATCTTATAGTGTATACATCGTTCGGTAATCCAACGAAGGCGCTTGGGGTGGTCCATTCTCTTACGAGAATGGCCGACAAGATCATCCAAGAAAACCTCCATTATACTTTTAAGGTCATGAAAGGCATAGGTCATGGCACGCTGAAATGTAGCTCCAGCGTTTTTAAGGCCAAAGGACATTTTTCGATATACAAATGTACCCCAAGGACAAATTAATGCAGTCTTATGTTGGTCCTCGGGTTTGATTTGAATCTAATTATACCCCGAAAAGCCATCCATGAACGAATAAAATTTCACTTCCCGCACAAGCATCCAATATATGATCAATGAATGGCGTGGGGAAGTTGTCTTTCAGACATGAACGATTCAAGTCTCTAAAATCAGTGCATACGCAGATCGTTTCGTGCTTCTTATCCACAGGAACGGGGTTTGACACCCATTCGGTAAGGGGAACGGGCTAGATGAAACCAGCTTTGAGTAGTTTCTCCACCTCTTCCTTGATAGTGGCTTCCTTCCTAGGGTTAACAGCACAAAGACGTTGCCGAACCAGTTTAACATGAGGATACGTCCTTATCTTGTGTTCAACAATACTAGGGTCTATTCCTGGCATCTCCTCGTATGACCAAGCAAAAGCTTCCCAAAGTTCAGTAAACAATTTGGTGTAGATGGCAACCTCCTCAAAAGAGCAATCATCACCAATGTAAACATTCTCAATCTTTCCGAGAGTGCGAGAGATGTTGATCGGTTGAGTCGAGGAAATATTATCCATGTTCCCCTCTCCATAAATCTCATGTGAACCCAAAAGAGCCACGGTGACCAACCATCTCTCCAAGAGTCGTCCTGAACTCTTCTTGCTCGGCGAGATCGAGGTTGGGAAGGAAGTAAGAGCGATGATGCATATCCTCCCAAGGTCTCTCACTACCACACATGGCCTCGATAATAGCTTCATCCGAAGGTAAAGTACCATCAAGGAAATAGTTCGAACAAGACGAGTTGACTTCCCAAACTGGCAGCGTAACGGGATCTTCCTCATCTATCCGAGGAGAGGGGAGATCCATCTCTGCAGTGGCTTGTTGAATATCCTAATAAGCAAGCTCAACAGCAGAAAGTGGCAGAGACATCCCGACATGCACAATGTCTCCAGACGTAGAACCTGTGGACGGTAAATCCCATGGGTCATTAAAGTATGAAGTCCATAATGGTACATTATGTAAAGGAGGAGGCGCATTGTCGGAAATGGTTCCAATAAAGTTCACAGGTGTAGGGAAATCATAAGATCCCATTAATGAAGGGTGCATACCAACACCCATGCTCCTAGTTTCCGGATGAGAATCTGTAACTTGTGGGACCACTAATCCCATAGATGCTATGGGAGGATTAACGAAGTCCAGCTGATCGATGGTCACAATCCTGCCTTCATGTGGAAAGAAAATGATCCTGAATACAGTAGACGCAACAGATTTCATAGCTTACATCCAATTTTGACCCAATAAAAGGTTGTAGTCGATGGGCGCATCAACCACTTTGACTTCAATAGGCACAGGTTTATCTCCCAAGCAGACAACGAGGGAAGGGATTATCCCATGCGGCTTAAATGACCTACCATCGAATGCAATGAGCATGGTCCTAGACATGAGTAGAGGAGGAGAGCCAAGATATTTCCAACAAGCTAACGACATCACTGACGTGGAAGCGCGTTCGTCAACCATCATTCATTTGAAAAAAAAATTCAGGCACTCTACATGGATTTGAAAAGCCACGTGATAAGGTAAGCGAGGTTGCACATCAGTAGTGTCAAACTTGATGACGTTGGGACTCCCTCCGTCCTGAACTCCTAATGCACATAAAAGGGCATGCCTTTTAGAAGGACACGCCTGTAGAACTTCAAGAGCCGACATAGCACATGGAGTTTGGCCCAAATCTTCTACAATGGAGTAGTTATGGGTGGCTCAGGCATTGGGATTATGCGTAGAGCACTTAAGCACACCTTTCGACACCTGAGGCATAATAGAGGGATTCTCGATATGCAAGGAATTATCAGGAGGAGGGGGAGGCTCATTCCCCATATTAGGTTATGGTGCCCCATAATCGCGTTGATGAGTAGCAACACTAACCTCCAATTGGACCATATTCACGCATCCATAACCACTAGTATTGGAAGAAGACGTAGGAGTCTCATTAGGTCCATAACCAGCGGCGGGAGCATGCAAAGCCATGTTTTGATGATGATGAGGGAGGGGATCCTTCAACACATCTGGGCTCTATTCCAAATACTTTGATGCTTCTTCGATTCGAGGACACAAGTGAGTAAGATGATCTTCCCCACAAAGCTTACAAGGAAATTTCACCTTACGCCTAGGTTTACGGTCCTCACCATCATTTCTGCCTTCCCGAGGAGGGTTGGAATTCTCCTTACGAGGGGTATTGCGATTTCTATTATTATTCCCATTGTTTTCACCCTTATGGTTATTTCTCCCCTTCTTTTTACCACCAGGCTGCTGGTTACCAGATGGTTTAGTCATCTGCACAATATGTACATCGGACGATGGGGTGGAAGTGGACAAGGTATGAACCTGTCCGGGAGTAGACTGGTTTAGCGACAAATTTTGCATTTGATTAGCCACCAAATCTACAGGGCGAGTACTTGCGGCTCCCACAATGCTATCAGCATGCAGTCCAGGAACTGTCTTGGGCTCATGTCTTGTTCGCGGTGCGTCAGGGATGATGTCATACAATATGCCAAACTGAGAGTATAGTAAATCCAACTACTGGACTTTTAAGATGGCTTGTTCCTCAGTCATAATATCGGACATCAAAACATCCTTAGTAATATATGGGAGTAGAGATTTGAGGAACCATTCCAACAGAAACTCTAGAGGAATGTTGGCTTTCACTAGTCGCTTTCGTCGACGCCACTCTTGAACATGGTCAGAAATATGTGTGGCCTTATTTTGACAGAAAGTAGACAAAAGTTCAGTACCAGTACCGTAACAAACCAGCAACTGGAAATGATCCAATAAAACCAAAGCGATCTCATTAAATCCCCTATAAGTGTTCCCATGCAACTCGACATACCACTTCGTAGCTGCCCCCGTGAGGGTGCATTGAAATAGTCGTAATCTAACGAAATTGTTGTTCAACGAGTTGGAAGAGAACCAAAGGTGAAATGTCATGACATGATCACCCGTATCCTCACCACCTTTCCCCTCGAACTTAGGAATGTCCGAAGGAAGATTGGTAGGAACCGGAGGCCAACTAGGGTCGTGACACACCGGATCATTCGTGAGCTTCGAAAGATCCGGAATATTCAAATGTGCAAGGAACGGGAGCTGCAGCTCGAAAGCTTGATTATAAGCTCCCATAAAAGGTTGGTTATAAGAACCTGAAGGATGGGAATGACCAAATGCTTGACCATGAGCATTAAAATGTTGATTATATGGACCTGTCTGACCATAAGCGTGACTATGTCCATAAGGTTGATAACCTCCCCCAACCAGACCCGTATGAGTGTAAGCAGGCATATATGTGATTTTTGCACCATATTGAGGTGGGTTGTATTGATGGCCAGCACTGACTGTATTGTAGTAAGGGTTACCACCATAAGTATGGGGCATATATGTAATATTCGTAGCGGGAACCGTGTTGTAATAACCAAGATTATAGGGTATGTTCCCACCCCCAATGTAAGTGTTAGGATTAGCATGAGAAGTCATGTGGTGTCCATAAGCATAAGATGTATTCCCATCCCCAACATGGATGTTACTAGTAGCAGGAATGGTGGCGTTATGACCATGTGGATAGGGTATATTACCACCTCCTACATTAGCATTACTAGTGGCGGCGGCAGACGTAAAAGTATGTGGTATATGTCCACTACCGAGGTTAGGAGGAGTGTTAACATTTGCGAAAGTGGTCGTAGGTTGACGAGTAGCAACATGTGTATTAGGTGGTAGATGGCGAGTCGAGTTGAGAACAATGTTCCTATTCGGTTGGGTAGTCCTAGGAGGCGGTCGTCTTCCAACATTAGCATTGTTAGGAGGAACGTGACCAGTCCCCATACTATGTGTGTGAGTGGACAATGTGGTTCCCCCAACGAGGGTATTACCCCCAATGGATGCAGTGTGGCTAACACTATGGCTAGTGCCAACGTGACTACCAAAAGTAGTGGAAGGATCAACTGTGTTATAATTAGGCATACCAAAGGAGAATGCGGTAGGGTTGATCGTAGGACCATTGTTGTCATGTAGCTCTGGCATCTCATGTATATAATTATGTGGAAATGAAGGATCTAATGGGTCATCCTCGGGCGGATCCGGACCAAACAAATTACGTTGAGTCTCAGGTGGATCACCTCCCCATGCCTCACGAGGAGTAGGGGTATCTGAAGTATGCTCGACTCTACTCGATGGAATCATAGATATTTCTTCAGTATCAGATTGTGTAGCAGTCATGACGTCTAGGACATATGTCTCGTAAGAATCCTAAGACTCAGAGGGAGCCTGCCGGCATCCCCTAGCAACACGGTGTGAAAGCTCGACCAGTTTTAAACCAGCCAACCGACGGGATCGGCGGAGATTAGGACTCCATGCCACGATATCTCTGAAGAGAATATAAAATCACAGCGTCCCCTAATGGCCAAACTATCAATCAAAAATAGTAAATCAAAAGCACACACCTAGAGAAAATACAGCCAAGAGCAGACAAACAAAGTGGCTAAATGAGCTCCCGATACTAGAGTCGGTATGTCTCTCCTAGGAGAGGCTTGAGACTCCCAAACTATAGCCGGAGGTAACAGAATCAGTTTAAGAGGTACCCAGGCTTCACTACGTGCAAAGGGTCGTAACCCTCGACAACAAACAACTGTGTTGTCCAACTTCTATCTGACTCAGGACACAAACAGTATAACCATTGCAAGTACCCTATGCGATACCTAGGTAAGGAAACTATGGTCACCGCAGTATAACCAATGCTCAGGGGGACAGTCACAGGTGGGATCCGTCGTATGGACAAGGTAGCTAAGCCCGAAACTCAAGAGGGTCAAATCCCCCAAGAGTCCCCAGATACGAACAAACCCTAGAAATATCTCCCACATTCAGCCGGTATTGGAGGGATATCTCCGCAACCAACCTATCGTGACCTCATGCTTAACTATGTTCTGAGTAGAGCTTCGTGAGAACACCGATGTATACCATGGATTTCACCACTCCTTGGTCAGACACATAATGTTTCGTCTAGTAGTATTGGATTGTTTACTCACAATGATCTATTACAAGACTCTAAACCTATGCTAGTTGGTGTATCCTATAAATAAAATTGGTCTAATCAATTTTAGATTAAGCGTTAATTTTAATGGTTGTGGTTACTCAAAGGATATGGTCATGAAACTAGTGATGTATATGACTCAATAGTATGCAAAATCGTCAAACTCTAGACTCATCTATCCAATAAAAACAATGTCACTAACATGCAAAATCAATCCAACAGTTTCAAAATAAAAAATGCAACTCTTTTATATTTTTGATGCACAAGCAGAACCTAAATGAAAGCAGCAAGCACTCAATGCAAAATGCAGTACATGAAAGTATTTTTTTTTTTGTATTTTCACTTTTAAATGAAAGGAAAATGCAAAACTATGTTTTTGTATTTTTCAGTATAATGGAATGAAAAATGCAAGCAAAATCCTACTATTCAGTTACAGAAATGCAAGGGAGATCACTCAGACAACCTAGTAGATCCTAAACAGTAAGACTCAGCCAATGGAATGAGCTTACAAATTAAAAATGGGTAAAAAACCAATGAGGCTCAAACCAAGAGAAAAGAGGAGTTCTGGTCACAAACAAGGCTTGGAATGGTTAGGAACTAGGCCAAAGAAGACTCAGGAACACTCAGAATCAACCCAACAACAACCAAAGTTCATGCAACAACCAAAGCTAGAGTTGTATGCTACTGTCGAAGGAAAACTTGCGGGTACCTGCGGGCTATAGTTCAGACAGAGGCAGGTAGATGCGGGTAGAGCTAAGCTCACCCGCGGGTAAGGAAAAGAAAATGAGCAACCAATAAGTCTAATGGCTCATAAAAAGGGTGTTTTCTATAGAGTATCCTAACGGCCAATTAATGACAAATAGCAACTCTAAATAAGGACTAATGCTAAAAAATCCCCAAAAATGGATGTTCTCCCCAGCAGAGTCACCATTTCTGTGTTGGAGAAAACTTCCTATGGCTTGGGGTGGACCACAACAAACAACTGACTACCAGAAATTAACTCAATTCCCAATGCAATGATATATAAATGACAATGCTAAGATAATGAAGAAGATAACCAACCTCGATCCAAACGTTTGATGTAGATCCCCGTTGGAGCTTTTAATCCGTGCACTTGAACCTGCAAATTAGTCTTGACAGCCAATATACAACAAGCGCATATAATATATAAATGACATTAACATCATCAATAGCAACGGTCCATGATATTATAAGTAAATGCAACCTAATGAAATATAAACACATTCACAACATTGATGGACAAGAATATGAGTATTTCTATTAATAAATAACAAGAAGTACAATGTGATACGACCTCTTGTCGAAAACCAATCTGAACCAAGATCTCGGTCAATCCACTTGTTCCTCCACCACTTCAATCCTCCATGGAATGACAAACTCAAACTATGATAGGAGTTTGGAAGGTGAACATAAAGAGTTCACAACTACAAGGATCAATGAGTGTAGACTCAAGATAGGGCAGAAATCCACTAGAATTCTCTTGCTCTCCTTTCTCCTCCCGTCCATAAGCCATATGTGCTCAATATATAGTCCTCTCAAAGGTAGATGAAAGGACACATCGAGGCGTTTATGGGGCAACTAGAGGGTCAAAGGTCACCCAATGACCGCTTTTGGGGAGTAAAAAGTAATTAACTAGTGATTTCTACCATTTTACATGCTACCCACGGGCTATAGTGGTGCAACTTGCGGGTACGCCCACTGTAATGATGCAGCTAGCGTACAAAGGAAAAAATAGGGAAAAATAGTGTCTCTGGAGGATAAAAAGTGGATCTGAGTCAGTAAAATGGATCCTCAAGGCCAAAGAGTGCTGATACTCACAAGGTGGAAAATTATGTTGTAACAAAAATGGGTAGCATAAGTGTAAGGAAACTTAAGATAACATGCGTGGAAGCAATTGTCTTCTCATTCTCTAGAAAAACCCTGATAGTATAACCTTAACACAATGAAACTCGATAAAAGGCATGGAGGAGGCCTATATTTATATGTTGAAGATGTGCTAGAAGTTGGCCTAGACCAGCATAGATCCATTTTAAAGCTGAATCTATGAAGCATCGAGAGGGATCCAATTTCTTGAGGTGTAATTTTTTTTATCTTAAATTTTTTACACATTAAGAAAAAATTTACCCCTCAAGAAATTGGATCCCTTTCTTTTAATTTTTAACTACTTTTTATTTTTTATAAGTTATGAGCGGAAATGAAATTTTTTAATTACTCTTTAATTTTATAAGTTATGAGCTGACATGGAAACGTAACTTGAAAAATGTGACAACATCTCCCCATACTGGGTTGTAAGCACCTCGTTACTCTTGGTGCAATCAAGTGGGAATGACCAAAATTACGACATGGGTTCCCATGAGCTCTCATGTTCCTAAATTATTGCAAAGGTAGGTCATGTACTCTTCCATTAATGAGAGGGGACCACTCAAACAACTTGTGTTTGTCCTCTGGTCATTTTACGCAACTTTGGGCATTAATGTGTCGCATAAACACCCAAATCACATTGTTATAAGTATTGTCTAGGTATCAAAAGAATCTTAGAGCAATTGCACGATTGGATGGTCATGCAATCCATGCGATAATCTTGGGACTAATAAAGGAATTCCCATACAACCCATGTAATATTAAACCTAAAGTTTGACCTGGATTTGAAGTGTGAAATAGGTCAATAATTGATATGTTGGGTGAATTAAGCATGGTCAATGTTAGTTTAAGATGTATTTAGTTAACGTCAAAATAAATATCTCAATTGGCATAATTGGAGAAATAACAAAGAGGATAAGGGATGTAGAATTTGTTAATTATCTCTAATTTTTATAAAATAAGCTCAATTGTATTTATTTTCATTTTATTTTAAAAAATAAATATTATTTTCAATTTATTTTTAAAAAATAAATATTATTTTCATTTTATTTTAAAAAATAAATATTATTTTCATTTTATTTTAAAAAATAAATATTATTTTTTGGTTTCAACGAGAGTATCAAGGTGTTCTATATCCTAATATGGGGAATATGATGTCGCGTTGATACATATGTTTTTTTCCACATAAAGGATTATTGTTTTGCATTAATAAAAAAGGTTGCGCTTGGACTGTTCAACCTGGTAGTACAAACAAAATCTAATAATGTCTAATACAAGTAATGATCCTATTGATTAATGTTTTCAAAATTTGAGGTTCAAAAATTCCATAACCTATTTTTCTACCACTTTTACTAAATCTTCTGCATGAGTATATCCTAGCAAACTTTCCTACAAACCAAATACATATATAAACCATAACAAATTTCAACCCAGATAAGTACCTTGCTCCTTGGTAGATTCCTCCATACACCCAACAATTCAAGAATGATAAGATGTGTGTACCCATTGTGTGTTTACTCCCGTCACGGAATATTTTGTAACACCTTTCCCCTCAACGCTAAGAGTCGATAATAAAGCCCACTCCTGCTTAGAAAGGGTATATAATTCACTCACCTTCAACACCACATCACTTCTGATTTGGAATTTTCATCAACTATAGATGGAATAACGATATGAAACCAATTTATTATAAAATATTGTAATTCTACCTTCAATTTCGACCAATTGTTGAGGAGTCCTTTCCAATACCTTGGAGACCTATGAAACAAATTTCCTTTCTCCTATGTAAAGCAAGACAAGGAAAATACCCATTCTTGAATCAATGCCCTCTCCGCTCCACTGCTTAGAGGATTTGCAACTACACTAGTTGAAATAAACCATAATTTCCAACCTGTTTCCAAAAGAGGCAATTCTACATTCTCCTCTGCTATGGAAAACTGCGGTAATAGACACAATGATGGACCCATCTCGCTCCTGTAAGTTTTACCACATGCAAGATGTACTTCAATATTATTCTTCATAAATCATACTGCGTTGCAAAGATTGCAGATGGGATGAGATGTAAGGTGAATCGTACTTGCATGCTTTGAGCCTACCACTTGTTAGATTGGTTTGTTAAATATGAAGTTGGCATGTATCCATAAGATTTGGTATAGGCTCATTGAAACCATGAATTTGGTAAAAACATCGGGATTTGGAATAGAGTTACAACTTAAAAATGGATTTGGTATAGGCTCATTGAAACCATGAATTTGGTAAAAACATGGGATTTGGAATAGTGTTACAACTTAAAAACATGGGATTTGGAACAAAGTTACAACTTAAAAACATGGGATTTTGAATAGAGTTACACCTTAGGGAATGACAGAGAGAGTTATCTCTCCCAACGTTTTTTCAATATGCCTTGTGCTAGGTTATATGTGTATTCTTTGGAACAATCATGTGAGGATCAAGTCCTTTGGAGTCATTTTAAGAGCTAAATGTTTGATCGTTACTATTGAGTCATCCAGGTTACATGTCATGTTAACTATTGTATTATTTGGAACAATCAGGTGAGGATCAAATCCTTTGGAGTCATTTTAAGAGCTAAATGTTTGATTGTTACTATTGAGTCATCCACAACAATTTGGTAACATATACTTTTTCTTTCGGCTTGTTTCAATCCTTGTCAAAGTGCTAGATCCTCTGCTTGATTACTTATTGAAGTCCTTAATCCCCAAGCATATGTAATTTTTGTTTTTCTTCCAGGGTCGAAAAGCACCCCGCACCTGGCACCCTACATAGATATATACGTGACAAAAAAAACAAAAGTAAATAAAAAATAAACCCAACATAGACCATCTTAAACTTGAATCTACAAGGATCAATTTTTTTAAGGTATAATTTTTTACCATTTAATAAAAAAGAATTAACATATAACATAAAAGAGCTTCTTCTCACAATGGACCTACTTCCTTACTTTAGGATTCAAAACTGTTGAGTAACAATAATCACCACAGATTCTTCTCTCCTCCTTGATCACTACCTAACCGTGGAAAAAATGAACAATATAACATAAAATTAAAAAATATACACCTCTAAACATTTGATTCCTTAGTACTTTATAAGTTTAAACTTATAATAAATTTATACTAATATTAAACTATATACTTCTTAATCGAAACCTTATTATTATGTAATCATGCACTAACAAATAAGTAGCCTAATAAAATACTATGAACATGAAAGATATTGTAAAACTAAAATCGATTAAAGTAATGAGTCATGATTAATTTGGCCAACCTTTCAACATGAAATCAAATCTAAAAAAAAGGGAAGAAAATGATTGATCCTACCTTATTAATTGACCTTTAAATATAAATAATTGACATACCTTATAATTAACCTTTAGAATATAAAGTATAACAACCAAACATGTGGGGATAGACCCTCCCACCGACACTTTGACCCATTATTATAATAAAATACCAATAAAAAATATTTTAAATTAATAATAAAATGGTGAAAAAATATAATTGTGTTATAATTCTTCTATGGGGTATAATTAATTATCTTTTAATTATATTATTAATTATGTCATAATCATTTTGAAATCATATTTAATTATATCATTTTCAAGGGTCGTGATTGTTTCGTAAGGAATATACACATATCATTATTTTAAAGCAACGGTCAAAATTAAAAGTGCTTGTCTATACTTATCATTTTGGATTAAAAAACTTAAGTTTTGTTTTTTTTAAATTAATGTTGACGTTCATTTCTATCTATAGATTTACTTTTTGATTGTGTAATGTTTAGTAGTATGTGAATGTATATTTTAGTAGTTTATAGTAGTATAGGTGTAGTAGTATAAGTGTGTATATTTTGCATTAAGAGGAGAAAGGTGCTCTACAATTTAATATGGATAACGTAACTTAACATATAACATATATAACTTTACATTACCAAAAACTAAAAGTAATTAAAAATTTTCAAAATAAAAAATTAAAACCAAATGAAAAGTAATTAAAAAACCCATGTAGGCTCATAAAATAAAAAATTAAAACCATCATAGATCCATCTTAAACCGAATCTATCAAGGATCAAATTTCTGGAGGTATAAAGTTTTTTGGATATGTAAAAAATTTAAGATAAAAAAAAATACACTTAAAAAAATTGGATCCCTCTTTGTGTTTGATAGATCTGGGTTTAAGATGGATCTATGCTGGTAATAGACAATTTGTAATAGGATATTAAGAGTTATTATATCATTACATAATAATAATAATTTAATTTTAAAGTCACAATCAAGTGAGACATGGAATTGGTGTATGGGATCTCCTTGTTTATGGGACAGGGGACCCCCTTCATAAATCCCCTTCATAAATCTATTTGATTGCTAAAGTTTATGGAGGTGTTCATACACTATCCTCCTCCATATTTGAACCAGTAACCTCTTAGGAAACACATGTTCTAGAAATAATCAACAACAATGTAGAACACATCTAGAAATAAATTGTTAAAATAAATAATCTCTAATGATGATGAACTTGAAATAATTTTGGAACTTAAATGAACATTGTATATATATAATAAATGTATATCATATGTATGAAAGCATAGTATCATGTATCTTTACTATTTTGATCTTATTGTCCACTTGGAAAAACAACATTTTTCATTGTGATTTATAACTCTACAAACAATCAATACAACCATTGTTTTGAAATAAGGGTGCATTAGTTAAGCAATATTATATTAGGTGTATGCATTTCTCATCTTGCATGTTTTGAAAATGCTTGATAGGTTAGCAATATAGTGTTGATAATGGGGGTGAAAAGAGTATTTTAATATGCATATAGATATAAGTATTAGGAGGTGCATATTTTAATTTAATGGATACATTGAATTTAAATGGTGGATGGAGAAGGAAGTTTATCTAAATTAAGTATTATTTATTTAAGTAAAATTGTAATGGTTTGTGAACAAGAGAAAATATGATACTTGAAGAATATTAGTAGATAAAGATGGATAATATATTGGAACCAATATATTAGGGATATAAATAAAAAGGGTATGATTTCGGCTAAAGTTGCTTATGATCTTGTGGTATCAGAAAATGTTGACATTATGCCATATTGGTGGTCCTTAAAGATTTGGAGATGGAAAACCCTCCAAAAATATGTTGTTTTATCTAGCTAATCATGGAGAACAAAATCCTTACTTGGGATAACCTTTTGAGACATGGTTTTGTTGGCCCAGGTGCATGTTTTCTCTGTATGCAAAATTTTGAATATGTGTCAAATCTTTTTGTGACTTGTCCTTTTATAAACCATGTTTGGAGTTCTTCCCAAGAGATTTTAAATTTTAAAGAAATCTGGAATAGGGTAAATTTACAGGAAAGTATGAGATTATGGTTTCTCAACAAGCCCGGATTTCTTGAACTCCCTTTATTTGTCATATGGGAAGTTTGGAAAAACATGAATCGTTATATTTTTGAAAAGAAGTTGTTCAACTACTCTCGGGTAGCTTACAGAGCCATTGGCCTTTTTAAAGAATTTAGTTATAAGAAGACAAAGGTAAATTACAGATCTCTTATTCCTCCTTGTTTTGATATCTCTTGCTCCGTTGGCTACTTTGACAGTGCACATAAAGATGGATTATTCGGTGCAAGCATGGTTTTAAACATCAAGTTGGGTCATTCCATCAAACTCAAGATGAATGCAGGTTCTGGTTCGAATACACAAGCTGAATTGCTTGATTTATGGGGATTACTTTGGATCGCCAAAAAAAAAGGAGTTCAAAATCTTCAGGTTGTTGGGGATTTGCTTGTGGTTATCAACTAAATATCTGGTAAAGAAAACTTAAATGTGCTTCATCTTACTCATTGGATGAACATAATTCTGGAAATAAAGGAAGACTTTGCATATATCACTTTCTCTCACATTTACCGAGAGTTTAACAACGAAGCTAATCTCTTATCAAAGGAAGCCATGGGCCATATGGATGGAATTCTTCACTTAGAGGAATTTATGGATGGAAATCCTATTGATGTGGGAATTTTCAAACTGTTTTAGTTTTGTGTTCTTGCTCAAGTATTTTGTAACTGATGGTACAGTCTGTTGTCAAACTATCTTTAGATTATTTTTGTGGGGTCATTTTGGGTCCTTGGCAGGTGACAGGTTGCTCCTTATCGACTTGATATAAGGTGTTTAATTTGATATTTTGAAAACTAGGGGTATCGATAGAACAAGAAGAATGGATAGAAGAACATATAGTCTTATTTTTTCATATGTATGATGATATGTAACTTTGATTCAATAAGTATAATAAAAATGTTATACCAACTTAGTTTTCTTTATATACTTTTTTCTTCATTTTATATTCTATAAAAATCAAAGATACTTTAAATAGTACATACTACAAGTGAAACATGAAATAACCTTCTTAATAAACTCTTCATTTACCTTATCTTGTTATACTTAAATCAAAGTCCCATCAAAATTCAAACTAAAACAAGTGATAAATTAGGTATTGAAAATAACACATCCATCTAAAATCTCCATTGTGCTATCTTAACAAACAAATTGCTTCATTACAACAAAGTGCAATAATTCAACTTAAATCCCATGAATTAGGTATTGAAAATAACACATCCATCTAAAATCCCCATTGTAATATCTTAACAAACAAATTGCTTTGTTACAACAAAGTGCAATAATTCGACTTGAATCCCAAAATCCCCATGAAAAATTATGAGTATTTGCAATTTGGAAAATACTACTACATGACATAACAACTATTATAATCATTAATATAATTATTTAAAAAAAAAAACATATTTAGCAATAAAAATATAAAATAATTTTAAAATCAAAATCTTTTAATAGTCATGACCATATTTCACAACCAAAATCAATAATTAAAAAAATCAGGTTATCTTTATCTACCGACGCCCAACCACCTTTAAGGGGAAGCTGGAGGTGAGAGAGTGTTGAGCTGTTGAAGAGTGTCCATTGGTCACAATCCACCCCACCAAACCCTAAAATTGAGGTAAACAGGAGGATGAGGGTGCCACCGTGCCAGTGCCACCACCTTGGCTACCTGAAGCATATCAGTAAACATCACAGAAAACGATGAGTTGTCAGATCACGATCTTGTCGTGTGGGAGAGAATTAAATAACACGGAAAATTGGGAGCTGTAGAATCATCATCATCATCCTGTCTTGTCCTGTCTGTGCATATGATAAGATTTGCACTCTAAGGCAACTGGCCGTGACCCCAGAGCTTTGGAGGGCAACTTCCAAGCATTTAAGAGCCCATTGGAGGAAGACTCCTCACTCACTGACCGACTCTCCGCCATTAACGCTGCAGTGGGTTGAGCTTAGCTTATATTTTGTTTCGAAAATGCGAGAGATTCTGCACATCCAAGGCGGACAGTGTGGGAATCAGATCGGAGCAAAGTTCTGGGAGGTGATATGCGACGAGCATGGGATCGATTCCACTGGGAGATATCAGGGTGGTGCCCCTGGTGGTGGTCTTCAGCTGGAGAGGATAAATGTCTACTACAATGAGGCCAGCTGTGGGAGATTTGTCCCCAGGGCGGTGCTCATGGATCTCGAACCCGGGACCATGGACAGCGTGAGGGCGGGACCTTATGGTCAGATCTTCAGGCCTGATAACTTTGTCTTCGGTCAGTCTGGGGCTGGGAACAACTGGGCCAAGGGCCATTACACCGAAGGAGCCGAGCTCATCGATTCCGTCCTCGATGTAGTTAGAAAAGAGGCCGAGAACTGTGATTGCTTACAAGGTATGTCTGTGTTGTGTAATGTGGAGTTAATGTACTTGCGAGTAAGAAGTGTAAAGAATTTTTTTGCAGGTTGTAGAGAGTTTTGAGGATTAAACGTGATTATGTCGTTGTTGTGCAGGATTTCAAGTATGCCACTCACTGGGAGGGGGCACTGGTTCTGGAATGGGTACTCTCTTGATTTCCAAGATCAGGGAGGAATACCCAGATAGAATGATGCTTACTTTCTCAGTTTTCCCATCTCCCAAGGTGTCTGATACAGTTGTGGAGCCCTACAATGCTACCCTGTCAGTTCATCAGCTGGTGGAGAATGCAGACGAGTGCATGGTTCTTGATAATGAGGCTCTCTATGACATCTGCTTTAGGACTCTCAAGTTGACCACACCCAGCTGTAAGTATAATAATTATTAATATTTCTAGTATTGTTTTCTAATTTCCAAGTAGATTCCATGCTGACAAGTCTGTTTGGTACTTCAAATTTGTCAATAATGTAGTAATAATAATACTAAATCGTAATGCTTTTCATCTTTAGTTTCAAATTTTATTACATTAAAAAAAAGCTGTGAAATGCATTCTACAAAGTTAAGTGAAGTTGATTCATAATGTTTTTACTGTAGATATGCATTTTACAGTCCATAAAGTGAGTCATCAGCTTTTTATTATGTTAATATTAAATATTAATATGTATTGAACTTTCAAATTAAATATTTGACTACTGAACGTATAAACATTAAACAGTTTCATTAATCCACACCCCTCAAAAGCCAGACCTGTATACCTCAATGTCGTGGAGTTGGAAACTGCATATCCATCAAATATTATAATTCTAAATAGACGACCTTAACTCTGAAACTTGAAAGTTTATGGCACAGTGCATAAAGACTTGATTTAGATGGCACAGTGCATAAAGACTTGATTTAGATGGCACAGTGTGAATAGACTTCCTTTAGATGTGAGTGTGCTAGTTTGACCCTGATTTGAGACTATATACCTCTATGTTGTATAGTTGGAAAATACATCTCTCAAGCAATTATTTAAAAGAGCTAAAGGCCCAATAAAGGTACAGCCTCGACTCCGTAAAGTTTATGGATGTATCGAATATTAGAATTCAAGAGAGATACACTCTTAACTCTGCACGTTTAAGGCACGGTGTATATAGACTTGATTTAGATTGTAGTGCGCTAGTTTGGCCCTGATTTGAGTCTGCATACCTCAATGTTATGGAGCTGGAAAATTTGTATTTCTAGTTAATAGATATATTCAATTTTAGAATTTTATATATACAACCTTAACAATGTAATTTATGGCAGAGTGTAGAGTGTATATAGGCTCGGTTTAGATAAAGTGTGCTAGTAAGACCCTGATTTGATTTAAATGGAGCTGTGCTAATAAAGTATATATAGACTTAATTTAGATAAGAGTATATGCTAGAGTAAACCCTGATTTGATTTTATTTAATGGAGATATGCTAGTAAAACCCTGATTCAGATAACATACACCAAAGTGGAACTCTAATACATAACCTTAAATCAGTGTCTGTCTTGGTGTAACCTCACCTCATCTTGCTTATGCAAGCATTAACCGTATTTAAGTAAAGTTTACACCTCATCTTGGATAAGAAATTGTTAAGTATACTTTGTAAAAGAGATTATAATATCGGAGCTTTAGATAAAGTATCATACTTCTAACCTACTTGGATTAATTTGATTTGCCAGATTTGCTTAAGCTTCCTTAGCTTTTAGTCTTTTACACTAAATTACAACTCAACTTTTAGCTTCTATCCCAAGCACTAAATCAAAGCTCAATAGATATGCAACTGTTAACTTCATAACTTCAAGATGAACTGTTGTAGTAAATCTCACTCATTTAGATGTATACAAATTAGCATTAGACCTATTCCAAGTTCATACCTGCAATGGACATATATATTGAAACTCTGCATATTTCAAGTTCATACTAACAGTAGATATAATTCAAGTTCACATAAATGGATGGTGTATAAATTGAAACTTTGCATAATTCATTGTGTGAAATGGTAGATGTATTTAGTGTTGGAACTGAAAATTTACATATTTCATTTTGTGAAATGGTAGAGGTAATCATATTGCAACTGTACTAATCTCTTATGAGGGAGCACAACAAACAAACCTGTTTTGATGTAAGTTTGTGCTAATGCAACCTTGCTTCATTCATTGAAATGTACACAAACAAGTATAGTGTAACTGTACTTCATTGATTGAGATAGCTATACGAAGTTTAAATAGATATACGAAGTTTAAATGGTATACAAAGGAATAAAAGCCAAGTTATATAAGTTGCCGAATATATTTATATATAACACTGTAACCTAAGGGTGGATATCAAACTGGTTTGGGATCTAGGTTGGGATTATATAAGAATGAAATGTAATTTAGGTAAGGAAGCATTAATGGTTTATTAACTTAAATAAAGTTTAGTAGTAATTCATTTTTATTATTGTATCAATAGTAATTAAGTGCATTGTTAAGTAGGTGGAAAACTCTTATATATGGTTTTAAAATAAATACAATACTGGTAATAAATAATAATAATATTATATTTTAATTAAATATAAATATAAATCTCTATATCTAAAAGAGAGATTAGATAGACACTTTTAATATAAAATTTACCATATATTTGGATATGTTACCAGCTAAAATGCTACTGTATATTGTATATTTGGATATGTTACCAGCTAAAATGCTAGTTATTAGATCATTTGGTTCATATCATAAAGTTTATTAGGTTAGGATGACGGATTGTTCTTTTGTTTTTTTTCAGTTGGCGATTTGAATCACTTGATATCTGCAACAATGAGTGGAGTTACGTGTTGTCTCAGGTTCCCTGGACAGCTCAACTCAGATCTTCGTAAGCTGGCAGTGAACCTTATCCCTTTCCCTCGCCTCCATTTCTTCATGGTGGGATTCGCTCCCTTGACCTCCCGGGGGTCCCAGCAGTACATAGCCCTGACAGTTCCCGAGCTGACCCAGCAGATGTGGGACTCCAAGAACATGATGTGCGCTGCGGATCCTCGGCACGGCAGGTACCTGACGGCCTCGGCCATGTTCAGAGGAAAGATGAGCACCAAAGAGGTTGACGAGCAGATGCTTAATGTCCAGAACAAGAACTCCTCTTACTTCGTGGAATGGATCCCCAACAATGTAAAGTCCAGCGTCTGCGACATCCCTCCCACGGGGCTGAAGATAGCCTCCACCTTCATTGGGAATTCCACTTCCATTCAAGAGATGTTCAGGAGAGTGAGCGAGCAGTTCACTGCCATGTTCAGGAGGAAGGCCTTCTTGCACTGGTACACTGGCGAGGGCATGGACGAGATGGAGTTCACCGAGGCTGAGAGCAACATGAATGATCTCGTCTCTGAATATCAACAGTACCAAGATGCAACTGCAGAAGAGGACGCTGATTATGAAGACGAGGAAGAAGCAGCCCTTGACATGTAATTGTAATAATAAGAATATGCCATCACCCATTGCAATCTGTGCATTTGTTTCTGTTTTGTTAAAGTAAACATTTCTCTGTAAAGTTTATTGTTATTATGATACTTTATGACCTCCTAATTCCAATTTCCTCACCCAGTAGAAGACTCAGGTTTTTGGTGATATATGTACTTGTTTTTCTTGTGCATTGGCCTTTAATAAAATTCCATCATTCCTGTACATGGCCTTCAATAAAATTCCATTACATCATTTGTGTGCATTGGCTTTATTATTTAGTACCAAATACCAAAGGGGATTTTGCTGATATATGTACTTTGTTGGTTTTTTTTCTTTTTAATAAATCATATTTCTGTATAAAATCCTATTATTTCTGTCAATTGGCTTTCATTATTTATAAATAAATTACTTATTTGGTTTTTATTATGGTGTACATAAAGTTTAGAGGATTTGGATTTGTAATTAAAGATGTTGAATCCATTTCTACAATCAAAATTACAATTTAACAATGAAAATTTCAATTTCAGCAACAAATTGTGTTGTCAGATTATGTAAATAGTCTAGACTTTAGATCACTTTCATTATTTACATTTACTGTGAGGTAAAACTTAATTTTATACTTTTTAAATTGAGAAATTTTGGCTTATTTTAAAAGAATTTATATCACCATTTTTTTTTTATAAAATGAAATAAATTTTTTTCTTACCAAAAATTCATTTTACCCATTTTATTAATTTACATTATTAATTATAAAATTAGTAATAATGGTAAAAAAACCAAAAACCTAAAAGAATTAAATGTATATAGATTCAATTGCTTAATTAAGATCGTGCAAAATAACAATTAGATTTTTAGATAACAATTAGATTTTGATTTTTAGACAAATATGATTTTAAAAAACTACTCTTTGGAATTAACTTTCATTACAAGGAAGTGCCATAATACCATACTTTTGATCCTTTTTTTTGTTATAGGCACAGTATTAGTTGTGTTATTGTTATATAGTAATTATTTTATTAATTAGTTATCATCTTAATAACTTTATTAGGAAAGTTGTATACTTTAACATTAGCTCTTAAGGGTTATAATACAATTAAAAACATCAATTCTAAAAAATAAAAATAAAAATAAAAAGCACATTTTTTAAATGCTTTTTTAATTCTTGGACCACTAAGATTTTTTCAAATTACTTTTTATTACTCAAAAATTTATAGTCTCTTAGCTATAATCCAAGTGTCCCACATCAATGGACACCATTAGCACTTGTAGTTTCTAATAACCCACCCTCTCAAATGTATGATATGAACTTCCATAGCCACTTAAACATCCTAGATTATTGAGCAACTTTCATCCATTACATTCCTTAGTGTCTTTAAAGAGTGGGCTTCTTAAAATATGACAATTGCCTCTTCTTCAAAGAGATCATCATCACTATCAATATCTAGTGGATTTTTTGCTTATTCTTTTAATATCCCTTTGAGATCATTGGCATAAAGGAAACATCAATCAATTTTTTAATATATGTAGGTTTTGCTTATGTACCTTTAGCTATATCCAATAATTTTTTTTCATCAAATGCATTTAAATTTCACCTTCTATGTGTGGAAATTAAGTCCATTAAACTTTTTGAATTTCACATTCCTTGTATGGAAATTAAGACCATTAAACTTTTTTAAAATTTTTTTATTAAAGAATTTTCATAAACAAACAATGACATTCTTTCTTACAAGGTAAAACTTATACTTAATTCTAGTCTTATAATCTTATAGAAAATACCTTTATAAAACTTTGATGCCAATGAGATATGCTTTATTGTTATTTGATATTATTCCCAAAATCCATATGCCACTCCCCTAAATATAAAAATTCTGATCTTTCTCAGATCTCTCTAGATTCATACTCTATTGTCCATTGATGACACTATTCAAATCGTCTCATCTTTCACAGTTCTCTCCATAATGACCGCTGCCCTCTAGCCTAATGCCAATCGAATCAAATAATCTTTTCCAGCAGATAGTATAAGCACATGAGCCGAAAATTGTTCTTTGGAGCAGGCTTGGGCATAATTATGAGGACTCGCCTTCAAAACTAGGTGCAGCCCAAGTGCCTCTGTCCTCTGTCAGAGTAACTGAGATTCAGTCATATCATACCTAAGATCCAATTACATTTTGACACAGAATTTGAAATTTATTTAAATTCACTGTACTTATGCACTGATGTACAGTGGGTTATAGCATGATAAACAATCATGTGCACAAAAGGGGATGTTGGTCTCTTTTGTTGATATGTTTTTAGTACAAAGAACTTAAGAAGTCCAATAATACAATGATGTTATCTCCTTTCATTTCATAGATAATGTAGGTGTACTATTGTTCCATAATAACTATTTTTTAAGCTAATCATTTCTAATTTTCAAATTGGTAAAAATAATTAACGAAATCTGAAAAAAATAAAATTGTATATATTTTATGGATTTTGTATTGCATAGGTATTGAGAAAGATGTTAAATCCATTTATGCTGTTAAGGATGTTAAATCCAGTTATGCTGTTAAAATGTACAGTTTGAAAAATGTTTTTTTTTTTCCTTTATTTCTATAACCAAGGGAAACCTGCATCTATACACAACTGAGCTAAATTAATGAGATCAGTTGAGTAGCAGTAAACCTGAGCCAGAGCAGATTAAATGTTGGATGAAACACCCTGCCGTGAAATAATAGTAACTCCCATCCCCAGTGAATTGATAGGACTAAAACCCACACAAACCAATTAGTGTACAATTTGAAAGACGTTAAATCCATTTGTGATATTATTAAAATATACATTGTCAATCATTATGAAGATAAAATTAAAAAAAAACACATCTTTAAGATTCTGTGAAAGGGAAATTGAAAAGAGCAATTCATTGTTCAATAAGTTAAGTCAAAGGGAGTGGGTGCACTGCAATCACTATTGGGCAAGATTTTGTATATTACAGTGTGAATTTTGTCAGATGGCTTGAACATGTAAATGTGTCAGGGTAGCCTTTGGCCAGAGGAATCTGTAATCAGCTGGCGTTTTGTGTTGTCAGAGCCACAGCAAGAGACATGGGAGAGAGGCCAGACAATGAGCCGATTTTAAGTTATTATTTTGACAAAATAAAAATGCTATCTCATTCTGTAGCGTGCATCGTCAGTTTGGACAAAACCAGGACAAGACACATTTACGAGAAGCGTGCGTGTGTTTTATTTGGCGTAAAATATGATCCACGGAAACCCTAAACGGAAAGGTGAGCGATGACGACTAACTAAATTGAAATCTTAGCGTCGGAGTTTTTTTTTTTATTTTCATCTTGTTGTATCTTAGCATCAGAGTTTTTTTATTTTATTTTCATCTTGTTGTATTATTAAAAGTTGATATAGGAATATATATTTTTAATGATTAGTGTATATAATGCAAGAGATTGGGATTGGAATATATAAATTTTTTAATAACTAGTGTGTATATATAAAAAGGTTTGAATTGGAGATACTCAGGAATATATAATTTTTAATGATTAGTATATATAAATTACGATATTGGAATATATAATTATTTTAATTTGAATAAGAGATATTAAGGAATATATACTTTTTAATGATTAGTATATATATAATGTAAGAGATTGGAATATATAATTTTTTTAATGATTAGTGTGTTTATATATAATAGATTTGAATAGGAGATAGTAAGGAATATATAATTTTTAATTAGAGTAAGAACTTGGAAAACGTAATTTTTTTAATGATTGGTGTGTATTTTATATAAAGTTGAATGGAAAATAGTATGTGGAATATATGTTTTTTTAATTATTGACAAGATATATGTATTATTGATTTGTAAATATGAAGTTTATTTTTGATTAATATATAAATGTATATTGGATCAAACAAATTAGATTTTTTGATAGATTTTTAAGCGTGAAGTTTGTGCAGATTATGGGAAGTTTAGGTTTTCTATATTAATAATTTATAAGCTAGCTCGAACGAGCATAGCAATGGTTAGAGTATTTATGTTTATTATTTTTTCAAGGGATATATAGTCTTTACAAAAATCTCTTATAAGAGCTTTGTAATTTAACAAAAGAGAGTGATCGAGCTTGAACAAGCATAGCAATTGTTAGAGTATTTATATTTATTATGTTATCAAGGGAGATATAGTCTTTACAAAAATCTTTTATGAGAGCCTTGTAATCTAACAAAAGAGAGTGATCACTAGAAGCATAGTACTTAGAAAAATAAACGACCATAGAGCATAATTTGGAAGATAAGGAGAACCTAAAGAACATAGACATTGAGGACATTTCTCTGAACCTTAAAAGTTAGCAAAAACATAAACTTGGTAATTTGAAGAGAATTATGATTCTTCATAAGAACATGTGGTGGTCTTAACCGTGCAAATTAGAGAAAAAACAAGATATACAAAGATAAATAATGCATGAAATACAATATTATATTGTAGAATAATTGATCAAAGGAAATGGGCAATATGCATGCTACATAAACAACTCTTGTATTATGATAATCACTTTCAGAAGCAATATTCACATGCCTCTCAAGTTTGGGCGACCTTTCATTAGAGCACGACTTAGATACAATAATTATTGACAAAATAATCCATAGCCTCCTAGTTTTCTAAATAAGCTTTCAATATCTCAAAATCCTTATTACTTGACTTGGTCCATAATTAATGAGTACCAACTAACTAGTGGACCTTAATTAATAGAGATACCCTTATTACATTAATACTCTACTACCAAATAGTGAGCTTTATTCAAAGGTTATGGCCTCATACATGGCATGACTAACTACTAAAGTAGTGAGTTCAGGTGTGACGCTACCATGTCCTCCCCCTTCAAAAGCACTGTTGTCCTCAATGTTGAAGATGAGGAAATTGTAAAGTTAATCTTGACTCAGTTAAAGTGTTAAAGATGGGTTTACGTTGATAGTTTGTGGGCCCATGGTTTTGTGTTTAACCCATGGTATTGCATTTGATGAAGCTTTACTTAAAGGCTTGATTAACTCAAATGTAAGGTGCCTAAAGTGGTTGTGAGGAATGGATTGGTCAAGGGTAATAGATCTATTGTTTTTGGTTTTCCCAGTTTGGGTTTCCAAGATAAAAATATTCTTCTTCAATGTGTGTGTTTGCTTATTATATGTAATATTTGTTTTATTATTTCCTAACAACTTCTATCAAATCCAAAGGTCTATTTGGCTTATAAACTCATGGGAAAGGAGGGTTCCAGGTTCGAGCAGGAAAACCATGGCAAGATGAGACACTAGTGGACATGAGAAGGAAATAATAACATTGGATGCAAGATCGATGTGTGGTTTATTGTAAATAAATCTCTTAGTTGAAGATAAGCTAAAGATGGAAACACATGAAAAAGTCATTGCAAAGACATCAAGTGGAGCATTGGAAGCACACGGAAGATGTGGATGAAGAAGTGATCGGTTCACTGTATTGGAATAAGTTTTATGGAGTTTGATGTAGCCACAATGTAAATGGGCATATGACTATAGGACCTTTTTAGGCTTGCGTACCCCTAGTTTATTAGCTCACCTATGAAAAATCTAGATGTAAATTGAGGTAGACTAGAGGGGGAGGCATGTTGTATTCTTAGATACCCACTTAAAACTTTGAGGGGGGTTGGTCTTTACCCCAAGTCAAGTTTAAAGGGGTAAATGTTAACTTAATCTTTACTCGATTAAATAGTTAAAGATGGTTTTACCATTGATGGGCCAATGGTTTTGGGCAAACCATAGTATTTTCCCATAGTATTGCATGTGATGAAGCCTACTTAAAGGCTTGAGTACAACTCCATTGCTGTAACGTCCCCGTCTCTCTATCCAATGCAAGGGAGGGAATATGACTAAAACATGGGGTGTTTAATTCGTTCCCAAAGCCATAATGATAAAATTTTGCCATTTAAAATAAGATGCACAATTAATTTACACATCGGAATTAAACATATTAACACACAGCTAGAATGGAATGCATCAACATATTTAACCCAAGCAAATGATGAATCATTCACACATGGAACCAATCCCATTCTCATGCCATTCACAGATTTTATATCAATTTCATTTACATGAATAATTAATATCCTGAATTAACACAATGCAAAACACATAATGCATATAATTTACATCACAGAGAACACTTATCTTTGAGATGAAGTTGTCCAACAACTGGCTATGTGAGAGCAACGTTCCACCCAACCATAGATTTCTGTCCAGCTTGTATTCTTTCAGCTGAGAGATCGCCCCCGAGCTGGGTTGTGTATCCACTAAGGAGGAATTAGCTGGGCTCACTCACAGCCATGGTTTCACTCAGCAACTATGCTAAGCCAACACACAGTTGGGTTTATCAAGCATACAAGAAGATAGAGGAAGGCAATGCTAAGCCAGTGAGCTCAACCACAGAGCTACATGCATCTCAAGTTAATTCAAACAGTCAAGGCACCCACAATACCTACCACACCCAACATAAGGAAAGTCCCCTTCTCTGCTGCATAGTCCCTCAAGCATCTCTTCCCTCCAGTGCTCTTCAGGATGGGCATAGAAAGGTCCAGCTGTTAATTCTTTGAGATTCTAGCCTTCACTGGGTTTATTAAGCAAACCCAACCTCTGCTCTGTCATTCATAGTTGGATTTCTCAAAACTCTGTCATCAAATAACTCAATCTCGTCACTGGTTTTTTGGACTATAAAAGCTGGGTTTCCCAATGGATTTCGGGGTATCTAATACCCTCAAATTTGCCCCAAGGTTCATATCTATGGATCTCCCATTGGATTTTACTATCCAATACCAAATCTGGGCATTTTTGGCTCTTCAAAACGTGGGTTCTTTCAAAGTTGCGATTTCTGGTTTTTCTCTCTGCTGGCAATTCATTTTTTTGATGGAAAATGATGTTGATCCCTTCCACAATGGAATGGGGATGAGGAAGAAGCAACTCCCATGAGGTAGAGTGGCTTGTGGTACAAGAAAACAGAGCCCATACCTGCAAATACGAATTTCTGGGTTGCCCATACTCCATTGAAGCCATGGACTGAAATCCTCAACTACTTCCTTAGAACATAAATAAATGTCATCAAGGAAAGTCAAATGGGTTCTCACAATGACATTTGGAAGCTTATGGCTCAATCCCACAACCCCCTCACCACTCCCTAGTGGATACACATGGCCCCTTCTCATTGGTTTCTTCCATAGCCAGTTTTGGTATTTTATTGCAATATTAATATTTACATCAATTTACAATATTCCGTGGCTTAATAGCACATGAGTATCAAAATATCAAATACTTGCTTGTTTTAAATAAAATCCGAACATAAACTAGCGGGGCCTTAGCCTTGAGCTCCACACTAAGGAAACATACAACGCATGTATACAATATTTACATTAAAAGCCAATATTTCACAGGGGTCAAAATTGGGGTATTACATTCCCCTCCCCCTTAGAACAACACCGTCCTCAGTGTCCTCAAAACTAAACAAAAATGGGAATGCCTCTCTCATGGCATCCTCCAGCTCCCATGTAGCCTCATCGAGACTAAGGTGCTCCCATTGGACCTTTACCTTCCTGATGGCTCTGTTTTGGAGCAAAGTGACCTTCTTGTCAAGGATGCACATAGGCTCTACTTGGAACTCTCCCTCAGGTTCCACCTGTATCACATTCCAATCAATCATATGATTATGATCATGTACATACTTCTTAAGCAAAGATACATGGAAAACATTATGAGCTCTTATGTTAGCAGGCAATGCAAGTCTATATGCAACTGGCCCTATCCTATCAAGGACTTCAAATGGCCCACAATATCTTGGTGACAACTTGGCACAACTCCCCAACTTGAGAGAACTTTTCCTTGGTTTCACTCTCAAATAAACATGATCCCCAATCTGAAATTCCTTGTGCACTCTTTTCAAATCTGCATAACTCTTCTGCATGTCCTGAGCTGCTTTTAAATTCTGCCTAATCTTAGCAACTTCCTATTCCATTTCCTTGATCATTTCTAGTCCAAGTACTACCCTGTTCACCGGACTATCCCAATTCACTAGATTCTTGCATCCCTTACCATACAATGCTTCAAATGGACTCATTCCCAAGGATGCATGATGTCCATTATTGTATGCAAATTCTACTAAATGTAGGAAATCTTCCCACTTGGATGGTTTATCCATCACATACATTCTCAGCATGTCTTCAAGAACCTGACTCACCCTCTCAGTTTGGCCATCTGTTTGAGGATGATATGCTGTATTGAAATTCAATTTAGTTTCCAATTCCTGAAATAATCCCTTCCAAAAATTGGAAGTGAACTTTGTGTCACGATCATAAATTATTGCCTTAGGCAATCCATGCAACTTGAATATCTCTCTCATGAAGATGTTTGCAATGTCATTATCCTTGTGAATGGACTTGACTGGAATAAAGTGAGCTACCTTTGATAACTTGTCCACCACAACCATGATTGAATCATGCTTCTTCATTGTCATGGGCATACCTGTTATAAAATCCATAGAGATCACTTCCCACTTCCATTTCGGAATGGGTAAGGGCTGCAAAAATCATGTTGGATGTTGGTGTTCTGCCTTGACTTGTTGGCACTTCTAACACCTAGAAATATACTCAACTATGTCCTTCTTCATACCATGCCAAAAGTATTGCTCCCTTGCTGCTGTTATAGTCTTCTGATATCCTGGATGTCCAGAGTATGGCATTTGATGAATTTCATCCATCACTAGCTTCTTCAAATATGCACTATTTGGAATGTACAGTCTATCCTTGTAGATGAGGATATCGTCTTCACCAAGCTGATATCCTGCATACTTTTCATCCACATTACCTTGCTGCATCTTCTCTTTAATTTGAAGGCAAGTTTCATCACTGTGCTGGGATTCAATAACTCTTGTCTTCAAGTCTGATTTACACATACTTACTGCTGCAACATGAAATTTTCTACTAAGAGCATCTGCAACCTTATTCTCCTTCCCTTTTACATGCTTAATTTCAAAATCAAATTCACAAAGGAACTCCATCCATCTAGCTTGCCTAGCATTCAAGTTTGGCTGGTCAAACAAGTACTTCAAGCTCATGTGGTCTGTTCTAAGCTCGAATCTTCTTCCCATCAAATAATGTCTCCACATCTTAAGAGCATGCACTATGGCTTCTAATTCTAAATCGTGTGTGGCATAATTCTTTTCATGCTCTTTTAACTTCCTTGACTCATAGCAAATCACAACGTCTTCTTGCATGAGCACTCCACCTAGCCCTTCAATGCAAGCATCTGTGCACACTACAAAATCCTTCTTTGGATCTGCTAGCTTCAAAACAGGAGCACTGGTAAGTAACTCCTTTAACTTCTAAAAACTTTTCTCACATTTTTCAGACCATACAAACTTGATGTTCTTTTTTTGCAATGAAGTGATCGGATGAGCTATCCTGGAGAAGCCTTCAATAAACCTTCTATAGTAACCGGCAAGACCCATGAAATATCTAACATCTGAAACATTCTTTGGAGTAGACCAATCCATGATGGAATTAATCTTCTCCGTATCCACTGCAATTCCTTCTTCATAAATGACATGACCCAAATATTGAATCCTCTTTTGGTAGAACTCACACTTGCTTAACTTGGCATACGACTGATGTTCTCTAAGGACTTGTAACACCATCCTTAGATGTTCCTCAAGTTCTTCTTCATTCCTTGAATAGACAAGAATGTCATCCAAGAACACAATCACAAACTTATCCAAATATTTGCTGAAGACACTATTCATGAGACACATGAACGTGGTAGGTGCATTGGTAAGACCAAATGGTACCACGGTGAACTCATAATGACCATATCTAGTTTTGAATGTCGTCTTGTGAATGTCTTCTTCTTTAATTCTCACTTGATGATAGCCAGACCTCAAGTCAATCTTTGAAAATAATTTAGCTTCCTTCATTTGATCAAACAAATCATCAATTCTTGGCAATGGATACTTGTTCTTGACTGTCACTTTATTGAGCTGCCTGTAATCAATACACGGTCTTAAATTCCCATCTTTCTTCTTGACAAATAACACCGGTGCTCCCCAAGGAGACACACTAGGCCTGATATACCTTTTGTCCATTAATTCTTGCAGTTGCATCTTCAACTCCACCAACTCCGGTGTACTCATTCTATAAGGAGCTTTGGAATTCGGCGCTGCCTCTGGAACAAGATCGATGGTAAAATCAATATCTCTCTTTGGTGGTAGTCCCGACACCTCCTCCAGGAATACATCTTGAAATTATTGCAATAATGAGAAATCTTCTATCCTTGGACCCTTGTCATCGAATGAATCTAACATATGAACTGCATATAATTGACAACCCTTCTTATAAAACTTTTTCAACTATAGGGCTGAAATCTGCCTTACTGAAACTTGCTTGGGAATTCCTCTTACCAATCTTGGCCTTCCCTCTTCATCAATGCCTTCCATAGCCAGTTTTGGTATTTTATTGGAATATTAATATTTACATCAATTTACAATATTCCATGGCTTAATAACACATGGGTATCAAAATATCAAATACTTGCTTGTTTTAAATAAAATCCGAACATACACTAGCGGGGCCTTGGCCTTGAGCTCCATGCTAAGGAAACATACAACGCATGTATACAATATTTACATTAAAAGCCAATATTTTACAGGGGTCAAAATTGGGGTATTACAATTGCAAGGTGCCTAGAGTGGTTGGTGATGACCGGATTTTGGCCATGTCTTGGTCGGATTGGTCAAGGGTAATATATCGATTGTTGTTGGTTTCCCAATTTGGTTTTCCAGGGTAAAAATCTTTTTGTTCACTATGTGTGCTTTCTTATTATATGTATTTTGTGTTTTATTATTTTCTAACAAAAATTGCTGCAAAATCCCTTTAGGTTCCCAAGTAGCATCTTCAAGTTTCGTATCATTCCACTAGATCAATATATCCTCAATGATTGTATTCCTGCATAATTAACATTCTTATTAATGCTTAAATTTCACACACATGTGAAATTTTAGCCAATATTGCAGTAAGACTTCATCAACATATAGCATGCAGCCCACCGAAGACATCCTCATCAAATCCCTAAAGCAACATGAGTCCAAAAATGCCAAAAAATGATCAAAAGAAGAGGTAGTGCAGGTAAAGCCATGTTAGATTGCACTATAGTGTGTGTTACCAGTTCCATGCTCGCGTTAGCCTAGTACATATTATCCTTTGAGATACACACTACTGTAAAAAACAACGAGATCTCAACCATCATCCGCGCATTGAAGGCTCATGAAAGATCCCTTACCAACTGAAATTTGAATTTGGCTCTTCAAGCATTGAATAGCCCCCTTTGTGTACCTTGGATCTAGTTCATGAGGTGATGGATTTCACTCTTGGATCTAGATGTTTCTTGGCCACCTCTTGGCCTATAAAAGGAAGCCATGGGCATGCATCTAAGTAGAGGAAATTAAAGCAAGGTTATGCTGTTGGAATTGTTTTGGAACTTTCTCATAGTCCAACTCTTCCTACACCTCTTGTCATTCTTCAAGCTCCCTTTCCACCTTCCTCCACAGGACAAGTGTTTCTCTCATTTGTTCTTCAAGTTATTTAGCATTTAGTGTGGAAAAAAAGTACCTCCCTAGGGGATATTGTTGGCTTCCTTTGAAGCTTGCACTTCCTAGGTGTCTGTTGTAGGTACAACAGGTCCCATGTTTTCAATAAAACATGAGAGCCCCCAATTTTATATGCAAAGGTAATGATTAAATTCCTCAGTCATTTTGAGGTTTTTCATCCTACTTTTCATGCTTTGATGTCCTTGTCATGATCTGATTTAGTTAATAAATTCCTCTTTGAGATTTCATTCATTGTTTGTGTATTTTTGTGAGTTGCAGAAAGAGTTATTTTTCCCTTAAAATTTGTTCTCTCCGCAACCTGGAACCCACAATGCGGATTGCAGGAGCTTGGTTTTTGAGTTTGAAAACTTTTTTGTTCCGCAACTCGCAACCTGCAATGCGGATTGCAGAATCATTTTTCAATAATTGCGGTTTGTTGCACCCGTAACCCGCAATGCGGATTGTGGGAACACCTTTTAAATTAGTTTTGCACTTTGCGATCCCGCAACCCACATTTTACGGAATGCAAATTGCAGGAACTTCTTGTTTGATAATGTTTAGAGTTGTGATCCCGCAACCTGCAACCCACAAATTGCGGATTGCGGATTGTGGGAAGGATGTATATATTTTCAAAATAAAACTTCCGCAACTCTGCTTCCGCATGTTTAATCTTGACCATTGACTTGTCTTGATCCCGCGGATGAGATTACACTGCGTGATTTGAATACTTATTTGGATTGTTTCAATTTTGCTTTTTGATTCATTTGCGTTGGTTCCATAATCTCGGTGGTTAACTTACCATGTTGTTCTTCACATTCCCCACTTGGATTTGGTCTTCACTGCACGAATTGATTATTTGAGATGATAGCTGGTTATTACCTTCATTAAGGGATTTTGATTGATCTTATGGTTTCTTCTCTTATGATTTTAGATATTGCATTAGTCTGATATTTGAGCTTGATGGAGTTTTATTTTAACTTTTGCATGTCTACAGTCATAATGTAAATAATCTTAGTCTTTGGGTTATTTTCTTATATTAGTTTAATATTTTTAATGTTTAGTTTAATCTTATTGAAATCTTTTAAATATTTATAGTTATGCTTTGACTTTCATTAACTTAATTTATGTATCTCATTAAATCCATATATTAAATTTATACACAATTGGATGTTATGAAAATTAAAAGAACACATGTTTTAGTTTGTTTGAATCATAAATTCTCTAATTTCTATGAGATTGGTTTTATGATTATTTGAAAATTTATGCGATTAAAGTTCAACGTTCAAAATTAGTTTGATCATGGATAAGTCTTTTCATTTTTAACAAGCTATTTTGATTTTGATTCCATTTATTATTGTGCAAAATGAAACATTATTATTATTTTCTTGGTTTTCTATTCTTGGAAAATGATTATGTTAGAAACTTATTTATGGAATTCATTAACTCTCCTATATTATAGGGGTGATTCTTTTCCTATATATGTAACTTGTTTCCAACATTTATTTTCTTAAGAATTAAATTGTAAATAGTTTTGATTTTTACTTCTAGTTTTAGGATTTTCAGATATTGGATTTTCTTCGTAAATAATTTCTAGATTTTCTTTCTAAACTTTTTTTTTCAGCGAAAAAAATCTACTATTGATATTCCAGGAGAATCAAATAGTACAACGAAGTTCTTGATTCATGAACTGAATCATCAAAATCTGATCACAAGATCGAGCTTACACAATCATTGTCATTACAATCTTCTAAAAAAACCATAGCTGAAAGACTGCAAGCCTCTACAAAAAGAGAAAAAGATCCAACAACTTAGTAAAAAAAATAGATTTCACCACTATCCACAATGGCATTTTCCAGCCATTCTTCCCATATAAGCTGACCTTCCAAGCCCTCCAAAGCCTGTTTTGAAACTTTATCCGCCATTGAGTTGTTTTCTCTATAAATATGCTCAAAGGATATATTGTGTTGTAGAGCGATCTCTCTTTGAGTGCAAATGCACCAATGATGAATACTAGTGACGTTGAGCTTGAAATGCCCCATTTCCCACTTAATTGTTACCCGTGAGTCACAATAGACTTTAAGGTTTACTAAACCAAAAATGTTTGCCAATTTAAGAACACACCAAAGGGCCATAAGTTCTGCTTTCATATTTGAACCAACACCACAGTTGAGGCGTACAGTAAAGTGGTGTTCCTCATTCAGAAAGATAACCCCTCCTACTGCACAAATCCCATATTGAGATGCTCCATAAAATAAAGGATAGGTTGATTTACTTTGAGAGTGAAAATATGAACTCTGTCAACTTTTACTCTGTAATCATCATCCTTATAAGCCAAGAACATCTTTAGAGCAGTCAATCCACATACCTTTTCATTTGGTTGAATATTTTGGAAAATGGCACAGTTCCTAGTTTACCATATAGCCCAAGAAATTCATATTGCAATGCTGAAACAAGACTTACAGTTTCTGAACCAGTTTAATAAACAAAATTTGAATTCACCCACATCCCAAGGACGGGTAATCTTCATAAATGCTGAGATATAAACCCAGACTTTGGTAGTAAAGATGCAATTGACAAAGAGATGTTGAGAAGTCTCGGTTGTAGCCAAGCAAAGGCTACACCTACTTGGACCAATCCAGCCACGCTTAAGCAGATTCTCCCAGGTCTTAAGTTTATCTTGCATAGCTAACCACAATAAGCATTTTACTTTCAAAGGGATAGGCCATTTCCAGAGTCTCTTGTACCACCAGTCTTGAGGAAAGATGTTATTACTTTGAATTATTCCTATGTATGCAGATTTTGCAGTGACTGTTCCAGATATAGCATTCCCACTCCATACCAGACGATCAGGTTCAAGATTGATTTTCACACCAGCAGAGTTTAAGGCTCTAGTATATCTTTCCCATTCATAAGCATATACGCCAGAAAGACCAAGATCATTTGAATTCATCCACACAACAGAGCTGTCACCATTTCTAAGAATCAAAATTTTGTCAAGAGTGTTCAACCCGATAACGTGTAGGTAATTGACTAAAGAAGTGGAAAGTAGATAAGAGTCTTCCAAGCCTAAAAACTGATCCAACCCAACTCTGGTATTAGCACCTAATCCCACTTGCCATAAAAGATCATTCTTGATCCAATTGTAGACTTT
The DNA here is from genome assembly GCA_027924585.1 of Larix kaempferi. Lineage (NCBI taxonomy): Eukaryota > Viridiplantae > Streptophyta > Pinopsida > Pinales > Pinaceae > Larix > Larix kaempferi. The sequence continues at coordinate 7,146,091 of BSBM01000036.1, forward strand.
CATGAAACCCCTCTAGACATGAGAGAAGTTCCATCCTTTTAATCTCAGATTTCTAATCCAGGCTAGCAAGTCTGGCTTTAAATATTTCTGTTGCATAATCTTGGACCACAGGGTTGACCCGAACATACATCTCCAAATATTTTTTACTCGAAGAGCAACACTGAAGGCTTCCAAGTCCTTGATTCCCCATCCCCCATATCTCTTAGGCCTTGAAATAGCATGCCAAGCAACCATTGGCAATTTTGCATAATCAGAATTCCCTGTCTAAAGGAAGTTAAATAAACATTTTCTTATAGCAGAAATGATGAATGAAGGCACTTCAAGCAAAGAAAACCAGTAGATAGGAATGCTAGTAAGCACTGACTTGACAAGAACAAGTTTCCCTCCAATGGAAAGAAGTCTGAAGGACCAATGTTTAATCCGGTTCTCAATTTTCCTCAAAAGCCAGAGCCAATCTTTGATGAGGTAATTATTAGGTTTCAATAGGAATCCCAGGTATTTGAAACCCTCCTCCAGAGGGAAGCACTATAAGGGAAGGAAGGAGTTAATACTTCTTAGAAATAGTTCATTTGAGTTAAGATGATAGATACTGGGCTTAGCAGAGCTTACTTTCATTTCGGACACATTACAGAAAATATGTATAATATTTTTGTAAACTTGCTATTCTGCCACTGTCTCCATACCTCCCACCAATACATCATCCGCAAACAGAATGTACGTGCTCACACAATCCTTAGCCAGCTTTATACCCTTGATCCAACCATTTTATACAGATTGATTAACAAGCCTACTAAATCCATCCATAACTAGAATGAAGAGCAGAGGGGACAAAGGACATCCCTGGCGGATCCCTCTCGAACAGGTGAAGAAAGAAGAAGGTGAACCATTAACTAACACTGCAATATTCATCGATGTGATGCATGCCATGATCCACCTAATCACCTGAGAAGGAATACCAATCCTTATCAAAATTAATCTCAAGAAATTCCAATTGACACGGTCATAAGCTTTCTCAAGGTCCATTTTAAGCAAGATGGCTCTCATATTTTTTATTTTTATGTTGTGCAATATTTCTTGAGCTATCCCCAAAGAATCATGTATCTGGTGGTCAGAGAGAAACCCAAATTGCTCTGGAGATATAAATTCTGAGAGTACTAATTTCAATCTTTGAGCAATTATCTTGGCAATCAACTTGTACACCAAATTACATAAGGCTATCGGTCGAAATTCTCCAAAGGAGATAAGCTTGTTACTTTTTGAGATAAGGGTGACAAAAGTTGAATTGAGACCTCCAGGAATGACACCATTAACCCTTGAGAAATTTACCATACTTTTTAAATCATCTCCCATCACATCAAAGAAATGGATGAAAAGCTCCACCGGCCATCCATCTGGCCCGGGGTTTTTTTCTTTGGAAAAACACTTTAAAGTAGCCTGGATTTCAGACAGAGAGACTTCCTCTTGTAAATGCTCAAAATTATCTTCATTAAAGAACCTCAGGTAAAGCCTGTCCACATTGATCTGATCTTGCAAAACACAATTGCCCTCATCCATATAAAAATTCCCAAAGAATTTGACTACTTCTGTCTTTATCTGATCAGTCCCAGTAATAATCAAGCTCTGAGCATCATGGATTTCCCAGATGGAATTCATGTTTCTTCTAGCCGAGGCAAATTTATGAAAAAAAATTGTATTTTTGTCCCCATGAGCCAGCCAGATGGCTCTACTCTTGAGACGCCACTCTTTTTCTTCCTGAACCAGCAGCTCCTCTTTTTTAATTTCAAGCTTTTTCAATGCTTCAAAGGATTTTTCATCAAAGAAGTTAGAAAGATTTTCTTCAAAAGCTTTCTGAATCTTTAATTCCGATTGAGATATTTCTAGCTGATCAGTCAACTTTCTATTTTTAATCCAGCATGTTACCACTTCTTTTAGTGCTTTTAGCTTATGACAGAAGCGAACCACTAAATTATCTTCCTATCCCCTGTAGTTCATCCAGAAATCTTTGACCATAATGCAAAAATGCTCATCATTTAATTGGGAGCTGTTAAATTTAAAGGGGGATGAATACCTTTGTCCATAGTCATCCAGCTATAACACAATAGGCCAATGATCAGAGAATTTGTTCTCGCAGACCCATGATCGGTATCTATGAAACTGAGACAGAAAATCAGACTTGATGAGAAACCTATCAAGTCTTTTATGAACCCCATCTCTGCCACATCTACCATTTGTCCACGTCGGTCTCATTTTAACAGGAACAATATCAATTAGATCATTCTCCTCATAGAACTTAGAAAAATATCCAGCCATGTCATCCAGCTTAATCGAATTTCCCCAAACCTCAGAAGCTGAACGTGTATGATTCAAATCACCTGCAATAAGTAGATTAGGAAGTCTCAGAAGACCCGAATCTTGAAGTGACTCCCAAAAGCTCAATATCTCCTTGTAGGGGGCATAGCAATTTAGGATGTCAAGAGACTGGTTAAAACCACAGAAAGAACCTTTCAGGAGGATACCCCATGGAGTGGAGTGAGCTTTAAAGGAGAAAAGAGTTGGATTCCAAGCAATAGCAAGACCCCCCAAGAGTCCACATGAAGAAACAACTACAACATCCCAATTAGGCAGGACCTTACAAATTTTAGAGATAGAAAAGGAGTCATCGCACATAGTTTCCTGGAATAACACAATAGCAAGGCTAGTAGCAGATACAAGATTGGATAAGGCCTGAGCCCTACAAACCTTATTGTTATCTCCTCAAATTTTATTTTTTTAAAGTTTTATTATGTGAGGTGAGAGGAGGTCATTTGAAAATGAAAACACATTATTAAAGTTTGTGTTTAGGCTCATTTTAATGAGTTCTAACTCATAATACGTCAAGAAACTTTCGAGACAAGTTTTTATTTCAAAAAAATTAAAAAACAGGTTTTAGTAGCTAAGTGCTTATTCAAAACGGCCCCTAAGCTGCCGAAAGCTCTGCTTTCGGCAGCTTAAACGAAATTTTTGAGGCACTCCTAGCTACCGAAAGGGCAAAATTACAGCTTGAGTTGTGGGGCAGTTTTCGGTGGCTTGGGAGAACACGATGGTGTTCATTAGTCACCGAAAGGGCAGATACTTTTCGTAGCTTACCATCTAAAGGTTGGGTCGCTTACAACCATCGAACGCAAAGAGCACTAGTTAAGACATTTTTTCGGTGGCATACGGTGTCAACGGTGGATTATAAGCTACCAAAAGGAGAGGCATTTTCACCACTTTTTCGGCAGCGCTCGTGTTCAAATGCAAATTAATTCCAGCTACCAAAAGAGCAAGAGAACTTCACTTGTCTTCAAGAAGCTGAGACAAAATACATTTTTTCCATTTTGGAAGATTAGTTTCAAAATAGAGCTTTTTGTGGCTTAGTCAGGCTTTCACAGTTGTTCTTAGCCACCGAAAGCAGAGCTTTTGGTGGCTTATAGGTTCGAATTTTGGTTCTTTAACCACCGAAAGTGCAAAACAGGGCAGAGAGGCATTATTTTTTTCCCAGATCACAGTTTTTACTTCCAAATGGAAAGAGGATGGTTTTTAAGTGAAGGTTTTAATTAATAGGATCTGTTTCAATGTACTGTTCCAGTTTTGAAGGTGCCAGTAAGATGGAAATAATGAAGAAATGTGGCATTTTTTACTGTCCCGAGTCATCATTTTCAAATGACAATTATGAGCTTCTGGAGAATCCTTTTTCACAACACTAGGAGGTTTTTGTTCCTAACATGTCATAGAAAAATAACCTCTCCCCGTTTTCGTACAGGCGTTTCATATTGAGAGAATCGAATCCGTCACTGAGCCCCAATTTTCGGATTCCCAGAACTTGCTTGTTTGACACTTGTTTTTGAAATGCAGATCTCGGGCAAATCAAAACTATTTTCAAATATCTGAGAGAGGTTTTTGCTCACAATAGATCAATGCACAATAACCTCTTTCGGTTTATACATAGGTGTCACATAGTTGGAGAAATGAACCCATCTTTGAGCCTCTTGTTCAGTAGTTTCAACAAAAGTGGTGTTTTTACTGTGCAGAGTCATCATTTTCAAATGATGATTCTGAGTGACTGGAGAATCATTTTGCAAAACGCTAGGAGGTTTTTCTTCCTGACACGTCAAAGAACAATAAAATCTCTCAGTTTTCCTACAGGTTCCACATATTTGGAGAATCGAACGCATCTCTGAGCCCCATGTTTTCAGTAGTCTGGCCAATTAAAAATTATTTTTCCTGGTTTGTTGAAAAATGGTTTTGGATTTTCCATTTGGAGTAAATTCGATCCATCTTCTTAGGATCTGGGGAGAGGTTGTAAAGGCTATAAATCCCAGAACTCATGTAGAACAATGGTTCGATTTTGGTGAGACTTTTCTTAACTTGTATTATCATACTGCTCGTTGCATATAATTTATACAAGCTTCTTTTGCCATATGTGTGTTCAGTTTTTCCTCTTTATTCTTTTCAGTACTTGCAGTGAAATGTCTATTTCATGATTTTTCCATTTGCCCATGCCAGATAGCTGTCATCCTATCTATGTTGGTGAATCGAATACCAAGTACCATTTTCATATTGTGATCAACCATTCATGTATGTTCTTTATATGAGTTTGCTAGCATAATATTTTCTGCACACATCTACTTTTATTAAACCTTCTGAGCAGCAGTGGTTAAAAGCCTTGTTATTCTGAATGCATCTCTGTATGTTTTGAGCATATGAGTTTTGATCTTAGTCATCCAACTTGATCCATATTTACCCCATATTTCAAGATAAGTTTAAGTTACCAGGCTCTTCCGAGCACAACTTAGGAAGACTCCTGGAGGGATAACAAATTGGTGCCATTGCCAGGGAGAGGAGATTGAAGCTCAGCTTCCTTGGGAGAACGACATAGATCCAGCTTTGATGATCGAAAAATCCTGGAAATTTTCTTGGTTGTAATCATATATCTGGCGACTCCATGAAGGACAGATTCAGTGGCAGCTCCATTGTTCAGAAATCTGTTGGTGACTCCACTGGTATGAAATGAACTAGATCTTAGCAAAGAGGTATGCATTTTGCAATTTATCAAGTATTGTTGGTTACCCTAACCCAGTGCCTAGTAGAGATGAATGGGAAAATAGTATTCCCAGATTTCAAGGAGAAGAATGGGAAGTTCTAGCTGAACACTTGCTGGATTTTCATGACTTTATTTATCAGCTTGAAATTGTACATGAAGATGTCCAAATTAAGCTTTTCAGGTGATCATTAGAAGGGATTGCTCTTGATTGGTGCCGGTCTCTTCCAAATGCAAGTGTTAGCTCTTTGGAAGATTTCCATTCAGCCTTCAATTCCTCTTGTAAAGATTATTTTCCAGTTGAATATCTTTTTGAAGGTGTTGTGAAGAGTTTTCTTTGTATCGCAAAGATTTTGCTTGTCACAAAAATCAGATTTGTGATAAAGCTTCTATTATTGAAGATGACATTTTCCACGAAGATCAAGAGGTGTTGAATGATAGTAATGACATAGAAATATCTAGCATCAGATCAGATGTGTCTGTTGTTTTAGCTATTAATGAAGATCAACATTTTTATTTTGAATGTATTGATGTTAAAGAACAAATGTATACATCAGCAAGAGAAAGTAGTAAATCTGAGTCATAAATATTTGGTGAAAGGGGGCAGAAAGGTTTATATCAGCAGTTTATGTGTTAGGAACCCATGTCTTTACTTTGTTAGTATGTTGTTGTTGGACGCATATGCTTTGTAAGTCATCCCGTAGTATTTGTTGATCAATAGTTTGTGTTATTGTTGTTGGCGCATATGCTTTGTAAGTCGCCCGTAGTATTGTTGATCCATAATTTGTAACGGCCCATGGTTTCGAACCATAGAATTGGCACCTAGAATTAGTATATAAGTGTGTGTTGAGACCTATGAAGACACTGTGAAGTTATTTGTATTGAGCTTGCTCATAGGAGGTTGCCCCCTCGAAGTGGCCTGTGATCAATATAAAAGTGATTGTGAGTTCTGTCATTTCTGCTATTTCGCATATTCGTATTAATTAATTGTTGCAGGTTTCTCACATCTGGTATCAGAGCACTTTCTTGGGCTCGCAAGGTGAAATTTCTGCCAATTTTTTTTTTCGCATCTGTTGCAGGTTCGGATTTGGGAATAATCCCTATCCACTTAACTGTGGGAAGTACTTGGGCATAAGCCCTAAAATTCATTGTGAGGAGTACCACAGGAACCCCGCAGTAGCTGGCTCATTGAGACGACCTGCCAGCGAAAAGGGAAACGACCCCTACCTGATTGACTAGTTCCCACCCGTGAGGTAAACCAAGAGCTTTCGTTTGTGGCAAAGCGATTATCAGTTTTACCTGAGCCATCGAGTGAGGGGTACTGCCCCAATACGAAAGCTGTCAGACAGCATTGGTGGCTGAGTGAAACCCTTGAACTGTTAGGAAGCCGCACATACTTGGGGTCCATATCTAATTTCAGCTGAACTGTCGTCGATCGTTGCTGTGCCGTTTTACATCTAGTTGTTCAGATCCATTTTGCAAGCCGTTCCAGATCCAACCATTTTCAATCCATTCGGCGCTGTTTCAGATCCCTTTCGAGCCATAGCCGCTCCAGTCTGAAATATATATATGTATATAAAATAAAATAAAAAAATAAAATAAAAAATTTCAGTTTTTTCTCCATATCTCCCTTGTTTTCACTCTGTTTCCCTTGAAATTTTCGGGGAACCCCTGTCACCCCATTCTGCATATTTCATTCTTGAGAAACCTATCCACAATTCCCCTTCCAAAAGCCCAAAATCCCACATTTGTCTATTTTTAGGGTTTACCATAACTTCCTCAAATTTCACCCAATCACCCTCAAATTTTACCACAGAGTTCATTTCTGAATTCTACTTCTTTGTTCCCCTCTGCCAAATTTTCCCATTCTTTCACCCCGCTTCTGGAATCCTCATTTTTGTTTCCCTGTCTATTCAACAGTGTCCAAAACCTAGTCAAACCCCAATTACCCTTCATATTTTTTCCCTAGTCTAGATTTTCCCTTACTGAAGTAGTTCTGTTTTTGTTTTCCTACCCCGTCAACCAAGAAAAAAAAAAAAAAAACCATGGAGGAAGCACTTGCAGCCATCCAAGCGAAACTCCAGGATCTGGATGAAAAATTTCTCAGCCTCCATCTTGAACATTCAGCTATGAACAACAAACGACAGTCTGAGTCTTCATCAGACAATGGGTTCTCCTCTTCCAGCAATTTCTGTGGTCTGAAGCTTGATTTTCCTCGCTTCAATGGTACTGATCCAACTGGATGGATCTATCGTGCAGAACAGTATTTCAGTCTGCATAATACTTTTGATGTCAACAAAGTTCTTCTAGCATCCTTTCACTTGGAACAGGAAGCTCTTCAATGGTACCGTTGGTACATCAAGGCTCATCCAGAGCCCAAATGGCCAAACTTTTGCCAGCTCCTTTTGCAATGATTTGGTCCTAGTGCTTTTGATGACTTCACAGGAGCCCTCACTAAGCTTCGCCAAATTGGCACGGTGAGAGAGTATCAAACCGAATTTGAGAATCTAGCCAACCACACCGAAGGATTGTCTGATGACTTTTACCGGAGTTGTTTTATCAGTGGTCTAAAGGATGCCATCCGCTCTGAGGTCAAAATGTTCTGTCCCAACACAATGATGGAAGCCCTAAGGTTGGCTAAGTTGGCAGAAGACAAGATTGCAGCCCAACAACGCTCCAAGCCCACTTTTGTTCCCTTCCGAAATATGGGTTCTCAGCGACCACCTATACTGCAGGCTCCTCGACCAACTCCTATCAAGCGTTTGTCTAAAACAGAGATGCAAGCACGCAAAGAAAAGGGGCTTTGCTATAATTGTGATGAGAAATTCACTCGGGGACATAGATGTGTTCAACAAAAGCTCTATCTCTTGGATGTGGAGTCTCCGCCTGCCCCTGAAATTGGTGATGAAGATCCAGAAACATTGGATGCTCCGATCGACATTCAGGAACCACCTATTGACCCTCCGTCTCAGGATGACCAGCCAGAGATATCTCTCCATGCTTTAGCTGGAATCACCACCCCCCAAACAATGCGAGTCAGGGGTTACTTCAAGAAGCTTCCTCTTACAATACTCATTGATTATGGTAGGACTCATAATTTCATTGACCCTCGGATCGCCAAACAAGCTGATTGTTTTATCCATCCATGCTCCAACTTTGAAGTCATGGTTTCCAATGGGGACACTTTACCTTGCAAAGGGAAGTGTCGAAATGTGCATATCTCTATGGGAGATTATACCTTGCGCTCTGACATGTTTTCCTTGCCCTTAGGAGGATGTGATGTGGTTTTGGGCGCTCAATGGCTACGCACACTTGGCCCTATCTTATGGGATTTTGCTGAACTTTGGATGCAGTTTTCCCTCAATGGACAAAAACACACATTGAAAGGATTAAACCCAGGTTCTCTCAGCATCATCAGTTCACATTGCATGGAAAAACTCCTCAAGAAGAATTCACATGGTGTCATCGCTCAGATCCATTCCATCCAGATGCAACCATCAGCGGTCTCCACTACTCCTTTGGATCTACAACAAATTCTGGATCGATATACAGGTGTCTTTGCTGAACCAGTGGGATTGCCACCTTCCAGGCCAGAAGACCATCATATTCAGGTCCTTCCTGGCGGCATTCCTCCCAACATCAAGCCCTATTACTACCCATTTCACCAAAAAACGGAGATTGAAATGCTCATTCGGGACTTATTGAAGCAAGGTATTATTCGCCCAAGCACTCGTTCCTTTTCTTCTCCAGTTATTCTTGTCCGCAAAAAAGATGGGTCATGGCGCCTTTGCATTGAATTTCGAGCACTTAATCACCTCACCATCAAGGATAAGTTTCCAATTCCTATTGTTGATGAGCTTCATGGGGCTCACTTTTTCTCCAAGTTGGATCTTCGTTCTGGGTATCATCAAATTCGGGTTCATGAGGATGATATTCCTAAAACAGCTTTCCGCACACATGATGGCCATTATGAGTTTTTGGTCATGCCCTTTGGCCTCACTAATGCTCCTTCCACATTCCAGGCCTTAATGAATAAAATATTTTGACCCTACTTGTGGAAATTCATTTTGGTATTCTTTGATGATATCCTCATCTACAATAAAACATGGGATGAACATCTCCAGCATCTGGATCTTGTCATGCAACTTTTCTATGACCATCATCTCCGTGCCAAGCAATCTAAATGTGTTTTTGGACAGAAGGAAGTTGAGTATCTCGGGCACATTATCTCAGCACAAGGGGTTCGCGTGGATCCTGCCAAAATTGATGCCATGAACAATTGGCTGCATCCTCAGACACTCAAGATCCTTCGTGGTTTTTTGGGGTTGACTGGATACTACCGCAAGTTTGTCAAAGATTATGGGAAGATTGCAGCTCCATTAAATGCTCTATTGAAAAAGGATGCTTTTACATGGACACCTGCTGCTCAGTGTGCATTTGACAAACTAAAACAAGCTATGTGTAGTACACCTGTGATAGCTATGCCTGATTTTTCCAAGCCCTTCACTATTGAGAGTGATGCTTGTGGCAATGGAATTGGTGTTGTTCTCCTTCAAGATGAAAACCCCATTGCATTCACCAGCAAAGCCCTTTCAGGTAAGAATTTAGCTGCCTCTACCTATGAGAAAGAAATGATGGCTATTTTGCATGCAATACAGAAATGGTGCCCATACCTATTAGGGAATCATTTCTGCATCAAGACTGATCACCAGAGTCTGAAATATTTCTTGGATCAGCATGTCTCCTCCCCGGAAAAACATAAATGGGTTAGCAAACTCATGGGTTATGACTATGAGACCACTTACAAGAAGGGTAAAGACAATATTGTGGCAGATGCTCTTTCTCGCACATTTGATGCACAAGGTTCTCTTTCAGCTATTTCTATGCCTGTTCCAAATTGGTTGCAATCTGTTCAACAGGGTTATGTCAATGACTCTTCCTTATCTCAAATCATCCAATGCTTGACCAACAACCCTTCTGCTGTACCACATTACTCTTGGGATGGTGCTTCTCTGCGATACAAGGGTCGTCTGGTGCTTCCCCAGAGCACAGATCTTCAACAGGCTGTCTTCTATGAACTCCATGCTTCTCCATCGGCATGGCACTCTAGGTTCCTCAAAACGTATGAATGAGGACGGCGTAACTTCTTTTGGCAGGGAATGAAAAGGACAATTCAACAGATGGTGGCCGAATGTGATACCTACCAGCGCAATAAGGGTGAAACGACACTCCTTCCAGGATTGCTTGAACCCTTGCCCATACCTACATGGATTTGGACAGATATTTCTATGGATTTCATTGAAGGGCTCCCTAAATCTGGCGGGAAGACAGTGATTCTCGTTGTGGTTGATCGCCTCTCCAAATATAGTCATTTTTGTGCTCTCAGCCATCCCTATACAGCCTCCTCCATCGCTCAAATTTTTCTAGACCAGATCTTTCGTCTTCATGGCATCCCTTCTTCCATTGTCTCGGATCGTGATGCGACTTTCACCAGTCATTTTTGGACAGAACTATTTCGCCACACTGGCACCAAACTGAAGATGAGTTCAGGATATCACCCACAAACAGATGGTCAGACTGAAATTGTCAATAAATGCTTGGAAACTTACCTTCGTTGCTTCACCTCGGAACAACAACATCAGTGGGCAAAGTGGCTCCCTCTCACTCAATGGTGGTACAATACCTCTTACCACACAGCCTCTAAAATGACCCCATATGAAACAGTCTATGGTCAGGCACCTCCAGCTCTTCTTCCATACATCCCCACCAGTTCACCAGTTCAGGAAGTTGACACGGTCCTTCGAAACCGCGATCAGATTCTTCGCATTTTGCGGGACAATCTTCACATGGCAAGAAATCGCATGAAGCAACAAGCTGATCAACACCGTTCGGAGCGCACTTTTCAAGTCGGTGATATGGTTTTTCTTCGTCTCCAGCCGTACAAACAATCCTCTTTGAAACTTAAAGGGCGTCATAAGCTCGCTCCAAAGTTCTATGGGCCATATCGGATTCTTCAGAAGATTGGGTCCATTGCTTATAAATTGGAACTTCCTCCTTCCCACATTCATCCAGTCTTTCATGTCTTTTGTCTGAAGAAAGTTCTTGGCACCAAAATCAGCGGACAAATGATTTTACTTGAACTGGATAATGAAGGATCCATCCTTTTGGATATAGAGGCCATCCTCAATCGATGCATGCGTCAGCTTCGTTCTCGCTCTATCACAGAGGTCTTAATTCAGTGGCACGGCATGCAACTAGAGGATGCTACATGGGAACCACTCCTTTAGATTCAACAACAATTTCCACATCTAAAGCTTTGAGGACAAAGCTTTTTTTTTAAGGGGGAGGGGATGTTAGGAACCCATGTCTTTACTTTGTTAGTATGTTGTTGTTGGATGCATATGCTTTCTAAGTCGTCCCGTAGTATTTGTTGATCAATAGTTTGTGTTATTGTTGTTGGCGCATATGCTTTGTAAGTCGCCCGTAGTATTGTTGATCCATAGTTTGTAACGGCCCATGGTTTCGACCCATAGTATTGGCACCTAGAATTAGTATATAAGTGTGTGTTGAGACCTATGAAGACACCGTGAAGTTATTTGTATTGAGCTTGCTCATAGGAGGTTGCCCCCTCGAAGTGGCCTGTGATCAATATAAAAGTGATTGTGAGTTCTGTCATTTTTGCTATTTCGCATATTCGTATTAATTAATTGTTGCAGGTGCCTCACATTATGATGCATAGTTCTCTGTCAAATGTTGAGCAGACAGCCTTGTATGAATTTAAAGATCCAATTTCCAATTACATGGAAATGCTTCGCAGTGAGAAAATCTCAATTGTTGCCATCTTTAAAGTCGGATTTTTGGGTTGTAAGCATGATTTTAAAGATTATGTTTCACATGCTCCAGTCTGGATGTCTCTGACTTTGCATAAAGTGGGAAGTCAATTACTTTCTTGGCTGCATTGGAAATTCAGTTTTACCTGATAAATATGCCTCTACTAGTTAGAGTAGGAGTAGGTAGAGAGAATAAGCTCGTCCTATGAGCAAGTAGATTCTTTCAGTTGTTTTCAGTTTTCTTCAATAAACAAGAAGGCTACATGCAGGTTACAGGTTTGCAGTGGAGTAGTTCTAAAGGCCATATGACTCCATTTCCCAATGAATGCAAGGCGTTGCCATCAAGTTTACAGTATAACATTTGTGGACAGATTGCATAAATTTAGTGGCAGTTTAAATGACTCCATAGCCCAATGGTAAAGGAAATTGGAACTACTAGGTTCTTGAAACCTCACAGGGAGGCTTTCAACCCCGAGTAGGAGCCAGATGTTATCTCCTCAACTATTTTTTTTTTAAAGTTTTATTATGTGAGGTGATAGGAGGTCATTTGAAAATGAAAACACATTATTAAAGTTTGTGTTTAGGCTCATTTTAATGAGTTCTAACTCATAATACGTCAAGAAACTTTCGAGACAAGTTTTTATTTCAAAACACTTAAAAAACAGTTTTCGGTAGCTAAGTGCTTATTCAAAATGGCCCCTAAGCTGCCGAAAGCAGAGCTTTCGGCAGCTTAAACAAAATTTTCGAGGCACTCCTGGCTACCGAAAGGGAAAAATTATAGCGTGAGTTGTGGGGTAGTTTTCGGTGGCTTGTGTGAACATGATGGTGTTCATTAGCCATCGAAAGGGCGGATACTTTTCGTAGCTTACCATCTAAAGGTTGGGTCGCTTACAGCCACTGAAAGCAAAGAGCACTGGTTAAGGCCGTTTTCCGGTGGCATACGGTGTCAACGGTGGATTATAAGCTACCAAAAGGAGAGACATTTTCACCACTTTTTCGGCAGCGCTCGTGTTCAAATGCAAATTAATTCCAGCTACTGAAAGAGCAATAGAACTTCACTTGTCATCAAGAAGCTGAAGAAAATACATTTTTTCCATTTTGGAAGATTAGTTTCAAAACAAAGCTTTCAGTGGATTAGGCAGGCTTTCACAGCTGTTCTTAGCCACCGAAAGTAGAGCTTTCGGTGGCTTACAGGTTCGAATTTTGGCTTTTAACCACCGAAAGTGCAAAACAGGGCAGAGAGGCATTATTTTTTGCCCAGATCATGGTTTTTGCGTCCAAATGGAAAGAGGATGGTTTTTAAGTGAAGTTTTTAATTAATAGGATCTGTTTCAATGTGATGTTCCAGTTTTGAAGGTGCCAACAAGATGGAAATAATGAAGAAATGTGGCATTTTTTACTATCCCAAGTCATCATTTTCAAATGACGATTCTGAGCGTTTGGAGAATATTTTTGCAAAATGCTAGGAGGTTTTTGTTCCTAACATGTCATAGAAAAATAACCTCTCCCTGTTTTCCTACAGGTGTTTCATATTGAGAGAATCGAATCCATCACTGAGCCCCAATTTTCGGATCCCAGAACCTGCCTATTTGACACTTGTTTTTGAAATGCAGATCTCGAGAAAATCAAAACGAGTTTCAAATATCTGAGAGAGGTTTTTTATCACAAAAAATCAATGCACAATAGCCTCTTTCAGTTTATACATACATGTCACATAGCTGGATAATTGAACCCGTCTTTGATCCTCTTTTTCAACAGTTTCAGCAAAAGTGGCGTTTTTACTGTGCAGAGTCATCATTTTCAAATGATGATTCTGAGCGACTGGAGAATTATTATGCAAAATGCTCGGAATTGTATCTTCCTGACATGTCAGAGAACAATAAAATCTCTCATTTTTCCTACAGGTGCCACATATTGGGAGAATCGAATGCATCTCTGAGCCCCATTTTTTCAGCAGTCTGGCCAATTAAAAATGATTTTTCCTGGTTTGTTGAAAAACGGTTTTGGATTTTCCATTTGTTGTAAATTCGACCCAGTTTCCTAGGATCTGGGGAGAGGTTGTAAAGGCTATAAATCCCAGAACTCATGTAGAACAATGGTTCGATTTTGGAGATACTTTTCTTAACTTGTATTATCAGACTGCTCGTTGCATATAATTTATACAAGCTTCTTTTGCCATATGTGTGTTCAGTTTTTGCTCTTTATTCTTTTCAGTACTTGCAGTGAAATGTCTATTTCGTGATTTTTCCATTTTCCCAAGCTAGATAGATGTCATCCTATCTATGTTGGTGAATCGAATACCAAGTACCATTTTCATATTGTGATAAGCCATTCATGTATGTTCTTTATATGAGTTTGCTAGCATAATATTTTCTGCACACATCTACTTTTATTAAACCTTCTGAGCAGCAGTGGTTAAAAGCCTTGTTATTCTGAATGTATCTCTGTATGTTTTGAGCATATGATTTTTGATCTCATTCATCCAATATGATCCATATTTACCCCATCTTTCAAGATAAGTTTAAGTTACCAGGCTCTTCCGAGCAAAACCTAGGAAAACTCATGTTGGGATAACACTTACCCAATCCACGGACATTAAGGGAGATGATAAACATTAAGAACTTGCTACAGAGGGGGATGCCTCTCTAAGGCCCTCAGGAAATGGAGTAGAATCAAAACCCTCATCCTCTAACCGTTTCGAGACAGGGGTATAAGAATCACAGACAGGGTTAGACTGAACAGGTAAGGCTTGCTTCTTTGTTTTTCCTCTTCGGATGGTAACATTTTGGAATTTGAGGGAATTTGAGGGATGGCATCAGACTGTAGACCAAGGTTTTTTTAATAAATGGGAAAAGGATGGAACTCTTGACCTTTTTTAGATAGCAGGTAACCACTTTCATTTAAAATAGAATTATCTTCCAATGAAAGGGGCAAAGACGAATCTAAAGGATTAGACACAGGAAACCCCGGCTCTTTCGAATAAGATGATATCTCCTTAACTTCATCAAATGGAATGTGGATAGGGTTTTTAGGACAAGCACCATCTTCTAAAAGAGGGATATATGGAAGGGAATCAGCTAATTCCACTGAATTAAGATTAGAAAGGATACTACGTCCTACCTGTAATGTCCCCATTCAAATAAATGCATAGTAAGACAATCCCATCAATCCTACTAGTTTCCTAGGTTGGATGGGCACATGTGGGATGGTAATACGGAAATTAATAAATGATATTTAGACATTAGAATGGTTCAAGCATTTAATAAATATGATAAATAAATAAATTCAAGAGAAATTCTAGGTGGCAAGTGGTTTTGGAGACATATGGAGGTGGTGGGACCCACACTAGCTTGATTTTTCAATGACACATGGCAGCTCTCTCTTGCCAATTCGAATTCATGGGAAGGTGAACACTCTTGGGTGAGTTGGTAAGTCATAACACATGGAATTGAGCATATTAGGTCGAAATGGGAAGGAATAGTAACCTCCATGGGAGAGGAAGAGTCAAATTGGAGACTAGTGGACACATGGGCTAGATTCCCTAGTTTTATGACAACAATAATGAAGCATCTATGACATTTTATGACAAAATTCAGACCTGACTTCTTACACCTGACCATTATGACATGTCATCCCCAAAAATAGGCTCAATAAGGCTCTCATGGATTTGGAGGAATCTAAAGAGACTCAAATTCGAATTTGGGAGAAGATGGAAGGTTGGAACTAGGAGACAAGTGGCAAATGAGGAATATTTTCTAAATGGAAAATTATTGAATCTATTGAGAGGATTTCGACCCCTTGAAGGCTAATGTTGGTTATAAAATGTAGAAATCAAGTATGAGAATGGCTTTTGATGATTTGAGAAAATTTGCATTTGTGAAGAGAGAGCTAGTGGATGACTAGTTTCTTGCCTTAGCCAATTTCGAGGGTGAAAGATTCCCATCCAAGTTGGTGTTTGGAGAGGCCACTCAGGTCTTTCATGGTGCTTTAATGGAGTTTGTATTTGTAGGTAGCAGCTACAGAAATTTTCATGGTTTGGTTTAGTGCAGCACTTTCTCTCCACCGTTTCCAGTTTTGAAGGCATATTCGTGCTCCTTGAGGGAGGGCGTTTTTGGTGAGCACTTGTGCTTCTTGAGAGAGATTATCATTACATATTTATGATTGTAATAGATTCATATCCTCTTTTATTCATATTCAGAAAGTCTCAGGTCGAAATACCCACTGGTTGTATGCAAAACTATTGATTAACGAGCAAACAATGTCCATTTCCCCAATGCATTGATGTATGACACTATAATGTTGATTATTTCGAATGGATGGATGATTATATGATATATTTGTGATACATATATTGCCATGGATGTCTTCTACAAGTTTCATGTACTGTACTTGAGCATTTGAAGCATTTTTACTCAGTTTAGTTGTATTGGGAGGTGAAATAGTGCCATTTCCCCAAGGGTCGAATTGGGGGTTTTTACTGTTGAATGTGAGAGAGTTAGAACAATATTAAAAATAAATTAATGGTGCATATGAGACCTTAATCACATACTTAACACATTATATACCTCTGTTCATAAATTTGTGGGATTTTGGAGGCATTTGGAAGGCCATTTGCAGTGTTACCCGAGGGGGATTTGATGCACAAATTACTAGTCAAAATTACATATATTGATCAGAATACAAATCAAGTTTGCAGCAGTATTTGGAGGGCCATAAAACATCCCTGAACCTTATATTCAAGTCTAAATACCATTCATACACTCCTACAGAATATTTGGGAGCATTTGGGTTGATTTGGAGGTCAAAACAGTAAAACTAGTCAAAGGTCAAAATTGGGAAAAAAAGTGGAAAATTGGGCATTTTAATAAAATTTGAAAAAGGGATATTACAAGTGGTATCAGAGCATGGTATTGGCACCTGATGGTATTAAAAAGAATCCAAACAAATAAAACACCACCCTTTGAATCAGTAGTTGAAGAAGTTTTGGTTGAAGAAGAGATAGTAGCAGAAAAAGAGTTTTTTTCTAAAACAATGGGTAGAGAGGAGGAGGAAAAATTAAGACATAAGGAGGAATTTATTGAATCCTTAAAACCATTTTTTGAAGGACTTACCATGGTTATTCTAGATACGAATAAACAAATGATGAAAGGTTTCGAATTGTTGGGTAGCCAACTTTCAGGCAAAGGGATGATAGGAGATAATAGTGGTTCACACTCAGGGGAAAAGATGAAAGGGAATGAGCATATTTTCTCAAGTACAGGACCTCATAATAGACCTGATGAATTTCAAAGCACACAAAGGCATACTGCACCTAAATTTCTCACACCCAAAGAAGAGCCCAATCTTGAATTGGATTACAAGAAACTAGTAAATGATTGGAATGATCTGAATGAAGAGTGTAAAAGAGGTGTACCACTCAGTGACTACATTGATGCTATGCAAAAGATTAAAATGAAGGGAGACAATAGGAGTCCATTCCATAACAAGGAATTGAATAGTGCTATTGGAAAAATGTCACTTCCTACTTTTGATGGTTCTTCTCAAAATTCTGCTAACACTTGGGTGCAAAAATTGGATGTATATTTTCAGTTGAATCCTATGTTGGAAGAGGATGCATTAAAAATGGCCAATTTGCATTTGGAAGGAGATGCCAATGAATGGTGGTTTCATGGGCTAAAAACCTTGGATCATAATTAGGTTGAAACATATGGAGAATTTGTTGACAGGGTACTAGAAAGATTTGAACAAAAAGATCCAGAATTGCCTTTCAAAGAACTAGCTCAATTGAAGCAAACTGGGTCCCCTACCGAATATATGTTGGACTTTCAAAAATTATCAGTCAAGGTGGCTGATGTATCTATGGGAAGATTAGTATTGATGTTCACTGAAGGTTTGGCTAAACCCTTAAGAGGTTTGGTCAAAGCCCACAAGCCAACTACATTAAAAGATGCAATGAGCTTGACTAGGGATCTCCAAAATGTGCTTCCTAGAACGAGATTTCCTCCTAAGCCTAGCTATAAATTTGAAAAGAAACCTTGGCAAAGGGATGGATATGATAAGAAACCTTGGCAAAGAGAGTCATTTGAGAGGAATAAAAAAGAGGGACTAAACAGGGATGAACTAAGAAAAAAGAAACTATGCTTCACATGCTTCCAACCATGGACACCGGGGCACAAATGTACCAAAGGAAAGGCTCAATACATAGAAGTATTTTCTGATAATGAGGGGTATGATGGGTGCATGGATGAAGATGGACATATTTTAGATAAAAAAGAGGCATATGAGACAGCAGTAGAAGAGGAAAGACAAGAAGAAAATCAGCCTTCACCGGACAAAGCAAGAATGGCAGTGCTTTCAGCAGTACCTCGCTATCATACTATCCGATGCAAAGGTGTGGTACAAGGACAAAGAACTTAAGTTTTGGTAGATGGAGGAGCCACTCATAACTTCATTGATGCAGAGATGGTAGAGAAAATAAAGATACCTATTGAACCATTTGATGGCTTCACAGTTGTCATTCCCGGTCACAACAAAATGCAATGCAAAACATGGGTTCCAAAGCTGCAAGTCACCGTAGGTAACTATACTTTTGTTGATAGTTTTTATGTGGTTGATGTTGCTGATACTAATGTGGTTTTGGGAGTGCAATGGTTGTATTCAATAGGAGAGCATACAGTAAATTATCAAATTCCCGAAATGAAATTCCAAGATTCAAAAGGAGTACAAAGAGTTGTGAGAGGGCAACACACTTATCCAAATCAAGTAGTGACTTGCAATAGCATGAGATCTATATTGAGGCATGGGGATATAGAATGGGCTGCTGAATGTCATATTACATCTCCCAAGCCAACTATAAATATTTTCAAACACCCAAAGGAGATAGAGAAACTTTTGCAAAAATATGAAAAGGTTTTTAGAGACCTTCCACATGGTAGGCCACCAGATAGGGGGGTTGAGCACAGTATTGTTTTGGAGGAGGGTACTTCACCCATTCAGATACCACCTTATAGACATCCTAAAAGGTTTAGAGATGAGATTGAAAAAGCTATCCAAGAACTCCTAGAGTTGGGGCTCATTAGACCAAGCTCTAGCCCTTATGCTTCTTCAGTAGTGCCAGTGAAGAAAAAAGATGGAACATTGAGAATGTGCATAGATTTTAGAGCCTTGAACAAAAAGACTATCAAGAATAGGTATCCTATTCCTAGGATTGATGAGCTCATGGATGAGCTACATGGGGACAAATACTTCTCAAAAATTGACCTTAGATCAGGGTATCACCAAATTCGAATGAAAGATGAAGATGTGCAAAAGACCGCTTTTCGATGTCATTTTGGCCACTTTGAATTTCTTGTCATGCCTTTTGGATTAACTAATGCTCCAGCCACCTTTCAAGCATGTATGAATAGGATATGTTGCAAGCAACTAAGAAGGTTTGTTTTGGTTTTCTTTGATGATATTCTCATTTACAGTAAAACATGGGAAGAGCATTTGCAACAGTTAGAGATTGTGTTGAAAATCTTGCAAGAAGAGTCCTTATTTGCTAAATTATCAAAATGTGAGTTTGGGATGAAAGAACTACTGTATCTTGGGCACATTATTGGGCAAGGAGTGAAGGTACACATGGAAAAAATCAGGGCTATCTTGGAATGGCCATCACCAAAAAATATTACCGAATTGAGAGGCTTTATTGGCATATGCACCTACTACAGAAAATTTGTGAAAGGGTTCTCCAAGTTGACTTCCCCACTCACTGATTTGACTAAGAAGGATGCTTTCAAGTGGGATGAAGAGGCTGAAAAAGAATTCCAAAAAATGAAAGAGGCAATGAGTAGTTGTCCCATACTTGCACTTCCTGATTTTACTAAACCTTTTGTTTTGGAATGTGATGCTTCAGGTGGAGGAATAGGGGCTGTCCTAAAGCAAGGCCAACACCCCATAGCCTTTGAGAGCAGAAAGTTGCAGCCTCATGAAAAACTTTACTCCATCTATGATAAATAAATGTTGGCCATTATGCATGCATTGGCCAAATTCAGACAATACTTGGTGGGCAGCAAGTTTGTGGTGAAAACTGACCATAATAGTCTAAGACACTTTCTCACCCAAAAAGATCTAAATGAAAGGCAACAAAAGTGGGTAAGCAAGATTCAAGCTTATGATTTTGATATTGAATATGTCAAAGGAAAGAATAATATAGTAGCAGATGCTTTGTCAAGAAGGCCTTCCTTTTCTCTCATGGATATTGCCAAGGATTGGAAAAACATGCTACTAGTTGAATATGCCAAAGACAAATTTGCTTGTGATGTGTTGGATGGAATCAAAGGGGATGATAATTATAGGATTTTGAATGGGCTAATATATTATAAGGGAATAATTTATTAGTTCATAACTCCAAGCTCAAGTACCGAATTTTGCAAGAAGCACATGATTCCCCACTAGCGGGCCATCCGGGGATCTTCAAAACTTATAGACAGTTGAGGCAAAGATTTTTTTGGAAGGGGCTGAAGGAAGATGTTCAGAAGTATGTGAATGAATGTAAAGCATGTCAACAAAACAAATCAGAACTTACATGTCCACTCGGCCTATTACAACCATTGCCCATTCCAGAGCAAAAATGGGACAGTATTTCCATGGATTTCATCACCGGATTGCCTAAATCCTTAGGTAAGGATTGCATCTATGTGGTAGTTGATAGGTTGAAAAAATTTGCTCATTTCTTTGCTGTTACATCATCTTTTAGTGCTGCACAAGTGGCTGATATTTTTTTCAAAGAAATCTTCAGATTGCATGGGCTCCCCAAGAGCATTGTCAGTGATAGAGATAGTAGATTCATGGGTGCTTTTTGGCAAGAAATTTTTAGATTGGTAGGCACTCAATTGACTCCAAGTACCAGCTATCATCCACAAACTAATGGAAAAACAGAGAGGGTAAACCAATCGTTGGAAGGATACCTAAGAAACTATGTGGGAGGGCAGCAAAAAGCATGGGCAAAATGGCTACACTTGGGTGAGTTTTGCTACAACACCACTTATCATATGTCAATAGGAATGTCTCCTTTTAAAGCATTATATGGTTATGATGCACTTACATTTGCTGACATTATATTTGGTGATAGTAGAGCCCCAAAGGCTAAAGATTGGGTGGAAGAGAGCCAAGAAATTTTAAATCTCTTGAAAGACAATTTGCAGGTTGCTCAAAATCAGAAAAAACAATATGCTGATAGACATAGAGAAGAGAGAACCTTTCAAGTCAATGATTTAGTATATTTAAGGTTGCATCCCTATAAACAAACATCTCTCAAAAAGAATGGAGCAGAAAAATTAAAACCAAGGTACTATGGGCCATACAAGGTAGTGCGGAAGGTTGGAGAAGTAGCATATGAACTAGAACTTCCAGAAGGGAGTAAAATCCACAATGTATTTCATGTTTCTTATCTTAAGAAAGCTCTTGGTCAGCAAATCATCACTTCAGAAATACTTCCTCCTTTTTGGTGAGCACTTGTGCTTCTTGAGAGAGATTCTCATTACATATTTATGATTGTAATAGCTTCATATCCTCTGTTATTCATATTAAGAAAGTCTCAGGTCGAAATAACCACTGGTTGTATGCAAAACTATTGATTAATGAGCAAACAATGTCCATTTCCCCAATGCATTGATGTATGACACTATAATGTTGATTATTTCAAATGGATGGATGATTCTATGATATATTTGTGATAAATATATTTCCATGGATGTATTCTACAAGTTTCATGTACTGTACTTGAGCATTTGAAGCATTTTTACTCAGTTTAGTTGTATTGGGAGGTGAAATAGTGCCATTTCCCCAAGGGTCGAATTGGGGGTTTTTACTGTTGAATGTGAGAGAGTTAGAACAGTATTAAAAATCAATTAATGGTGCATATGAGACCTTAATCACATACTTAACACATTATATACCTCTTTTCATAAATTTGTGGGATTTTGGAGGCATTTGGAAGGCCATTTGCAGTGTTACCCGAGGGGGATTTGATGCACAAATTACTAGTCAAAATTACATATATTGATCAGAATACAAATCAAGTTTGTAGCAGTATTTGGAGGGCCATAAAACATCCCTGAACCTTATATTCAAGTCTAAATACCATTCATACACTCCTACAGAAGATTTGGGAGCATTTGGGTTGATTTGGAGGTAAAAACAGTAAAACTAGTCAAAGGTCGAAATTGAGAAAAAAAGTGGAAAATTGGGCATTTTAATAAAATTTGAAAAAGGGATATTACACTACCCAAGCCCTATCAGGAACCAGTCCTTCCTTGTCAACTAAGAGACTAATTACAGAATCATGTCTCAAAACGATCTCCCCTTTGGAAATGCGTTTAGAAAGCTATTGTTATTTCATTACTTCATTCAATAAATAAAAATTTGGAATTTTCCAAGATTCCTAAGTATTTTTATGCATATTTGCGGATGCATGACCTTGATTTTAATTGTTCAAGTTTTAAATGTTCCCGCAATCCGCAAATCCGGATTGCGGAAGGTTTAATTTTTCCCTTTTTAAACATTATTCCCACAACCCGCAATTTGCAATGCGGAATGTGGATTGCCGAAGGTAGGGTTTTTCTTATTTGAAATTTGATGTTTCTGCAACCCGCAATTGCAGAATTGCGGAAACTTTGTTTTATTTTTTTTAGATTTTTGGCACTCCGGCAACCCGCAATCCACAATTGCGGAATGCAGATTGCGGAAATCACTTTTTTCAAATTTTTACTTTTCCATTTCTGCATTTTCCGGACCCTAAGTTTATCTTAGGTTATATTTTAAAATAATTTCGGGTCTGTAAAGTTTGGTAATTTCATTTTTTTTACGTAGGGTTTTAATTTGGTTTTAAATTTTGGTTTTAATTTTCCCCATTTTGATGTGTTTAAATGATTTTATTTTTATTTTCTTTACATTCAAAATTTCTTTCCTGACATGTGATTTCTGATTTTTTGGGAAATATAGATTTTGGATTTTTGTTTGGTTTTATTCATTTGCAAAATAACTAACATGGAATAATGGATTTAATTATTAAATCAATGGCAATGATCCACCCAACAATTAAATCAATGGTTGCTGAGTCTTAACTTCAAAGAGCAACATATTGAGATTTATAAGTCCAAATCAAGCCCAAGATAGATCGTTGGAAAGATGGAAGGATGAAGAATGATTTGAGAAGATTATTTTTTCCAAATGAATAGCTTAAACACCCGAAAATCTGTCTGAACAATCAATTTCGGATTTGTTTGAGATTTGTTATATTTTGATTTGCAAATGGATTTTTATTAACTTAGATTTATTTCATTAGTTTTGAAATGTTGTTTTAATCTCTCTTTTGAATTGTACAAGTGTGGATTCGGACTTGGAAGAATCTAACAAAAGAAATTTGTATCTCATATTTGGAGTGATCAAAACATGCCAAGTAGAAAGAAACGATATTTGGACACGATTTCTGGAGCGATGGAGATGAATCTGGAAACTCTGGGACATGTGATTTTTGCAGAATATGGCCAAACAGTTTTCAAATGAGCAGAATCCACAGAAATTTCTTCATTTGGGAGATCCAACTGGTTTTCCAAAATGGAATTTCCCAGATTTTTTTCTCATGGACAGATTTGTTAAATGGAACAACTCAGCTAGTTCGCTCAATAATTTAGGAAACTGATCTTATATTCTCTTGTCATTTGTTTTGTATAAATACCTACTTTCTATGATTTGAGAGAAGAGGGATTTTGGAGGAAAAATCAGCAGGAGAGACTGGAGATACCTTGTTTGATAAAAAGATTGTAATTTCTTACAGACTTTCATTATACAGTAAAGTTATTCCCAGATTTTCTTTTGTCTATTGATCAAGTTTATTTGATGAATGTTGATTTTACTTCAGATTGCTTATCAAATACTGTTCAAATCTTTTGCAACCTATTAAATACATTGATCTGTAGTTCTGGTTTATCTTTGCTAATGATTTGTGTGTCCATAATGTTTTAAAAGAGTTTATTTAATTAAAACATTATCTATTTCTACAAATGGTTTACAGTAAAATTTAATTGATGTTAATTTTTCAATTAACATATCAGTTACAGGTTGATATTGAATGCATGTAACCCTCAATCTGTTGTTGATTAATTTTATTTGATTAATAGTAATTTGGGAAAATAAGTAATAAGTCTTTTAACATTTATGTTAAGTTGATGAACAATACTTATTTACTTCTACATCAAGCTGACCTGCATATATAAACAAGCCACCTTTTAGAATAGGACTAACTTAGACTAGATTTCCTTCTTAGGTAGATTTGTTTTGTAGAATTTCACACCCCTATTTTCCTTCATTGGAAGACTAATCTATTGATCAAATTTCACCAACTCATAGAGTTCTAGCAGAGGCCGAATATCCGTGGGAGATTACTATTCCAAATAGGCTGGGGATATAACTGTCCTTGCGTAGGACCTTTTGAAGCCTTTCAATCTGGGTTTTCACCCTCTATTGAGAGCCTTGGAACCCATTCCAGCACCTTGCATGTACCCTGCACAACCGAGGCTTCAACAGTGACACTACATGCAATAAGATTAACCATTGGGAAATCTAAATTAGTTCTAGCATTTGCTTCTTGATGTGGTTTGCATATCCTCCCTCCCTTTGTTTATTTCAAGTTATTTGTTTTCATTTTTTTGGGTTACTAACAAGAGCTTGAAGGATCAATTTGGAGTCATTACATTTTCTTTAGTAACAAAATATCAGGCCTTGTTAACAACCTCCAAGGCTTTCACCTCACAATTGGGAAGAGATACACACTTTTGTGCTACTTTTCCCACATCCATATTTATGGCGAATCCATTTCAGTTTTGTTCATTTACTATTAACTAGGTTGTTGCTAAATAACTAATTTTGGGTTCTTGTGTTGTGTACACGATTAGGGCCATACCCTCAATTTCTAGAATTTAGCCTCCTCTTAGTTGTAATTGGGTTTACATAGTAGCGTGGATCCCAATGCCCCATGTGCGCTACCTACACAGATTTTCATTCGACAATCGCTCTACTACACAATTTATCATAAATTTTTATGTGTGGTAATATACTATCTACTAGCGCAGCTCTCTTGTGTTGCAACCGTACTACTAGCACGTATGTATTGGGAAAACCCACACTACTGTATTTTTTTTTTCTTTTTACCTGCTTTGGTTAAATGGTTTTTCAACCAAGCATGTGCAAGGATGCACCTATTAACTTGTAATAGTAGTCTTCGAATAAAAGCAAAAACAATTATAAATCTAATCTTTGGTAGATTTCCATTCAGCCTTCAATTCCTTTGGTAAAGATTATTTTCCAGTTGAATATCTTTTTGAAGGATGTTATGAAGAGTTTTCTTCGTATTGCAAAGATTTTGCTTGTCACAAAAATCAGATTTGTGATAAAGCTTCTTTTATTGAAGATGACATTTTCCACGAAGATCAAGAGGTGTTGAATGATAGTAATGACATAGAAATATCTGGCATCAGATCAGATGTGTCTGTTGTTTTAGCTATTGATGAAGATCATCATTTTTATTTTGAATGTATTGATGTTAAAGAACAAATGTATACATCAGCAAGAGAAAGTAGTAAATCTGAGTCAGAAAGATCCGGTGAAAGGGGGCAGAAAGGTTTATATCAGCAGTTTATGATGCATAGTTCTCTGTCAGATGTTGAGCAGACAACCCTGTATGAATTTCAAGATCCAATTTCCAATTACATGGAGATGCTTCGCAGTGAGAAAATATCAGTTGTTTCCATCTTTAAAGTTGGATTTTTGGGTTGTAAGCACGATTTTAAAGATTATGTTTCACATGCTACAGTCTGGATGTCTCTAACTTTGCATAAAGTGGGAAGTCAATTACTTTCTTGGCTGCATTGGAAATTCAATTTTACCTGATAAATCTGCCTCTACTGGTTAGAGTAGGAGTAGGTAGAGAGAATAAGATCGTCCTATGAGCAAGTAGATTCTTTCAGTTGTTTTAAGTTTTCTTCAATAAACAGGCAAGCTACATGCAGGTTACAGGTTTGTAGGGGATCAGTTCTAAAGGCCAGATGAATCCATTTTCCAATGGATGCAAGGCGTTGCCAGCAGGTTTACAGTTTAACATTTGTGGACAGATTGCAGAAATTTAGTGGCAGTTTAAATGACTCCATAGCCCAATGGTAAAGGCGATTGGAACTACCAGGTTCTTGAAACCTCACAGGGAGGCTTTCATCCCCGAGTAGGAGCCAGATGTTATCTCGTCAAATATATATATATTTTTTAAAGTTTTATTATGTGAGGTGATAGGAGGTCATTTGAAAATGAAAGCACATTATTAAAGTTTGTGTTTAGGCTCATTTTAATGAGTTCTAACTCATAATAAGTCAATAAACTTTCGAGACAAGTTTTATTTCAAAAAACTTAAAAAACAGGTCTTGGTAGCT
Source organism: Larix kaempferi (assembly GCA_027924585.1). Classification (NCBI taxonomy): domain Eukaryota; kingdom Viridiplantae; phylum Streptophyta; class Pinopsida; order Pinales; family Pinaceae; genus Larix; species Larix kaempferi. The sequence goes on from BSBM01000036.1 coordinate 7,172,439, forward strand.
AAGTGCTTATTCAAAACGGCCCCTAAGCTACCGAAATATATGCTTTTGGAAGCTTAAACAAAATTTTCGAGGCACTCCTAGCTACCGAAAGGGCAAAATTATAGCATGAGTTGTGGGGCAGTTTTCGGTGGCTTGGGAAAACATGATGGTGTTCATTAGCCACCGAAAGGGTGGATATTTTTTGTAGCTTACCATCTAAAGGTTGGGTCACTTACAGCCACCGAAAGTAAAGAGCACTAGTTAATACCGTTTTTCGTGTGGCATACAGTGCCAACGGTGGATTATAAGCTACCAAAAGGAGAGGCATTTTCACCACTTTTTCGGTAGCGCTCGTGTTCAAATGCAAATTAATTCCAGCTACCGAAAGAGCAAGAGAACTTCACTTGTCATCAAGAAGCTGAGACAAAATACATTTTTGCCATTTTGGAAGATTAGTTTCTAAACAGAGCTTTCGGTGGCTTACAGGTTCGAATTTTGGCTCTTTAACCACCAGAAGTGCAAAACAGGGCAGAGAGGCATTATTTTTTGCCCAGATCACGATTTTTGCTTCCAAATGGAAAGACGATGGTTTTTAAGTGAAGGTTTTAATTAATAGGATCTTTTTCAATGTGTTGTTCCAGTTTTGAAGGTGCCAGCAAGATGGAAATAATGAAGAAATGTGGCGTTTTTTACTGTCCCAAGTCATCATTTTCAAATGATGATTCTCAGCGTCTGGAGAATATTTTTGCAAAACAATCAGAGGTTTTTGTTCCTAACATGTCATAGAAAAATAACATCTCCCTGGTTTCCTACAGGTGTTGCAAATTGAGAGAATCGAATCCATCATTGATCCCTAATTTTCAGATCCCAGAACCTGCCTGTTTGACACTTGTTTTTGAAATGCAGATCTTGGGAAAACCAAAATAAGTTTCAAAGATCTGAGAGAGGTTTTGTCTCACAACAGATCAATGCACAATAACCTCTTTCAATTTATACACAGGTGTCACATAGATGGATAATTAAACCCATCTCTGAGCCTCTTTTTCGGCAGTTTCAGCAAAAGTGGCGTTTTTACTGTGTAGAGTCATCATTTTCAAATGATGATTCTGAGTGACTGGAGAATCATTCTGCAAAATGATCAGAGGTTTTTCTTCCTGACATGTCGAAGAGGAATTAAATCTCTCAGTTTTCCTACAGGTGCCGCATATTGGGAGAATTGAACGCATCTCTGAGCCCCATTTTTTCAGTAGTCTGGCCAATTAAAAATGATTTTTCCTGGTTTGTTGAAAAACAGTTTTGGATTTTCCATTTGGAGTAAACTCGACCTAGCTTCTTAGGATCTGGGGAGAGGTTGTAAAGGCTATAAATCTGAGAAATCATGTAGAACAATGGTTCAATTTTGGAGAGACTTTTCTTAACTTGTATTATCAGACTGCTCGTTGCATATCATTTATACAAGCTTCTTTTGCCATGTGTGTGTTCAATTTTTCCTCTTTATTCTTTTCAGTACTTGTAGTGAAATGTCTATTTCATGATTTTTCCATTTGCCCACTCCAGATAGCTATCATCCTATCTGTGTTGGTGAATCGAATACCAAGTACCATTTTCATATTGTGATCAGCCATTCATGTGTGTTCTTTATATGAGTTTGCAAGCATAATATTTTTTGCACACATCTACTTTTATTAAACCTTCTGAGCAGCAGTGGTTAAAAGCCTTGTTATTTTGAATGTATCTCTGTATGTTTTGAGCATATGAGTTTTAATCTCAGTCATCCAACTTGATCCATATTTACCCCATCTTTCAAGACAAGTTTAAGTTACCAGGCTCTTACAAGCACAACCTAGGAAGACTCTTAGAGGGATAACACTTACCCAATCCACGGACATTAAGGGAGATGATAGACATTAAGAACCTGCTGCAGAGGGGGACGTCGCTCTAAGGCCCTCAGGAAATGGAGTAGAATCAAAACCCTCATCCTCTAACCGTTTCGAGACAGGGGTATAAGAATCATAGACAGGGTTAGACTGAACAGGTAAAGCTTGCTTCTTTTTTTTTCCTCTTCGGATGGTAACATTTTGGAATTTGAGGGAATGAACAGGGATGGCATCAAATTGTAGACCAGGGTTTTTTGAATAAATGGACAAAGGAGGGAACTCTTGACCTTTTTCATATAGCAGGTAACCACTTTCATTTAAAATAGAATTATCTTCCAATGAAAGGGGCAAAGACGAATCTAAAGGATTAGATACAGGAAACCCGGGCTCTTTCGAATGAGATGATATCTCCTTAACTTCATCAAATGGAATGTGGATAGGTTTTTTAGGACAAGCACCATCTTCTAAAAGAGGGATAGATGGAAGGGAATCGACTAATTCCACTGAATTAAGATCAGAAAAGAGACTACGTCCTACCCGAGCCCTATCAGGAACTAGTCCTTCCTTGTCAACTAAGAGACCAGTTACAGAATCATGTCTCAAAATGATCTCCCCTTTGGAAATGCGTTTAGAAAGCTATTGTTATTTCATTACTTCGTTCAATAAATAAAAATTTGCAATTTTCCAAGATTCCTAAGTATTTTTATGCATATTTGCGGATGCATGACCTTTGATTTTAATTGTTCAAGTTTTAAATGTTCCCGCAATCCACAATCGGCAAATCCGGATTGCGAAAGGTTTAATTTTTCCCTTTTTAAACATTATTCCCACAACCCACAATCCGCAATGCGGAATGCGGATTGCAGAAGGTAGGGTTTTTCTTATTTGAAATTTGATGTTTCTACAACCCGCAATTGCGGAATTTCAGAAACTTTGTTTTATTTTTTTTAGATTTTTGGCACTCCGGCAACCCGCAATCCGCAATTGCGGAATGCAGATTGCAAAAATCAATTTTTTCAAATTTTTACTTTTCCATTTCCGCATTTTCTGGACCCTAAGTTTATCTTAGGTTATATTTTAAATTAATTTCAGGTCCGGAAAGTTTGGTAATTTCATTTTTTTTTACGTAGGGTTTTAATTTGGTTTTAAATTTTGGTTTTAATTTTCCTGATTTTTATTTATTTAAATGATTTTATTTTTATTTTTTTAAATTCGAAATTTCTTTCCTGACATGTGATTTCTGATTTTTTGGGAAATATAGATTTTGGATTTTTGTTTGATCTTATTCATTTGCAAAATAACTAACATGGAATAATGGATTTAATTATTAAATCAATGGCCATGATCCACCCAACAATTAAATCAATGGTGGCTGAGTCTTAACTTCAAAGAGCAATATCTTGAGATTTATAAGTGCAAATCAAGCCCAAGATAGATCGTTGTAAAGATGGAAGGTTGAAGAATGATTTGAGAAGATTATTTTTTCCAAATGAATAGCTTAACCACCCCGAAAATCTGTCTGAACAGTCAATTTCGGATTTGCATGAGATTTGTTATATTTTGATTCACAAATGGATTTTTATTAACTTAGATTTATCTCATTAGTTTTGAAATGTTGTTTTAATCTCTCTTTTGAATTGTACAAGTGTGGATTCGGACTAGGAAGAATCTAACAAAAGAAATTTGTATCTCAGATTTGGAGTGATCAAAACATGCCAAGTAGAAAGCAACGATCTTTGGACGCGATTTCTAGAGCGATGGAGATGAATCTGGAAACTCTGGGACATGTGGTTTTTGCAGAATATGCCCAATTAGTTTTCAAACGAGCAGAATTCGCAGAACGCTCTTCATTTGGGAGATCCGACTGGTTGTCCAAAACGAAATTTCCCATATTTTTTTCTCATGGACAGATTTGTTAAATGGAACAACTCAGCTAGTTAGCTCAATAATTTAGGAAACTGATGTTATCTTCTCTTGTCATTTGTTTTGTATAAATACTTAGTTTCTATGATTTGAGAGAAGAGGGAATTTGGAGGAAAAATCAGCAGGAGAGACTGGAGATACCCTGTTTGATAAAAAGATTGTAATTTCTTACAGACTTTCATTATACAGTAAAGTTATTCCTAGATTTTCTTTTGTCTATTGATCAAGTTTATTTGATGAATGTTGATTTTAATTCATATTGCTTATCAAATACTATTCAAATATTTTGCAACCTATTAAATACATTGATCTGTAGTTCTAGTTTATCTTTGCTAATGATTTGTGTGTCCATAATGTTTTAAAAGAGTTTATTTAATTAAAACATTATCTATTTCTACAAATGGTTTATAGTAAAATTTAATTGATGTTAATTTTTCAATTAACATATCAGTTACAGGTTGATATTGAATGCATGTAACCCTCAATCTGTTGTTGATTAATTTTAATTTATTAATAGTAATTTGGGAAAAAAATTAATAAGTCTTTTAAAATTTATGTTAAGTTGATGAACAATACTTATTTACTTCTACATTAAGATGACCTGCATATATAAACAAGCCACCATTTAGAATAGGACTAACTTAGATTAGATTTCCTTCTTAGGTAGGTTTGTTTTGTAGAATTTCACACCCCTGTTTTCCTTCATTGGAAGACTGATCTATTGATCAACTTTCACCAACTCATAAAGTTCCAGCGGAGGCCGAATATCCGTGGGAGATTACTATTCCAAACAGGCTGGTGATAGAACTGTCCTTGCATAGAACCTTTTGAAGCCTTTCAGTCTGGGTTTTCTCCCTCTGGTCAGAGCCTTGGAACCCATTCCAACACCTTGCACGTACCCTGCACAACCGAGGCTTCAACAGTGACACTACATGCAATAAGATTAACCATTGGGAAATCTAAAATAGTTCTAGCATTTGCTTCTTGATGTGGTTTTCATATCCTCCCTCCCTTTGTTTATTTCAAGTTATTTGTTTCATTTTTTTTGGTTTACTAACAAGAGCTTGAAGGATCAATTTGGAGTCATTACATTTTCTTTTGTAACAAAATATCGGGCCTTGTTAACAACCTCCAAGGCTTTCACCTCACAATTGGGAAGAGATACACACTTTTGTGCTACTTTTCCCACAACCGTATTTATGGCGAATCCATTTCATTTTTGTACATTTACTATTAACTAGGTTGTTGCTAAATAGCTAATTTTGGGTTCTTGTGTTGTGTACGCGATTAGGGCCATACCCTCAATTTCTAGAATTTAGCCTCCTCTTAGTTGTAATTGGGTTTACATAGTAGCGTGGATCCCAATGCCCTGTGTGCACTACCTACACAGATTTTCATTCGACAGTTGCACTACTGCAAAATTTATCATACATTTTTATGTGCGGTAATCTGCTCTCTACTAGCACAACTCTCTTGTGTTGCAACCGTACTACTAGCACGTATGTATTGGGAAAACCCACACTACTGTATTTTATTTTTCTTTTTACCTGCTTTGGTTAAATCTTGCGGTCCCAATGACGGTTTTTGCTTCGTTTTTCAACCAAGCATGTGCAAGGATGCACCTATTAACTTGTAATAGCAGTCTTCGAATAAAAGCAAAAACAATTATAAATCTAATCTTTGGCAGGTTTCCATTCAGCCTTCAATTCCTCCGGTAAAGATTATTTTCCAGTTGAATATCTTTTTGAAGGATGTTGTGAAGAGTTTTCTTCGTATCGCAAAGATTTTGCTTGTCACAAAAATCAGATTTGTGATAAAGATTCTATTATTGAAGATGACATTTTCCATGAAGATCAAGAGGTGTTGAATGATAGTAATGACATAGAAATATCTGGCATCAGATCAAATGTGTCTGTTGTTTTAGCTATTGATGAAGATCAGCATTTTTATTTTGAATGTAGTGATGTTAAAGAACAAATGTACTCATCAGCAAGAGAAAGTAGTAAATGTATCCCGAAGTATGCTCTTCACCTCGAATTGCATGTGATCTTGGTTAATCAGGAAAAAGGAGAGAAGTTTGAAATACCTCCATTGCACACTTTTCAATTTCATAAGCATTGTTGATCAAAATTGTTAGTTGCAAGCACCTTTAACATCTTTTTAGTTTAAGTAGAAATTACATATGCATTTACTTTGATCTCTTTAGTTAATTGCAACAACAATATCATTTTCTTATTAAACATGTGTCCACTAGCATGAATACGTTTGGTTCATAATTATAGGGTCCATATATGTACACCATGAATACGTTTTCCTCTTCGGTCTTCTGCATCATGATGTTTCCCTTTAATGAGAAGATAGTCACCCTTGACCAACTCAATTACTATGACCCTCGTACCATAACCAACCACGAAAACATCCTACCCATTGTAGGAAAAGTGAATCAAACCCCTTACATTGATATATTCCTAGGAGTGTATAAAGGTTCCAACTTGCTAGGGGCATATTCAGGTCCCTCGCCTAAAATGTAACATCCTTAGCATGTAAAATTACTCAATTTTGGCCAATTTCGAACCTTGGACTAGTGAAACCCAAGCTATCCCAAATGCTCCCAAATAATTTTGAATTCTATCCGGAAGGGCTTGAGGTGTCTTAGGACATCCTAATGCATCTAGTGGACACTCGGACACTTGCTAAAGGCATTTATGACTTGCATTAATCAAGGAGGAATGGAAGAGAAAAATACTAGTAAATTCTATGTTGAAACCCCCCACTAGTCATTGAATCTTGGGATTTCCAAATGCTGTATGAACCTCCCTGATTTCTAAATAGAGGCTTGTATTGGATAAAGGACTTCATTGAAAACCAAAATGCAACATTTATCATGATCTACAACTAGTTATTGCACCCATCAAACAAAAAGTTGTAAGACATAGATATTGCTTGGAAAATGTAAACAATGGACATGGAAAATGTTGCATAAAATTTAATCAAATTCCCAAGGGGCCTGCATAGATTAATTTGTTCATCAATAGTACATCGTAGGCTGCTCAAACATCTGCAAAAACTCATAGAAATTCTGATACAAAACAGATGTATAACTACTCCAAAAGTCCATAAGAAACTATAGAGGAAAACTAGCTCGAATGAGAGGTTTCCTTGGAATTTTTACATGATATACATGATATTTCAAGATATGGCTCATATATGCAGCTCAAAGCAGTGTCATACATCCAATCCTACATCAATGGAGTCACACATTAATCCTCTACAATTTTTATGGAACCATTAGTGCACCATCAACACTAGAACATGAACTTTGAGAAGAGAATGTGAGAAGTGAATGTAGAAGAAGATGTATGAGAGGGACTTGGACTGTAGAGGTAATCGAACCTACATTAAACACTTCCTTTAGTATCTGATAAGAGGTTTTAATGGCCTCTCCTTCAACCATCTTGGACAGGGATATTTCACCTTCGAAATTGGTTCAATAGGAGGGAAGGTAAACATCCACCGTGTATGGACAAGCTAAGCTCTCCAAGAGTGCAAAACAAAAATGATCCAAAAGCTGCTTTCCTTCCTCATCCTCCCTTTTTATTAACTTCATGTGGACTCATGAGCTCTAATTTCCCTCCAATTCACTCACTCAACTCGAGCTAGTAATTGATTCCTTCATGAGACACTTGTCCTCTTCATTCATGCACTCCTCTTTCCCCAATTCGAATTGGGAAACTTGGCTGACCATAACTCCCTCTATGTGCCCTCTTGATGCCTATTTTTAGCTCTGATATGTCATATTTGTCATAGGTATTCCATTAGGTCTGAATTTGTCATATTTGTCATAGATTCCTTCATTATTGTTGTCATAGATGCCATGGAATCTTATTACAAGTGTCACAATTTGTCTATGATTCTTCTTCCTCTTCATTGGGAGTTACTCTTCCACTCCAAGTCAGGTATCCTTGATTCTTGCCATGAATACTGCCTCTTCATATACACTAAGTGCATTACCCTCTACCTTCAACTCGAATTTTTGTGAGAATGATGCCAAGTGTAGTGGGAAATCTTGCTACATGTGGGTCTCACTACCTCTTATGTGCCCTCATGATCCAATGCCACCTTATTTTCCTTCTTATTATTTTTTATTTGTACCATTTAATGTGAATTTGTAAGTCTAAGTTCATTTTGGGTCTTGTAGCTCCCTTATTTCAAATTTTAATGCTTCCACCCCAACCTAGGGAACTAGTAGGTTAGTGGAAATTTTCCTCCATGATAATTTATTTGGATGGAGACATTACGATCCTCCCCACCCAAGATTGCTTGTCCCGAGGAAACTCCAAGCTTAGATGCTACAAAATTTGTTCATCTTCCCAAGTAAAATTCTCACTTGGTAAATCCTTCCATTGCACCAAATATTCTCTTATGGTCCCATTCCTTAATTTCCTTTCCCTTACCTTCAAAATTATTTATGGGATGAGTATGAGTTCTCCTTCATCATCCATTGGTGAAAGTGTTTATGAAACTTAAATTTGATTCCCTATCACCTTTTTAAGACATGAAACATGAAACATATTATGGATTTTACTCCCTTCCAAAAGCTCCACCTCATAAGCTACCCCCCCAATTTTTCAAATTATTTTTTATGGGCCATAGAATTTGGGCTTTAAATTTTTTGAACCCTTTCCTTTCAAGGTGGTTTGTTTGTAGGGATATAGCCTGTTGATGTATATGTAACTTTGGAATGTATTTCACTTATATATTTATTGTATTCATATAGAGATGTATTATTCCTCTATACAGAAGTGTCGTCATTTGTATTGACAAGTGTCACAAGTATTTTAACTTATTGATGGGTTTTTAGACCACCTTGTGAGGGGTCGGCCTGATATAATGTAATATGAAGTTATTGTACCTAGCTAGACAAGTCGGACCCATAAGGTTATTGGGAAAACAGGACAAGTATAAATAGAGATCGGGACATCTCTATTTGTATCACTTCAGAACTCACACTTCCTTCACTTGGAAAGTGGCGCACATGTGAGGAGGAGGATCAGTTGCTAAGAGGAGTCTATCTCTTGTACTTTGGTTGTGCTATTTCTCTATCCATCTCTGAGGAAGTTGTGAGGTTTTTCACCTTAGGGTTTTACCTACAGAAACTCTGTGTGTCTATTGTCTCTCATGCTTTTGCTTCTTGTGATGATTGACATACTTGTTATGATTGATATGCATTGATATACTGTACATGTTATTCTATCGGTAAATATCCTAGAGTATTGTGAATTAATGCCCAAAATTTAACATGGTATCAGAGCTAACCTGAGAAGAAGACATTGTGCAGTGGCGGAAACTAGGGTTTCTTGTTTATTGGGTTCCTCTCCACAGATTTTGGAAAAGCAGTACAATAGATTGAATCTACTCATCAAGGAGAATCTATCTGTCCAAACAGAATTCAATTCTGAGCATTTTCAGATTTGGCCCTAAAAATGAGGGTTTCCACAAAAATATGAATTTCTGAAATATGAAGACATAGCTGGAAGCTCCTTAGACAAATCGAAGTTTAGAGCTTTGGTTCGATATTTTTGGCTGGGTAAATCTCCGGGGAACTTAAACCCTAATTCAGGGTCCTCCCCAGTGAACCCGGGAAGACTAAAAGGCATTTTTGAAGGGTGAAGCTTTGCAGATCTAAAATTCTAAATACACCAGGATGGTCAAATCATCAAGGCACATATTTCTATCCTTTCAGAAAGTTGAAATTCACATTTTGAATTTTTAGGGTTTTTTCGATAAACCCTAATCCGGGACCAGATCTAGTTTTCAGCAAAGCAAGTGGTAAGACCTAAATATTTTCTATTTCCATTTGAAGTACTCTTCAAGATGTCTCACCACACCAAGCTTGAGGATAAGCTTGAAGGGGCTGATAACTTCCGAGCCTGGAAGTATAGGATTGGGTTAATCTTGGAAGAAAATGAATTAGACTCCTACATCAGCTCTGAGGTCCCTATCCCAGAGGATGAAGAGGCTAAGGTATTGCATAAGAAGAACTTGGTCAAGGCAAAGAGAATCATTGATGATTCTATCAAAGATCATCTCATACCACATGTGTCATCTCAAAGACACCCAAGGAGATGTTTGACTCCCTGACCAAATTATTTGAAGGGAAGAACATAAATCGGAAGATGACTCTACAAAATCAATTGAAAGGGGTCAAGATGTTGAATGGAGAGACCATTCAATCTTACTTCTCCAAGGTCTCTTAGATCAAGGAACAACTTGAAGTTGTGGAGGAAGTAGTGGACAATGGTGAAGTTGTTATGACCACTCTAAATGGCCTAACTAGGTCATGGGACTCCTTTATTCAAGGAATCTGTGCAAGAAAGAAATTGATCTCTTTCAGTAGACTATGGGAGGAATGCTCTCAAGAAGAAGCTAGGCTTGTGGCACGATAAGACAAGATGGGGAATGAAGATCAATCTCTCACAGCTCACACCAAGGGAAGCAAGGTTAAGAGGGAGAAATCTCATAACAAGAAACATTCTCACTCTTATCATAAGAAGAAAGATCTATCTCATGTTTGATGTTTCGAATGTAATGAGAAGGGACACTTCGCTTCAGAATGTCCCATGAACAAAAGGGAGAACAACAAAAACAACAACTTCAATAAGAAGAAGAAGGGCAACAAAAGAAGGTATTATGCTCATGCTGCTGAAGATGATGAACCTCCAAAGAAGAAGGCTAGAGAAGAAAGTGATGATGATGATTCATCAAGCGAAGAAGAGTATGTTCTAATCTCTACTCTCACAGGTACTATCTCTCATGGTTGTAATGATTGGCTTATTGACAGTGGTGCTTCCAAACACATGACTGGGTTTAAAGAATATTTTGTAAATCTATCTGAACATGAATCACCCCATAAAGTGAAACTTGGGGGTGACTATCAATACCCCATCAAAGGAAGTGGTGAAGCCTCCTACAACCTAGATTCGGGAAATTCCTTGAAGATGAAAGAAGTTCTCTATGTACCTGGGCTCAAGAAGAACCTACTCTCCATATTTGCATTGGATGCAAAAGGTATGAGGGTTGCATTCGTGGATGGCCAAGTTCTAATGTGGCCAAAAAGGTAAAACCATTGATGATGCAATAGTGATTGGAGAGCAATAGGGAGGATTGTATAAATTGAAAGGACAACCTGAACATGCCATGGTGCATGATTCCATGGAGCCAAGTGAACTTTGGCATAGAAGACTTGCACATATGCACTACAGAGCATTACCAATTGCAAGTAAAGCTGTAGAAGGTGTTCCTGAGATCAAGACCAAGCATGAAGGTATTTGCAAAGGATGTGCAAAAGGAAAGAACATAAAGAAAGCATTTCCAAGCAATGAAAGCAAAGATAAAGGAATCTTGGAAATCATCCACTTTGATGTATGCGGTCCGATGTCATCCAGTTCTCTGAGTGGGTATATTTACTATGTCTCTTTCATTGATGACTTCTCCAGAAATACTTGGGTTTACTTCTTGAAGAACAAAGATGAAGTATTTGATAAGTTCAAGGAATTCAAAACCTTGATGGAGAACCAAACTGATAAGAAGATCAAAACATTCAGATCCGATAATGGTGGAGAATTCACCTCAGGTGACTTCAAGAAGCTATGTAGTGATTCAGGGATTAAGAGGGAGTTTACTGCTCCTTATAATCCACAATAGAATGGAGTTGTAGAAAGAAAGAACAGAACAATCATGGAAGCAGCAAGGGAAATGCTGCATGACCAGGATCTACCTATGTATCTATGGTCAGAAGCAACTAGGATAGTTGTATATGTGCAAAACAGAACACCCCACAAGATATTAGACAACAAGACACCAGAAGAGGTCTTCTCTGGTAAGAAACCTGAAGTCAACCATCTCAGAATATTTGGTTGTCCAGTATATACTCATGTTCCAAAGGAAAAGATGACTAATCTAGATCCTTTAGGAAAGAAGGGTATCTTTGTGGGTTACAGCGAAAGCTCGAAGGCTTACAAAATATACTTTCCAAGGTTCAAGAAAATTGATGTCAGCAGGGATGTAACATTTGATGAAAATTCTTCATTCATCAAATCAAGGAAGACACCTGTTGAAGTTTATGAAGAACCTAAGGAAACTAGATTACAAGACACTACCATGACTGAAGCAATTCTAGATGTTGATCATGAAATTGAAGATACGCAACAACCTGTAGATCCACCCCATGAGAATAACTCTCACAAGAGAAAACCTGCATGGGCTAGAGAGCTCATTCAAGATGCAGAAAGATATGGCATTCCAGAAGAAGAACACAGAGCAAAGAAGAGAACTAGATCACATACCAGCTATGTTGCTTTACTCCGTGATATCATGAACAAAGAACCTTCCAGTTATGAAGAAGCAGCGGAAAAGAAAGAATGGAAGGATGCCATGGTCGAATAATACCAATCAATAATGAAGAATGATGTTTGGGATGTTGTCCCAAGACCTGAAGGGAAGTCTGTTGTGACTTCCAACTGGATCTACAAGATCAAGCATGCTGCAGATGGTAGCATAGAGAAATACAAGGGAAGATTCGTAGCTCATGGCTTCTCTCAGGAAGAGGGAATAGATTATGAAGAAACTTTTTCTCCTGTAGCCAGGTACACTTCTATCAGATCAGTACTTTCCCTAGCTACAGTGATGAAATGGAAGATACACCAGATGGATGTCAAGACTGCTTTCTTGAATGGTGTAGTCGAAGAGGAAGTGTATGTGGAGTAGCCACTCAGTTTTGAAACACATGACAGGGAGTCATATGTGTGCAGATTGAATAAATCCTTATATGGCTTGAAGCAAGCTCCCAGAACTTGGTATGGTAGGATGGATAGTTTCCTATCTAGTTTGGGATTTACGAAGAGTAAAGTAGATTCCAACCTTTACTACAAGGTTGAGGAAGGAAATCTTGTGATACTACTCGTATATGTGGATGACCTATTTGTAACAGGAGATGATAGACTGATTGCTGATACAAAGAGGAAGATTGCTGCTGAGTTCGATATGAAGGACTTGGGGATGATGCACTATTTTATAGGTATGGAGGTGTGGCAGAGTACAGATGGGATCTTCCTTGGACAGGGGAAGTATACAGTAGATATCTTGAAGAGGTTCGGAATGATGGATTGCAAGGCCATGGCCACACCTATGGCATTGAACCTGAAGCTTGTATGTGATGTTTCATCTGAGCCGGTTGATGTCTCTATGTATCATCAGATGATTGGGTCCTTCATGTACCTGACAAACACGAGACCAGATATTTTCTTTGTGGTGAACACATTGAGCCAGTTCTTGACGGATCCAAGGAGTGCTCACCTGGTTGCTGTAAAGCATGTTCTAAGGTACCTGAAGGGTACAGTTGATTATGGGCTCAAGTATGAAGTGAATCAAAAGTTTAACCTGTAGGGTTATGTTGATTTAGATTGGGCAGGTAGTGTTGCAGATAGGAAGAGTACATCTGGGTGCTGCTTTAGTATGGGATCATGTATGATCTCTTGGTTTAGCAGGAAGCAGTCCTGCGTAGCACTGAGTACAACCGAGGCAGAGTATGTTGCAGCCTATTCGGCCAGTTGTGAGGCAGTATGGATTCAGAAGCTAGTGTCAGAGTTATTTGATCTCCCACTGGAGACTACTGGTATATTTTGTGACAACCAGAGTTGTGTGAAGCTGTCTGAGAACCCGGTGTTCCACGACAGGTCGAAGCACATTGAGATCAAATATCACTATAACAGGTATATGGTGTAGAGAGGAGCAGTGAAGCTCTTGTATATTGCGACGGATGAGCAGATTGCAGATGTGTCGACGAAGCCACTAGCCAGAGTGAAGTTTGAGTACTTCAAAGAGAGGCTTGGCGTTCTTTCGATCGATGACACTTTGAGGAAGAAGTGATGGACACATTTTCTAAAGCCATTCCAAGCATGGTGGAAGGAGGATCTTTCACATGGCTATGGATGTAAGTGCTGGATGATGAGCATTAGGATGATGTTCTAGTTTATGCTCTATATGATCAGTTGGATAATTTATATGTATGTATGTACACATCATGTTGGATGTTGGATATGATCAGTTGGATCATTTATATGTATGTATGTACGCATCATGTTGGATGCTGGATATGATCAGGTAGACCATGTATTTGTATATGTATCAGGTGGATACTTGTATGATCAGGTAGATCATGTATTTGTATATATATCAGGTGGATACTTGTATGATCAGGTAGATCATGTATTTGTGTATGTATCAGGTGGATGCATTATGTATATCAGATGGATGCATTTGAATGATCAGGTAGATCATGTATGATGATATGTATCAGATAGATACTTTGTATGCATCATATGGATATACTGTTTGATCAGGATGATCACATATGACGAGCTTCAAGATGTTGCTCCAGATGATACGCATCATGTTGATGGTATGATGACAATCAGGTTGATCATGTGATGATGTACATCAAGATGATGTATCGTGAGTATTGGTTTGATACCCTATGGCCGTGGACAGGTTGTGCAGGTAGCATAGAAAAGACCCTTTAAAAACCGGACAGGTAGAGCGGTGTACTCGTAACATCCTGGGTTGCTCTATTGAGATCCGGACAGGTAGAGCGGTGTGCTTGTAACATCTTGGGATTCTCTGAGTAGGTTTTTCTACAGGTAGCATAGAAAAGACCCTTTAAAATTCAGACAGGTAGAGCGGTGTGCTTGTAACATCCTAGGATGCTCTATCGAGATCTAGACAGGTAGAGCGTTGGTGTGCTCATAACATCTTGGGATTCTATAAGTAGGTTTTTCTACAGTTTCACATAGAAAAGATCCTTTAAAAACTGGACAGGTAGAGCGGTGTGCTCATAACATCTTGGGTTTCTCTATCGAGATCTGAATAGGTAGAGGAGTGTGCTCATAACATCTTGGGATGCTCTGAGTAGGTTTTGTGAAAATTCACATAGAAAAGATCCTTTAAAATCCAGACAGGTAGATCCATGTGCTCGTAACAGCCTGGGATGCTCTATCTATATCCAGACAGGTAGAGTGGTTTGCTCGTAACATCTTGGGATGCTCTGAGTAGGTTTTGTGAAGGTCAACATGTAAAAGAACCTATAGCCTGCTCTAGGTTTCATTGATGCATATAATCAGTCCTGGGATCCACAGTATGGCCATTGATGATAAAGACCTGCAGGTGGTGGGCCTACATCCAGTATGAAAAAGGAATGGCTATGTAGAACTTCCTATGACGAGTTGATTCAAAGATTGGTTGAGATAGCAGCAGCAGTGACAATGATGATGAATCAAGGACGATGCATCGATGACGACGATCCAGAGAAGAAGACTTGTGCTAGCAGATCTGTGTCAAGAAATACCTTCCTAGTTAAGAGGGAGTGTTGATGTATTTGTAACTTCGGAATGTATTTCACTTATATATTTATTGTATTCCTATAGAGATGTATTATTCCTCTATACGGAAGTGTCATCATTTGTATTGACAAGTGTCGCAAGTATGTTAACTTGTCGATGGGTTATTAGACCACCTTGTAAGGGGTAGGCCCAATATAATGTAATATGAAGTTATTGTACCTAGCTAGACAAGTCAGCCCCATAAGGTTATTGGGCAAATAGGACAAGTATAAATAGAGATAGGGAGATCTCTATTTGTATCACTTCAGAAATCACACTTCCTTCACTCGGAAAGTGGCGCACATGTGAGGAGGAGGATCAGCTACTAAGAGGAGTCTATCTCTTGTACTTTGGTTGTGCTATTGCTCTATCTCTGAGGAAGTTGTGGGGTTTTTCACCTTAGGGTTTTCCCCACGGAAATTCTGTGTGTCTATTGTTTCTCATGCTTTTGCTTCTTGTGATGATTGACATGCTTGTTATGATTGATATGCATTGACATATTGTACATGTTATTCTCTCAGTAAATATCCTAGAGTATTGTGAATTAATGCCCAAAATTTAACATAGCCTCAAATAGACCAAATCATTCACTTGAAAATTTGTCTCTTTCATATGATGATCTGCATATTGCTTTTGTTGATTTTGGGCAACCTGCAAATTGTATTTTAAAACCTTTAAAATTTCTTGACTTTCCTCAATCAAATCCTTATATTTTGGAGCTCTACTATCACAAAAAATGTGATCAACGAAAGTAGGTTCTTCATAACCATATATTGCTTTGAAAGGAGACATGCCAATGGCCATATGAAAGGTAGTATTGTAGTGGAACTCACCCAAATGTAGCCATTTAACCCATGCTTGTTGTTTCCCACTAACATAGTTTCTCAAGTAGCCCTCCAACCATTGGTTCAGCCTTTTTGTTTGACCATTAGTTTGTGGATGTTAGCTTGTTCTAGGAGTCAATTGAGTTCCCACCAACTTGAAGAGTTCTTTCCAAAATACACTCATAAACTTGTTATCCATGTCACTAATAATGTTTTTTGGAAGTCCATGCAATCTAAAAACATCTCTAAAGATTAGCTCAGCCACTTGTCCAGCAGTAAAAGATGAGGCAATAGAAAAGAAATGAAAAAATTTAGTGAGTCTATCCACTACAACAAAAATACAGTCCTTACGAAGTTCCTTGGGCAAACCTATGATGAAGTCCATGGAGATACTTTCCCACTTTTGTTTTGGAATAGGAAAGGGGTGTAGGAGACTAGCAGGATGCTTGTGCTCAACTTTGTTTTGTTGACATATCTTACATTCATTTGCATACTTTAGAGCATCACCCTTCAATACTTTCCAAAAAAATATTTCTCTCAACTGCCTATATGTTTTAAAGAAACCATGATGGCCTGCTAAGGGAGAATCATGAGCTACATTCAAGATCTTTTGCTTCAAATTCAAAGCAGAAACTAAATAGATTTGATATTTATAGTATATTATGCCATTCAACACTTTATACCTATCATCACCATTGTCCCCATCTAAAATTTCACAAGCAAATTTATCTTTGGGATACTCTACTGTTAGTCTTTCTTTCCAATCCTCTGAAATGTCCATAAGAGAGAGTGAGGGTCTCCCAAACAATGCATGTGCTATAATATTATTCTTCCCTTTAACATATTCAATGTCAAAATCAAAGGATTTAATATTACTCACCCATTTTTGTTTCCTTTCATTGAGATATTTCTATGTAAGAAAATGCTTCTAGCTATTGTGATCGGTTTTGACTACAAATTTGTTTCCCACCAGATATTGTTTAAACTTTCCAAGGAATGCATGATGGCTAACATTTCCTTTTCATATATGGATTAGAGTATTTCATTTGGATGTATCTTCCTTCTTTCAAAAGCTATGGGGTGTTTATTTTTCTTTAAAATTGCTCCAATGCCTTCCCCTGATGCATCACATTCCAAGACAAATGGTTTAGAAAAATATGGTAATGCAAGCATTGGACAAATAATCATTACCTCTTTCATTCTTTGGAAGGCCTTTTCTGCATCTTCAATCCATTTGAAATAATCCTTCTTGGTTAGGTCCGTGAGGGGAGCTTTCAGTTGGGATAACCCGTTCACAAATTTTCTATAGTAAGTACAGATCCCAATAAAACCCCTCAATTCAGTGATATTCTTGGGTGGTGGCCAATCAAGAATGGCCCTTATTTTATCCAAGTGCACCTTTACACCATCTTTCCCAATAATGTACCCAAGGTATAAATTTTTTTTAAACCCAAACTCACACTTGGAAAACTTAGCAAACAAAGATTGTTCATGCAAGATTTCCAATACAACTTCTAAATGATGCAAATGCTCCTCCCATGTATTAATATAAACCAAAATATCATCAAAGAAAACCAAAATAAACTTACTAATATGGTTGCAAAATATTTTTTTCATGCATGACTAGAAGGTTGCAGGATCATTGGTCAAACCAAAAGGCATGACAAGGAATTTGAAATGACCATAATGGCACCTGAAAGCAGTCTTCTACACATCTTCCTCCTTCATTCAAATATGATGGTAACTAGATAGAATATCAATCTTTGGAAAGAAATTTGCTCCAAATAGTTCATCCATGATCTCATCTATCTGAGGAATGGGATATCTCTCCTGTGGTAGACTTCAATTATTTATTTTGGAAATTTATTATGCTACCTCCTCCGAATTTGAGCTTGTTTGAGACATTGAATAATTGTTCGAATTGTAAGGTCCTCCTACACTCTTCACTCAGCTGTTTTCAATCCTCAAGGGATTCCTTCATCCCATATTGAGTTCCAGGATCCTCTTTAGGCTCAAGAAACTTCGGCATGGTGGGAATTTTTGGACTCTTGAAGTCATTATCTTGTCGATTGTGATGCCCAACCCTTCAGAAGATTATCTCTCTACCTACCTTTTTCTCCTCAGGATGAGAGATACTGCTGCTTCTTGCTTCCAATTTGCCCCCAATTTGGTTGGAAAACAAGTCAAACCATTGCATTATATTCCTTGTAATGTTCTCAAAAAATGGTTTCATGAAATTCCTAAAGTCCTCATTGTCCTCCATTTCTGAGGTTCCTTTGTCACCCTTTCTCAAAGCTTCAATAGAACTTAATTCTTCTCCACTGAGGGTATATTATATCTCTGATACTAGGGGTGGAAGTTATCTCCTTGACCTCATCAATGCTCACCCTAATCATTTTGTTGGGCCTAGCCCAGATGGGGCATTTTTGAACAAGAAGAATTTTGAGAACTGCGGATCTAGGCACAGTTAAGTTTGAACAATTTTGGGATAAATTTTGGTATGCTGCGAAGTTGCGCGCAACACAGTGTAGAAGGAGCTGTGAGGTCAGTGCTATGAGGAGTACAACATTGCGATGTGTGCACGTCGACGAAGATCCAACTAAGTAGAGCATGGACGGATGAAGGCAGTTATTTTGGTTAGGTCACAGAAGACCTATTTTTGGCAAAGACCGGTGATAACTACCAAGCAGTGGGTAGGTGCAGATCGGAGGTAGGTGACTGATCACAACAAATAGAAGACTACTACTACTCGAACCAGTCATATAAGGCCCGTTGTAGCCACAACAAAGGTGTTTGGGTGAATGATCTTGAAAATTTTAGATTTTGATTTTACCTCTAAAATTCTTCACCCATGCTTTTGGTCCGCTTGTTTGTAAGGGTTTGATTATTTCTTCCAAAGTGTTTCAGTCTGAAAAGAGCTAAAATTTTGAGTATTTTTCCGACTGTTATCATCATCCTGAAATCCGACATTTGGAGATTCCGAAACCTGCAGCCCGATAGGTGTGGGTTGCGGGACTGTTGTTTTTAAGTTTTGGTTTTGCTAATTCCGAAACCCACAACCCGACAGTTGCGGGTTGCGGTATCATTCTTTAACAAGATTGAGAAATAATTACCCCGAAACCCGAACCCTACAATGGCGGCATTTAGCTTTCGGGATTGGGGTTTTAATTTTATTTGATGTGTCCTCCCAAAACCCACAACCCATAATTTCG
The DNA here is from genome assembly GCA_027924585.1 of Larix kaempferi. Taxonomy (NCBI): domain Eukaryota; kingdom Viridiplantae; phylum Streptophyta; class Pinopsida; order Pinales; family Pinaceae; genus Larix; species Larix kaempferi. The sequence goes on from BSBM01000036.1 coordinate 7,191,689, forward strand.
GGATGCGGCTTTCGGGATGGTTATCTCTCCTCGCAGTTTCACGTTCCCGAAACCTGCCACCCGCATAATCGGTTTTCGGCTTTCGGGAATATTTTCCCCGACTTTCATTTTTGTGAACTCGCAACCCGCAAATCCGTACTTTCAGGTTTTGGCTTGCGGGACCTTTGAATAAGAGTTTCCTCAAGATACTTGAACCCGATTTCGCGTCTCGCTGTGTTTAATCTCAGTCGTCCATTTGTTATGATCACACGGTTGGTTTTATTTTTGGGTTGAATTTAATTTGATTTTCTGTATCAATCAGATATTTCAAAGTTCTTTCACCATGTCGAGAAATACACGGTCTAAATCATCATACAAAGACCCCCTGATCAAAGACCCCCTGATCAAAGACCCAAATTTTGGTTTTCTCTCTGACACTAGTGAACGAGTTATTGAAACGTACCAGATGGACTAGTCTAGGATATACACCATTTTTTATAATGACGACCTTTCCCATATCGAGAATGATAGACCAGTCTACGAGAAAATTAGGGCTTCCCAAATTCACGCCATCACTGCATGCCCTATTGTCTTACCCTACATAGATGCAGTTAGGTGGATAATTGAGAATGCTGATGTTAAAGACCGTTCTTTTAATGAGAGTACAGGTTGTCAATTGACAAGATTTTGCCCAAAGGTTTTTGTTCGAGCTTTTGCTCTGAAACCCCATGTACATACCCTCTTTGCTGAGTTCATACAGAAGATTCGGGATTTGGAACAAGTCAGCATTCAAGATGTAGATCGCTTGGTTAAAGAACCAGTCATCATGGAAGGGAGGATTCGTATGTACCTATGAATTTTGCACAAGCTAACGAAGCATGATATGGAGAACAGTGCATGCAATGCTCAATTATCCTTGGAATCTGTCATTTTCCCAAATGTAGATGAATTGTTAGATATTTATGAAAAATGGCAGGATTTCCTGGATCTTTAATTAGATCTGATTTTGTAATCCCTATTTTGTATAACTTCTCCTTTTGGACTCCTATGTTAATTAGTATTTAAGGGGGAGTGCTTCTCTTAGTAAAGGGTTGGAATATTTGTAACTGTAATTTGGCAGGACATAAGACTGAAGATACTCTATGCTTAGAGTCATTGTAATTTTGGTACAAGGAATCTTAATACAGTAATGTCATCTTTGGATCCTCTTCTGATTATCACTTAAATTTCTTTAAGGATTTCTGACTTTATGTTCCAGATTGTCATCCGTTATGCATATGATCTCTTGTTGAATATATAATGAATACATAGATCCATTGTATTGGTTTTTCTGTATAACTAATGTGTGTATGAAAATATTTGATTAAATTTCTTTGATTAAATACTTTCTTTATCGATTTCTACAATTGATCACATTTATATACATTCTATTGGTGTTGATTTTTCAATCAACAAAAGGATAACAGGTTATATCTTGATGGTCTTTAATCTTGGATTATTTTGTTTAATTTTCATTAAATAAATCATAATCTAAGTCAGCAAATATCTCATCTAAAGGAATTTCTGTTAAGGGTGATAGACCGTTTGTTCTCTTACACCTCAAGGTTGATCTGCATAAATGCCAAGCTTTTCATTTTAGGATGATCTAACTTAAGATTAGGTTCTTTTCCCAAATAGGCTAATGTCATGTCCCAAATTTGGAATTGGGTCACAATAGCCATATTCATTAGAGTTTGCAAAATTGATGTTAGGGGTCAAATAATTGCCAAGGAGGAAAATTACTAGTTTCCTAGGTTTGGGGTGAAAGCTTTGGGATTTGGAATAAGGGGGATAATAAATGATGTTTAGACATTAGAAGGGTTCAAGTATTTAATAAATAGAGTGAATAAATAAATTCAAGATAAATCCTAGGTGACAAATGGTTTTGGAGACATATGGAGGATGTGGGACCCACACTAGCTTGATTTTTCATAATACATGGTATCTCTCTTTTGCAAATTCGAATTAATGGGAATGTGAACACTCTTGGGTGAGTTGGTAAGTCATAAAACATGTCATTGATCATATTAGGTCGAATTGGGAAGGATTGGTAACCCCCATGGAAGATAAAGAGTCAAAGTGGAAGTTTGTGGACACTTGGGATAGATTCCGTAGCCCCTATGACATCAATGATGGAGCATCTATGACAACTATGACAAATTTCAGACATGACCTCTGACATATGACCAATATGACATGTTAGCCCCAAAAATAGGCTCAAGGAATGCGAATTTAAGAGTTGGAGAAGCCAAAGAGACTCAAAATCGAATTTGGGAGAAGATGGAAGGTTGGAACTAGGAGACAAGTGGCAAATGTGGAATATTTCCTAAATGGAAATCTATTGAATCTATTGAGAGGATTTCGACCCTTAGAAGGCTAATGTTGGTTATAAAATGTATAAATGAAGTATGAGAATGGATTTTGATCATTTGTAGAATTTTCAATTGCATTTGTGAAGAGGGGGAGCTAGTGGATGACTAGTTTCTTGCCTTAGCCAATTTCGAGGGTGAAAGATTCCCATCCAAGTTGGTAATTGGAAAGGCCATTCAGAACTTTAATTTGGAGCTTTAATGGAGTCTTTATTTTCAGGTGTAAGCTACAGGGCAGCTCATGGTTTCTTCTATTGCAGCTCACTCCTTCAACCATTTCCAGTTTTGATGGCATATTCTTGATCCTTGAGGGAGGGCGTTTTTGGTGAGCTATTGTATTCTTTGGAGAAGCTTTTAATGCCACATTTATTTTTTAATATGAACTAAATACTCTTTTATTCATCTCCAAAAAGTTTCATGTCGAAATTCCAAGTAGAAATGTATAAATCTCATTTTTAATGGAAGAACAATGTCATTTCCCCACTACCTTGTTGTGAGCCAATGTATTGATGATGATTTCGAATGAATGGATGATTCTATGATATATTTGTGATCAATATACTTCCATGGATATATTATACAAGTTTCATGTACTGTACTTGAGCATTTGAAGCATTTTTACTCAGTTCAGTTGTATTGGGAGGTGAAATAGTGCCATTTCCCCAAGGGTCGAATTGGGGATTTTTGCAGTTGAATGGGAGAGGGTGAGAACAATTGTAATAATCCATTAATGGTGCATATGAGAATTTAATAAAATAATTAACACATTACATACCTCTGTTCATAAATTTGAGTGGGTTTGGAGGCATTTGGGAAGCCATTTTTAGTACTTACCCCAGGAGGATTTGAACCCCAAATTACTAGTAAAATTGCATAATTGGTTCAGAATATTAAGAGAGTTTGCAGAGGTATTTTGGTGGAAATATGTCATACATAAAAATCATATTCAATTTCTAATATCATTCATACACCTTCATTGAATATTTGAAGGCATTTGGAGTCAATTTGAGACCTAGAGACCAATACTAGTCAAAGGAAAATCACTAGTAAAGTTACCTACATTGATCATAACTAAAAGAGTATTTGCAGAAGTATTTTAAAGGTCCAAAGGCATCCATGAAAAACATATTTATTTTATAATATCATTCATATACCTTCTCATAATATTTGGGATCATTTGGGGAAAATTTGGGACCTAGAGATCAAAACTAGTCAAAGGTCTAACTAGGGAAAAAAGTGAAAAATTGCCATTTTAATAAAATTCCTAACAAGGGACATTACAGTGGTATCATAGCATGGTCCTTGCACCTGTGGATTCAGTACATACATTCAAGAATAATAGGCAGCCATGTATTACTATTATGATGAATCTTATGAGTACAATTCTTATGAGGAATATGCAGATGCTTATGAGCAATATGAAGCAGAATGTGAATGGTACGAGGAAGAGGTGCCATCATGCAACACTTCTTACAATTTCAAGAGAAATGAAGATTATTCTTATGAATTTAAATCTGATGAATATGAGTGTGTCACACCAACCAAGGATAATTCTATGAGTGAGTTCCAAAGATGGAGAGCAAAATATAAAACCTTGCCCCAACAATATCAAAAATATCTTGCTTTTGGCAAAAATACACAAAATGCCATGTCTTTTGAGTACTATGCTGAACATGTTTTTGAAAATAGGCCCAAAAATGAAGATGTGGAGTTAGTAAAGAAAGGTTTATTCCCTTCTTGTAAAGAACCTTGGAGTGAGTATCATATATGTGCGTATGAAATTATGTCCCACTTGAGGAGAGCTTTTGGGAATTCTTCAAAAAGAGATTCCAAAGATATTGATCATAAGGAAAACAAGGGGAAAAATGCATCAGCTTGCTTGAAGGAGAAAAATGAAGAGACATCACAAGAGCATGAAGAAGATTCTATTGAAAATATGGAAGATCATTTCGAGACACCTTCTAGCTTAGACACGAACCAAAGAGCATCTACTGATGGATGATTAAACTATGAAGGAGTACCTACTGATGGGTGCTCACACCTCTATGTTGGTGACATAGAGATCACTTTTGAAAGTGTTGCTACAAGTCCAAGTTCCATTAATGATAATGAAGACCTTGTAGCAGTTGAAGAAAAACCAAGATCAACTTCCCCATCACCACTTGAGCTTCATGAAGTTGGTCTAAGCAAAAATGAAGAAGATGAGGAGGTTCATTTGCAAGAGCCTCATTTTCTTGAAGGGTCCTTAAAGATGAATGAAAAGAAGATCCAAGAGTCCCTCAGCATTCTCCATGACACTCACGCATTGGTGTCAAATTCTTGTTGGAGAGCTACTTCATTGGAGGAAACATCCTTCATTGAATACATGGAGAAGATTCAAAGAGCAATGTGCCACATCAAAGGTAATTTCATGTCTTTGCTTTTTTATAGAAACCATTTGTTTAAGCTTAATGAATTGTTACATGATGCATACTTGAAGAATAATGAGGATATTCATAAGCTCACAATTCAAAATGAGCAACTTCTTGAAAAGTTGCAAGATACTTGTTTTTCCTCCTATGTTTCAGATTGTTAAATGGTAGATTGTTTGGAGGATTCTCATGACATGGTGGATCATGAGAAATGTGAAAATTTGAATGTGATTAATGTGTTTGAAGATGAACTTGAAGATATCCAAACACTTGATGTGGTGGAAGAGGAACTTGAATTGTCTCTTGATGAAGGTTATGCAATTTTTAAAGAAGAGCTTGATTCATCTACATTGGAACCAATCTATGACAAAGGTTTCACACTTTTGAAGGAGTTGCATGATACTATCCATATGGATCCTTTCCATGATGAAAATTCTACACTTTTTATCATTTGGGTAAGTTAGTTCATTATCCTACATCCTACAATTCCATGTTTTGCAACATTAGTCTCAATGAAGTATGGGTGAAAGGGTTCTTTTTGATGGTGCCACATGAGGAGTATGGAACTCCTAGATTTACCTTTTATGATGACATGGTTGGAGCACATTCTTATTCACATTTGCAGCAGCATCATTTGTCACATTATGATGATGCACATCTACATGGATGCACTTATGATAGGCATTTGAGTCACTTGAAGACTCATGGTTTTTCTTGCTCAACACTTGGTTCATTTGATGTCGAAGGAACTTCATCCAACACTTGGGTGAATAAATTTATGATTGGAGAACATTTTTGTTGGAAGCCACATACTTTGATATATTTTTATCATTCTCACATTCATGGATGTATGGGTGATACTTCTTTGAGTTCTTTGAAGTCTCCTTGTTTTTTCTGCTCATCGTTTGGTTCAGATTTTAGTGGATATTCTTCATTCACTTCTTGGATGAAAGAATACATGGTTGAATATTTTGATGCATATCGCATCCTTTTGGAGCAGCGTTATAAGACATGGGATCCTCACCTATGTCATTGGAGCAGATTTGATGGGTCACTTGAAGATTGTATGCACTTGGAAAATGGTGGTCTACTTGCTTTGAGGTATAAGCACTTTCATGACTCTTTGATGAAGCATCTCCTTGATGTACATTTTCATTATGGTGTTATGTCATTTGATGATATATATTTTGTACTCATGTTGTTTGGAAGAATGCATACAAGAAAATGGGATCCAGGAATCCTCTTATTTGATGGTATGGGTTGGAGATCACTCTTAATTGTTGGTGTGCAATACAAGCAATGGGACACTGGAATAATTTTTATCTCATTGGTTTCAATTTTTTGGGGGAAACAAGAAGTATGGGGTATGGATTTGCCACTTAATAAAGTGATTTTTATCAGATTAGTGCAGCATCAAGCATGGTGGTTCCTCTCTAAAATCTTCATGGAAACTCAAAGACTCAAGGTTTGGCAATTCAATGGCAACTTCAAAGAATTATACAGAAAGCAGGTTCTTCAACACCCATGTTTGAAATTGCTTGAGGACAAGCAATATTGGGAAGGGAATATTTTTCATGTCCCAAATTTGGAATTGGGTCACAATAGCCTAATCACATTAGCCATATTCATTAGAGTTTGTAAAATTGATGTTAAGGGTCAAATAATTGCCAAGGAGGAAAATTACTAGTTTCCTAGGTTTGGGGTGAAAGTTTTGGGATTTGGAATAAGGGGGATAATAAATGATGTTTAGACATTAGAAGGGTTCAAGTATTTAATAAATAGAGTGAATAAAGAAATTCAAGAGAAATCCTAGGTGACAAATGGTTTTGGAGACATATGGAGGATGTGGGACCCACACTAGCTTGATTTTTCATAATACATGGTATCTCTCTTTTGCAAATTCGAATTAATGGGAATGTGAACACTCTTGGGTGAGTTGGTAAGTCATAACGTATGTCATTGAGCATATTAGGTAGAATTGGGAAGGATTGGTAACCCCCATGGAAGATAAAGAGTCAAAGTGGAAGTTTGTGGACACTTGGGCTAGATTCCCTAGCCCCTATGACACCAATGATGGAGCATCTATGACAACTATGACAAATTGCAGACCTGACCTCTGACATATGACCAATATGACATGTAAGCCCCAAAAATAGGCTCAAGGAAGGTGAATTTGGGAGTTGGAGAAGCCAAAGAGACTCAAAATCGAATTTGGGAGAAGATGGAAGGTTGGAACTAGGAGACAAGTGGCAAATGTGGAATATTTCCTAAATGGAAATCTATTGAATCTATTGAGAGGATTTCGACCCTTAGAAGGATAATTTTTGTTATAAAATGTAGAAATGAAGTATGAGAATGGATTTTGATCATTTGTAGAATTTGCAATTGCATTTGTGAAGAGGGAGAGCTAGTGGATGACTAGTTTCTTGCCTTAGCCAATTTCGAGGGTGAAAGATCCCATCCAAGTTGGTAATTGGAAAGGCCATTCAGACCTTTCATTTAGAGCTTTAATGGAGTCTTTATTTGCAGGTGTAAGCTACAGGGCAGCTCATGGTTTCTTCTATTGCAGCTCACTCCTTCAACCATTTCCAGTTTTGATGGCATATTCTTGATCCTTGAGGGAGGGCATTTTTGGTGAGCTATTGTACTCTTTGGGGAAGATTTTAATGCCCCATTTATTTTGTAATATGAATTAAATACTCTGTTCTTCATCTCCAAAAAGTTTCAGGTCAAAATTTCAAGTAGAAATGTATAAATCTCATTTTTAATGGAAGAACAATGCCATTTCCCCACTACCTTGTTGTGAGCCAATGTATTGATGATGATTTAGAATGAATGGATGATTATATGATATATTTGTGATAAATATACTGCCATGTATGTCTTCTACAAGTTTCATGTACTGTACTTGAGCATTTTTACTTAGTTTAGTTGTATTGGGAGGTGAAATAGTGTCATTTCCCCAAGGGTCGAATTGGGGGTTTTTGAAGTTGAATGGGAGAGGGTTAGAACAGTTGAAATAATCCATTAATGGTGCATATGAGACTTTAGTAAAATAATTAAAAAATTACATACCTCTGTTCATAAAGTTGAGTGGGTTTGGAGGCATTTGGGAAGCCATTTTCAGTACTTACCCCAGGGGGATTTGAACCCTAAATTACTAGTAAAATTGCATAATTGGTAGAATCTTAAGAGAGTTTACAGAGGTCTTTTGGTGGACATATGTCATCCATAAACATAATATTCAAGTTCTAATATCATTCATACACCTTCCTTGAATATTTGAAGGCATTTGGAGTCAATTTGAGACCTAGAGACCAATACTAGTCAAAGAAAAATCACTAGTAAAGTTACCTACATTGATCAGAATTGAAAGAGGATTTGCAGAAGTATTTTAAAGGTCCAAAGGCATCCTTGAAATGAATATTTATGTTCTAATATCATTCATATACCTTCTTAGAAGATTTGGGATCATTTGGGAAAAATTTGGTACCTAGAGATCAAAACTAGTCAAAGGTCTAACTAGGGAAAAAAGTGAAAAATTGCCATTTTAATAAAATTCCTAACAAGGGACATTATAGCTAAGTTAGAATTGCTAACAGCTTTTCCATACCTTTGTTTCCCTAAATTGGGAAACTGATCTTATTTATCAAATATTTTACTCATAGAGTGCTAGCGGAGGCCAAATATCCATGGGTGATCACCACACCAAAATTCCCTTCCAATAGTGCTGAATGGTAGATGTGTACAGGTGGATCTGAAGGGGTCCAATGCCAACCCAAATTAGGGTACTAGAAATCTGAGCAGAAAACATCAAGAACATATGTAGATAGGAAGAAGGGTGTCTTCTTATGAGCTGGTGCCTTCTGATATTCATGGATGGCGTTTTTTAGTTCCACTGATAAGATAGAGGCCCACGGAAAAGACTCACCTGTAAGCAGCACATGATGTGCTATGGGTGCCCACTCTACTTTAAAATGGGAACAGTTGGGTTGACCGAAAAGCCGGTAGAGCATGTCTGCAAGTAGAGAAAAGAGTTCCTTAAACAAGATAATAAGATAAAGGTTATCCGGCTTAGGTACAAATGCATTAGGCTTGTGCATCCAAGACTTAATAATTTGATCGAAATTATACCGGGTTTTGGACGATTGTATGAACTCAGCAGAGAAGGTCTGTACATGGGGTTTCAGAGCAAAAGCTCAAACAAAAACCTCTGGGTGAAAGCTTGTCAATTGACAACCTATACTGTCATTAAAAAAAATGGTCTTTAACATCAGCATTCTCAATTATCCACTTAACTGCATCTGTGTAGGGTAAGACAGCAGGGCGTGCAGCGATGGCATGAATTTGGGAAGCCCTAATTTTCTCGTAGACTGGTCTATCATTCTCGATATGGGAAAAGTCGTCATTATAAAAAAATGGCATATATCCTAGACCAGTCCATCTGGTACGTTTCAATAACTCGTTCACCGGTGTCAGAGAGAAAACCAAAATTTGGGTCTTTGATCAGGGGGTCTTTTTACGACGATTTAAACCGTGTATTTATCGACATGGTGAAAGAAATTTGCAATATCTGATTGATACAGAAAATCAAATGAAATTCAACCCCAAAATAGCAGAATTGCAGGCTAGTAGCATAAGGATAACAATGGACTTACCTGAAATAACCAAGAAACTAAAAAACCCGTTCTTTTAACAACAGTACAAGTTGTTAATTGACAAGCTTTTGCCCAGAGGTTTTTGTTCGAGCTTTTGCTCTGAAACCCCATGTACAATCCCTCTCTGCTAAGTTCATACAATTGTCCAAAACCCAGTATAATTTCGATCAAATGATTAAGTCTTGGATGCACAATCCTAATGCCTTTGTACCTAAGTCAGATAACCTTTATCCTATTATATGGTTTAAGGAACCCTTTTCTCTACTTTCAGCCATGCTCTACCAGCTTTTCGGTCAACCCAATTGTTCCCATTTTAAGTTAGAGTGGGCACCCATAGCAGATCATGTGTTACTTACACGTGAGTCTTTTCCGTGGGCCTCTATCTTATCAGCGAAACTAAAAAATGCCATCCATGAATATAAGAAGGCACTAGCTCATAAGAAGACACCCTTCTTCCTATTTTCATATGTTCTTGATGTTTTCTGCTCAGAGTTCTAGTACCCTAATTTGGGTTGGCATTGGACCCCTTCAGATCCACCTGTACACATCTACCATTCAGCACTATGGGAAGCGAATTTTGCACCTATGATATATGAAATATGTGACTCTTTTGTGGGTACCATCTATTTCAAGATATTCTAGCAGTAGCCACCTGCATTCTCAGAGGATGCCAAATCTTTTATCAACACAATGGGTGACTAATATGTAGGTGAGTACTTTTCATACATCAGAATCTGGGGAAGTGAAACAGTTCATTTGTTGCCCAGAATTGTTCCAGACAGGATGGTAATACAGGAGGTTTCTTTTCAAACTATCACTGATGGTATGTATAAGAGACTCATAGGAACCAAGAAGAAAAAATGGCCTAAGTTTGCTCTGAATCTGGGTCAATTGGTCATCCCAACTTCAACGTGGGCTGCAGTCCAGGGTGATCAAATAACTGCTCTGAGATTAGGTGTTGCACCGAAAAGGAAACATGATCCTAAGAAGTTATTGGACACACACCTAAAGCAAGATCACATGAAGATAGACTATACACATGAGTCAATCCCTGATGATTCCATATATCAGGGGGTAGACATATTTTCTCAAGTCTTGGCCAAAGTAAAAGACTCTCAAGAACAACATGATATTCTACAGTATCAGAAACAATTAAAGGATAGAACCCTAAGTTACAAGGCCATGCAGTTGAATCTTGTTGAACAAGTAAGAAAGGACAGGGAAGAGAAAGAAGCTCAGAAATCTAACACTCCTCCTTTGGCCACGAGTCCTGATGGAGACAAAGGTAAAACTATTCAAGGGGAACCATTCAAAGAGAAAGCTAATGAAGAAGCTAAACTCATGCCACATACAGCTCGTGAATATAAACAACAAATGGCGTTGTTGTCATCAATGTTACAGACTCAGTTGCTAGAACCTCCAAGGCCTGCAGACAAAATTCAGCCACTGGGTACACTGGATGATCAGGTCTCTACTCCAAACACTCCAGAAGATGATGACTTGGTCATAACCAAGGCTAGCCCAGCTAAAAGACAGAAGGTCATGCCTTCCTCATCACACATTTCTACTGTAGATATAATTGACTGTGATGAAGAAATAGTTTCACCTCTTCCAGTACCAGTAGTTGAAGAAGTCTCTGGAAATCCTAAGATTGATACTAAAATGATGGACAATATTGATATGGATCAGTATTTCCATGAACAGTCAATGTTGGAGTTTAATGCTGCCCCTGGTATGACATCATCAGCAATTGTGTTGTCATCTACTCAGTCAAATTCTACTGTGCCTGTAGGAGGAACACTTCCACTCTCATTATCCCAGTTGTTTAATACCCTCAACACCACCACCACTTCATTACCAGAACATTCAGTCCCTTTTTCCATTTCACCACCTGTTACTGTAGAATCCCAGCCTTTGGCTATCCCTCCGCAATCATCTGCAGTTGATTTATTAATAACCTCCATCGATGCATCTTCCAAGGTTTCTCCTACACATTCACCTAGTAAATATCAGAGCCCACTTCCTTTCCCAGAAGTTAGTAGTCATGTTCAGGTTCCACTTTTTGAAGCCTTTGTCTCGCTTCCCTCCCCAGACAAAAGTGTGTCAGCTCCCGAAGTCATTAGTACTCCTCTATCCACCACTCAAGTCACTCTACCTATCCCTACCTCTGCTGTCACACAGACACCTTCTTTGATTTCTACAGTTAGTGTCACTTATGTTCCTACACAGTCCATTGCTGAATATACAGACACAGATGTGGTTCCTCTTGGGAATATTTTTTATCGTCAAGATGACAAGGCAGTTGTTAAAAGAAGCAGGAAGAGGGGTCAAGGCCAAGGTGGTCTAGAAGCACATGAACCAGATCAGGTGATATGGGCCCCCAGAACTAATAACCCAAGAATTGAAGCAGTTGAAACAGCATCAGCCTTAGGGGATTTTTCCACTGCTAACCGGGATTCGGTCTAGGTCTTGGACAAAGAAGTTGACCTCAAGGAGGAAGAAATTAGAAGCCTGAAGGAAGAGTTGGCTAAAACAAAGGATCAACATTCTGTTGATATGGCTGACCTCAAGAAAACTTGGGCAGACAAAGTACGAGACCTAGAACAAAAGAATTCTACTCTTCTTACTAAATTCAACCTTTTGCAGTCTCAACATTCTACTGATCTCGTAAAGATAGCCTATTTGGAAAAGCAGGTTGAAGATGCAACTGCAAGTGCAGCTTCCTCCAATGTTCTCAAGTTCACATCCTATGAATTCAAAAATTTAGCTGTTGAAGTGAATCAGAGTCATCATTAAGAACCGAAGAAGTTATATATTGCCTTAGATGAAATCAGGGAAAATTTAATTAGTTTTTCTAAGATGTTTTCTACTCTTGAAGAACAGAAGGAAAAGAGACTCCAAGCTTCTAAAGTTGAAGAATAAATCATTCAATGGAAATTGTATATCAAGAATGTTCCAGAGAACATCCCAATCCTTAATACTTTCCAGGTAAAGAAAGTCAAGGCATCTTTGAACACCTGGTTTGATTTGAATGAATCGACAGAGGAAATCATTAATAAATCACAGGACATCTGCACTAGATGATGGTATGCAGCTGACAATATCATGGATGCCCTATGTTTTCCACTCATGAATCCTATTTTGGAAGCTCTGCCACCAAAATGCAGACTTGAAGAACTCGAGAGCAGATGTGAAGAATTTGCACAGAAGATTCAGGATTTGGAACAAGTCAGCATTCAAGATGTAGATCGCTTGGTTAAAGAACTGGTCATCATGGAAGGGAGGATTCGTATGTACCTACGAATTTGGCACAAGCTAGCGAAGCATGATATGGAGAACAACACATCGTTTGCTCATTTATCCTTGGAATCTGTCGTTTTCCCAAATGTAGATGAATTGTTAGATATTTATGAAAAATGGTAGGATTTCCTGGATCTTTAATTAGATCTGATTTTGTAATCCCTATTTTGTAGAACTTCTCCTTTTGGACTCCTATGTTAATTAGTATTTAAGGGGGAGTGCTTCTCTTAGTAAAGGGTTGGAATATTTGGAATTGTAATTCGACAGGAGATAAGACTGAATATACTCTGTGGTCAGAGTCATTGTAATTTTGGTACAAGGCATCTTAATACAGTAATGTCATCTTCGGATCCTCTTCTGATTATCACTTAAATTTCTTTAAGGATTTCTAACTTTATGTTCCAGATTGTCATCCGTTATGCATATGATCTCTTGTTGAGTATATAATGAATACATAGATCCATTGTATTGGTTTTTGTGTATAACTGATGTGTGTATGAAAATATTTGATTAAATTTCTTTGATTAAATACTTTCTTTATCGATTTCTGCAATTGATCACATTTATATACATTCTATCATTGTTGATTTTTCAATCAACAAAAGGATAACAAGTTATATATTGATGGTATTTAAGCTTGGATTATTTTGTTTAATTTTCATTAAATAAATCATAATCTTAGTCAGCAAATATCTCATTTAAAGGCATTTTTGTTAAGGGTGATAGACTGTTTGTTCTCTTACACCTCAAGGTTGATCTGCATAAATGCCAAGCTTTTCATTTTAGGATAGATCTAACTTAAGATTAGGTTCTTTTCCCAAATAGGCTAAGTTAGAATTTCTAACAGCTTTTCCATACCTTTGTTTCCCTGAATTGGGAAATTTATCTTATTGATCAAATATTTTACTCATAGAGTGCTAGCGGAGGCCAAATATCCATGGGTGATCACCACACCAAACAACTCGATGATAGAATTTCCCTTGTGCAGGGTCTTTTGAAGCCTTTGGCTGGGTTTTCATCTCCTGTTGTGTGCCTTTGAACCCATTCCAGCACCTTGCACTTACTCTGCACCCTCGAGGCATCAACAAGGTCGTGAAAGAAGGAACAACTCGGTGGAAGTAACCTAGTGGCGTGCGCGTGACAGAAGATCCGCTGCCAAATACCAATAGTTTAGTTTTGGGAAAACTGTGATAGTTTTTTAAACCTGAGGGTTCTGCCTTCGTAAATGTAAAGACATGACCTATGGGTCTTGATCTATAAATAAGGCAATTTTGTAAAGGAAAGGGTTAACTCTTCATTTTGTTTATTAGTATTGAATATTGTTAGATCTGTTAGATTGAAGCATTGTAAAGGCTCTACAGCTGAGTGCGCAGAGACCTAATTTTGAGAGAGAGAAAGAGAAGAGCGTCTGCAGTTGAGTGCACAGACGAAGAACTGTTGTACCCTTTCCTAAGATAATAAACAACAGTTCTTGTGGATGTAGATTCCCATCCGGGGGGGTGAACCACGTTAAACCATTGTGTCATGTGATTGCTGTGTATGATTATCATTAATTTGTGATCTAATTTACTTATAGTGCGTGCATGAAGTTACTATTGTCTGTTATATGTTTACTGATATCTGTGTTCACCGTGGAAAGGATGGAATGAGATGCTAGTAGTTCATGTATGGAGGGATATTAACAGTAAAGCACCTATAAGTTCTCAATTGAATGGATCTATGAGATAACCACACAACAATTGGTTAGAGTTGAATCGCGATATCAAACAAACAACACTGCGCATCTCACGTATTTGCATAAGTTATAATGCTTATTAAGCTATCAAGCTAAGTAATGATGAATGATTAAGGATTATCGAATAGAAGTGATTAGATCTCATAACCCACTGCATGACTTGTGGATGTGCTGAGGGTGCAATTATCTTTATTCCTGACAATACTCGACACGTAGCAGACTTCGCGTAGTCATTGACCACAGTGCACATTCTGTTACCGTGCTACGCATTCCCAAGATGAAACACTCGCATCACAAGGTTGTGGAAACCTATTTCTGCAACGAACCCCTCCAACTTCGCCTCTGGTGAGACCTCAGGCTGCTTGCAGTCTATTGCCGAAAGGGACGGTGAATAGGGGTTTTGTTGGTATCTTGTACCGCGAAGTACTTGGGTCTACATTGGAAAACCTTTAGAACAGTGCTGCAACCAACAAATGGTTCCGTTGCTACGCTAAGACCAATGATGCGATAGTGTATTCAGAAAAGTAATGTCTGACAGTTGGCATCCAGACCAGAAAGAGATCTGGACTTGGTGCGATAAGATCGAAAGAGACTTCGCAAAGAAAGAAAACAGAAATTCGCGTCTATCTAACGTACAGTGGTTGAACAGATACTTGTGGAGGGACATCCATGAAATCTTTTGGGCTTCATTTCCAAACAAGCTACATGAGTGAATATTGCGCTTAGCAGAAAGAAAGAATTGTTCCCAAGGCGGAATACCTATAGAGTGGAGTCCGGAGCTTACTGAACAACTCAAAGCAATCGACAACCCACTGTCACGAGCAGTTGACTTCTGGGTTGAAAATATACTAGAAGGATTTGTGACTGAATTTGCTATAGATACACTGAAGTCCTATAGCCAAGCTGAAGCATAATGTTTCGAAGGATTTAGAGGTAAGTTTATGAAAAACCTTAGTCTGAACATTAAAATTCTTTTGGCTGAGAAAGGTGTTTTAAGAATGCAGCAATCGTTCTAAATCTGTCATGGTAGAGAACACATACATTGATTCTGATGAATAAAACCATACTTTAAGAAGTGGAAAGAGATACAAGCCTACTAACGAGAAGAAATCCACACCATCTAGAAATACTCAGTTATCAGCCACAATCTAGTGTATTATACCTTAGAATCAATCAATCCAGAACCCACCCACTGTGAGTGTCGCATAGCTCATCCCACAGATCAGTAATACTAGTAACGCCGCAGGAGCAAGTGCTCATAGCACTACTACTTAGACAATTCCGTAGAATACTATCCCTAGCACAATCCAACAGCCTGTGTCTACTTTTGTCACAGAGAATTAGTTCCAAAACAATACACAATCCAGAAGGAGAATGACAGATAACGATATAAAACTGTCGATATTGAAAGGAATGGGTCAGGAAGACCTTGATCGGAACTGGTCTCTATGCGAAGCCGTGTGGAGTGTTAAGCAAGTCACAGATGATGCTATAAAGAGAGCGCAACTCATAACTACTTTTAGAGACAGAGCGCTGCACTGGTTTATGAAGTATTCTCAAGCACAGCTGAGAACCCTAGTAGAGATCAAAACCGCGATTGCAGTAGAGTTTAAGAAACCCAAATCAGAATCACAGTGCATAACAGAGTTGAAAGAAATCAAGCAGAAACCTATTGAATCGGTCTGGGAATTCGACCAAAAATTCAAAACATTATTGGACCAAGTGAGCTTTGTTATAGCTCCGCAACAACATCAAGAATGGTTCATTGCTGCGTTGTTGCCCCATATAAGACAACCACTGATGCAACAGAAGGTTGTATCTCAAGCTGAGGCCTTGGAGATCGCAATGAAGTTGGAAGCTTCACCAATTGGAGAAAGTAGTTCTGTGATGATACAGATCCAGAACCAATTGGCTACCTTGAAATTAGAATTACAAGTTATGAAGAATGGAAAGGAGCAGAGACATGAACAAAGACATGAAGTTTGGTGCACAGGATGCAAAGGAGAGGGCCACACTAGGGAACATTGCCCCTTATTTCAAGAATATCTTAACAGTGGCGCACCAAACCCAATAAATATGAATCAGAACCAAGCACCGTGGTGTGAAATTTGTAGAAGCAGAGGACACAGGCCTGAGGACTACTACCTGATACAAAAATATGTAAAGACACCTAAAAATTTATACTGCAATTTCTGTAAGTCAGTTGGACATGATGAGTCTAATTGTCGTGCTTATGAACTGATGAATGAAAGAAAGCGAGATATGGAAGCAATGCGAGGTGATGGAATGTGTCGCGTCCAAGAGGAAAATCAGCCAAAACAAGAGAACACCCACTATGATCAAGGAGGATATAGAGGCCGCGGAGGTGGATGTCGCGGGAGAGGAAGAAATACTGGTCAAAATCAAGGAAGAGGACGAGTCCAGGTAATATTCTATAACTGTGGCTAGCCAGGTCATGTATCAAGAGAATGTACTAATCCATGCACCACATGCAACTACTACAAATCATTTGATCATGTGATTGAAGACTGCCCCGTGCTTGAGGTAGAAATGCAAAAGCAAAGAAGAACAGAAACACCGAATCCTAACATCCAGTTGATCGCATTAGAGAACATACCTACAGGTCAGAGTGTCAATGCAGTAACGCTAAGTGGCACTGATACAAGAAAAGACAACAGCATAGAAGCCTTGACTTCTGGTACAATTGATCCTAAGAAGAAACCTGGAGAAACAGTAGGGATAAGAAAACCTCCTGGGAAAGCACCTCCATTAAACTTACAGGAAAATAAGGAAATGTTTAAAGAAGCGCGGGACATGTTTAAAAAACAACCACCTATTTCACCCAGGATCCTGCTGCAAAGTCAAGAACCACAAATAGAAGACATGCCACTGGCATATGATCAGACATGCACCGCACCAGATACATCTATTCTTATTGCGCAGTTTCTACATAGTTGCATCAAGTTATTAAAAAACAAAGACACTCTTATGGAATTTGAAAAACTGATAAATCAGTATGAATCATGCAGTAAGAAAGGAATAGCACATGGCCCTGTACATAACATTAGGAGTCCCAAAAGAACTGGCAGGGAAATGCAGTTCACTGCACAGATAGGAGACTATGAGATGGACGAGATCATTCTTGATCTCAGATCTGAAGTGAATGTATTAACCAAACAGACATGGTAGGCGATGGGAAAACCAAAGTTACAGTGGTCATCTATATAGTTAAGAATGGCTAATCAAGGCATAGTTATACCTCTGGGAAGGTTAACCAATACTATTGTTGACATTGATGGAGTGCGAAGTTATGCAGGCTTAGAAGTAATTGAAATTGTGGATGATAGAAATCCTTATCCAGCACTGCTGGGAATTGATTGGGAAATGACGAACTCCACCATCATCAATATGAAGACAATGAAAATGATATTTGAAGGAAATGACATAAGGGTCATCGCACCATTGGATCCTTCATAGGGGGGGAGATATGTTGAACCTATTCAAGAAGAGTACAGAGCTCAAGACCTTGACCGTATCTATCAAATGACAACAAATGCTACAGATTATATTCATCCTACTGTGGATGGAACGCTCAACTGGTGCTACAATAGTTCTTGCATCTCAGACTCAGAGGCAGGATTAGAAAACTGGTAACACAGAATGCATGAAGTGTCTTCTAGGAGATGCGTGACAATTACAAAGTCACTCCACTGGATTGGAAAGCAGGTAATTCCAATCCCCGCTTATGATGGTACAGCTAACATCTATTCATTTATCAAAGAATACAGTGCAGCAGTTGCAGATGAATATCGCATCTCAGCATTAGACATGGCACTCAGAGAAACACCTGCCAGATGGCGGGCTACACACAAAAAGACAATGACAACTTGGGACCAGTGCAGAATAAAACTACAGATTAGATTTACTGATAAGGTCACACTACCATTTGAGAAATATAATGGTCAGATGGATCCAGGAGATCATATCGCAGCTTGTGTACAAGCTTGGAAGGAAAGTCCGCAGATAGAACGGGTACATCTATTTGTGCTTACGTTGGAGGAGCCTATTCCAAAAAAATGGTACCTACAGGAGGAGATGCGCACAGGAACCGCGGATTGGTCCGTCCTTACTGCGACCTTCCAGAAGGATTTTAGTTTTCAAGATGACCAACTGACTATACATTGCTGCAGTTATCTATGCATACCCCTCTACACTACAGGAAATTCATAGAGGGGTATGCATAGATAACTACAACAATGGAGAAGCTTTTAAAAAAGGATGCACCGTTCATTTGGAATGAAGACTGTGAGAAAGGATTCGACACATTGAAAGAGAAAATGGTCATTGCACCGATCCTAGTTTTTCCAGATTGGGAAAGGCCATTTCACGTACATGTTGACGCTTCATGTATAGCATTGGGTATTGTTCTTGCACAGCCAGGAGAAGGAGGAATTGATCATCCCATTTCATTTTCAAGTAGAAAGCTGTCATCTACTGAGAAAAACTATACCACTACTGAAAGGGAAGGACTTGCAATGGTATATGCACTACAAAAATTCAGACACTATTTGCTTGGTGCACACTTCTCAATGTTTACCGACCATTCTACATTAAAATACCTGGTCAATAAGCCATTGTTAGGGGGGAGAATTTGCAGATGGCTTTAACTCTTCCATGAGTATGATTTTGAAATAATAGTCAAACCAGGCAGATTAAATTTAGGCCCTGATCATCTATCAAGGATCGAGTCAGGAGAAGAACCAACGAATCTAGAAGACAATCTGCCTGATGCCCAATTGTTTGCTATACAGGTTCAAAAATATTATTATCATGATATCATTGACCTTCTAACTACCGGGTTCGCACCTACTGAATTCACTACCCAGCAAAAGAAGCAACTGATAGTGTGAGCCGCAGACTTCACCATTATCATAGGACAACTCTACAAGTGAGGACCTGATGAAGTGCTGCAAAGATGCATATTAGAACATGAGAAGCCATTTATATTAGCTGATGCACATTCAGGAGTTGCAGGAGGTCATTATGCAGGAAGGGAAACTGCGCAGAAGATATTGCATGCAGGGCTATGGTGGCCTATGATTCATAAGGACTCCAAAGAACATTGCCAAAACTGCAATGTCTATCAGAGGACAGGGAAACCGTCAAGAAGAGATAAAATGTCGTTGAACCCTCAATTGACCTTGAAGGCATTCAACAAATGGGAAATCAATTTTGTGGGACCTATTAACCCACGAGGAAAAAGAACTGGTGTGAGGTACATTATTACTAGAACTGACTACCTCAACAGATGGGCAGAAGCAAAACCAGTCAAAGACTGTAGCGTAGCTACAGCCACGTAGTTTATCTTTGAGAACATCCTTACACGATTTGGATGCCCAAAATTTTTGATGAGTGATCAGGGTACTCATTTCCTAAACAAAACTATTGAAGCTTTAACTGAAGAATTCTACATCCATCATCAACGCAGTATGCCTTATCACCCACAAGCAAATGGAACTATTGAAGCATTCAATAAAGTACTTGAGAATGCATTAACCAAGATATGCAATGTAAACCGCAATGACTAGGACCTGCACATTCAATCTGTATTATGGGCGTACAGAACGACATCCAAGAAATTAACTAGACATACACCTTTCAGATTGTCTTACGGACAGGAAGCAATAATGCCAATGGAATATATTATACCCAACTTGAGAATAGCTGCATTTACAAGGATGGTAGATACTGCAGCACTAGAAGAAAGGCTGTTACACTTGGTTGGTTTGGAAGAAGATCGCTTCATTGCGGGATTCCACCAGCAAGTACAAAAAGAGTGTGAGAAAGCATGGCATGATTGCCACATCAAGAATAAGTCTTTTCAGGTAGGTGACCTAGTCCTCCTATATGATAGTAAATTCATGAAGTTTTCAGGGAAATTTAAAATGCATTGGCTTGGACCATATACTGTAATAGATGTTACTAATGGTGGCGCAGTCCAGTTAGCTACTTTAGCCAGTGATACATTACCAAATTTGATAAATGGAAGCAGACTAAAGCTTTATCTCGATAGTCCTTCTTCACAGCATCCAGAATGATCACAAGAAAGGAAAAGTTTCTAAGTGCCAAGTATAGTTATTATTGGGCACTATGAACAATCTGTACACAAAACTTGTAAAGATAGATCTATGTACACCGTAGCGTTGTTGAAGATGCGTAGGGAAAAAAAAAAAAAAAAAAAAATTAATAATGCACTGTTGCCACACTCAGAATGCAACACTGAGGAGGGAAACAAATCAGACACTGCAAAGTAACTCTGCAAAACTAAAGACAACATACCGTGCAGTTCGACGCAGAGCTCTAGAAAATAGCCGTCACAGTATCGGTCGGAAATATAGCCATTATAAAGTACTTTCTGATCGACCGCTCGAGCATTTAAAGAACAGATAGCCGTTCTGAACAACTTAATGATGGAATTGACCGAATAATCTTCCAGAAATTGGCTAACGGATACTGCATTTAATGCTTATCTAAACCATTAACGGGTGCGGAGAGGGATCAGCCACAACTATATATAATGAAGCAGTTAGACTCGCGGGCATTACCAAAGCACTTAGAAATTCTTGCAAATATTGTTTTCTGAGTTTAGACTATAAGTTATCCACTAGTTAGCCGAGTAAGTGTGCAAGCGAATGACATAGAGGTTCTTTGTTGACTAAGAGTTCACGGTCGAAGAGACTGTGAAGTTTTTCAAACATGGAGGAATTGATGAATTAATGAGAATCCCAAGCAAGAAAGTCATCACAGAATCAGAACAAGGTCCAAGGAGATCACTAAGAGACGACCCCTCAATGAAAGACAAAGTGAAAAATCCAGTAGCACCGAGATCAAAGCTACCACAGACAAGTTCAGTATGACCAAATACACCCATTGCAGATAAAGAGATACCTCTAACTATGACTCCAGACTATATCTCGCCGCGTGCAGTGGATGCACCAACCATTAAACTACTGAAGAGTCCAAAGTATGAGATACCACTCTCGCCGATATCAAAACATGTTGAGGTGGAAAAAAATATATTGGGAAAGATTCTAGAATGTAAACGGGAGGACTATGATTTGCTAGCAATGCAAAAGGACAAGCCCACTAAACCAAGGTTCCCACAGTTCCAACTCGACAAATACATGTGCTGGAAGAAGACTGCAAGGGGAAAACTGAATTTGGTCACTGAAAGTTGGTTGTCCGGAGTAGTCAAGTCATGGTTGCTCAACCTGCTTAGACTCCCACATTTCGACAAATCACTAGAGCTCAATGCGGTGGTTCAAACTCTTATGGCTCACATCCACCAGGGATATTTATGGATGGACCAGAATATCGACTTGACAATCTACTTAATCCATCAAATAACGGGATTGAGCAAAAGGGGAGCAGACCCAAGGAAGTTCTTTCAAGGAAAAACAAAGGATAAAGAGGTAGCTGCATTGATGAAGCAAACATAGTCTGTTATAAAAGGGAAGCGAGGCTTCCAGACAGATGACATAAAGGATCAGGCAATAAGATTTGTCACACAGCTGTTAGCAAGTGAGATTCTAAGAAAATGCAGACCGCTAGAAGTCAATGCGGGCGCAGTACTACTTAGTGCTGCAGCTGCCGAGGGAGAAGAATTCAATTGGTGGATGAGTTCCCAGAGGAACTGAGTTCCTAGAGGAACTGAATGATGTGCAAATCAATGGTGGATGCTTCCACTTTTCCTGGCTAATCGTCCTGATCGCCTTCCTAGGCTGGAGGGAGCCGAAGCATTATGTCAGAGTAATCACGGATACTTCGGACTGCAGAGGTGCTCGCTTTCAGAATCTATGGGAAAATTTGAATCCTGACAGACAACACGAGACAACGCGGGTCTTCTATACATATTATGACCAGTTGCGCGGGGCCATCATGCTTACACCTTGCATACCAAAGCAAGTAACAATCAAATATATCTACATTATCAATTTTTATGTTGTGATGAAATGCATCTCCATTTCATCCAAAGCGCAAACGAAGAATGCTGATTGGTACCCAGGAAATTACCATATGTATGAGGAAGATATTGAAAATATTATGAAAGAATGGCTAGCTAAATTCCAAGTTGAGGTCATGAATATCCAAAGTGATTCTGGCGAAGATAACCCTATCCCATGTCCCATAGTAGAATATAAAGAGTCAAGCAAAAGGAAGGACATTGGGAGTTCTTCAGGGCACAAGGAAAAAAGGAAGAAGCAGAAATCACATAAAGAACAATTAGACACAGTGCTTTGTGAAGATTACTACTTAATGATCGCCACGAAGGTTACTGAACAAATGGAGGAACTTTCGACAGACAAAGAGAAGAAGGAAAAGGCAATACAAGACACCTTAAACCAGAACCTAACTACACTGCAAGGGATATCCCAAAAATTTGATGAAGTAAGCAGAAGATTACCCTTGCACCATGAGACAATAGCTGAAAAAGGATCCGCGAGAACTTCACACCAGCAAATCACGGTTCCTGCGAGGTCCCGTGTTGTCCATTTTCAACCACTATCTATAAGGTTGCCATTACCCGATCAAGCAATGCTAGATACAAAGAATGTAGAGCACGTGGAGCTTGATTTTGCAAAGATACCATTGCAGGATTACATTACTTACAGACTTAGGTCAGTGAAGAAATGCATGACAGAACCATAGAAGCACTGAAAGGACAGGCAGAGTTTCAAGCAACTAACATGCAACTCGAGGAAGATAGCTCATAGAGTACTATGCAATTACATGATGAAAGAGATCATCGACTGAGATTGGATACCACGATCATTGTGGTTGCAGATAATATAGATGAGTTTGAAATACAAATAGAACCAGCAGATACTATTGTAAAGATTGGCGATTTGGTCAATAGTCGTAAGAAAGAGAAGGAAGACATGGAGATTCTCCATGAGTCTGAAATTGTTGCCCTGAAAGCACAGATCAATCCACAGACTTCACCAGATGAACAACAATTAATACAAGGAGTAGTGAAGACCGCGACATAGAATATTGATACCGAAGTGACTAAGTGCCAGAGTCTACTAGAAGCAACATTGAAGGCATTTAACACCCTTGAAGAAGACCAACAATTACTGGAAGTAAAGAAGGAAGCGAAAGAAAAAAGAAAAAGAACTAGAAAAGATGGGTGAGGAGGTTAAGGCGCTACTAGCAAGAGAAAAAATCCTAAAATACAGAGGAATCAATAACCTAAAGAAGGAAGTAAAAGATTTTCGTGAGAAGGAAACATAAATGGGCTATAAGTCGCGGCCATTATTAGAGGAAGCCGGCACGATCTCGAAAGAGATCGAAGAAACGTTAAAGGAACTGAACCAGAACCAAGAGCAGGTGGAAGGCTAGATTGGCCATGAGATAACACTTGAAATGTGTGAAGCACCTACAACAAGTAATTAATAAGAATATGTGAAATAATAGAAATGACAGAACTCAGAATCCCTTTTATATTGATCACAGGCCACTTCGAGGGGGCAACCTCCTATGAGCAAGCTCAATACAAATAACTTCACGGTGCCTTCATAGGTCTCAACACACACTTATATACTAAGTCTAGGCGCCAATACTATGGGTCAAAACCACGAGCCACTACAAACTATTTATCGACAATACTACGGGCGACTTACAAAGGATATCTGCCAACAACAATAACACAAACTATTGATCAAAAAATACTACGGGACGACTTACAAAGCATATGCATCCAACAACAATATACTAACAAAGTAAAGACATGGGTTCCTAACATCCCCTCCCCCTTAAAAAAATCTTTGTTTTCAAAGCTTTAGATATGGAAATTGTTGTTGAATCTGAAGGAGTGGTTCCCATGTAGCATCCTTTGGTTGCATGCCATGCCACTGAATTAAGACCTCTGTGATAGAGCGAGAGCGAAGCTGACGAGTGCGCCAATTGAGGATGGCCTCCAGCTCTAAAAGCATGGATCCTTCATTATCCAGTTCAGGTAAAATCGTTTGTCCACTGATGTTGGTGCCAAGAACTTTCTTCAGACCAGAGACATGAAAGACTGGATGAATGCGGGAAGAAGGAGGAAGTTCCAATTTATAAGCAACGGACCCAATCTTCTGAAGAATCCGATATGGCCCATAGAAATTTGGAGTGAGCTTATGACTCCCTTTGAGTTTCAGGGAGGATTGCTTGTACGGCTAGAGATGAATAAAAACCATATTGCCTACTTGAAAAGTGCGCTCAGAACGGTGCTGATCAGCTTGTTGCTTCATGTGATTTCTTGCCATGTGAAGATTGTCCCGCAAAATGCGAAGAATCTGATCGTGGTTTCGAAGGACCATGCCAACTTCCTGAACTGGTGAACTATTGGGGGTGTATGGAAGAAGAACTGGAGGTGCCTGACCATAGACTGCTTCATATGGTGTTATTTTAGAGGTAGTGTGGTAAGAGGTATTGTACCACCATTCCACAAGAGGGAGCCACTTTTCCCACTGATGTTGTTGTTCAGAGGTGAAGCAATGGAGATAAGTTTCCAAGCATTTATTGATAATTTCAGTCTAACCATATGTTTGTGGGTGATACCCTGAACTCATCTTCAGTTTGGTGCCAGTGTGACGAAATAGTTCTGTCCAAAAATGACTGGTGAAAATCACATCATGATCCGAGATGATGGAAGAAGGGATGCCATGAAGATGAAAGATTTGGTCCAGGAATATTTGAGCGATTGAGGAGGCTGTATAGGGATGGCTGAGAGCACACAAATGACTATATTTGGAGAGGCAATCAATCACAATGAGAATCACTGTCTTCCCGCCAGATTTAGGGAGCCCTTCAATGAAATCCATAGAAATATTTGTCCAAATCCATGTAGGTATGGGAAAGGGTTCGAGCAATCATAGAAGGAGTGTTGTTTCACCCTTATGGCGTTGGTAGGTATCACATTCAGCCACCATCTATTGAATTGTCCTTTTCATGCCCTGCAAAACGAAGTTACGTTGTTCCCATTCATATGTTTTGAGGAACCCAGAGTGACCTGCCGATGGAGAAGCATGGAGTTCATAGAAGACAACCTGTTGAAGATCTGTGCTCTGGGGAAGCACTAGACGACCCTTGTATCTCAGAGAAACACCGTCCCAAGAGTAATGTGTTATAATAGAAGGGTTGTTGGTCAATCGTTGGATGATTTGAGATAAGGAAGAGTCATTGACATAACCCCGTTGAACAGATTGCAACCAATTTGGAACAGGCATATAAATAGCTGAAAGAGAACCTCGGGCATCAAATGTGCGAGAAAGAGCATCTGCCACAATATTGTCTTTACCCTTCTTGTAAGTGATCTCATAGTCATAACCCATGAGTTTGCTAACCCATTTTTGTTGTGCTAGGGAGGAGACACATTGTTCCAAGAAATATTTCAAACTCTGGTGATCAGTCTTGATGCAGAAATGATTCCCTAATAGGTATGGTCGCCACTTCTGTACTGCATGCAAAATAGTCATCATTTCCTTCTCATAGGTAGAGGCAGCTAAATTCTTACCTGAAAGGGATTTTCTGGTGAACGCAATGGGGTGTTCATCTTGAAGGAGAACAACACCAAGTCCATTGCCGCAAGCATCATTCTCAATAGTGAAGGGCTTGGAAAAATCGGGCATAGCTAGTGTTAAGTCAGTAAATTTTTCTCCATTTTTGATTTATTTTCTCCAGTTTTGATTTGTTTTTCAATCTACCTCAATTAAATTTTTGGTTTTAAGTTTTAGTTTTAGTCTCCTTAGAAACTCTATGGGTGATTGAATAAGTTTTGAGCCCATTCTTTTTAGGTTTTATTTGATTTTTGTTGATCTTTTATATTTTAAAGGGGGTTAAAGAAGGTCATATTTTCAAAAGTTGATTCATTAATGTGTTTAGAGAGCAGTTAGACTTATTTATTAAACCAAGTAACTGTTAAAACCTCCGACAAATTAGCAGAAAGTTAAAAAACTATGAAATTCTGGCATGGCAGCTATTCTTGTAGCGCTAGACAAAATTTTAACAAAGGGCGCGCTACAAGAATATCGCGGCCCTTTGTTTTTAAAATTTCAAACGGATTTCAATCATGATTGCAGTATGTGAGTAACTGGTCGCCTTGTGTGAGTGTTTTAACACGTGTTTACTGCAGCTTAAGCATGATTTTAGTTGGTTATCAGTTACGAAGCAGAGCAGGCTCATCATTACATATTATGTGGAATCAGTTGGACAAAAACCAACAAATCCCGGTCTAAGCTGTCAAATTTCTCTTTCTACACGCATTATTATAGGAGAGGAGTGTTCGTGAAGAAGAGTTAACTGCTGAAAAGGTGGATTGTGTTGCTGTGAAGAGAAGACAGTGTTTTTAACGCCAGCGAGAATTAGGGCTTCCAAATTCATTTACCGGCAGTCAAAGAGATAATATGAAGACGCCTATTCTCATAAGAAGAGATCGTTGATACCCCAAAACGAAGCTTTAATCCACGACAGATGAGTAATTGATAGGTATTCCGATACAAACCCTTATAACTGGAAAATTTGGGTTTTTCTCACTGCACGATTATCGAGAGAAAATGGTTGCTGAAGATGATAGAATAGGTCATAAAATAAACACTTCACCATAGAAATAGCTATCTGAAGCTACTATGAGGAATTTGCATGAACAGAGCAGCAAAGTAGTCTTAAGCTTAAAGTATTCAGCCGGTGAAATTTTAATGACAGTTTGAACGAAGATTGTTTATCATTTGCTCTCCTATACATTCAAAAAACTCTGATAGTGATGCAGAGTGTTATAATGAGCTAATTGAATGGATTCTTCTCATGACCTAATGCCATTGTAAATCAGAATCTACAGGAAATAGCATTGAAAGGACTCACAGATTGATTTGTTATGCTCATTTTTTTTTTTTACACAGAAGGTGTTTTGTTGTTTTGTTTAAGTGGTTTGAAAGCTGTTGAAAATTGTTATGATTTGTGAAATCACTTGCTTGGAGAACCATGTTCAATTGCTTGAAGAACATGTCGGATTTAATATACAGACTTAGTTGTATGGTTGAGATAAGGGAACGTTGAACTTGAAGGCCTGTCCAGGAGTGTGTAGCAAATTTTGAAGGAGCTCAAAGCACAAGAAACCAGTTTACCAAAACATTTTTGAAACCTAAAGCCAGACTGTTTCTGTTTTCTGAAAGAAGAATATGGGGAAAAGTGGAAAAAGTGGTAAGGTCAATAGGGCTGAGCCCACAGACCTAACCTGGATTCAGAAGATTCCTGACTGTGCAGAATTGTTTCAGCAAGCAGGTTGGTTGAATTTTTTCAAGAAGATAGATGGTTTCAATGCTCAGGTGTCCTGCAAGTTTGCTAAGGGACTTAAAAATGATATGATTATGATGGATGCTTTGAAATTCAAATTGACCGTGGAGTTAATAGCAGAAGCTACTGAGATCAGCAATGAGGGTGAGCACAGGTTTAAAAAATTGCCTTTTGAGTTTGAACCCCAAAGGTACCTGTTGCCTAATGTGACTCCTGACTGGAACAAGGGTATCCTCATTCAAAATTTCAGGAAGGAGTGGATTGAGCCCATAAGGATACTTCAAAGTTATGTGACCTGTGAAGGAAGATATTCACTTGTATTTAAATATCATTTCAGGTTCCTTCAACACATAGCAGGAGTTTCTAAAATGAACCTGCCCTTCTTTTTCTTAAAAAGCCTGCAGAAGATGTCAAGCAAGATAAAGCAACATGATGATCACTCTTCCGAGTCACTTTTTCACCATGGTCTCATTAAACTGATCATCACCACAGTGCTGCAACATGAGGGAAGGACTTGGGATTTCTTTTTGTTCTGGTCAAATGTCCATCCTAAAAAAGAAGACCAGCAACCAAAGAGACAGACTGACAAGGGGAAGGTAATGATGAAGAAGTTAGGTCACTCAGTCAAATCTACAAGTAAAGATGATGTTAAAGCCAAGAAGGTGATAGAGCAGGTAGCAGGACAGAGACAGGATGACAGTCAGCTCAAAGTGGGCTCAGATTACCCTAAAAGCAAGTTCACACTGTTTGAAGACAAAAAGGAATTGCTTGAAAAGAACCCAGCATCTATAACAGATCCTCAGGAGGAGAAAAAGGTTGACATTAAAATGGTTCCTGTAGCTAAAGAAGAGATCCACATTCAGCCAAAAAGTCCCATCACAATTCTTTCAGATGATGAAGGATATCTGTTAGAAGAGGAACAACCTATTTCTGAGATAAAAGTCAAAACTGAAATTGAAGAAGTTCAAGTTTCAGATGGCAAAACCACAAGGCCTAACAGGAAAAGAAACAAGCTGGAAGTGGTGGAATTAGCTGCTGTTCAGTACCAAGGGAAAGAACTGAAGATGATGGGAGAGGCAGCTACATTCTGGAGACCTAAAACTAGGTCGAAAAATAAGTTGAGGTTAAACATGAAGAAGTTTTTAAATCCTAAATTAAACACAGATAAGGTGACTATCTTAGATGAAGAATCCATGGATGATGACAAATCAGAAATAGATAAATTGCAGCCATGTTTAAAAGAAGAGATTAATTCAGTGGAAGCATCAGATGAAGAAGATCCAAAGCCCAGCATTGAAGACACTTCTGAGAAGCTGTTGACAGAAGAAGTAGAAATCCTCAAGAAGTTTGACATTCCTTGGAAACCTAATGAAGAGCAAGATTCTGCAATAGAGAAAATAGTTAATTCTGACAGGGAAAATTTACAGAAGACTGTCAAGCAATATAAGCACCAAATGAATTATATGCAGGAGGTCAACGATGGTTTGATGATGGCCAATAGAAGATGAAGAGAAGATCTCCAGGATGTTCATGACAATTTTCAGGAACTAGTGGTTGATGCAAAAGAAGCACTTAAAAGGAAAAGGGCTTCTGACAGGCACTGTTCAATGTTGGAAAAGACAGTTGAAATTTTACAGCATGAAAATGAAGACCTTCAGAAAAAGATAGCTGATATGGAAAAGAAGCATAAAAGAGCAAAGAAGAGGTCTTCAAGTCTAGATGGTATATCTCTTCTTGTGGAGGCAGCAAAGGATATATGAGGTAGTTATTAGTTAGGGGTTGTTTAAGATAAGCATTTTGGTTTTGGTTAAGAATTTGCTATTTTTAGCAACCTTGTAATTTTGTAAAAACTGTAAATTTTACTTTACCTAGCCTAGTGATTCGATGGAGAGTTAGGAGGAAAAACCTAACTGTTTTTTAGAAGAGAACTATTTAGAAAGATGAGAAAAACATTGTGAGGGTTCTGATTTTTGGGAGCATCAGGAGGTCTGCTAGCTGCTTGTACTTTCAGACTTATTCAGAGATAGGTACTGTAACTCTTATATACATTTACTGATGAAATTATGAATATATGACTCTTTCCCCTTCATTTGGTCTGTGTTGGCTTCATGTTTGAACTTGTTTAGTTTCATGAATGACAAATTCATTGCTAGTTAATGTGTATTTTCTAGTAGTGCTTGTCCTTTATGTGTGAACTTTAGTACAGTCTTTTGTTAGATTTTTGTGATATATATGCATCTTTATCGGTATATGTGTATGATTTAGTTGTTGCTTATCTGCTGAATGTATTCCCTGCATGTTCTTGAAGTTTATGACCAAAAACACATAAAACAAAACCCTAAACCCTAGTTTGAATTGAGTTTTACTCTTGAGATTGTGTTGGCTTGTTACCCTAGCCTTAGTAACAATTTCTGGCACAAACATCTTTGGTGCCGTTGCCGGGGACGAAGCTGAAGCATATCTTCCCTGGGATATTCATCATTTTCCTGGTTTAAGAGGTGGACTTGAACTAGCATTTTTTGAAGGCTATTTTCACCAGAAAGTTGTCACAGTGGCTTCTAACAGAATTGGAACCAGGAGCAGACCTACTTCTCCATTACAGCTGGGTGTGACAGACCTTGAAAAGATCATAAAAACAGCAAGAAAGCTCAGAAGGTCTCAATCTTTACCAGCCTCTTGTGACCCTGACCAGTTGGGTGTTTCATTACATTCAGCTGAAACTTCACCTTGTGTAAAACCTACCATCCCTGAGAGCACTTTCCAGGTTTTTACTAATCCTCGAAGTTTTCTGAAAGCTAAAACCTCTTCCCCTGATAAAATACCAATCTTTCAGCTGAAAGTAGGAAGGAATCCTTTTCAAAAAAGTTCCAGCCAAGTTTCCACATTTTCCCAGTCTAAACCTTAGTCCACAATGGCAGCCCAAAATCCACCTATGGATATGATGGACAGAATGGTAGCAGCTAGGTATGCACCATTAGTATTACCCCAACCTTTACATGCCTTGCCTACACATGATTACCAAAAGTATATGCCCCGATTTAATGGACAAGGTGAAACAACTGCAGAAGAACATTGGGAGGCTTTCGAGAGTTATGCAGACAACCAGAACATTGAAATTAAAGATGTATGGATGAGGGTATTTGTACAAAGTCTTGATGGGGATGTGAGAAAATGGTTCAGAGAACTACCTGCTAATTCTATCACCATAATTGAAGAACTCAAAGATCTTTTTCTGAGACAGTGGGGAGACACCAAAGATCACACTTATTACATAACTAAGTTTGGAGCTTTGAGAAGAAAGAAGGATGAGACTATTTCTGACTTTTCCAAAATATTTAACAAGATGTATAGTAGGATTCCTGCAGAAATCAAACCCACTGAAACATCAGCCAAGTTGACCTATGCAAATGCCTTTGATCATGAATTCTCTTTATTACTCAGAGAAAGAAGACCTATCACCTTGCTGAACATGCAAGAGGCAGCGTTGGAGGTAGAGTCCAATTTGCTGGCTTCCAACAGACTCAAGAAAGAAACACCTCAGCAGCAATATGAAAGAAAGGGAAAGAAGGAAGCTGTTTCCACAAATCCTGCACCTCAGTCTGCTGAAGCTAAAATAGATGAAATGGCTAAGCTTGTAAAGATTCTCACTGCCAAGTTGAACAAACTAGAACTTGAAAAGAATTCTGCTAAACCCACCCCAGAAGCTGATCGAAATCCAAATAACCAAAATCAGTTCAGGAGGCAATTTGCTCCTAGATTCATGCCAAGAGAGCGCAGAAATAATGATATTCAGCGAGAAAGGAGGGAGAATGAGGATCAAAAAGTGCCCCCACCTTTTCAAAATAATTTGGTGGATGAAGAAGAAATTGGTCAACAGTTACTGTTTGAAGAAACTGAAACAGATGAGGATGTGAACCATTTTGGAGATGGTTTATCTGGAGGTTTTGTAACAGAAGAAGATTTTCTAAATTCTGAGTACTATGATGCAGATTTGTATGAAGTTGAAGATGACTTGGAGTTTGAAAAAACTGCTGTAAATGCTGCTGCTAATCAGAATGGAATTAAGAAGACTATTAATCTCAGATTTGGCCCGAAACAGGTAGTCCAAGCTCCTAAGAAGAAAGCTGCTGTTCCTGCTCCAGTTATTCCTGATAAACCAGTTGCTGATCCTGTAACAGAAAAGAAGCAACCTGCAGAAAAGTTCAAGAAGAATGTAGAAATTGAGGAGGTAAACAAGTCAGTTCAAAATTTCAGTTTGGAAAATGAGTTAGGTAAACTAAAAATTTCTGTGCCATTTTCTGAGCTTATAAAAAATCCATCATATAAACAAACAGTCCTAAAAGTTATGAATTCTGCTAGTGGCCAGCCTGTTTCAGATATTGTTAATTTGCAAGAAGAAAGCCCAAAGATATTCATTGGATCCACCTTAGCTGAGAAAACAGAAAATGAAGCTGGTGCTTCTCCTCCATTCTATGTTACCTTGACTGTACACGAGCAGATGATTCATAATTGCTTGCTAGATTCAGGAGCATCCCATAATCTAATGCCCAAAGCTGTGATGGAAGCCCTGGGTCTCAGTATTACCAAACCTTACCATGACTTATATGCCTTTGACTCCCGAGCTGTCAAGTGTCTAGGAGTGATTAAATATATGGTTGTCAGCCTTGCTCAGTTGCCAATGAAGAGTGTCATAATGGATGTTGTAGTGGCTGATGTCACCCCAAAATTTGGCTTGCTTCTTTCAAGATCCTGGGCAAAGAAGGTTGGAGGAACCTTACAGATGGACCTCTCTTATGCCACCATTCCTGTTTTTGGTGGAGAAAATAGAATACTTTACAGAGAGCTACAAATTGCTTACATAGTCACAGATGATAAAAATCCCACCAATCACCCAATGTACTCTGTGGATAAAGACCTTGGTTCATGCATATTACAGTTTAGTGAAGAGGATAATTCTGCTGGTCTGTTACAAGTGGAAAAAGATCAGCCAATAAAACATAGCATATAGGAAAAAGATGCAGTGTGGCAGTTGTATTTTGATGGATCCTCATGCAGAGAGGGTGCTGGAGCTGGAGTTTTACTCATTTTCGCTGGGGGTGAAACAGTGAAACTTATGTATAAATTGGAGTTTGTTACCACTAACAACACTACTGAGTATGAGGCTTTGCTATTGGGATTGAAGGCTGCTAAAGATTTGGGAATTCAACAGATTTCTGCATTTGGCGACTCCGAACTAGTTGTTCAACAGGTGAAGAACAAATATCAAGTAAAGCAGGGTTTGCTGAAAGTATATCGAAATGAGGTATGGGATATGCTGGAAAATTACTTCATAGCATTTAATATTACTCATATTCCAAGGAATCATAATGAAACAGCTGATTCATTGGCTCTAGCAGCCTCATATTTCAGAATTCCTAAGACTACTCAGTTAAGGTATCCTATAGAAGTGAGGTACAGGCCTTGTGTTCCTGACAATGTGAAGCACTGGAGGGTTTTTGAAGATGACATTGAAATAAAAAATTTTCTTGAGCTTGTAGATGAGTTTTCAAATACTCAAATTGATCAGGAAGAAGATGAAATGGATGAACAGTTAGATGAGTTTGCTGCAGAAGAGATAGCAGGGCATAAAATCATTGAGTTGAAGAGCAACTTCATTCCAAAAGGTCTAGTACCTTTAGAAAGAATATTCACCAAAGATGATACACCTTCAAAGTCAGTAATTCAATCTTCAGAAGACAATGTAGAAGACTACAATATTGGTACAGCAGAACATCCCAGAATGGTAAAACTTTCTAAATTCTTAACAGTGGAGCAAAGAAGTAGATATATTAAGTTGTTGAAAAAATATATAGATGCATTTGCCTGGTCTTATAAGGAACTAAAAACTTATGATACAACAATTATTCAGCACAAGGTCCCTTTGAAACCAAATGTCAAGCCTTTCAGACAGAAACTAAGAAGAATCAATCCAGCCTTGTTCCCTGTAATTGAAAAAGAACTAAAAAAGTTTTTGGATGCAAAGATAATAGTGCCTCTTAGGTATTCTTCTTGGGTGGCTAATCTGGTTCCTGTTAGAAAGAAGAATGGGGAAATTCGATTATGTGTTCACTTCAGAAATCTGAATCGATCATCATTAAAAGACAATTACCCTCTCCCCAAGATTGAACAGGTTTTGCAGCAGGTAGTTGGAGCTCAGAGGATTTCTATGCTAGATGGTTTCTCAGGTTACAATCAGATTTCCATGCACCCTGATGACAAAGAAAAGACAGCTTTTACAACCCCCTGGGGGACGTTTATGTATGACAAGATGCCTTTTGGTTTAATGAATGCCGGAGCAACCTTTCAGAGAGCCATGGACATTGCATTTGTGGGTGAGAAAGATAAGTTTGTGGTTATCTATCTAGATGATATTACTGTCTTCTCAAAATTTGATGATGAACACTTGAAGCATTTGGAGCAAACCTTCATCAAATGCATATAATTTGGTTTATCTATGAACCTCCAAAAATCACATTTTGTTGTGCAAGAAGGTAAATTACTGGGTCACTTGGTGTCTGCTGATGGCATCAGAATAGATCTTGAAAGGGTGAAAGCAATACTGAAGATTAGCTTACCTCGGAGTAAAAAGGATGTTCAATCTTTTATTGGCAAGATAAACTTTCTGCGGTGGTTTATTCCCAACTTTGCTGAAACCATTAAACAAATCACAGCCATGTTAAAGAAAGATCGGGAAGTCAGGTGGACTGTTGAAGCAAAGGCAGCTTTTGAGAAAATCAAGGTGGCTCTGACTGAAGCACCTGTTCTGGTAAGTCCTGATTTTGCCAAAGAATTCCTTACTTTTTCTTTTGCTTCAGAGGATACTATTGCTGCTGTCCTACTTCAGAAGAATAATGAGGGATTGGAGCAACCAATTGCCTTTTTCAGTAAAACACTTAGAGATTCAGAGCTGAAATACAGTATCTTGGAGAAACAAGCCTATGCTCTGGTGAAGGCTTTAAATTTTTTTAGAATTTATATCTTACATTCCAAGGTTATTTCATTTGTTCCGAATGCTGCAGTAAAAGACATTTTGACACAGCCTGATAGTGAAGGAAAGAGGGGAAAGTGGATTGCCAAAATTATGGAATATGAAGTGGAAATCAGACCTACTAAGCTGGTCAAAGGACAAGGATTGGCCAAACTGCTGGCTGACTCAAATTGTCCAGCATTAGGATTACATGTTATGGCAGAAGAATCAGCACCTAAAGAGAAGCAAGTATTCCTGGAGAAAGAAAGAATTATGGACTCTTATTCATCTTCAGATTGGTATGCTGATATTGTTCATTTCTTGTTATTTTTGCAATGCCCAGAACACTTAGATAGGAAGGCTGCCAGATCTCTGAAATTGAAAGCTACTAAATACTGTTTGATAGAAGATCAATTGTTTTGGAAAGACCCAGGAGGAATCTTGTTAAGGTGTTTGGATCAGGCTGAAATAGAAGAAATAATTTTAGAATCTCATGAAGGAGCTTGTGGAGGACATAAATACTGGAAAACAACAGCCTATAAAATTTTGAGAGCTGGTTACTATTGGCCTTCCCTCTTCTCAGATGTTTACCAGCAGGTAAGAGCTTGCATACCCTGTCAGAAATTTGTAGGTAAACAGAAATTATTATCTTTGCCTTTGAAGTTGCAGTGAATGCCCCTTTTCAGCAGTGGGGTCTGGATTTTATTGGAGAAATAAATCCAGCATCTTCAGGCCAGCATCATTGGATTTTGACTGCTACAGATTTCTTTACAAAATGGGTGGAAGCTATTCCAACAAGAAATGCTATAGATAAGGTGATTATGGAGTTCATTGAAGATAATATTCTGAGTAGATTTGGCTATCCACAAAGATTGATTACTGATAATGCCAAAGCATTCAAATCCAAGGCAATGGTGGCCTTCTGCGAGAAAAATGGAATTATTCTGAAGCACTCAACTCCCTATTACCCTCAGGGAAATGGTCAGGCTGAATCATCTAACAAGAATATCATTCAAAGCATCAAAAAGCTGCTGAAACATAATAAAAGGTCTTGGGATTCAATGCTGAAATATGCACTGTGGGCAGATAGGATTACTGTGAAGCAAGCCATTGGTACTTCTCCCTTTCAACTGGTGTATGGAACAGAAGCAGTATTCCCAGTTCAATTGGGGATTCCAGCATTGAAGTTCCTTCAGAACTCTCAAGAGGAACCGGATGATATGCAAAGGAGAATCTTCGAAATGGTTGAGTTACAGCAAAATAGAGAGAAGGTAGACAAAGAAGCACAACTGTATAGAGCTAAAATGAAAACCAGGTTTGACAGAAAGATTAAAGAGCATACTTTTTCAGAAGGTGAGTTGGTTTTAAGATGGGATGCAAGAAAGGAACAGAAGGGTAAGCATGGCAAATTTGATAATCTATGGTTTGGCCCTTTTCTGATATCTAAAGTTTTGGAAAATAATACATTCATCTTACAGTCCTTGGAAGGTGAGGAGTTGCTCAGCCCTGTCAACGGGCGATTCCTCAAGCATTTCTACAGTTAATGAGGATCATTGTCACTTTTCATTGTATATACCGGTGTGAGTGAGATTGAATAAAGACTCCATAGCCCAATGGAAGTTTAGATTGAAGATAGAAGGCACTAGTCTACAGGTTCTTGAAGCCTCGCAGGGAGGACTTCATCCCGCAGCTGGAGCCAGATGTTAAGTCAGTAAATTTTTCTCCATTTTTGATTTATTTTCTCCAGTTTTGATTTGTTTTTCAATCTACCTCAATTAAATTTTTGGTTTTAAGTTTTAGTTTTAGTCTCCTTAGAAACTCTATGGGTGATTGAATAAGTTTTGAGCCCATTCTTTTTAGGTTTTATTTGATTTTTGTTGATCTTTTATATTTTAAAGGGGGTTAAAGAAGGTCATATTTTCAAAAGTTGATTCATTAATGTGTTTAGAGAGCAGTTAGACTTATTTCTTAAACCAAGTAACTATTAAAACCTCCGACAAATTAGTAGAAAGTTAAAAAACTGCGAAATTATGGCATGGCAGCTATTCTTGTAGCGCTAGACAAAATTTTAACAAAGGGCGCGCTACAAGAATATCGCGGCCCTTTGTTTTTAAAATTTCAAACAGATTTCAATCATGATTGCAGTATGTGAGTGACTGATCGCCTTGTGTGAGTGTTTTAACACGTGTTTACTGCAGCTTAAGCATGATTTTAGTTGGTTATCAGTTACGAAGCAGAGCAGGCTCATCATTACATATTATGCGGAATCAGTTGGACAAAAACCAGCAAATCCCGGTCTAAGCTGTCAAATTTCTCTTTCTACACGCATTATTATAGGAGAGGAGTGTTCGTGAAGAAGAGTTAACTGCTAAAAAGGTGGATTGTGTTGCTGTGAAGAGAAGACAGTGTTTTTAACGCCAGCGAGAATTAGGGCTTCCAAATTCATTTACCGACAGTCAAAGAGATGATATGAAGATGCCTATTCTCATAAGAAGAGACCGTTGATACCCCAAAACGAAGCTTTAAGCCACGATAGATGAGTAATTGACAGGTATTCCGATACAAACCCTTATAACTGGAAAATTTGGGTCTTTCTCGCTGCACGATTATCCGAAGAAATTGGTTGCTGAAGATGATAGAATAGGTCATAAAATAAACACTTCACCACAGAAATAGCTCTCTGAAGCTACTATGAGGAATTTGCATGAACAGAGCAGCAAAGTAGTCTTAAGCTTAAAGTATTCAGCTGGTGAAATTTTAATGACAGTTTGAACGAAGATTGTTTATCATTTGCTCTCCTATACATTCAAAAAACTCTGATAGTGATGCAGAGTGTTATAATGAGCTAATTGAATGGATTCTTCTCATGACCTAATGCCATTGTAAATCAGAATCTACAGGAAATAGCATTGAAAGGACTCACAGATTGATTTGTTATGCTCATTTTTTTTTTTACACAGAAGGTGTTTTGTTGTTTTGTTTAAGTGGTTTGAAAGATGTTGAAAATTGTTATGATTTGTGAAATCACTTGCTTGGAGAACCATGTTCAATTGCTTGGAGAACATGTCGGATTTCATAAATAGACCTAGTTGTATGGTTGAGATAAGGGAACGTTGAACTTGAAGGCCTGTCCAGGAGTGTGTAGCAAATTTTGAAGGAGCTCAAAGCACAAGAAACCAGTTTACCAAAACATTTTTGAAACCTAAAGCCAGACTGTTTCTGTTTTCTGAAAGAAGAATATGGGGAAAAGTGGCAAAAGTGGTAAGGTCAACAGGGCTGAGCCCACAGACCTAACCTGGATTCAGAAGCTTCCTGACTGTGCAGAATTGTTTCAGTAAGCAGGTTGGTTGAAGTTTTTCAAGAAGATAGATGGTTTCAATGCTCAGGCGTCCTGCAAGTTTGCTAAGGGACTTAAAAATGATATGATTATGATGGATGCTTTGAAATTCAAATTGACCGTGGAGTTAATAGCAGAAGCTACTGAGA
Source organism: Larix kaempferi (assembly GCA_027924585.1). Taxonomy (NCBI): domain Eukaryota; kingdom Viridiplantae; phylum Streptophyta; class Pinopsida; order Pinales; family Pinaceae; genus Larix; species Larix kaempferi. The sequence continues at coordinate 7,230,007 of BSBM01000036.1, forward strand.
TCAGCAATGAGGGTGAGCACTAGTTTAAAAATTGCCTTTTGAGTTTGAACCCCAAAGGTACCTGTTGCCTAATGTGACTCCTGACTGGAACAAGGGTATCCTCATTCAAAATTTCAGGAAGGAGTGGATTGAGCCCATAAGGATACTTCAAAGTTATGTGACCTGTGAAGGAAGATATTCACTTGTATTTAAATATCATTTCAGGTTCCTTCAACACATAGCAGGAGTTTCTAAAATGAACCTGCCCTTCTTTTTCTTAAAAAGCCTGCAGAAGATGTCAAGCAAGATAAAGCAACATGATGATCACACTTCCGAGTCACTTTTTCACCATGGTCTCATTAAATTGATCATCACCACAGTGCTGCAACATGAGGGAAGGACTTGGGATTTCTTTTTGTTCTGGTCAAATGTCCATCCTAAAAAAGAAGACCAGCAACCAAAGAGACAGACTGACAAGGGGAAGGTAATGATGAAGAAGTTAGGTCACTCAGTCAAATCTACAAGTAAAGATGATGTTAAAGCCAAGAAGGTGATAGAGCAGGTAGCAGGACAGAGACAGGATGACAGTCAGCTCAAAGTGGTCTCAGATTACCCTAAAAGCAAGTTCACACTGTTTGAAGACAAAAAGGAATTGCTTGAAAAGAACCCAGCATCTATAACAGATCCTCAGGAGGAGAAAAAGGTTGACATTAAAATGGTTCCTGTAGCTAAAGAAGAGATCCACATTCAGCCAAAAAGTCCCATCACAATTCTTTCAGATGATGAAGGATATCTGTTAGAAGAGGAACAACCTATTTCTGAGATAAAAGTCAAAACTGAAATTGAAGAAGTTCAAGTTTCAGATGGCAAAACCACAGGGCCTAACAGGAAAAGAAACAAGCTGGAAGTGGTGGAATTAGCTGCTGTTCAGTACCAAGGGAAAGAACTGAAGATGATGGGAGAGGCAGCTACATTCTGGAGACCTAAAACTAGGTCGAAAAATAAGTTGAGGTTAAACATGAAGAAGTTGTTAAATCCTAAATTAAACACAGATAAGGTGACTATCTTAGATGAAGAATCCATGGATGATGACAAATCAGAAATAGATAAATTGCAGCCATGTTTAAAAGAAGAGATTAATTCAGTGGAAGCAGCAGATGAAGAAGAGCCAAAGCCCAGCATTGAAGACACTTCTGAGAAGCTGTTGACAGAAGAAGCAGAAATCCTCAAGAAGTTTGACATTCCTTGGAAACCTAATGAAGAGCAAGATTCTGCAATAGAGAAAATAGTTAATTCTGACAGGGAAAATTTACAGAAGACTGTCAAGCAATATAAGCACCAAATGAATTATATGCAGGAGGTCAACGATGGTTTGATGATGGCCAATAGAATATGAAGAGAAGATCTCCAGGATGTTCATGACAATTTTCAGGAACTAGTGGTTGATGCAAAAGAAGCACTTAAAAGGAAAAGGGCTTCTGACAGGCACTGTTCAATGTTGGAAAAGACAGTTGAAAGTTTACAGCATGAAAATGAAGACCTTCAGAAAAAGATAGCTGATATGGAAAAGAAGCATAAAAGAGCAAAGAAGAGGTCTTCAAGTCTAGATGGTATATCTCTTCTTGTGGAGGCAGCAAAGGATATATGAGGCAGTTATTAGTTAGGGGTTGTTTAAGATAAGCATTTTGGTTTTGGTTAAAAATTTGCTATTTTTAGCAACCTTGTAATTTTGTAAAAACTATAAATTTTACTTTACCTAGCCTAGTGATTCGATGGAGAGTTAGGAGGAAAAACCTAACTGTTTTTGAGAAGAGAACTATTTAGAAAGATGAGAAAAACATTGTGAGGGTTCTGATTTTTGGGAGCATCAGGAGGTCTGCTAGCTGCTTGTACTTTCAGACTTATTCAGAGATAGGTACTATAACTCTTATATACATTTACTGATGAAATTATGAATATATGACTCTTTCCCCTTCATTTGGTCTGTGTTGGCTTCAAGTTTGAACTTGTTTAGTTTCATGAATGACAAATTCATTGCTGGTTAATGTGTATTTTCTAGTAGTGCTTGTCCTTTATGTGTGAACTTCAGTACAGTCTTTTGCTGGATTTTTGTGATATATATGCATCTTTATCGGTATATGTGTATGATTTAGTTGTTGCTTATCTGCTGAATGTATTCCCTGCATGTTCTTGAAGTTTATGACCAAAAACACATAAAAAAAAACCCTAAACCCTAGTTTGAATTGAGTTTTACTCTTGAGATTGTGTTGGCTTGTTACCCTAGCCTTGGTAACAATTTCTGGCACAAACAGCTAGAACAGCTGTAGTACACATATCTTGTTTTAGTTTGTGAAATGCACACTGAGCAACATGTGTCCATGTAAAAGCATCCTTTTTCAATAGAGCAGTTAATGGAGCTGCAATCTTCCCATAATCCTTGACAAACTTGCGGTAGTAGCCAGTCAACCCCAAAAAACTACGAAGGCTCTTGAGTGTCTGAGGATGCGGCCAATTGTTCATGGCATCGATTTTTTTAGGATCCACGCGAACCCCTTATGCTGAGATAATGTGCCCGAGATACTCAACTTCCTTCTATCCAAAAACACATTTAGACTGCTTGGTGTGGAGATGATGGTCAGAGAAAAGTTGCATGACAAGATCCAGATGCTGGAGATGTTCATCCCATGTTTTACTGTAGATGAGGATATCATCAAAGAATACCAGAATAAATTTCCACAAGTAGGGTCGAAATATTTTATTCATTAAGGCTTGGAATGTGGAAGGAGCATAAGTGAGGCCAAAGGGCATTACCAAAAACTCATAATGGCCATCATGTGTGCGGAAAGCTATTTTAGGGATATCATCCTCATGAACCCGAATTTGATGATACCTAGAATGAAGATCTAAGTTGGAGAAAAAGTGAGCCCCATGAAGCTCATCAAGAAGCTCATCAACAACAGGAATTGGAAACTTATCCTTGATGGTGAGGTGATTAAGTGCTCGGACAAGAAGAATTGGAGAAGATAAGGAACTAGTGCTTGGGCGAATAATACCTTGCTTCAATAAGTCCCGAACGAGCATTTCAATCTCTATTTTTTGGTGAAATGGGTAGCGATAGGGCCTGATGTTGGGAGGAACGCTACCGGGAAGGAGCTAAATACGATGGTCTTCTGGCCTTGAAGGTGGCAATCCCACTGGTTCAACAAAGTGTTAAATTTTCTGAATTTACTTCAATATGATCTAGGACCTTAACTGAGAGAACAACATGTACAACATATCTACAGCATATCAATCATGGAGACAATAATGCAAGCACACAAGAGACACAAAGATTTACTTGGGGAAAACCATAAAGGTGAAAAACCCCAATAACTTCCTCAGAGATAGATAGAGCAATGATACAACCAACCAAGAGAGATAGCCATAACCTAGCAGAAGATCCTCCTCCTCCATAAGTGCGCCACTCCTCCTTGAGTGCATGTGTGAGAAGTGAGTGAGTAAATAGAGTGCCTCCCGCACTCTATTTATACTTGACTTGACTTGCCTTTTTACCTAACTCATGTAGGCTCGAACTTTACCACATAACATAATGCTGAGTGGGCCGACCCCCAATAGGGTGGTCTAATAACCCTTTGACCCACATGACTTATACAGGGCCGACCCCAAATAAGGTGGTCTAATAACCCATCAAGTATAAGTTACAACACTTACAATATAAATGACGACACTTCCTTATAGAGGAATAATACCATCTCTATAGGAATACAATATACATATATGTGAAATACATTCCGAAGTTACATATACATCAACACTCCCTCTTAACTAGGAAGGTATTTCTCAGCACAGTTCTTCTAGCACAAGTCATCTTCTCTGGATCATCGTCACTGGATAATCATCATCGAGTCATCATCATCGTCACTGCTGCTGCTATCTCAATCAATCTCTGAATCTACTCGTCATAGGAAGTTCTACAGAGCCAGTCCTTTTTCATACTGGATGTAGGCCCACCACCTGCAGGTCTTCATCATCACTGGCCATACTGTGGAATCCTCAGGACTTATTACGTGCGCCACAAAACCTGGCTGCAGCATCCCAGGCTATTACGAGCACACAGCTCTACCTGTAGGATCTCCCAGGAGCACATTACATGTGACCCATCACAAAACCTGGCTGAAGCATCCCAGGCTGTTACGAGCACGCGGCTCTACCTGTCGGATCTCCCAGGAGCACATTACATGTGATCTCACCACAAAACCTGGCTGAAGCATCTTAGGCCTTTTTCATCCTGTCCAGATCTCCCAGGAGCAAATTACATGTGGTCCACCACAAAACCTGGCTGAAGCATCTGAGGCCTTTTTCATCCTGTCCAGATCTCCTAGGAGCAAATTACATGTGGTCATGGCAAAACCTGGCTGAAGCATCTGAGGCCTTTTTCATCCTGTCCAGATCTCCCAGGAGCAAATTACATGCCATAGGACAAAACCTCGCAAGAGCATCTCAGGATGTTACGGGTACACAACTCCGACCGGAAATCTCCCAGGGCACAAATTACATGTCCTCCCAAGCAAAACCTCGCAAGAGCATTTGCCAGATGTCCCAGGGCACCGAATTACATGCCATAGGCAAAACCTCGAAAGACCATCTGCAAATCTCCCAAGGCACAAATTACATGCTTTCCTGCACAACCTGATCCACGGCCACAAAGTATCATCTGATACTCATCAAACATCATCCTGATATACACATGATCATCCTGATCATCATCACTGCAACATCCTGCTGCATGTCATCTGGAGAAGCTTGTCATCCACGATCATCCAAGTATCCACCTGATACATACATAGATACATGATCCACACAATGTATCCAACAACATACATGATCCACCTGATCATACAAAGATACATGATCCACACAATGTATCCATCAGCATACATGATCTACCTGATCATACAAAGATACATGATCCACACAATGTATCCATCAGTATGCATGATCTACCTGATCATACAAAGATACATGATCCACACAATGTATCCATCAGCATCCATGATCTACCTGATCATACAAAGATACATGATCCACACAATGTATCCATCATCATCCATGATCTACCTGATCATACAAAGATACATGATCCACACAATGTATCCAACAACATCCAACATGATGCGTTCATACAAAATACATACACATGATCCAACCGATCATATCCAGCATCCAACATGATGCGTACATACATAAATGATCCAACTGATCATATCCAGGCAGAAACCAGAACATCATCCCGATGCTCATCATCCAGCGCTTACATCCACAGCCATGTGAAGGATCCTCCTTCCCACATGCTTGGAATGGCTTCAGCAAATGTGTCCATCACTTCTTCCTCGAAGTTTCCTTGATCTGAAGAACGCCAAGCCTCTCTCTGAAGTACTCGAACTTTACCCTGGCTAGTGGCTTCGTCAGCACATCTGCAATCTGCTCGTCCGTCGCAACATACAGGAGCTTCACAGCTCCTCTCTATACCATATTCCTGATATAGTGATATTTGATCTCTATGTGTTTCGACCTGTCATGAAACACTGGATTCTCGGACAGCTTCACACAACTCTGGTTATCACAGAAGATACCAGTAGCTTCCAATGGAGATCAAATAACTCAGACAGTAGCTTCCGTAGCCATACTGCCTCACAACTAGCTGAACAGGCTGCAACATACTCTGCCTCAGCTGTACTCAGTGCTACGCAGGACTGCTTCCTGCTAAACCAAGAGATCACACCTGATCCCATACTGAAGCAACACCCAGATGTGCTCTTCCTATCTGCAGCACTGCCAGCCCAATCTGAATCAACATAACCCTGCAGGTTAAACTTTTGATTCGCCTCATACCTGAGCCCATAATCCACTGTACCCTTCAGGTACCTCAGAATATGCTTTACAGCAACCAGGTGAACACTCCTTGGATCCGTCAGGAACTGGCTCAATGTGTTCACAGCAAAGAAAATATATGGTCTCGTGTTCATCAGGTACATCAAGGACCCAATCATCTGACGATACATGGAGACATCAACCAGCTCAGATGAAGCATCACATAGAAGCTTCAGATTCGATGCCATAGGTGTGGCCATAGCTTGCAGTCCATCATCCCGAACCTCTTCAGGATCTCTACTGCATACTTCCCTTGTCCAAGGAAGATTCCATCATTCTGCCACACCTCCATGCCAAAAACAAATAGTGCATCATCTCGAACTTGGAAGAAAGCTTCCGCTGCGTGTCGGCAATCAATCTATCTTTACCTGTAACAAACAGGTTATCTGCCTAAAAAATAGTATCACTGGATTGCCTTCTTCAACCTTGTAGAAAAGGTTGGAATCTGCTTTACTCTTGGTAACGCCCAAACTGGATAGAAAGCTGTCTATCCTACCATACCAAGTTCTGCACACATATATGACTACACCATGCTGTCTTGAGATCCATCTGGTGCATCTTCTATTTTATCACTTTTATATTTCTCAATGCTGCCATCTGCAACATGCTTGATCTGATAGTTCCATTTGGAAGTCATAAAAAAACTTCCCTTCACATCTTGGGACTACATCCCAAACATCATTCTTCATGATCGACGGATCATGGCATTCCATTTCTTCATCCCAGATCCTGGGAACTTCAATATCTTCAATATCTTCAATAGATATCTTTGTTGCTGGAACAAAATGTTGTAGTTCTTCTTTTGTAGGAGATGACATACGATCTTTCCTACACAACAAGTTAAATTGCATGATTAGAAAACATCTCATAGTTTTCAGAACAAATTCTTACACATAAAGAAATATGTCATACAGTCATGCAATTATCTTAGCCAATGCTTCAATACAACATTTATCCATATCCCGTAACTTTCTAGATGCCTTCCAATCTCTACCAGAACATTGTTAAGAGTGTGCACAACTCCCAACATGTCAGCAAAGAGGTTTCATTCTAGATAAGTAGCAATGGAATGTTGTACAGCCATAGGCCACTTACCCATGTATATTAGTAGTATACTGTTCATCAATGCAACTCTTCTAATATGCATAATACACAACCTAATTCTAGGAACATCAGTGTATACATTATTGAACAGTATTATTTAAACAAACAAATATGCAAGAAATTATAATTTAAAATACTTATCTTTGTTTGTTCGTTGGGTGGACTCCCTCTGAGTCTTTGCTTCCTTGTAGGAGCTGCTGGAGTCCTAATCTGAAGTAGCTTCTTCTACACCTTTCTATTGTGGAATGTAGAGAGATGGTCAACTCCCTCTGAATATCTGCATCCTTGCAGAAACTACTGAAGTGTGCTCCTTTTCTTTCTTGCAGGAACAACTGGAGTGTGCTCCCTCTTGATCTTTGCTTCCTAAATTACCTGTTCTTGAACTCATATTCATCCTTGGTCCCTATGCATGCTTATTAGTATCATGATTGTGTTATCCTTGTGAACTCATATAAAATCATACATTCATTAGTATACTATTAAAACACAATAATCTCAAGCATGTATAGTCATGATCATTTCAAACAGAAATAATAAGCATTAGCATTCAAGGTTTATGTAGTATTCTTATGGTTAGTCAAATCATAAGAAACATAACATGTCTAAACCTGTAATTACTCAAACCTATGACTCTTCGGGTTAGTTGAATCATCAATCAAGATAAGAGATATAATATGCATAAAAGCTATTCCTTCATGATTCTTCTGGTTAGTCATATCATCAATTATGGTAAGAAACATAATATGCATACAACCATGATTATTCAAACCTATGACTCTTTGTGAATAATCATTATCAACAACACAATAGTATAAGATCCTAACACAAGGTAGGATTCTAGCTTGATATAGGAAAAACATACCTGGATTAGCATGCTAGCTAGTTATGTCTAACATACCCGTATAATGTCTTTTGGTTCTCTTCAATGACTTGTGTTAGTAACCTGCATGTCTCAATGGTTAGCCATTATAAAACCAAGTTATACATACCTCGTAAATGGATCTTCTATGAGATCCATGACAATGGATGAGTCTTTATCCTCATGTCACCGTGATCATATGTTCTTGAACTGGAGCATGATTTTTCTTTCTTGGTGTACCTTTCATGTTAGTAGACAACATAAACCTCATACAACACCATAATGCATTAGTACAATCATAAGTGTCAACACCCTAAATAATGAATATCTTCTATCATGCATTCATAATTTTGTTAAGGTGATACGACAAATCTAAAAACAAAATTGTACTTAACTGTAATAACATGAAGACAAACATACCATAAACTTAATCATGGACAAATATCAAAACATACCTCGATGAGTCATACCTGTCGAGATCGCTTGTAATCTTCTTATGTAAGGCCTTAGCCTCATCTCCCTCTGAAACAGGAACTTCTTCACCTATGTAGGTGACCAATCCATCTTCTTCTAGGATTAACCCAATCCACTTGATGTGCAAGAACTGGACCTGGAGCTGGATATGGGTTTGTCAGAGAAACCCCAAAAATTCAAACTTTGAATTTCAAACTTTCGAAAGGATAGAAATATGCGCCTTGATGAGCTGATCAAATTGGTATATTCATAATTTGAAAACTGCAAAGTTTCACTCCTCAATTTTGCCTTTGAAACTTCCGGATTCACTGGACGTGACCCTGAACTGGGGTTTGATGAATCCCACTCTTTTTCCCAATCAAAAGGTTTGATCCAAAGCTCTAAGCTTCTATTTTTCTGAGGAGCTTCCAGCCGTGGTCTCAGATTTCAAAAATTCCCATTTTTACAGAAGCCCTAATTTTCCACTTTCCTGATCAAAGTCCCGAACTAGGGTCTGATCAAGCCCGGCCTTCTTCCCAACCAAAAATTCTGATTTTGGTCTCTAAATTTTTTATTTTGATGAGTAGCATTCAGCCGTGGTCTCCGATTACAAAAATTCCAACTTTCTTCAAAGCCCTAAATTCCGGAAGCCATGAATGAAGGTACCAAAAAATAATTCTGTTTTGACAGAAATATGTACCTGATTGTTTCTGGTGTAACTCTAAAATTTTTGATCCATAGGGTCTGAAAAAAGTTTCATGAGATAGCTTGACCTGTTACCTTTCAATCCTGACAGGTCTGACCTCAATTGGATTCTCTGAGAGAGCGTTATGCCAAATGTCGCAACGTGACCTGTTTTGGGATAAAACAGAAGAGCGAACTTGTACGGCGTGCCACGTGTCACTGTTTGAACTTCGGCCTCTGAAAACGTTTTCTGAGATAGCTCGGCCTGTTATCTTTCCATCCTGACAGGTCTGACCTCCATTGGATTTTCTTAGAGAGAGTTATGCCAAGTGTCGCAACGTGACCTGTTTATGGGATAAAACAGTAGAGCAAACTTGTACGGCGTGCCACGTGTCACTGGTTCAACTTCGGCCTCTGAAAACGTTTTCTGAGATAGTACAGACTGTGTACTACCTGTCACCTTTTACGACATTTCATTTGGAGCTTCCTAGCCCAAGTTATAACCTTTTTCCCAAGGTCACCTGATTTTGACTCAGATCTGGAAGAGGCAGAAACCCTATATTGTACAGATCATAAATCACAAAGTACAACGAATTAGAGGTTGTCCTTTGGACACAAGGTACCTGGATATTTTAGCTTCGTCCTGTAACAATTTCAGATCCGAAAACTTTGCCAAAACGGATTTATAGCGAAAGTGCTACGATGACTGGTTTTTGCTATATCAAGCCCTAGCATCGTAAGTGCAACAAGTGTCATACATGCCATATCATGCCTTCTTTCAGGCTAGCTCTGATACCATGTTAAATTTTCTGAATTTACTTCAATATGATCTAGGACCTTAACTGAGAGAACAACATGTACAGCATATCTACAGCATATCAATCATGGAGACAATAATGCAAGCACACAAGAGACACAAAGATTTACTTGGGGAAAACCATAAAGGTGAAAAACCCCAATAACTTCCTCAGAGATAGATAGAGCAATGATACAACCAACCAAGAGAGATAGCCATAACATAGCAGAAGATCCTCCTCCTCCATAAGTGCGCCACTCCTCCTTGAGTGCATGTGTGAGAAGTGAGTGAGTAAATAGAGTGCCTCCCGCACTCTATTTATACTTGACTTGACTTGCCTTTTTACCTAACTCATGTAGGCTCGAACTTTACCACATAACATAATGCTGAGTGGGCCGACCCCCAATAGGGTGGTCTAATAACCCTTTGACCCACATGACTTATACAGGGCCGACCCCAAATAAGGTGGTCTAATAACCCATCAAGTATAAGTTACAACACTTACAATATAAATGACGACACTTCTTTATAGAGGAATAATACCATCTCTATAGGAATACAATATACATATATGTGAAATACATTCCGAAGTTACATATACATCAACACAAAGATACCTGTATATCGATCCAGAATTTGTTGTAGATCCAAATGAGTAGTGGAGACCGCTGATGGTTGCATCTGAATGGGATGGATCTGAGCGATGACACCATGTGAATTCTTCTTGAGGAGTTTTTCCATGTGATGTGAACTGATGATGTTGAGAGAACCTGGTTGTAATCCTATCAATGTGTGTTTTTGTCCATTGAGGGAAAACTACATCCAAATTTAATCAAAATCCCATAAGATAGGGCCAAGTGTGCGTAGCCATTGAGCACCCAAAACCACATCACATCCGCCTAAGTTCAAGGCAAACATGTCAGAGCGCAAGGTATAATATCCCATAGAGATACACACATTTCGACACTTTTCTTTGCAAGGTATGTGCGGCTTCCTAATAGTTCAGGGGTTTCACTCGGCCACCAATGCTGTCTGACGGCTTGCGTATTGGGGCAGTACCCCTCACTCCACGGCTCGGGTAAAAATGATAACCGCTTTGCCACAAACGACAGCTCTTGGTTTACCTCACGGGTGGGAACTAGTCGATCAGGTATTGGTCGTTGCCCTTTTCGCTGGCAGGTCCTCTCAATGGGCCAGCTACTTCGGGGTTCCTGTGGTACTCCTCACAATGAGTTTTAGGGATTATGCCCAAGTACTTACCACAGTTAAGCGGATAGGGATTATTCCCAAATCCGAACCTGCAAAAGATGCGAAAAAAATTTGGCAAAATTTCACCCAGCGAGCCCAAGACAGTGCTCTGATACCAGATGTGAAGCACCTGCAACAAGTAATTAATAAGAATATGTGAAATAGCAAAAATGAAAAAACTCAGAATCACTTTTATATTGATCACAGGCCACTTCGAGGGGGAAACCTCCTATGAGCAAGCTCAATACAAATAAATTCACGGTGCCTTCATAGGTCTCAACACACACTTATATACTAAGTCTAGGTGCCAATATTATGGGTCAAAACCATGGGCCACTACAAACTATGTATCAACAATACTAAGGGCGACTTACAAAGCATATGCACCAACAACAATAACACAAACTATTGATCAACAAATACTACGAGACAACTTACAAAGCATATGTGTCCAACAACAATATACTAACAAAGTAAAGACATGGGTTCCTAAAAAAATGATAGAAATAGTTGGGCAAATTGAACAGGATACGAAGACCAGGGTAGAAAAAATGATGGAAATATTCAATGAGTTTGCTGCGAAGATCAACCCACAATCGGTGGAACACCTTCAAGGAATTGCAAGTGGCTCGGGGGCGAACCACATGTAAGTGTTAGGGGCCTATTGGGCCTGGCCCAGATGGGGAATTTTTGAACAGGAAGAATTTTGAGAACTGCGGAGCTAAGCGCAGTTAAGTTTGAGCAATTTTGGGATAAGTTTTGGTATGCTGCGAAGTTGCATGCAGCATAGTGTCGAAGGAGCTGCGAGGTTGATGCTGCGAGGAGTACAACGCCACGATGTGCCACATCGACGTAGATCCAGACAAGCAGATCATGGAAGGATGAAGGAAGTTATTTTGGTTAGGTCATACAAGACCTATTTTTGGCAAAGATCGGTGATAACTACCAAGCAGTGGGTAGGTGCAGATCGGAGGTAGGTGACTGATCACAACAAACAGAAGACTACTACTACTCGAACCAGTCATCTAAGGCTGTGAAAGAAGGAACAACTCATTGGAAGTAACCTGTTGGCGCGCGCGTGACAGAAGATCCGCTGCTAGATACCAGTAGTTCAGTTTTGGGAAAATTGTGATAGTTTTGTAAACCTAAGGGTTCTTCCTTCGTAAATGTAAAGACATGACCTACAAGTATTGATCTATAAATAAGACAATTTTGTAAAGGAAAGGGTTAAATATTCATTTTGTTGATTAGTATTGAATATTGTTAGATCTGTCAGATTGAAGCATTGTAAAGGCTCTGCAGCTGAGTGCGCAGAGACCTGATTTTGAGAGAGAGAAAGAGAAGAGTGTTTGCAGCTGAGTGCACAGATGAAGAACTATTGTACCCTTTCCTAAGATAATAAACAATAGTTCTTGTGGACATAGATTCCCATCTGGGGGGGTGAACCACGTTAAACCATTGTGTCATGTGATTGCTGTGTATGATTATCATTAATTTGTGATCTAATTTACTTACAGTGCATGCATGAAGTTACTATTTTCTGTTATATGTTTACTGATATCTGTGTTCACCATGGAAAGGATGGAATGAGATGCTAGTAGTTCATGTATGGAGGGATATTAACAGTAAAGCACCTATAAGTTCTCAATTGAATGGATCTATGAGATAACCACACAACGATTGGTTAGAGTTGAATCACGATATCAAACAAACAACACTACACATCTCACATATTTGCATAAGTTATAATGTTTATCAAGCTATCAAGCTAAGTAATGATGAATGATTAAGGATTATCGAATAGAAGTGATCAGATCTCATAATCCACTGCACAGCTTGCGGATGTGCTGAGGGTGCAATTATCTTTATTCCTGACAATACTCGACACATAGTAGAAGACTTCGCATAGTCATTGACTGCAACGCGCATTCTGTCACCGCGCTACGCATTCCCAAGATGAAACACTCGCATCACAAGGTTGTGGAAACCTATTTATGCAACCACCCCCTCCAACTTTGCCTCGGGTGATACCTTAGGTTGCTTGTAGTCTGTTGCCGAAACGGTCGGTGAATAGGGGTTTTGTTGGTATCTTGTATCGTGAAGTACCTGGGTCTACATTGGAAAACCTCTAGAATAATGCTTCGACCAAGACATTTGCAAGGACCATGCTCTGATACCACGGTAACATCCCTACCATGTAAAATTACTCAATTTTGGCCAATTTCGAACCGTGGACTAGTGAATCCCAAGTTATCCCAAATGCTCTCAAATACTTTCAAATTATGTATGGAATGGATTGAAGGGTATTAGGACATATTAATGCATCTAATGTACACTCAAAAACTTTCTAAATACATTTATGATGTCCATTAATCAAGGAGGAATTAAATGGAAAAATACTAGTAAATTCGATGTTGAAACCCCCCACTAGTCACTGACTCTTGGGATTTCCAAATGATGTACAACCCTTCCTAATTTATGAATAGATGATTATATTAGATAAAGTACATCATTGAAAACAAAAATGCATCATTTATCATGATATACAATTGGTTATTGAACCCATGAAACATAAAGTTGTAACACATATATATTGCTTGGAAAATGTAAACAATGGACATGGAAAATGATGCATAAAATTTAATCAAATTCCCAAGGGGCATGCATAGAGTAATTTGGTCATAAAAATTACATCATAGGATTCTAAAACCGCTTCAAAAACTCATAGAAATTCTGATACAAAATAGATGTATAACTACTCCAAAATCCCATAAGAAAGTATACAAGAAAACTAGCTAAAATGAGAGGTTTGCTTGGTATTTTTACATGATATACATGAGATTTAGAGCTATGGATCAGATATGCAGATCAACACAGTTCCATACATCATATCCTACATCAATGGAGTCACAAATTCATCCTCCACAATTTTTATGCAACCATTAGTGCACCATCAACACTAGAACATGAACATTGAGAAGAGAATGTGAGAAGAGAAAGTAGAAGAATATCTATGAGAGGAACTTGAAATTTAAAGGGAACTGAACTTGCATTAAACACTTTCTTTAATATTTAATAATAGTTTTGAAGGTCCTCTCCTTAAACCAACTTCAACAAGGATATTTCACCTTCAAAATTGGTTCAATAGCAGGGAAGGTAAACACCCACTGTGCATAGACAAGCCACAAGCTCTCTAACAGTGTAAAACAAAAATGATCCCAAAGTTGCTCTCCTTCCTCATCCCTCATTTTTATTAACCTCATGTGGAATCATGAGCTCGAATTTACCTCCAATAAACTCACCCAACTCAATTTATTGATTGATTCCTTCATTAGACACTTATCTTCCTCATTCTTGCACTCCTCTGCCCCCAATTCAAATTGGGAATATTGGCTGACAATATCTCCCTCTATGCACCCTCTTGATGGCTATTTTTATCCTTGATATGTTATATTTTTTATAGGTCTGCCATCAAGTCTGAATTTTTCATATTTGTCATAGATTCCTTCATTATTGTTGTCATAGATGCCATGGAATCTTGTTACAAGTGTCACAATTTGTCTATGGTGCATGTTCCTCTTCATTGGGAGTTACTCTTCCACTTCAAGTTGAGTCTCCTTGATTATTTCCATGAATATTTCCTCTTCATCTACCCAAAGTACTTTACCCTCCACCTTGAACTCAAATTTGTGTGAGAATGATGCCAAGTGTAGTGGGGAATCTTGCCACATGTGGTTCCCACAACCTCTTATATGCCCTTATGATCCAATTCCACCTTATTTTTGTTCTTATTATTGTTTATTTGGCCCATTTAATGTGAACTTATATGTTCTAAGGTCATTTTGGGTCTTGTAGCTCCCTTATTTCAAATTTTAATGCTTCCACCCCAACCTAGGGAACTAGTAGGTTAGTGGAATTTTTCCTCCATGATAATTTATTTGGATCGGGACATTACATGAAATACCCACCTCGACAGATGGTCTCATGTGCACTATTTTCACCTCTAAAAACACCTCTTCCACCCCATTGACAACCTCATCAACAACTCTGATAAGTCATGGAATTGAACAAACATTGAGTCCATCAGTGCCTCCCATCTTTCAGATACCATTTCTGTACCCCACCACAAGAGTGCAAGATAAATCGTTTATGGCTCAAAAAACTCTATCTAGGCTCACTTTGGGAATACCTGTGTCATACCTTAATCCACCTTACCTAGAAATGGCCTTAAAGCTAGTAGCCCATTATGATTTTCTCCAAGTCTCGACAGTTACACCATATGTACCACACACCAAGCCTACGACACCTGTGACTAAACCACCACTAGTTTTTTCTACACCCAACAATGGGAACATAAGAAAACCTAGTTGAAATCCCTCGTTGTAACCAACCCTCTTCTTGATCCACCATCGGTAATCGCTCAACCTAAAGCAAGGGGCACAACTCAACCTAGGATGAAATACCTAGTAATGACAACCACTACCCCCACAATGAGGGTCACCCCATTGTGAGTCTTATGCAGGAAACAAGGCCATGCAACCAACTTGTAGCCCATGTTGTCCGAGCTCAATATTTTACTCAATACCCCAGTTAGTGTGAACACACAGCACACACTACACTAGGGGGCACACCTTCAACCTCATATTCTCCAAACACCACCACAATGTCCAAGTCGTTATGTACCAATCATGCATGTTCAATTTGCTTTCACTTTGGGCATTCTACACACTATTGTGCCAATCTCCCACGATTTTGGGACATATGAGAGATCATCTACCTCACCTGTCTTTTGGTTGAGAGTCCTTCATCTCCACCATAGGAAACAAATTCCATAAATGTAGTCACTAAATCGGTGACAACACTCGTTGCACCCACCTCGGAATCGACCATCTCAACGATACTAACCATCTAGCCACCTACACAACATGAACCACGACCTACAAATCTTGCACCAAAACCACAAGATGATGGAAGTACATATTGTGGGAACCATACTCATATAATTCCCAATGATATCAGCACATTCATGCCTGACCGTACCACCCCACCCTTAACTTTGACACATGTGCTTATCCATGCTAGGATTCCACACCCATGTCGATCATGTAGTGACATTTTGCACTACTCGTTTTAGTGTCCAGTCTTATGCACTGAATGAGAATCCCACCTTAAACTTGTGCGGCTATAATATTGGCTTTCCCACCTTAGTGTATTTCCACAAGGATTACCCGGTGAGGGAATCGTTTACCCTTAATCAAATACAATCGATAACACATCATCATTGGCCATCATACTTACCAGTGATGAGTCATCATCTTCCAATGGAGACCAGGATCCACCACATCCATTACATGTCACCTAGACACCCATATATATCCTTTCAAGTGTTGGATTCCTATTATTTCACACAAGTATACTACCCCATAGCTATGGCCCATGCTTCTAACACATGGAGACTCCTAGTGTCCGAAGGGTGGAATCATCCTTCACCCTTTACATTGTCCATTTTGACAATAAAAAAAACAATGTAGCACTTTATTCTTTGTATTTTCAATCCCTTTGGTTGGAAATAAGATCAACCTTTATTTGGAATGCAGATGGTCTCTCGCTCAGATAATTATGTTGGCTTTGCAGATGGAGCAAGTCATTGGTCGAAGAATTTAGCATCAACTACTTGGGCCATTTATACCCGATCCCAAACACTTTACCACAATGGAGGAGTTTCTATGGTGGCACTAAATAACAACCAAGAAGAATATGATGCATTCATTGGGTTGTTAAGCAATGCCATTCACCTTGGAATCCACAGTTTAATGTACACCTAGATTCCCAGTTAGTTGTCTCCTAGCTCAACAATGTATTTTGTGTCATCAACCTGCTCCTCTTTCACAAATTTTTAGGAGTGCACCTTCTAGTACGGAAGTTTGAAACCATTACATTCACGCATGTCCCTAGGCGAGCTAATGCATTCTCCAACTACGTCGCAAACGAGGTGTTGTATTGGCATCTGATACATCAACCATCTATATAACCCTACATACCAAACAAAGTATATATATGTGTGTGGTTTTCATCATACAAATCATGTGTAAGTACCTACCAATACACATATAAAACATTAAGCATACATATATATAAGTATCATCATCACATACATCACATCAATACATCAAAACACATAAAAGAGAGCATATACATGCCGCCAAAATGGCATATATATATAGCTAACCCTGAAACCAAGGTCACGGGAACATGTAAACCCAAAGGAAGGATGAATAAGGTATATAAAAGTGGAAAAAGGTCTACTCTAGGCTAGGATAGCATACTATCAAGCCAATTAAAACAAATATTTATCCTTTAAAATAAATTGCGACACTTTAAAAACAATTATAAAACTCCCCAAAAGCTAATGCAGATGCAAAACCGTGCAAGCATAATAATGAAACCATATTTACAAGATTTGATAAACTTGTATCTTAGCATTATTAAAAATTAAATATGACCATGATCAACCGAATAATGCTAGCTAATCAGATTTACGGAATTATTTGCAAACAATTTCAAACTAGATCTTCTCGCCATAAAATTATGCAATTTACGACAAATTCAGTAAATCCAATTTATGGTACCTTTATTAAAAATTTTGAACTACTTATCATGTCATTTTTTAATATAACACCTACAACCATTCAATAATTCAAAATGACAAATACAGCGCTATATAGAACCATTAATTCATACAAAATATTAGATCTACTTTTGCTATCAAAATCACTACTGGATCATCTGACAAGCATCCAAATCTTTGCAAAACCAACTGTGAATCCCAAATAAAAAGCATACCATCTATATGTAAAATTATTCACAAGAGATCTAATGAACAAGTAAATCAATCACAATAGATGTAACTCAGAAAATATGGTGTAAAACTGTGGAAAAGCTTGCATCAGTGCTCTGTATCCCAATGAGGGTGAAAATACAATACAATACTGTCACAATGAGTGAGCAATTCGAATTAACCAAGGAGGTCATTCTAATTAAATTAATGGCATAGCTTGGATCCAAATAGGAGTCCTCATCATCAATCAGTGGTGGTCATCAATGCACAAGTCACTGTCAAACAGGTGTCAAACTTAGTCTAACTAAGTCTAACTGAGTCTAACTGAGTGTAATAAGTGTAACTGATGGTAAGTGGCACTAATCTAGGGATGGAGGTTCAGTTGAGGGCGCATGAGGAGTTAACTACACCCATAACTATTAGTCATGTCTCATCGGAGTTCAATCGGAGTGATAACATCAGTTATGGATCAATCGGAGGTAGATCAGAGTGATAATTGAAGTGTAATTGGACTGATAGGTGAGAAAGGTGCCCTTCTTCAGTGGAAGGTGAGAACTGGGCACATGACAGGCTAGGAGGGCTTAAACTGAGTGGAAAGTATCTCTTGAGTGCTGGGAGACTA
Source organism: Larix kaempferi (assembly GCA_027924585.1). Classification (NCBI taxonomy): domain Eukaryota; kingdom Viridiplantae; phylum Streptophyta; class Pinopsida; order Pinales; family Pinaceae; genus Larix; species Larix kaempferi. The sequence continues at coordinate 7,248,521 of BSBM01000036.1, forward strand.
AGGACTAGGTGTTGGAGGTACCATACTGATGACTGGGAAGCATGCGGATGCATGCATGGAAAATGCATGCAAAGTACATAAGTGAATGATGAGATATCCTAACACCCCCCCTCAAGCTATACTATGATGTAAAAAATAAAATGTAGGGCCCTAGTTACTGAGACCAAATGTCACCCCAATACAATAATCCAAAAAATGTTGAAATAAGCTAAGTGAGGAAAGAGGGAAAACCCAGTGGGAAGAAAGCCCCCCCTCAAGCTAAACATAAAAATGGATCTAATCTGTCTCCACCATGATGGAACTCACTCCCAATAGTGAACGGAGGTAAGAGAACTTCTTCTTAGTGAAGCTCTTGGTGAAGATGTCTGCAATTTGCTCATCGGTAGGGCAATATTGCAGAATGATGGTGTGATCATGCACCAACTCTTGAATGTAGTGCATATGAATTTCAATGTGTTTGGTCCTCTGACGCTGAACTGGATCGGTGGAGATCTTAATAGCACTTTGATTGTCACAAAATAGGACAGTCGAAGTAGTGCTACCAAAATCAAACTCAGAAAGAATACCCTGCAACCAAACTGCCTGAAATCAGGCATTGACTGCCCCTCAATACTCTGCCTCTACTGAAGAAAGTGCAATGGCTACCTGCTTTTTGTTTGACCAAAAAATAGGCCCATGTCCAATCATGAAAATATATCCAGAAGTGGACTTCTGATCTATGCTATCACCTGCCCAATTTGAATCAATAAAACCAATGAAATCTAGCTCAGAATCTGCAACATAATGTATGCCAAAATGTTTCGTACCTTGCACATATTGCAAGATCCGCTTGGCTGCTCTCCAATGAAGTTCATGGGTCTGCTGCATATACCTTGATACAACACTCATGACATAAGATATATTAGGCCTTGACTGTGTCAAGTAGAGTAGTGAACCAATCAATTGTCGATGCATAGTGCAATCTGCAAGCGATGTAGTATTTCCCTCTTCAAGACTGATTCCTGAGAGGAATGGAAATGGGGCAGCCTTACATTCTACCATATTAAACTTTAATAGCAGGTCTTTAGCATAATTTTGCTGAGATAATGTGATACCATCAAATTTTTGAGCTATCTCCAATCCCAAAAATTGTTTAAGCATGCACAAATCGCTCATATCAAAAGCTAGATTTAAACCAGTTTTCAGCTTGTTAATTATAAGGAGAGTGCTACCAGTAATGAGAATATCATCAACATATAAAACCACAATAAAAAAATTACCTTTAACTTGCTGTAGGTACACATTAGGATCATATTTTCATCTTTTGAAATTCTGAGAAAGAAGGAAGGAGTCCATCTTTGCGTACCAAGCTCTTAGGGCCTGTTTCAATCCATAAAAAGATTTCTTCAATTTGCAAACTAATGATGGATCTGATATGTATCCTTCTGGTTGTTTTATATATACCTACTCATCAAGGTCTCCATGTATAAAATCACTCTTCACATCCATGTGGTGCACTTCCTAGTGCTTGGATGCGGAAATGGCCAAAACTAGGCGAATGGAATTCATCTTTGCAACTGGTGCAAAAGTCTCAGTGTAGTCCACACTTTGGAATTGGGAGAAACCTTTTGCCACCAACCTAGATTTGTATTTGCTGATAGAGCCATAATCAGAAACCTTCGTGCGGTATATCCACTTGCATTGAACTAATTTTCTTCCAGGTGGAAGAGAAACTAGCTCCCATGTATTGTTCTTTTCAAGAGAACCGTACTCTTCATCCATGGCGGTTTGCCATCGTGGATCTCGGTGGGCATGATAGTATGATTTGGGATCTGAACCAATCATCAAATAACATTTCTCACATAATAATGGATTAGAAAAAGAAATAGCCATACCTGCTTTTTGATAGTATGCTCTTGTTCTCCTTGGATCAGCAGGATTTCCAATGTTTGGAGCAGCAGATTGTAGAGTGTTTTGGGCCCACTTTGGTAACTTAGGAGGATCATTATGGTATGATTCCAAACCTAATATGTCATGGCCATAAAATTCTGATATAACACCAAATATATAAGATCCAATTCTTTCTTCATACTCACTTGAATCTTCTTCTTGTGGAGGGTGCAGATCGATAGTGTTTTCCTCAACCAGTTTCAGATCTGGCAGCGGTTCTTCAAACTTCACACTTTGCTCTATGAATACATTTTTGGATCTGATATTCATGAGTTTACATGATTTTGATTCTTCCCCATATCTTATCAGGATGCATTCAATACTTTGTGGATCCAAATACTTTCTCTTATCAGAAGGGATTCTAGCCCATGCAGTGGAGCCAAAAACCCTCAAATTGGACACATCCGGTTTGCGACCAAAGAATGCTTCGAAAGAAGTTTTACCTTTCACGGATGAATGTGGAACTTGGTTATGAATATATGCAGAAAAATTAATGGCTTCAGCCAAAATATTTGCAGCCAAACCTTTTGACTCAAGCATGCAGGTAGCCATCTCTTTCAGTGACCGATTATTCCTTTCCGCTACACCATTCTGCTGGGGTGTGTAGGGAACTGTATGTTGGATCTGAATTCCACTTTCGGCACAAATTTTCAGAAAATAAGTCTTGATATATTCTCCGCCATTGTTAGATCTAAGAGCTTTGATATTTATCTCAGTGGAGGTCTCAACAGAAGCCTTAAAATCCTTGAATTTTCCAAGCACTTCTTACTTGTTTTTGAGAACAAATACCCAAGTAAAGCGAGAAAAGTTGTCGATGAATTTCAAAACATACCTTGAACCATTCATAGACATATTTTCAAGTAAACCATTGATATCAGAATGTATGAGGCCCAAAATGGTGGAAGCTCTGCTATCTTTGCCGCGGTTGAACCTGTGCTTGGGGTGCTTCCCAACAATGCAACCGGGGAAAATTCCCTTCGAGGAATGGAGTTGTGGAAGACCATCTACCATGGATTTATTTTGTAGAAGAAGAAAATACTTGTAATTAAGGTGTCCAAACCTTTCATGGCAAATCCTACTAACCTCGTTTCCATAAGTGAGGAGAGCAGTGGGATTTTCGAGCGGTACAAAGTGAGAAAACTCACAGTATTTTGCAGTGTGGTTTGCCTTTCCGACTGCAATAAGTCTTCCACTTTTGATATCAGAAATTTAGACATTGTTAGGGATGAATTTAACTTGCTTCGGTTCACCAGTGTGTGTCATTTGATACACAGAAAGTATATTTGAAGCCAAGGAAGGCACATAGAGAACATTCTAGAAGCTTCCATCCTCTACATGGATGGTACCTTTGCCCTTCAAAGAAATTTTTGAGTCATCTCCCAAATGGATGGGTATGGAGATGCTTGGATCGAATGAAGAGAAGGAGTCAATGTTTGTAGCCATATGATTTGAGGCACTGGAACTATCAGTAGAGTGGTGGGTTTCGAAGCAGTTGCCATGAGTGCTTGACCTCTTTCATGATCATCATTCCTATCCTTCTTCCATGCACCGTCGGGAAGACATATGTTGTTCTTTTCCAAAAGGAGGGCCATTTGATCTATTGTTTTCTTCATGCATGAACTTTCAGAATTAAAGCCATGGTTGCAATATGAACATTTAGATTTTTCCTTGCCCTCTTTACCCTTCTGCTTGTTCCTCGAAAAGGATGGTGCTTCCGGTTGCTTTCCTTTATCTATTTGCTTGGTAGGTTCGAATTTGGGCTTCTCTTTCCTTTGCTTTCCTTTACCATTCAAATTCTTGGGTCCTTGAGAAAAGAGGGCTGAATATTTGGAGTTTATGGACCCCATTTGAATCAACTTATCATGCTCTTTTGTGACGGACTCAATGAAGGCATTCAAGGTAGGCATCTTCCAATTCAGGGTAGTTAGCTGACCGGAATTGAAAGTAGAGACAAATACCGAGTAATATTTCACAAGATTTGTGAGAATGGAGAGGATCAATTGCTTATCCTCTTTCACAACACCACTATTATTCAACTGCAATGAAAAGTGCTTGAAGTTTGTGAAAAACTCATTGATGGTCTCAAAATTCTCAGGACTAAGGGCAATCAATTCATTTTCCAATTGAAAGGCCCTAAGCTCGTCCTCCTTGCCAAAGAGATTGTCAAGTTGCTCCCATATTTCTTTTGGAGTCTTCAATCCGCTGAGATGGAAGTGAAGATCCTTGGAAACGGAGAGGCAAAGGAGACCATAAGCTTCATCAAGCTTATTGTAGTGTTTGGTTCTTTCCAACAATGTGCTTGGCTCCAATTCGAGGCCAACAGTGACTCTATAGAACCCTTTTGAGCATAATATAATCTCCATATCATCTTTCCGTTCAAAATAATTGAAAGGAGTAAGAATTGGCTTGGAAGAAGAGTATTCCATCTCAAATAGCGAGTGCACTTGATGTAGAAGAAATTGTCAAGCACAAGAGAGCGAATGCAATTGATGTAGATGATTAACCTGCAAATCACAATCAAAACAAGAATAGTAAGGTCGAACAATCCACCCTTTTAGAGTTGCATCACATCTAGGATTGGAGATCAAATAAGTTGAATAGGTCCAATGTATCAAATCCAGGAATTATGTGGAAAACTCAAGCTTCTGGAGTGGATTGGAGTGTATTTTTCTGCTTTGAATGCACATGATATCTTTCATGCCAAAACTTCAGTAATTTTGAGCAAATTCACTCAAATCTTCTTGTAGAACAAATGTAGAAAAGAGATGTTTTCCCTATAATGGATCTGATACCATGTAAAATTAGTCATAGCATATCTAATGAACAAGTAAATCAATCACAATAGATGAAACTCAGAAAATATGGTGTAAAACTGTGCAAAAGCTTGCATCAGTGCTCTGTATCCCAATAAGGGTGAAAATACAATACAATACTGTCACAATGAGTGAGAAATTTGAATTAACCAAGGAGGTCATTCGAATTAACTGAATGGCATAGCTTGGCTCCAACTAGGAGTCCTCATCATCAATCAGTGGTGGTCATCAATGCACAAGTCACTATCAAACAGGTGTCAAACTGAGTCTAACTGAGTGTAATAAGTGTAACTGATGGTAAGTGGCACTTATCTAGGGATGGAGGCTCAGGGGAGGGTGCATGAGGAGTTAAATTCACTCAGAACTGTCGGTCATGTCTCATCGGAGGTCAATCGGAGTGATAACATCAGTTATGGGTCAATCGGAGGTAAGTCGGAGTGATAACTGAAGTGTAACTGGACTGGTAGGTGAGAAAGGCGCCCTTCTTCAGTGGAAGGTGAGAACTAGGCGCATGAAAGGCTAGGAGGGATTAAACTGAGTGGAAAGTATCTCCCAAGTGATGGGAGACTAAGGACTAGGTGCTGAAGGTACCATACTGATGACTGGGCAGCATGCTGTAAAATTAGTCACAACAGATCTAATGAACAAGTAAATCAATCACAATAGATGAACATAGAAAATATGGTGCAAAACTGTGCAAAACATGCAGCAGTGCTCTCTATCCCTGAAAGGGTGAATGAATTACAATACAAACTGTCACAATGACAGAGCAATTTGAATTGCCTAAGGAGGTCATTCGAATTACAGAATGGAGTAGCTTGACTCTAACTAGGAGTCCTCATCAATCAATCGGTGGTGCTCATCAATGCACAACAACCAGTCATCCAGGTGTCAATCTGAGTCTAACTGAGTGTAATAAGTGTAACTGAAGTGTGTAGCACTGATTTAGGATCTGGAGGCTCAGTGGGGGCGCATGGGAGGCTAAGTGAAGTCAGAACAAGTCACCTAATCAAACTGGAGGTCCAACGGAAGTGATACAGTCAGTCGGGAGTGAAACTAGCCTCAAATCAGGGAGAATCGGAGCTAGCTGAATGTAACTGAAGTGGAACTGCAGTGGTAGGTGAACAAGTGCGCCCTTCTCTGGCAGTAGGTGAGAAGTGGGTGCCTTTCAGCCTAGGAGGGCTAAAAATCTGTGGTAGGTGGCTCCCGGGTGCTAGAATGAGGTGGATAAGGTGCTGGAGGCATCAAACTGGTGACTGGGATGCATGCCAGTGCATGCAGGTGCATGCAAACCCTAGATTCTGCATGCAAACCCTAATTTGCATGCAAGATCCTGAAAAAGATGATGTGGATATCCGAACACCCCCCCTCAAGCTAGACTATGATGTGCCAACAAAAATAATGTGGGGCCCTGGTAACTAAGACCAAAGGTCACCCCAATACAATAAACCAAAAAATGCTGAAAATAAACTAAGTGAGGAAAGAGGGAAAACCCAGTGGGAAGAAAGCCCCCCCTCAAGCTAAAGCATAATAATGAATCAATCTGTCTCCACCATGATGGAACTCACCCCCAACAGTGAACGGAGGTAAGAGAACTTCTTCTCAGTGAAGCTCTTGGTGAAGATGTCTGCAATTTGCTCATCAGTAGGGCAATATTGCAGAATGATGGTGCGGTCATGCACCACCTGTCGAATGTAATGCATATGAATCTCAATGTGTTTGGTCCTCTACCGCTGAACTGGATCTATGGAGATCTTGATAGCACTTTGATTGTCACAAAATAAGACAGTCGAATTAGTGCCACCAAAATCAAACTCGGAAAGAATACCCTGCAACCAAACTGTCTGAATGCAGGCATTGACTGCCCCTCGATACTCTGCCTCTGCTGAATAAAGTGCAATGGCTGCTTGCTTTTTGCTGGACCAGCAAATAGCACCATGACCAATCATGAAAACATAACCAGAAGTGGACTTCCAATCAATGCTATCACCTTCCCAATCTTGCACATAATGCAAGATCCGCTTGGCTGCTCGCCAATGAAGCTCATGTGGCTGCTGCATATATCTTGACACGGCACTCACGGCATATGAGATATCAGGCCGTGAGTGTGTCAAATAAAGTAGTGAACCAATCAACTGTCGATACATACTGCAATCTGCAAGCGGTGTGGAATCTCCCTCCTCAAGACTGATTCCTGAGAGGAATGGGAACGGGGCTTTAACTCGCTGAAGATACACATTTGGATCAGATTTGCATCTTTGGAAATTCTGAGAAAGAAGGAAGGAGTCCATCTTTGCGTACCAAGCTCTTGGGGCCTGTTTTAACCCGTACAAAGATTTCTTCAATCTACAAACCAATGATGGATCTGATGTATAACCCTCTGGCTGCTGCATATAGACCTCTTCAGAAAGGTCTCCACGTAAAAATGCACTCTTCACATCCATGTGGTGCACTTCCCAGTGCTTGGATGTGGCAATAGCTAAAACAAGGCGGATGGAATCCATCTTTGCAACCGGTGCAAAGGTCTCTATGTAGTCCACTCCTTGGACTTGGGAAAAACCTTTTGCCACCAACCTTGCTTTATATTTGCTGATAGTTCCATCAGCAGCAACTTTAGTACGGTAGACCCATTTACACTTCACTAATTTTCTTCCAGGTGGAAGAGAAACTAGCTCCCATGTATTGTTCTTTTGAAGAGAACTGTACTCTTCGTCCATGGCACTTTTCCATCTCGGATCTCGATGGGCTGAATAGAATGATGTAGGATCTGAACCAGCCATCAAATAACAAATCTCAGGAAGAAATGGATCAGCAATATAAAGAGCCATACCTTCTCTTTGAAAGTCTCCTCTTGTTCGTCTCGGATCAGCAGGATTTCCAAGATTCGAACCAGCAGAATGTAGAGTGTTTTGGGCCCACTTTGGTAACTGAGGAGGATCATAATGATCGGATTCCGAACCTGATATGTCATGATCATCATATGCTGCTACAATATCAGAAATATCAGAACTCATACCTTCATTATCGCTGCTCGGATCTTCTTCTGGTGAAGGCGGTGAATCGGCAGTCTTTTCCTCGACTAGTTGCAATTCTTGAAGCGGTTCTTCAAACTGCACACTGCGCTCTATGAATATCTTTTTAGATCTGATATCCATGAGTTTATATGCTTTTGATTCTTCCCCATATCCTATCAATATGCACTCGATACTTTGTGGATCCAAAGCTCGTCTCTTCTCATAAGGAATTCTAGCCCATGCAGTAGAGCCAAAAACTCTCAAATTTGACACATCCGGTTTGTGACCAAAGAATGCTTCGAAAGGAGTCATACCTTTCACGGATGAATGTGGAACACGGTTCTGTATCTATGCAGCAACATTGATTGCTTCAGCCCAAAGATTTGCAGCCAAACCTTTCGATTCAATCATGCATGTAGCCATCTCTTTCAGTGACCGATTTTTCCTTTCCGCTACACCGTTCTGCTGGGGTGTGTAGGGAACTGTATGTTGGATCTTAATTCCGATTTGGGCACAAAGTTGTAGCAACTCGGACTTGATATATTCCCCACCATTATCAGACCTAAGAGCTTTGATCTTGCTCTCAGTGGTGGTCTCAACAGAAGCCTTAAAATCCTTGAATTTTCCAAGCACTTCTGACTTGTTTTTGAGAAAGAATACCCATGTAAAGCGGGAAAAATCGTCAATAAATGTCAAAACATACCTTGAACCATTTAATGACATATGGGGCATTGGACCACTGATATCAGAATGGATCAATCCCAAAATAGTAGAGGCTCTGCTAGCCTTGCCGCGGTCGAATCTGTGCTCGGGGTGCTTCCCAATAATGCAACCAGTGCATATTCCCTTCGAGGAACGGAGTTGTGGAAGCCCATCTACCATGGATTTATTTGATAGCAGCAGCAAATACTTATAATTTAGATGTCCAAATATTTCATGCCAAATCCTACTAACCTCATTACCATGTGTGCGAAGAGCAGTGGGCTTTGCAAGCGGAATAAAGTGCGAAAACTCATAACATTTTGCAGTGTGGTTTGCCTTTCCAACCGCAACTAGTCTTCCACTTTTGATATCATAAATTTCAACTGTATTAGGGCTGAATGTGACTTGCTTTGGTTCACCAGTATGTGTCATTTGATACACAGAAAGGAGATTCGAAGCTAAGGAAGGCACATAGAGAACATTCTGAAAGCTTCCATGTTCTACATGAATCGAACCTTTGCCCTTTGAAGAAATTTTTGAGTCATCTCCCAAATGGATGGGGATGGAGCTGTTTGGATCGAATGAGGAAAAAGAATCAATATTTGCAGCCATATGATTTGATGCACCCGAATCTATCAAGAGAGTAGTGGGCTTCGAAACCGTTGCCATGAGTGCTTGTCCTCTTTCATGATCATCATTCCGATCCTTCTTCCTTGCACCGTCAGGAAGGGTTATGTTGTTCTTTTCCAAAAGGAGGGCCATTTGATCTATAGTCTTCTTCATACATGAACTTTCGGGATGAAAGCCACGGTTACAATAAGTACATTTAGATTTTTGGTTACCTTCTTTGCCCTTTTGCTTGGATTTCGAACTGGATGGTGCATCCGTTTGTTTGCCTTTGTCTTTTTGCTTGTGAGGCTCGAATTTGGGCTTCTCCTTCTTTTGCTTTCCTTTACCATTCGAGATCTTGGGTCCTTTAACAAATAGGGCTGAATCTTTGGAGCTTATGGACCCCATTTGAATCAACTTGTCATGCTCTTTTGTAACGGACTCAATGAAGGCATTCAAGGTAGGCATCTTCCAATTCGGGGTAGTTAGCCGACCGGAATTGAAAGTAGAGACAAATACCGAATAATATTTCCCAAGCTTGCTTAGAATGGAGAGAATCAACTGTTTATCCTCTTTGATAACACCACTGTTCTTCAATTGCAAGTTCAAGTTCTTGAATTTTGTGAAGAATTCATTGATGGTCTCGAAATTCTCAGGATTAAGGCCAATCAATTCATTCTCTAATTGAAAAGCCCTAAGCTCATCCTGCTTGCCGAATAGTGTTTCAAGTTGCTCCCATATGGCTTTTGGAGTCTTCAATCCGCTGAGATGGAAGTGAAGATCCTTGGAGATGGAGAGACAAACAAGACCATAAGATTCATCAAGCTTGTTGTAGTGTTTGGTTCGATCTGACACATTGTTTGGCTCCAATTCAAGACCAAGAGTGACTCGGTAGTAACCTTTTGAACGTAATATGATCTCCATATCATCTTTCCAATCAAAATAGTTGAATGGGGTGAGGATAGGCTTTGAAGAAGAGTATTCCATTGCTAGGAGCGAGTCAAACTGATGTAGAATAGGCTTGCATGCACAAGATAGCGAATGCAATTGCTGTAGGGAAGCTTGCATGCACAATGTAGCGAGTGCAATTGAAGGAGACAATAAACCTGCAAATCACATAAAAACAACCACAATAAGATCGAACAATCCACCCTTTGAGAGTTGCATCACACCTGGGATTGGATTTCAAGCAATGTTGAATAGGTCCAATGTATCAGATCCAGGAATTATGTGGTAACTCAAGCTTCTGGAGTGGTATTGGAATATTTTTCAAGCTTTGCATGCACAGGAGCGAATGCCCTTGAGATATCTCATGCCAAACGTTTTGCAATTTTTAGCAATTCAGTCAAATCTTCTTGTATAAACACCTGTAGAAAAGAGATCTTGTCCCTGCAATGGCTCTGATACCATGTAAAATTAGTCACAGCAGATCTAATGAACAAGTAAATCAATCACAACAGATGAACATAGAAAATATGGTGCAAAACTGTGCAAAACATGCAGCAGTGCTCTCTATCCCTGAAAGGGTGAATGAATTACAATACAAACTGTCACAATGACAGAGCAATTTGAATTGCCTAAGGAGGTCATTCGAATTACAGAATGGAGTAGCTTGACTCTAACTAGGAGTCCTCATCAATCAATCGGTGGTGCTCATCAATGCACAACAACCAGTCATCCAGGTGTCAATCTGAGTCTAACTGAGTGTAATAAGTGTAACTGAAGTGTGTAGCACTGATTTAGGATCTGGAGGCTCAGTGGGGGCGCATGGGAGGCTAACTGAAGTCAGAACAAGTCACCTAATCAAACTGGAGGTCCAACGGAAGTGATACAGTCAGTCGTGAGTGAAACTAGCCTCAAATCAGGGAGAATCGGAGCTAACTGAATGTAACTGAAGTGGAACTGCAGTGGTAGGTGAACAAGTGCGCCCTTCTCTGGAAGTAGGTGAGAAGTGGGCACCTTTCAGCCTAGGAGGGCTAAAACTCTGTGGTAGGTGGCTCCCGGGTGCTAGAATGAGGTGGATAAGGTGTTGGAGGCATCGAACTGGTGACTGGGATGCATGCCAGTGCATGTAGGTGCATGCAAACCCTAGATTCTGCATGCAAACCCTAATTTGCATGCAAGATCCTGAAAAAGATGATGTGGATATCCGAACACATGCGGATGCATGCATGCATGCAAAGTACATATGTGAATGATGAGATATCCTAACATTATATGGGGAACTATAAATACACCAAGGTAACACATGATATTTAATATACAACCATACAACATTTGATAATCAGATTTAAAGAGAAACGATCAATTCAATCCAATTTCCAAACAAAAAAACCCATCAACTAGTGATCAAAACTCAGTAATTTCGACTATGTAATCATAGAACAGATCTGATCAGATATGGGGGGGACAATTGAATAGTATGATACAAAAAATAATACATGTACCAACATATTTAAATCTTCCATTAATATCATATCTCAAAACAAGGAGAAAACCCGAATTTCCAAGCAAGATTCCTCAACTAGAGTTCCAAAAACCAAGCAACTGCAACTACAAATTTATCTACATATATAATCAGCCATAGAGGGAGAATTTGAAGAGTAAGATACAAAATTTAAACACATAAATAACATATTTCAAGCTTCCAATAATATCATATCCCAAAACAAGGACAAAACTCCAATTTCCAACCAAGATTCCTCAACTAGAGTTCAAAAAACCAAGCAATTACAACTACAAATTCATCTATTGATCTAATCAGACATGAAGGGCTCTCTTTTAGATTAAGATATAGCCAATAAAACATGAATTAAAATAGTTTCAAGTTTCCATCAATATTATATCTCAAATAGAGGAGAAACCACCAATTTCCAAACATTTAAACCATCAAATATACATCCAACCATAGATACAACTACCATATACATTTAACTGTGAATAGATCAACCATCAAGGGTGCTATAGAAGCAATGGAAACATAATATAAAAATATATATTTACATAAAATAAACCACTTATCTTATTAATTTTCAACTAGCATCAACCGGACCATGTTCAACCTAGCCAAAGGAACTGCTAAGCCAAATCTCACTTTGGTAGGCCACCCCCAAGATGAGGCCATAGATCTATAACAGAAGTGCACTCAAGGATAGCTCAAGTGTCAGTTTTAGAATCCAAAAAAAAATTCCTCACCACCTTCTTTCTCCTCCACCACACTACAAAGTGCAATGGTAATCCCTTCACCCCCCTAGGTTCCTCAAGATGTCGACATTCACCATCAAGATTTATGTGTCAGTCTAGGATTGAGATAAGCAGTGGACATGGAGGAACTATACCGAAGTTGTATAGGATTTCCATAAATTCCATACAAGATCACAGTGCTTCAAGCACAAGGTTAATTCACATAGTAGAGCATACATGGCTTCCCAAGCTCACCAGATTACCAAAATATCAACATTAATGGCATGAACAACCAAGAACAACCAACATTAATCCACAACAATCAACAACCCTAACCAAGCAGAATAACCATGGATTTATAGACCAAAGGAGGTAATTCTAACCCATGAGGGTAAAATCAAACCAATGTAAGCCAACTTGTGTCAAACCAAGGGGGGTAACTCAACCACAAGAGGCTAACTCTAATCCAACCCAAAAAATTAAAATTTCAAGGAGAGTGGCCCCAAGTCACTCTACCTAACTCAGATTCATGTGTGGACACATCATCCATTAAGAGGAATCAAAATTAGTGAGGTTAGGAGTTACACAAGCCAAAGCATCTTCCAAAAATAGAAAAGGAGGGGTTACACAAGGAGTTACACAACCCAAGGCTAAAAATAGCTAGTGAGGGAACAATTGAGCAAGTGTGGGTTACAAAACCAACTGTAACCCCCAAAAAGGCATTACAAACCACATAAGGGGCTCAATTTAACAAGTGGAATCCACCCAAGAACCAAGGGAGGTCCACTAAACTATGAATTAGGCTCAATAATACCAACATAGGCTAAAATAATAAAAATTTGGGTCCGTTGTACAATTTTTGGGTGATCATCAACTAACAAAGCCACCAACGAATAAATACAGACCAAGCTCAACCAAACAAGTTCTAAACTGCTATGAATGTCCCCATTCCCCCTCAAATTGTGGATATATGCCTCCCATACTCTTTTAATGGTCCTCATTGTGCCAACTCTTTTTATTAACTGATTATTTACAAAAATAATAATAATGTCTCTTGGTCCTTACAAACCCTTTCCTTGGCACCTAGTGCCGCAATAATAAAAAAATAGAATTTAGATATGTCTGGGTCTTAACACACGGTGTATTACAATATATATCCAAAAAATGTTTCATGTACATGATGAAGTCTCATGCGCCATAAATACATAGAATCATATGCCTTATGGGGGTACATCAAAACAAGCCTCCCATAGGCTCCATCCATACAACATACAAAATGAGGACCAAATACCTATACAAAAATACAGAGTGCCTAATAATCAAACCGCTACTCCTAGTTCTAGATTGTCAGGTGTCACGTCCCCATCGACCTACCTGGCCATTGGAGATCATGATCCACTTTTTTTCTCCCAAAACATCGACTGAGTGCCCATACACACAGTTGGGAGAGCTTGAATCCACAATCCGCAACCCGCAGCTGCGGATTCGGAAATGCGGAATTCCAAAACACGAAAATCTTGAACTCGACGATCCCGCAACCCACATCCCGAAATCCTCTACCCACAATTGCGGATGCGGGATTGCGGAAATAAAAAATACAAAAATGTACACTTAACGATCCTGCAACCCGCATCTCGAAATCCATTACCCGCAATTGCGGATGCGGTATTGCAGAAATCCAAAATACAAAAATGTGCACTTAACGATGCCGCAACCTGCATCCCAAAATCCGCTACTCGCAATTGCGGATGCGGGATTGTAGAAATCCAAGATACGAAAACGTGCATGCAACGATCACGTAACCTGCAAAACAGTTGATCCCGCAACGCGAAATCCACTACCTGCAATTGTGGATGTGGGATTGCAAAAACCCAAAACATGTATAGTTTTGAACTTGGTGTTCCCGCAACCTGCAACCCACAATTGCGGAACCATGCGTGCGGAACCCTATCTCTGTGAGGGAAATTTCATCAAATCTTCTAAGGGGCATAACTTATTCCTCTAGCATCCAAATGGGGCAAGGTTGGTACTGTTGGAAATCTATTGGAGAGCTCTATCCAATGGTAGGATCCCCCTGATCAAATGAGGCATCTAACCTTCCCATTTCCTTCTCTGAAGTTCTATCTATATCCCACTTAGACACTTCCAACCTTCTACCTGTCAAGATCTTCCATTCCATCTAACCCACAGAGGTTCCTAAAACCACTTCCAGTGCTTCTGTTCCTTCTCAAGGATCAGGTGTAAATATACATCCCCTTCATAGCTTAGGTATACATAAACATTCATTACAAGAAAATGAAACACTATCATTCATTATAACATGTAGGATGCATTAAACAGGTTTAATCAACACATCTATCATATGCAAGAATGACAAGGCATTAAACTTATGCAATATAAGATATACACACAACAGTGAATTCAACCTCTTACTCAGGCCTGTACATGACTTCATGTAAATCAATTCATTTAAGTATTCACAATTCCACAAAGGACATGAGCATCTATTTCATCACAATGAACAACATCATTTGACATAACAATAAATACTTATCTTTCAATTCCGAAGCAACTGGCTAAGTGAGAGAAACGTTCTACCCAACCTTAGATTTATGTCCAGCCTGTACTATTTCAGCTGAGAGATCACTCCTGAGTTGGGCAGTGTATCCACAAAGGAGGGTTAGAAGGTTCTCTCACAGTCAAAGCTCCATTATCATGCTAAACCAGTATGTAGTTGGGTTTATCAAGCATTCCAGGGCTCCTACCCATGCTAAGCCAACCTACAGTGGTTATCAAGCAGTTCAGGGACAACAAGGAAGGTGTTTCTAATCCAGTGAGTTCAACCATAGAGCTACAGGAATCTCAACACTCAGTTGACCTGGAACCCACAATACCTACAACATTCAACACAAGGAATACCTAGCTCACTGTTACGTAGTCTCTCAGGGCATCTTCCCTTCCAACTATTCCAGGATGGGCATAGAAAGGTCCAGTCTCTCTCAACCGACCTGGCACCCACAATACCTACCACCTCCAACACAAGGAAGATCCTATCACTACTGCATAGTCTCTCACGGTCCTTCCCTTCGAGTGTTATTCCAGGGTGGGCATAGAAAGGTCCAATCACTAGTTCATTGAGACTATAGGCTTCACTGGGTTTATCAAGCCACCCAACTCTCTCCCACAGTTCAAAACTGATTCGTTATCAGGATTGGGGTTTCCTCACAACTGCTCTGCCAATACCACTCTGCAACATCTTCTATCAGTACCACTCTATCCCTATAATTGGGGGTTGCACACAGGGTGGTTACAGTTATCAACTCTTAGGCTCTTTCTCCCACACAGAAAACATGATTACTATTAGATTTCCCTCTCTTCCCGGAT
This sequence comes from Larix kaempferi, assembly GCA_027924585.1. Lineage (NCBI taxonomy): Eukaryota > Viridiplantae > Streptophyta > Pinopsida > Pinales > Pinaceae > Larix > Larix kaempferi. Next base: position 7,264,155 of record BSBM01000036.1, read on the forward strand.
TGGTTTGGTGCATACAGGAAATATAGGAATGAGTTATCTTCAAAGGGTTGATGGCTCGTGTATGGAAAGTGCGTGCAAGGGCAAGTGAGTTTGTGAGTGAGGAGTGAGTAATGTCTGTATGTCTAAATCCCCCCCCAAATGAATCCCATCTCTCGGATAGTCAAATAGGCTCAGTGAGATTCCCCAAGCGATTGAGTGTCATCTTGTTCAAGTGATCAGAGCCATACCCTGCCATACGAAATCACAGGCATGCTCCATACCCTAGCAGCCTCAGCCATCAGGGTTCTCAATCACCCACTACAGTTGCATTAATGTTAGTAGGGAGTTCAAATGGGTTCCTAGTCAGACATGTGGCAATATGGGAAACCAATCCCAAACCCCCTCACCTCTCCCTAGTGGATACACATGGCCCTTTCTCATTCCTTTCCTCCTTAGCCAGCTTGTTGGTTATTTTATTAATTTAGTAATAGTTACATCATTTACATTCCTTCGTGTCTTAATCAGCCCATGAATAATCAAACTATCCAAATACTTTCCTAAGAAATAAACTTAAACATCCATTAGTGGGGCCTTGGCCTTGAGCTCGACACTAGGGAAAATACACACACTGTACATACACGGTATTAAATCAAATTCAAATACACATCAAGGGGAAAATGGGGTATTACAACTCCCTCTCCCTTAAAATAACACCGTCCTCAGTGTTCTCAAAATTGAACAAAAATGGGAATGCCTCTTTCGCGGCATCCTCCATCTCGCATGTGGCCTCTTCTGGGCTAAGGTGCCTCCATTGCACCTTTACCTTCCCTATGGCCCGGTTCTGGAGCAAGGTAACCTTCCTGTCGAGGATGCATGTAGGATCCACCTGGAACTCTCCCTCTGGTTCCACCTGTATTGCATGCCAGTCAATGATATGATTAGGATCATGTACATATTTCTTAAGCAAAGACACATGGAAAACATTATGAGCTTTCATGTTAGTAGGAAATGAAATTCTATATGCAACTGGCCCTATCCTATCAAGGACTTCAAATGGCCCACAATATCTTGGTGCCAACTTGGCACAACTTCCGAATTTCATGGAACTCTTCCTGGGTCTCACTCTTAAGTAGACATTATTCCCAATCTGAAATTCCTTATGCGCTCTTTTCAGATCTGCATAACTCTTCTACATGTCCTGTGCTACCTTCAAATTCTTCCTAATCTTAACAACTTCCTGCTCCATCTCCTCAATCATTTATGGTACAAGCACTACTCTGTTCACTGCGCTATCCCAGCTTATTGGAGTTCTGCATCCTCTTCCATACAACACTTCAAAAGGACTCATCTTCAATGATGCTTGATGCCCATTGTTGTAAGAAAATTCCACTTAGTGTAAATAGTCATCCAACTTAGATGGCTTATCCATCACATACATCCTTAACATATATTCAAGGATCTGATTCACTCTCTTAGTCTGACCATCTATCTGAGGATGATAGGCTGTGCTAAGCTTCAATTGAGTTCCCAACTCTTGGAACAATCCTTTCCAAAAATTGGATGTGAACTTTGTATCATGATTTGAAACTATTGCCTTAGGCAATCCATGGAGTCTGAATATCTCCCTCATGAAGATATCTGCAATGTCATTAGCCTTATGGGTGGACTTGACTGGAATGAAATGATCTACCTTTGATAGCTTGCCCACCACAACCATGATTGAATCATGTTTCTTCACTATCATAGGCAGTCCTGTTATGAAATCCATAGAAATCACTTCCCACTTCCACTTCGGAATGGGTAGAGGCAGTAATAACCTTGCTGGGTGTTGGTGCTCTGCCTTGACCTATTGGCACTTATGACATCTAGCAATGTACTCAGCTATGTCCTACTTCATACCATTCCAAAAGTATTGCTTCCTTGCTGCTGTTATAGTCTTCTGATATCCTGGGTGCCCTGAGTATGGCTTCTGATGTATCTCATCCATCACCAGCTTCTTCAAATATGCACTATTTGGAATGTATAGTCCGGTGTTTTGATAAATGAGAACATCATCCTCACCCAGCTGATATATTGCATACTTCTCCTCTATATCATTCTGCTGCAATTTCTCTTTAATCTGGAGATATAATTCATCACTATCTCGAGCCTCTAAAATTCTTTCCTTCAAATCTGATTCACATCTACTTATTGCTGTAATATGGAATCTCCTGCTGAGTGCATCAACAACCTTATTCTCTTTACCTTTGACATGCTTAATCTCCAAATAAAACTCACAAAGAAACTCCATCCATCTAGCTTTCCTTGCATTCAGATTTGGCTGGTCAAACAAGTACTTTAAACTCATGTGATCAGTTCTGAGCTCAAATGTCCTTCCCAAAAGATAATTCCTCCATCTCTTGAGAGCGTGAATAATGGATGCTAGCTCTAAGTCATGGGTGGCATAGTTCCTTTCATGCTCCTTCAGCTTCCTTGACTCATAATAATTTACAAAACCTTCTTGCATTAGCACTCCACCGAGTCCTTCAATGCAAGCATCAATGCATACCACAGAATCTTTACTTGGATCCGCAATCTTCAACATAGGTGCACTAGTAAGCAATTCCTTCAACTGTTGGAAACTTCTTTCACATTTTTCAGACCATACAAACTTGATATTCTTCATGTGCAATGAAGTAACTGGATGGGATATCTTGGAGAAGCCTTCAATGAACCTCCTGTAGTAACCAACAAGGCCCATAAAAGATCTAACATCTTCTACATTCCTTGGAGTGGACCAATCCATGATGGCCTCAATCTTCTCTGGATCTACTGCAATGCCTTATGCTGATATAATATGAACCAAATACTGCACCCTCTCTTGATAGAAGTTACATTTACTCAGCTTAACGTACAACTAGTGCTCCCTAAGGACTTGCAATACCATTCTCAAATGTTCATCATGCTCTTCTTCATTCTTTGAGTACACAAGAATTCCATCCAAGAACACAATTACAAACCTGTCCAAGTACTTGCTGAAGACACTATTCATGAGACACATGAACGTAGCAGGTGCATTGGTAAGACCAAATGGCACTACTGTAAATTCATAATGAGCATACCTAGTCCTGAAGGTTGTCTTATGAATGTCTTCTTCCTTAATCCTTACCTAATGGTACCTAGACCTCAAGTCAATCTTTGAAAACACTCTAGCTTCCTTTATTTGATCAAACAAGTCATCAATCCTTGGTAGGGGATACTTGTTCTTAACTATTATCTTATTGAGCTTCCTGTAATCAATACATAGCCTCAATGTTCCATCCTTATTCTTAACAAACAACACTAGTGCACCCCATGGGGATACACTCGGTTTGACATACTCTTTGTCCATTAGCTCCTGCAGTTGCATCTTCAAATCTACCAATTCTGGTGTGCTCATTCTATAAGGAGATTTGGAGATGGGTGTTGCTCCTGGAACAAGATTAATGGAAAATTCAATGTCTCTCTTAGGTGGAAATCCTGGAACTTCATCTGGAAACACATCCTGATACTCTTGCAATATCTGGAAGTCTTCCAACCTAGGTCCTTTATCTTCATCTAGAAACACATCCTGATACTCTTGCAATATCCTGAACTTCTAGCATGTAACTGACGACCCTTTTATAAAAATTCCTTAATTGCAGAGCTGAAATCTTCCTTATTGAAACATGCTTTGGAATCCTGTTAACCAATCTTGGCTTGCCTTCATCATCAAGGCATTCCAATTCTTTCTCATAACAGTCCACCTTAGGTCTGTGTCTTTCCAGCCAATCCATGCCAATGTGGGCATCATAAGATCCCAATAGGGCATCTTGCTCCCTTGCAAGGTGCGGCGATGCTAATTAATGGGTAAAACTAGCTCCTTCGAGTCCATTCTCGAAGCTAGCTGACATGGATCCTTATCCCTGAACTCTTGGGAGAGTTGGCACTCGGTTCCTAACCTCTTGGAAGGATCCCCTATCTCTCTCCTACCATATCTCAACCTACCCTATCCATACCCTATCCACTTAGTCCTATATAAATGAAGCTCACTCCCATTCCAAGGGGAGGACGTCTATAGTGTCTACATGCTGGTGAAATCATCTTAGAGAGATATCTACTCATCCATTGAGAGACTCACACTTCCTTGGGAGGATATGGCATTGGCTTGGATAAAGAAGGATTACTTCGTTAAGCTCTGGTTGTAGTCGTTCTTTTCTATGCATTTTCCCTATTTTTATAGTAATATAAACACTTTCCACCAATATTGTTGTGTTGATAATATTGCATAGTTTACCTGCTTAACTATTTACTTAGATTTGTTATCGTTTAGATGCTTTTTACTTGTTTGTCTTGTTTTGTGCATCTTGGCAGGTCTTGCAGCTTAGATCTAAGAACCGCGAGGCATGGAACAACATCCAGGAGAAAGGGATACAAACTTAAGGTAAGACATCTATTAACTTGATCCTTAACTAGATCTAGGAAAGTGGTTTATAGTCTGTTCTATTTGTTCTAGACTCACATTGAGCTAGGAAGATCCGGCTCGCGTCCGCTCGAGTGGATTGTCTGTCAAACAAATATGGCGACCATACTGGGGAAGAACATTGTTTTGTAGTTGTCAATTTGAATGTCATTTTCAGTTGATTTCTTGTTACAAGCCATTTTATTTGTCATTTGCCTCTTAATATGGTTTCACCATGAGATCTTCACTTTGAAGAGTTTGATTACCTTCCTCTGAGTTTGTACTTCTCATTTTCAAACCATTTCATTGCTCATTATTTGGATAATTGGTTCATTTTTTAACTTGGATCTCGCCTGTCGCACTTGGTCAGTGGACTCAGAGCGACACTGTGTTATTTTTCATATTTGTTCTTTTCCTATTAGCCTGTCGTCGCAACCCTTTCATTGTTCTACTGCGACATCGTCGCACTTCCCACATTGATGGACTGCGACGTCGCACTGTGTACAAGCATAAACTGCGCCGATCTACCAAATGTTCCATACAGGCACCCATTCTCCATTTCTGATTTGAGTTTTGGTTTGTGTGCGAACTCCCTCTGTACTACAAGATCCAGTCAAAGACCCCATTTTGATTTGTGTGTTTAGTTGTTTGGTTTTATTTGGAGTTGTTTTGGGTTCCATCTCGGACAAGTCTGAGATTTGGTAGTGGTGGACACTCTGGTCTCCCCCACCTACATCCACTCACCCTTGCATTCCCTCCTCTCATTATTAGATCTGATCATTATATTAGATCGGTTTCCAGACCTCATTTGCATACATTTTTGAGCTTTGATTGCTTTAGTGCTACTTGTTACTGATTGATTTTTGAGTGTTTGTGTGTACTTTTAGTCCATTGAGTTCTCGTCATTTTCTTGAGATGTTCTGAGTTATTGGAGTGCTACAAGTAATCTTTTCATTTCAGTATTTGTGATTAAAAGCATCGCTGTTATCAAATTGTTATTTTGATACATTCATTGAAACATTAAAAGTACATTATTTCCATCATTTCTCAAGCTCATTTGAAGAAATTGTTTATGCATTGGAATGTCTCATTTGTAGATCTTTTGGAAAAGTTGAAAGAGAATTGATATATTTGTGTTTTTCACAAATTATGAGTTGCTCATTTTCTTGAAAAAATCGAATAGATATCAAGTTTTGCAAAAGTAGTTCCATGCTTGGAAAGTTAAATGCATCTTTTGGTTTTTATGCTTTTAAGCCATTGTAGTGAAAGTGAAAAGCTTGCATACTTTGCTTAGAAATTCTCTTTTTTCATCACTTAGCATCATTTTTGTTTTTGAAAAGATAAAAGAAAAAGAAAAATATGCTTGGATTTGGCTTAGTAGTGTTGTGTTATTTTTTGAGTTTCGCTTGAAAAGGAAAAAGAATACTTCATAGCCATTTTTTGGTAGATTTGGGATTGTATTGCATTGTGTTGCTTTGGTAAAATTGGAAAGAAGTTTCTCCCTCCCATACATAGAGTTCATCAAAAGAAAAGTGTATTTTTTGCATGTAGTTAGGGCCTGCATTATGTTTACGATTATGTACTCACCTCATGCATTCACCTAACCGTCCAAATAAAATTAACGGTAGAACTAGGGTAAAATTTTTAGTAACTTGTGTGTAAGTTAGAGACGTGTTCCAGTGTCGTTAAGCATGGTAGCTGTCATTATTTTCCAGCATTGTATTCAGGGGGTATTGTAGTCTTCCACGTACTTATCCATATATCGAAGCTCTTTCACATACCCACCAAGTCACTTAAGTACTTGGCATATATCGAAAGGTGTTTCACGGACTCAGTAGTATATAGGAAGGTCTTGTGACGTACGGTTGTGCATTAGACATCACCACTACGGATTTGAGCTCCCACATACCTTGTGTATATTGAGAGACACCACTAGGATTCCTGAAACCAACTGAGTTAACCTTTTGGCCATCTTGGTGGAGCAATACACCGAGAACAACACTCGGGGAGATTACTATGCACGTATCATCCAGGTAATCGGGTATTCAAGCAAGGGTATCATCCTAATCCTCCTTGTCATGTTTTACTATTGGACCCTGTGGTATATAGTGATTTGCAAAGCCTTGACAATCCTATGAGGTTCCGGACCTTTGAATCCACTCTTATAACATAAGTTTGCTTGTGGCCTTAGTTTGTGTAGGGTTTTGTCTAGTTTGCTTTTCTTTTGCTTAGCTTGCCTCAGGAGAAACTTTTGTTTCAGTCACTCTGGCTGAATTGCGTTGGAGAAGGTCCCGTAGGATTCAGAACTTGCCACCCGAATATCCCCTTAACTAGGAGGTAATTTCGAGGGTAAGAATGGCCCACCATCTAGGGTCGGGTCACATGAAGTGGAAAACCCCACTTTGATTGTTGGAGGACTCTTGTTTCCTCACACTCCTCCAGATTCACCTGCCTCCAACCCCTCGCAGGGTGAAGAGGCCCCAATTTTCGCTTCACAAGACTTACCTCCCATTTCATGGGGAGAGCCTGGATCATTGGAATGGATAAATCTGTAAAATTAGTCACAGCAGATCTAATGAACAAGTAAATCAATCACAACAGATGAACATAGAAAATATGGTGCAAAACTGTGCAAAACATGCAGCAGTGCTCTCTATCCCAGAAAGGGTGAATGAATTACAATACAAACTGTCACAATGACTGAGCAATTTGAATTGCCTAAGGAGGTCATTCGAATCACTGAATGGAGTAGCTTGACTCTATCTAGGAGTCCTCATCAATCATCGGTGGTGCTCATCAATCACAACAACCAGTCATCCAGGTGTCAATCTGAGTCTAACTGAGTATAATAAATGTAACTGAAGTGTGTAGCACTGATATAGGATCTGGAGGCTCAGTGGGGGCGCATGGGAGGCTAACTGAAGTCAGAACAAGTCACCTAATCAAACTGGAGGTCAATCGGAGGTGAAACAGTCAATCTAGCCACAAATCAGGGAGAATCGGAGCTAACTGAATGTAACTGAAGTGAATCTGCAGTGGTAGGTGAACAAGTGCGCCCTTCTCTGGCAGTAGGTGAGAAGTGGGTGCCTTTCAGCTTAGGAGGGCTAAAACTCTGTGGTAAGTGGCTCCCGGGTGCTAGAAGAAGGTGGATAAGGTGCTGGAGGCATCAAACTGGTGACTGGGATGCATGCCTGTGCATGCAAAACCCTAGATTCTGCATATCCTGAAATAGATCATGCAGGATCCCGAAATAGATGATGTATCCCGAAATAGATGATGTGGATATCCGAACACCCCCCCTCAAGCTAGAATATGATGTGCCAATAAAAATAATGTGGGGCCCTGGTAACTAAGACCAAAGGTCACCCCAATACAATAATCCAAAAAAATGCTGAAAATAACTAAGTGAGGAAAGAGGGATAACCCAGTGGGAAGAAAGCCCCCCCTCAAGCTAAAGCATAATAATGAATCAATCTGTCTCCACCATGATGGAACTCACCCCCAACAGTGAACGGAGGTAAGAGAACTTCTTCTCAGTGAAGCTCTTGGTGAAGATGTCTGCAATTTGCTCATCAGTAGGGCAATATTGCAGAATGATGGTGCGGTCATGCACCAACTGTCGAATGTAATGCATATGAATCTCAATGTGTTTGGTCCTCTGCCGCTGAACTGGATCTGTGGAGATCTTGATAGCACTTTGATTGTCACAAAATAGGACAGTCGAAGTAGTGCCACCAAAACCAAACTCGGAAAGAATACCCTGCAACCAAACTGCCTGAATGCAGGCATTGACTGCCCCTCGATACTCTGCCTCTGCTGAAGAAAGTGCAATGGCTGCTTGCTTTTTGCTGGACCAGCAAATAGCACCATGACCAATCATGAAAACATAACCGGAAGTGGACTTCCGATCAATGCTATCACCTGCCCAATCTGAATCAGTAAAACCAATGAAATCTAGCTCAGAATCTGCAGCATAATGTATGCCAAACTGTCTCGTACCTTGCACATACTGCAAGATCCGCTTGGCTACTCGCCAATGAAGCTCATGTGGCTGCTGCATATATCTTGACACGGCACTCACGGCATATGAGATATCAGGCCGTGAATGTGTCAAATAAAGTAGTGAACCAATCAACTGTCGATACATACTGCAATCTGCAAGTGGTGTGGAATCTCCCTCCTCAAGACTGATTCCTGAGAGGAATGGGAACGGGGATGCCTTACATTCAGCCATATTAAACTTCAATAACAGGTCGGAAGCATATTTTTGCTGAGATATAGTGATCCCATCAAAATTTTGAGCTATCTCCAAGCCCAAAAAATGACTCAGCAAGCCCAAATCGCTCATGTCAAAAGCTAGATTTAAGGCAGATTTTAGCTTGTTTATTGAAGTAAGTGTGCTACCAGTAATAAGCAGATCATAAACATAAAGTACAATAACCAACAAATTACCTTTAACTCGCTGAAGATAGACATTCGGATCAGATTTGCATCTTTGGAAATTCTGAGAAAGAAGGAAGGAGTCCATCTTTGCGTACCAAGCTCTTGGGGCCTGTTTTAAACCGTACAAAGATTTCTTCAATCTACAAACCAATGATGGATCTGATGTATAACCCTCTGGCTGCTACATGTAGACCTCTTCAGCAAGGTCTCCATGTAAAAATGCACTCTTCACATCCATATGGTGCACTTCCCAGTGCTTGGATGCGGCAATAGCTAAAACAAGGCGGATGGAATCCATCTTTGCAACCGGTGCAAAGGTCTCTGTGTAGTCCACTCCTTGGACTTGGGAAAAAAATTTTGCCACCAACCTTGCTTTATATTTGCTGATAGTGCCATCAGCAGCAACTTTATTACGGTAGACCCATTTACACTTCACTAATTTTCTTCCAGGTGGAAGAGAAACTAGCTCCCATGTATTGTTCTTTTGAAGAGAACTGTACTCTTCATCCATGGCACTTTTCCATCTCGGATCTCGATGGGATGAATAGTATGATGTAGGATCTGAACCAGCCATCAAATAACAAATCTCAGGAAGAAATGGATCAGCAATAGAAAGAGCCATACCTGCTCTTTGAAAGTCTCCTCTTGTTCATCTCGGATCAGCAGGATTTCCAAGATTCGAACCAGCAGATTGTAGAGTATTTTGGGCCCACTTTGGTAACTGAGGAGGATCATCATGATCGGATTCCGAACCTGATATGTCATGATCATCATATGCTGCTACAATATCAGAAATATCAGAACTCATACCTTCATTATCGCTGCTCGAATCTTCTTCTGGTGAAGGCGGTGAATCGGCAGTTTTCTCCTCGACTAGTTGCAATTCTTGAAGCGGTTCTTCAAACTGCACACTGCGCTCTATGAATATATTTTTAGATCTGATATCCATGAGTTTATATGCTTTTGATTCTTCCCCATATCCTATCAATATGCACTCGATACTTTGTGGATCCAAAGCTCGTCTCTTCTCAGAAGGAATTCTAGCCCATGCAGTAGAGCCAAAAACTCTCAAATTTGACACATCCGGTTTGTGACCCAAGAATGCTTCGAAAGGAGTCATACCTTTCACGGATGAATGTGGAACACGGTTCTGTATATATGCAGCAACATTGATTGCTTCAGCCCAAATATTTGCAGCCAAACCTTTTGATTCAATCATGCATGTAGCCATCTCTTTCAGTGACCGGTTTTTCCTTTCCGCTACACCGTTCTGCTGGGGTGTGTAGGGAACTGTATGTTGGATCTTGATTCCGATTTGGGCACAAATTTGCAGAAACTTGGACTTGATATATTCCCCACCATTATCAGATCTAAGAGCTTTGATCTTGCTCTCAGTGGTGGTCTCAACAGAAGCCTTAAAATCCTTGAATTTTCCAAGCACTTCTGACTTGTTTTTGAGAAAGAATACCCATGTAAAGCGGGAAAAATCGTCAATAAATGTCAAAACATACCTTGAACCATTTAATGACATATGGGGCAACAGACCACTGATATCAGAATGGATCAATCCCAGAATAGTAGAGGCTCTGCTAGCCTTGCCGCGGTCGAATCTGTGCTCGGGGTGCTTCCCAATAATGCAACCGGTGCATATTCCCTTCGAGGAACGGAGTTGTGGAAGCCCATCTACCATGGATTTATTTGATAGCAGCAGCAAATACTTATAATTTAGATGTCCAAATATTTCATTCCAAAGCCTACTAACCTCATTACCATGTGTGCGAAGAGCAGTGGGCTTTGCAAGCGGAATAAAGTGCGAAAACTCATAACATTTTGCAGTGTGGTTTGCCTTTCCAACCGCAACTAGTCTTCCACTTTTGATATCAGAAATTTCAACTGTATTAGGGCTGAATGTGACTTTCTTTGGATCACCAGTATGTGTCATTTGATACACAGAAAGGAGATTCGAAGCTAAGGAAGGCACATAGAGAACATTCTGAAAGCTTCCATGTTCTACATGAATCGTACCTTTGCCCTTTGAAGAAATTTTTGAGTCATCTCCCAAATGGATGGGGATGGAGCTGTTTGGATTGAATGAGGAAAAAGAATCAATATTTGCAGCCATATGATTTGATGCACCCGAATCTATCAAGAGAGTAGTGGGCTTCGAAACCATTGCCATGAGTGCTTGTCCTCTTTCATGATCGTCATTCCGATCCTTCTTCCTTGCACCGTCAGGAAGGGTTATGTTGTTCTTTTCCAAAAGGAGGGCCATTTGATCTATTGTCTTCTTCATACATGAACTTTTGGGATGAAAGCCACGGTTACAATAAGTACATTTAGATTTTTGGTTACCTTCTTTGCCCTTTTGCTTGGATTTCGAACTGGATGGTGCATCCATTTGCTTGCCTTTGTCTTTTTGCTTGTGAGGCTCGAATTTGGGCTTCTCTTTCTTTAGATTTCCTTTACCATTCGAGATCTTGGGTCCTTGAACAAATAGGGCTGAATCCTTGGAGCTTATGGACCCCATTTGAATCAACTTGTCATGCTCTTTCGTAACGGACTCAATGAAGGCATTCAAGGTAGGCATCTTCCAATTCGGGGTAGTTAGCCGACCGGAATTGAAAGTGGAGACAAATACCGAATAATCTTTCCCAAGCTTGCTTAGAATGGAGAGGATCAACTATTTATCCTCTTTGAAAACACCACTGTTCTTCAATTGCAAGTTCAAGTTCTTGAATTTTGTGAAGAATTCATTGATGGTCTCGAAATTCTCAGGATTAAGGCCAATCAATTCATTCTCTAATTGAAAAGCCCTGAGCTCATCCTGCTTGCCGAATAGTGTTTCAAGTTGCTCCCATATGGCTTTTGGAGTCTTCAATCCGCTGAGATGGAAGTGAAGATCCTTGGAGATGGAGAGACAAAGAAGACCATAAGCTTCATCAAGCTTGTTGTAGTGTTTGGTTCGATCTGCCACATTGTTTGGCTCCAATTCAAGACCAATGGTGACTCGGTAGTAACCTTTTGAACGTAATATGATCTCCATATCATCTTTCCAATCAAAATAATTGAATGGGGTGAGGATAGGCTTTGAAGAAGAGTATTCCATTGCAAGGAGCGAGTCAACTGATGAAGAGGAAGCTTGCATGCAGACTATAGCGAATGCAATTGATGTAGGAAGGCTTGCATGCAGAAGATAGCGAGTGCACTTGGAGGAGACAATAAACCTGCAAATCACATCAAAACAACCACAATAAGGTCGAACAATCCACCCTTTGAGAGTTGCATCACACCTGGGATTGGATTTCAAGCAATGTTGAATAGGTCCAATGTATCAGATCCAGGAATTATGTGGTAACTCAAGCTTCTGGAGTGGTATTGGAATAGTTTTCAAGCTTTGCATGCACAGGAGCGAATGCCCTTGAGATATCTCATGCCAAACTTATTGCAATTTTTAGCAATTCAGTCAAATCTTCTTGTATAAACACCTGTAGAAAAGAGATCTTGTCCCTGCAATGGCTTTGATACCATGTAAAATTAGTCACAGCAGATCTAATGAACAAGTAAATCAATCACAACAGATGAACATAGAAAATATGGTGCAAAACTATGCAAAACATGCAGCAGTGCTCTCTATCCCAGAAAGGGTGAATGAATTACAATACAAACTGTCACAATGACTGAGCAATTCGAATTCCCTAGGGAGGTCATTCGAATCACTGAATGGAGTAGCTTGACTCTATCTAGGAGTCCTCATCAATCATCGGTGGTGCTCATCAATCACAACAACCAGTCATCCAGGTGTCAATCTGAGTCTAACTGAGTATAATAAATGTAACTGAAGTGTGTAGCACTGATATAGGATCTGGAGGCTCAGTGGGGGCGCATGGGAGGCTAACTGATGTCAGAACAAGTCACCTAATCAAACTGGAGGTCAATCGGAGGTGAAACAGTCAGTCTAGCCACAAATCATGGAGAATCGGAGCTAACTGAATGTAACTGAAGTGAATCTGCAGTGGTAGGTGAAAAAGTGCGCCCTTCTCTGGCAGTAGGTGAGAAGTGGGTGCCTTTAAGCTTAGGAGGGCTAAAACTCTGTGGTAAGTGGCTCCCGGGTGCTAGAAGAAGGTGGATAAGGTGCTGGAGGCATCAAACTGGTGACTGGGATGCATGCCTGTGCATGCAAAACCCTAGATTCTGCATATCCTGAAATAGATCATGCAGGATCCCGAAATAGATGATGTATCCCGAAATAGATGATGTGGATATCCGAACAAAATCAACCCCAGGATGACTCCACAGCAACTATCAGTCCTTCAGCAACTTATTGGACATATTCTCTAGGCCACCCAGTGGCCCATTTTTCCGTTGCACCCCCACCCAGTGGGACTACTCTGGACGACCCCTTAGCTTACTATCGCGGCCAATTGGCTCATTTTCATTCTATGGCTGAGGAGCTTCAGAGATCAAGTCTCCAATGAAGGGTTGAAGACTCGACGTTACCCCCTTACTGACCAATCCCAGGTTGCTCTTTATCTTTTAAGTCACCAGAATCATCCATGCAACACGTGACCACTTTTGAAATTGGTCAACCATCCATTCCTGTACATACGTCCACTAGACAGGAGACCAGTTCAGTACCTATCACAACCCAAACTATTGAAGGACAATAGTCCAACACACCTGTGACCACCACAGTTATGTCACCTGCTCCTCTTCCACCCCAAACTTCGAGGGGAGGATACTCTTTACCCCCTACCTTCTTTACAGGTAGTGGTAATCCTACGGTGAATAATCATCAACCAGTGTTAGGTCAACCTTTATTGAGTGGTCAACAAGTTGTTGTTGGGGGGAAATCCCCGTCTCTTAACCATAATACTGCAGCAGGAGTTCCCATCGGCCCTTCCATTGGAAATTCCTTACCTCTTGGACCTTCCACTATGGGACTATCCCATGTTGGGGGACCGTCCAACGTAATTCAACCTCCATCGAGTCAAGCATATCCAGGTCAACTTAATCCCAGAAATGTACCCTATGGGGTACCCTACCCTGAATATCCATACACTATATGGGGACAACAAAATGTTTTACAACATGGACCCCCACTTACAGTCCCTCAAGTCCCCCCACCCCCGTTTTGTCCACCCCCACCTCCCATTGGAGGCGGCGGGACCCTGCATAACTCCGAAGGAGACGAACATCTACCTTCTGTTGGAGGACCACCTCATTTTGGTCATCATGGTCCACCCCCCCTAGTGATGGTGGTGGAGGACCATCCCATCCCGGTGGTGGTGGTGGAGGACCAACCCCTCCTGGCGGTGGTGGTGGTGGAGGACCATCTCATCCCGATGGTGGTGGTGGAGTCCTGTTGGAGGGGACCCTTCGAGATCCCTAATTATCATTAGTTACTTATGTAATAGCATAGTTAAAGAAGCCATTGGAGCGGGTGCAGCTCCTCCAACCACATGTAAGATGTATAAATATACCTATCAAGATGAATATAACTAGTTGGATGCATTCGACTCATCTCTCTTGTCTTGATTATATCTCTGTGTATGTTTATACTCTCTTCTTGAATACAACAAGGACCATCCCATCCTCGTGGTGTTGGTGGAGGACCTTCTCATCCTGGTGGTAGTGGTGGTGGACCACCACCCTACTATGGTGGAGGTGGTGGAGGAGGCTATTACCCTTCCAGAGGCAGCGGTGGCCCACCACCCCCTCCCGGCGGAGGTGGTGGAGGCCCACCCTATTCTGTTCGTGGTAGTGAACCACCACCTCCTCCCAGCGGAGTCGGTGGCAGCCCATCCTACGTTGGTGGTGGTGGTGGACCCCCACCATTTGGAGGTGGCCCACCGCCTCCCAGCGGCGGAGGCGGGCCCCCACCTTATGGTAATGGGCCACCTTATTATGGTAATGGACCACCTTACTATGGTGGCGGAGCTACATTTGGTCCAGGCGGCTCATACCCCTATGGCCAGTTTCCTCCTAGAACACCCTATGGACAGTCGATACAAGGTCCCACTGGTCCTTACACACCTTATTAGTACTATCAATACCCGCAGTCTAATCCACAACTTCCCTTTTTGGCTACTTTGGATTTTTCTGACCTATCTTGCCTAACCAATGACCCCATCTACCACGTAACTGATTGGCCACCCATTCTAGTGAAACTTCCATCAGATATCCCAAAATTTGATGGCAAGCCGGGTGAGGATCCTAAAAACCATGTGATGACATACCACTTGTGGTGTTCATCCAACTCCTTGATGGATGACTCGATCCGTCTTAGGTTATTTCAACAGACTCTCACTGGTTTGGCTGCCAAGTGGTATATTGAACTACCACCCCATTCTTTTCTCGATTTTGGTTCTCTTGCTATGAATTTTTTGACTCATTTCTAGCTTCCTATACGGTATGAAACTGGTACAGATCTTTTAATCTTGCTTCGCCAAAATACCGCTACTCACATCTTAGATCATAAACATGAGTGGCGAAGGAGACGACGTCTCATTAAGGCTCATATTCTCGACCAAATCCTAGCGGACTGGTTTATGAAGTCCCTCATCCCAACCATAGCACGCAATGTTTCCATGGGAGGTGTTGTCACAAAGGAACATGCCATCGCTCGTGCCCATTTGTTAGAATTAGTTTATGCTTAGTCTAGCACGTTGTTTGACATTCTTCCTGATGCACCTAGTAAAACGTACGACCCCACGAAACCACCCAAGGGACCCCAAGTTGATGGCATCATTGGATCCCTTAACACCCAACCTTCTTCTCAAACTGTTGGTTCACCGAACCCCCAAGGTTCTTCCCCATCACCAACACAAGCTGGTCACAGCACCACCAAATCATCCAATCCTACTGTCACCGAAGAAGTGAATTCTGTTTTGTCAGCTTCACCTCAGAAGTATGGTGGTAAGAAAAAGAACAAAAGAAAACCTAAGAAATCTTCCACCCAGCAGGAACATAAGAGCACCCCTGATGACACCAAATAGAAAAGGAAGTTGAAGTATCCTTGTCTACTGTGTGGTGATGACCACTTTTCTAAAGAGTTCCCCCATAGAGACGAAGTTCAAAAGTTTCTTAAGGGAAAACCACACCCGCAATTCTCAACGATCCATTCCCTGCTCAAAATCAGCAATTGATCGCTCACACCTCTCCTTCCCAAGGAGAAGCATCCACCACCACACATGTCCTCATGGTAATGAGACCATCAACTTGAACACCCATTCCAGTTCGTATGACTCTGTTCCGACAAAGGAACCTGTTGGAAGTCTTACTGAAAAATCTTCCACTTTAATGCTTGACATCACTGTACCGGCTACTTTTCTTACCATCGAGAATCCGTCTTTTGAGTTAGTGTTGTGTCCCTCCAAGAGTAAGATTAGAAAATCAGTTTTCAATGCTAATGCTCGGGCTGCTCAAAACTACAACATTGTAGAGGACCTAGCACAAGCTCCTTGTGCTATGTCGACGCTAGAAGTCTTGCAAAACTGTCCTAATTAGCGCAAGAATCTCCTCGCTGCCATCGGTGCAGTTGACCCAGATTTGTCGAATGCCATCATGTTCCAGCTGGAGTACTTAAAACCGAGGCTCTCCCATCAGTTGGCATTTCACGTTGCCACAAACATTGCTGGGAAAATAATTCATCATACCATTTTGGATGAAGGATCTTCTACGTCAGTCATGTTGATCTTATGTTGGAGAGCCATTGGCTCTCCCGAGTTGAACCGTTCTCCTACCACTTTGAGAGCTTTCGACGAACGTGGCTTTCAGTCTCATGGATTTTTACAAGCTTTACCAGTTGAGCTAGGGGGAAAGACCGCAACCCTTAACATGGAAGTGGTTGCTGCCCCATTAGATTATAGCATTCTACTTGGTCGTAATTGGTTTTACGCCATGACTGCAGTCGCATCATTGATCCAGGTGGATATTGGTGGCCACCCACCTTTCCAACTGGCTCAAAACATATTTATGGCAACTTTGGTATTGTACTATTTTTCGCAGTTTTTTGGGTCCTGAACTTTTGGGGCCATTTTGAGGCTCTAAACGACCTTTTTTGGCAATTTGGGGGGCCAAATGGTTACCCCTAGCATTCATTTGGTCCTAGTCGAAAGTTGTAAATCTCGGATAGACCTTTCCAACGGGCTACCGAGCACCCCAAATGGAGATCGTATGCAAAAGTTACGACCTCAGGAAGTTGATGTAATAACTTACCCAAACGGGGTCCACCTGACTTTTGCCGCTTCATCTCCTAGGGTTAGGTTTTTGGATGTCTAGGGTTTTTGACATTCTTGTTTATTGTAAAATGCCTTGAGAGCCTCATTGTAACCATCTTCTTGCGAAATGAGTGCAGCCGTCACATCTCTTCTCAGAGATAAGCCGCCACCATTCCAGCAAGCTTGTTTTCCGCTGCATTTTACAGTTCTAGCTTATTTCCTTATTGAATAGAAAACCAGTTTTACTGCATCTCTGTTATTTTGTGTTAAGCATCTGATAATAATCTGTATTCATTTTGTTCTTCTCATAAAATCCGGATCAATCATCCATCTTTCGTATAGCACAATTCCCTCATCAAGGCCGAATTGTTACTGTCGATCAACTGGATTTCTGCACACCTAACATCGCTACTCACCCGAGTGATAACGTTCCTTCGATTGGAAAATCTTCGCCTCAATACGAGAACGTGGGGGTCGGCCTCCTTAAGGACTCATCCCTTATGGGCTTTTTTCCTACTTTGGATCCCCAAAATCATGCTACCACGGTGAACATGATTTCCTCGTAGATTTCATCTATCCCCAACTCCACTATTTCATGGCTTGTACCTGATGAAGCCACCACACACTTGATTGGAAACATTATGCCTCTGTCACCCGCTGAACTCACATACGAGGCTATCCAGTCACCACCGGAGGACCACTTGGATGTGGCCTCAACCTCCTATTCTCTACAGTGGACATGATCCGATCCTCTGCTATGGACGTTTCATTCTAATGAGTCGATTATGGAAATCATGAGTGCAGATGATCCTCGGTGGGAATACCTCGATCATCGTTCATCTTTCCTTCCCCTTTTGGATGTTGTGGAGAATAGCATTAGCACCATCTTTACACCAGATGTCTTTTCTGGCTCTCAATCCTTGATACTCACGTGTCAAACGGACTCCGAAGGAAACTTAGCCAACATTGAGCCTACCACTTCGATAGACATTTCGGTTACTCTTGGTGTAGTGGAACACATTCATTTAGGCCATAAGTGTTTCCCCGAATAAGTCATTTCTTGTACGGCCTTATTCAAGTGATTCCTATACATGTTCACTTCGACTTATGAGGAGATGCCTGGGATAGACCCCACCATTGTTTTACACGAGATTAAAACCTATCTTGATTTCAAACCTAACCACCAAAAGTTGCGACCGGTACACCTTAGAAGACTACGGCAATCAAGGCAGAGATTGAGAAACTCTTGTAGGTCAGCTTCATCTACCCTATCCCATTAACAAAGTGGGTCTCAAACGTTGTCCCTATTACTAAAAAGCAGGGTACCATTTGTGTCTGTGTCAATTATCGGGACCTCAATAAAGATTGTCCTAAGGACAACTACTCGACTCCCTTTATTGACCAGATTATCGACAATTGTGCCGGAAGTGTCATCTTTTCATTTGAGGATGGCTTTTCTAGATACAAGCAAATTGAGATCCACCTCGCCGACCAACACAAGACTGCATTCATCTTCCCTTGGGGAACATTTTCATATCGTAAAATTCCATTTGGCCTTACAAATGTTGGTGCCACATTCCAGCGAGCCATGTCGTATGCCTTCCACGATGTGAAGGACTTTGTGGAACCTTACTTGGATGATCTCCCTGCCCATTCAAAGCAGCATGAGTTCCACATAGATCATCTGATGGTCGTTTTCCTCAGATGCAGATGGTACAATATCCGTCTGAATCCTCATGAGTGTATTTTCTGTGTCGATTCTGGACACCTCTTAGGGTTTATCGTCTCGAAAGATGGTATTCGCATTGATCCCTTGAAGGTGGAAGCCATTGTTGCACTCCCATCTCTAACTAATATTACAGAACTTCAATGTCTATAATGACGAGTGACTTTTTTAAGATGTTTTGTCAGTAATTTCACATAAAAGACACAGGGCTACATGAGATTGATGAAGAAATACGTCTCATTCATCTGGGATGGCCAAGCTCAACAATATTTTGATAGTTTGAAACATGCCATCCCACATGCCCTTGTACTCCAACCGCCGAATTACTATCGAGATTACATTCTATACCTCGCCGCTTCTGACACCACTATCGCCATGGTTTTGGTATAAGAAGACTAGAACGCCCAAGAACATGTGATATACTACGCCAGTTAAGGTCTTATTGACGCCAAAACTCTCTATTCACATGTTGAGAAGCTCACTCTCGTGGCAGTCATCACCGTGCAGAAGTTTCGACATTACATTTTGCTCCACACCACCTCCATCATCGCCGATTCAAACCCCATGTACCACGTTCTGACTCGTCAAGTGCTTGGGGGCAAGTATTCATGTTGGATCGTGATACTTCAAGAATTTGATCTTCTTTTCGAAAAGGCTAAGTCTAAAAAGTCTTTGGTGTTTGTTGAGCTCATCTGTGACCTTCCCCATGCTGATGTAGAATCTGACCCCAATGACTCTTTTCCAGATGAGTCATTGTTTCTTATCAGTACGTCTGATCAGTGGTATGGAGATATCACTTTGTATCTTCAAAACCAATTTTTCAGCCCTCAATTGTCTTGCGACGATTGTCACCGAATATGCCACCATGCGAAGTATTATCTGATTATCAGTGATACTTTGTACCACCGTGGCATCGATTCTATTCTTCGACGTTGTCTGACTCATGAAGAGGCTGAACACGTCCTAAATGACTGTCACACTAGGGCTTGTGGTGATCATCTCTCTGGGATGGATACAGCCCAGAAAATTTTGCGCGCGGGATATTATTGGTTGTCTATCTTCAAAGATTGTATTGAAGCCATAAAAAAATGTCCTCCATGTCAACATTTTCATATGAAAAAGCACACCCATCCCTCCCCGTTATACCCGATTATTGTCGTTGGCCCCTTTGCTAAATGGGGCATCGACTTCATGCATTGTAATCCTACCTTGGTTGGGGGCCATAGTTATGTCGATGTAGCTGTGGACTACTTTACAAAGTGGGCCAAGGCAATGCCTACATATACAAACGACGGCAAGACCGTTGCACTCTTCATGTTTAATCATGTAATAGCGTGGTTTGGAGTTCCTCAAGCGATAGTTACGAACCATGGTTCTCGCTTTATGAACCACATGGTTGACGAGTTGAGCGATAGATTGGGTTTTCACCATGAAAACTAAACACCCTACTACCCACAATCCAATGGACAGGTCGAGGCCATTAACAAGGCCTTGAAAACTATGGTCCAGTGTATGGTGGGTACGTACAAGTCCAACTGGCATAATATGCTCTTCTCCGCACTATGGGATTATCGAACTTCCATTAAAACCGCCACTGGATTTACTCCCTTCAAAATAGTGTATGGATTGGAGGTGGTCCTTCCTATTGAGTGCGGGATTCTGTCCCTCAAGCTTGCTATCGAACTTCTCCCCAACACTACTGCCGAGGAAGAACACTTCCTCTACCTAGCTAAGCTCAACGAGACTCGCTGATATGCCGCTCTTGCCAACGAGGCTCATAAGAGACACATCAAATCGCAGTATGACAAGTTGGTAGAACTTCGTGCCTACAGCGAAAGAGATTTGGTCCTCACATACAACCAAAAACATGATATGCTGGGGGCAGGAAAGTTTGATTCCATGTGGCATGGACCTTACGTAGTGAAATGCGTCTTAGAGAAGGGAGCTTATGAGCTTGAAAACTATGATGGGATATCTTTAGGTGAGCCTCGCAATGGGCTCTACCTGAAGAGGTACTATGCCTGAGTGTTTCATGCATGAGTACTTTTGTATATACTATACATGGCGTGTGTGTGTTTTTTGTGTGGTGTGACGCTTTGATTTTTGCATGCTTAGATCTTGTTTTGTTTCTTATACCATGTTTTGTCTGTGTCTGCAGATGGCAACTAGCTATGGATTCATGGATGATGCTAGCCGCCATACCTGCAACCTTGATTCCGCATCCTGGGTACTCTATTTACCTACCAACGAGCTCATTATCTCAGGAGGAATGTGTCTAGGTTCCACGACCAACAATGCTGCAGAGTATCTAGCAGTCATTGGAACCCTAACTAACTCTATTTCTTTGGGTATGGACCATGTTGCCATCCACTTGGATTCTCAACTTGTGGTGTCTCATCTTAACCAAGTCTACATCATCCGCGATCCTACCTTACTCTGTCTCTATAGACGATTCTATCTTCTGGAAAGGTCCTTCGAGTCCATTCAGTACTTGCACATTCCATGAGATGTGAACACAGTTGCCAACTCTATGGCCAACTTCATCTTAGATTGGTACATTGCACACACATAAGCATATTCATGAACTGTTAAAAGTAGGCATAACATGTAAATAACTCATTTTATAAGAAAAACACATAAACAAGATCACATCATTCATCCATTTTAAAAACATGTATAAAACTGCCATAAATGTCTGTATATATATATATATATATATATCATCATAAAAGTAGTGCCGGTACAAAATCTAAAGCACGACGGCTTTCAGTGAGTCTATACAAAAATATGAAGCCTCGTAGCTTTCAGCAGTATAAAATCTGAGGCCTCTAAGCTCTCAATACATACATAATAACAACATGAGGCCTAACTCCTGGACTGTACACCCCTAGGTCTAGCATCTCTAGCCTACTCAGTATGGAAGCAGTCAATTGCTCTTGCGAACCTGCGAAGAAGCGCATTGAAGTGCAAAGATTCTCCTACCATATATCCCTGCATAGGCTGTGGCAACTCATCCACCAACGGCTCTGGAACGTTTAACGTCAACCCGCTTAGGTTCACGTAGACATCCTCCATCTCTACGACGGAAACATGTACGACTAGAGCCATGAATACTCCCTCTCCTCTCTCTCTCCTCGCAAGAAGAGAGACTCCCACTAGTCGTGGCCCACATCTGCACACACATGTTGTTAACTTGTCAACACTATAACAAAAAAATCATAAATATACAAAACTAAAAAAGTACAAGGGTTTTTGTTCTCACCTATGTCTCCCCATACTGCTCCCTCGGGCAGTGCCAAGTCTGGGTCATCTCTGTAATCCGTACCACTGTACAGGTAGTCCTCTACCATGAGCAACTGGCCCTCTAGCTAGGTGAAGAACTCAGGACCATATCCGATGATGGGGCCCCCACCATGGCGGGCCATCACCTCGGTCCATCTACCCATGTGAGTATCCTTAGGATCTATATCATCCAATGGTACCTACGGGCACAAGAGGGGAACCTGCTCCAATAGAAACAAGATCACTATCAACCCATATCCGAACTGTTTGAGCTCCCCACGCCGACATTTGGTCAGCTGAGCTCGAATGTTCACGAGAAGTCCCTTGCACCAGTTGAAGATCTTCAGAGACATGCAGTCCTCCGCATATAGCATATGAGACCTGGTAGGTAAGTGAGGAGCTTGAATCCCCACTATCCTCGTGATGGTAAAAAGTATGGCACTTAGTAGAAGTTCCTGTACTTCTTTGATGGGAATCTTCCCACTAGAAGCATGGGATTGAGGAGTACAATGTTGTAGGATCATGTCATCCACAGTCTGATCACTTCCTCATGATCCGGTGAGAGCTACGTTGTCCCCCCTCCGGGACAATCCAATCAAAAAGTAGTTGTCCTCGATATCCATAGTAAGTGATGAGTCCAAGTTATAGGTATCTGATAGCCTTTTTCCCCACAGTAAATCACAAGAAAGGGTGGAGAAATACACTTGTTTTGTGGGAGAAATGATTTACCTTGATTATTTATTAAAGTTGTTTTAAAGATTATTCTTGTATGTTGAATGCGTGTTCAATAAACTAATTATGTGAAAATCGAGTATGATTGAGAAGGTTCAGGTACACTAAGGGACAAACACACAAATCAAGCAGAGGACTGAAAGATCATGCAAAGCTCAGCACCTTTTTCCTGATTTGTAGAGAGAACACCTGTTCAAACAAAATCAGCAATTAGACATATAGTTAGGTTAATCATTAGAGGTATATATATACGGACCTCTTGGCTAGCGAGAGGATCCTGTTGCCATTTTTTAGAACCAATGTTTTACGTTTTTAGACTGTCGATATAATTTGAGTTACAGACTTTTGTTAAAAATATGAAGTTGCTATTTTGAATAAAGACTTGATGTTGCTTTCAATTCGGCGTATATAAGTTTTCTCCACTCCCGAGTATGGGTTGGAGAGGGCCCCTCCAACATGTAAGTCAGGAGATCTTACTGTTCAGGTATTTTTCACTATGTGCTTTACATTGACTGAATCTATATTGCGTATGAAAGCATTTTAATAGTGCGAATAGTACGATTTGATTTCTGTAGTAAAGTGACCAGTCTAATTCCGTAGTAGTTTATAACGCATTCTATAGTTTGGTAACGTTGTTTCCGTAGTCCTGTAGCATCATTCTGCCAAGACATAATTTAATACTTATTTCCCTGTGTACTTGCATTGCTTATGAAATAGTGATCCAGATCTTAAAGCTTATGCACTCTCTCATTATTATGGTTGCTCATAAAGATTGCTTACTTTCAAATACTGTGGTTAATTAATGATATTCACTTCTTAAGGTTTTGATTAATTCATAATATTAGATAATGGCATTCTGAACTTGGTTTTGGAAATTGAATAGGTTAGACCAGACTTCTAGTTTTATGCATTCGATTTACAGTAATTGCTTCTTAGATTAAAGATCCAGCTTTCACTATTTTAGAATAGATCTGATACGTTTTTAGCATTCAATTTCATAGTATAAATTCAAGTCAATTCTTAGGAACATATTTACTGTTTTCAACATTTAAATTCCTTAAATAGATTTACTGTTTTCAGTATTTGAACTTCTTAGCATAGGTATTTTTCATCATAGATTAGGCAATCCTTTCCCAGGTTATTCGATTTATTTTAAGCAAACCCTTAAACATTGATACCAACAACCAACCACGACAAAGAATATCCTATAAGAGAACATATAGTGCCTGAACCTCTGAAGTTTGTACATCCCCCGTGTTGATAATTAAAGTAGGCTCCTAGTCTAGCTACCCTCATTATGCATCCATTCTAAGAGATTGTCACTTTTTGGTGCCGTTGCCGGGGAGGTGCTAAGTCTTTTAGGAGACATCTTCAAAAACAAAAACAAAAAAGAAAAAGAAAAATCACATAAAAAAAAACATAAATATTTTACCAATGAATGCCTCGTCAGCAAATGGATAGGTTTGGATGCTTTCTGCCTAGGCATCCACTGAGCAACAACGGTGACAACAGTTTTGACCACTCTCATTTTGAATTCCTAAACTCTAAAAATGAAACTGATTCCACATACGATCCAAATAGAGACAACTTCTCTACTAGTTCCAGCTCAAACACCACCATGAAAGACCAAGAAGAGGAACCTAGGGAGCTATTCACCTTTCCCATTAGCATACCTCTTGGAGATGCTAGGATGAAGAATATCAACCCTAACAATCTTCCAAACTTCCATGGATTGACTTCTGAAGATCCTAACACATTCCTGTTTGAGTTTGAGGTAGTTTGCAGATCCTTTGATTACACTACGAATGCACAAAAGCTGAGACTCTTTCCCTCCACAATGAAAGATTTATCACTTAGGTGGTTCATGAGTTTAGAAGGAAATAGTATTTTCAGCTGGGACCAAATGAAACAAGCGTTTCTAGAAAAATATAGGGACTACTACAAAGCAAAGGATACAAGGGACGAAATATTTAGGATGCAGTAAGGAGACCGTGAATCCTTAGAATACTATTCCCAACATTTTCAGCTCAGCTACAAACGAGCTAACCATTGCACCCTAGACACTGCAGTGCTGAAACTTGTCCTTCTTAGAGGTATCAAAGAAGAGAATTTTGAGATCTTAAATCTCTCGGAAGATGGAGACATATTTCAGAAAACTTATGACAAGATACTACGGATCTTCAAAAACCATTCTAGGTCTAGGAAAAGCAAAAATGGGACAAGAGATACACATCTATCCATAGGATCGTCATCATCCGTAGGACCAAATATTACAAAATATGATTTAGGAAACCTGTTAGATGACATGAAGACTGACATATTACAATCTATGGCCATGCAACTTGATGCACTTCAAATAAAAAAGAAGTAGGATGAAATTACCCAAGTCTTGGCAGTATTTTGTCCTCATTGTAGAAGAAACATGAGAAGGGGCAGTGCACATTAAACACCATAGACATATGTGGTCTCTACACTGACAACCACTCCACTGATAAATATCCCCTCTTACCATCATATAAGGCTGCTATTCAAGATCCCACGACTGAAGGAGCAATAGAACAACTCTATTTTATAAATCAAAGGAGGAGTAATTTTGTTAGACCATACCAACCTAGCAGTCAAGCCTACTATAATCACGGCCAGCAAAATTGGAACTCTGCACCAAATCCATGGCAAGCACATCCAAATAAAAATCAATGGAAGGAAAATCAACATACTTATCAGCAAAATCATCAAACTTATCAATCACCCTATCAACAATCTTATTACCCACCGTCTTACCCTCCATACCCCCCACCTTTTCCTTTATCAAACATGAATTATGCAAATCAATACCCCCATCGATCAAATTGGACAGCCCCATTACAACAGCCACTTATTATGCCGCCTCTATAGAATCAACCACCCCCTATAGCCCCACCAATTCCATCCCAACCCATCCCAAACCCTAATAATAACAGACCTGCACAGCAGCAATAGACCTATAATGTTGAAATCACATAATTCCCTACCTATGTAGTAGACACCATGGAAATAAATGAAATAAACCTTAGGTCTGGGAAAACGTTACAAAATACAACCACACAGGATATTCAAGAACTTGAAGCTCAAGAACAAACAACAAAACCCAATATTCAACATAAGGATGAATCAAACCCTCAGGAGGAAGAAACTCAACCACTCACATGAAACAGAAACCCTCCATTTCCAGAGAAACTTGTATGAAGTACAAAGGAAGAAGAAGAAAATGCAATATTAAATGAATTGAAGCACATAAACATCTAAATCCCGATTTTACAATCCATAAGGGATGTGCCCATTTGTAACAAATTTATTACAAAAAATTGTTTGAAGAAACCTAGGAAGAGGAAGCGTGACCCACCAACCATAAATGTGGTGGGACAATTAACTGATTTAATGCTGGGTATTATTATTAACCCTAAATATCTTGATGCCAGCAGTCCTGTAGTAAACGTCACCATAAATAACAGACAAATAAATAGAATCTTAATCAATTTGGGAGCTGCTATCAACGTGATGACTAAGGAAACCATGATATACCTAGGAATACAATCAATGGTCAGACCAACAACTACAGTACTCTAGCTAGTTGACACATCCACTGTGAAACCTGAAGGGATGCTCGAAGACATTATGATCAATATCGAATCCTGGGAATACCCAGCTGATTTCATAGTCATCAAAGTAAAAAAGTAAACTTAGTGGTTATCCAATCATACTAGGTAGACCTCGGTTAGCAACTGCAGATGCTTACATAGGTTGCAGATCAGGAAACATGACTATAACCAGTGGACATGCCAGGATCAAAATCACTATTTACCCACCAGTAAGGAAATCTTCAGATTTAGAATATCAAAATTGGACTGATGATTATAGCGACACACCAAATCAAAACCTACGACCTGTCTTAACAATTGATGCTACTCTATCATTAAAAGCAATAGATGAAGATGGTCATATAGATAGATTCATACAAAATGCATATTCTAACAGTGATGGTCTTCAGAGATTTTTTGACATAGATCAGCAACAAGAAGGAAAAAGTTCAAACCAGAAATTAAATAAAATCTGGGCAGAAGCGCTATCTCTGGAAGAACAATCACAAAAAGCAACGATAGTGGAAATTATGCCTGGAAAGACAGTCAACATTAATTCCAATCTCAAGCCAGAGCAAGAAGCACAATTAATGAAAGTACTATCAGAAAAAAATAAATCTTTTGCATGGACATATGCAGACATGAAAGGTATACATCCTGATATCTGCAAACATTACATTTACATCAAAGAAGGGTCTATTCCTATCAGGCAACCACAAAGAAGGTTGAACCTAGCCTTAAAGGACATTGTCAAAGTAGAACTATAAAATTTATTGGATGTTGGTTCATATATCCCATCTCTGACAGCGAATGGGTCTCACCATTGTTTATAGTCCCTAAAAAAGGAGGCAAATAGAGAATTTGTGTGGACTATAGAGAGCTAAATAAAGCAACCAAGAAATATCACTTTCCACTCCCATTTATCGATCAGGTGCTGGACACACTAGATGGGAATAAGTATTTCTCATGTTTGGATGGCTTCAGTGGGTACAACCAAATCTTAATACACCCAGCTGATCAAGATAAGACAACGTTTACATGCCCCTGGGGTACTTATCCATACAGAGTACTACCATTTGGGTTATGAATGCTCTAGCAATGTTCCAAAGGGCCATACTAAGTATATTCTCTGATTTCGTAAATGATCAAATGGAAGTCTTCATGGATGACTTCACACCCTATGGAAAAAATTTGATCAAGCATTGAACCATCTTGAATTGGTATTCAAAAAATGTATTGAGATGAGCCTATGTTTGAGCAATGACAAATGCAGAATGTTAATGGAAGAAAGCATCGTTCTAGGGCATCATATATCATAGAGGGGGATAGAGGTTGATCAAGCAAAAGTTTCAGTAATCAAAATGCTGCCACCACCTATTAAGCAAAGGGATGTGAGAAGTTTCCTTGGACAAACAGGGTACTACAGAAATTTATTTAAAATTATAGAAGGATTGCTGCACCAATGTTTTCCCTTCTCACAAAAGACATTGAGTTCATATGGACAAACCATTGCATGACAGCATTTGATAACCTTAAGAAGAAAAAAAATTACAGCTCTAGTAATCCAAGGACCAAACTGGGCACTTCCATTCCACATCCACTTAGATGCATTAGATAAGGAAATCAGGTCCGTCCTTGGACAAGAAAAAGAGAAGAATCCCTATGCAATATATTATTTTTGTAAAAATTTGTCAGGGGAAGAATTAAATTATACTGTCACCGAGAAGGAAGTTTTGGCAGTCATAAATGCCATTAATAAATTCAGGCACTATATCATAGGTTACCAAGTTTTTGCTCATACAGACCATTCAGCCATAAGGTATCTCATGAACAAACCCAACACAAGTGTTCGAGTCATTAGATGGCTACTACTCCTCCAAGAATTTGACATCACTATTTTAGATAAGCCAGGAAAACACAATGTGGTGGCCGACTTTCTATCTAGGCTCACACATGGACAAGACAGTGAAGTGATCAATGACATTTTTCCAGATGAGCACCTTTTTGCCATATCCACAAGAAGCCCATGGTTTGCTGACATAGAAAACTATTTAGTGTCTGGCAAGTTTCCAGAACATTACAGTTACAAAGAAAAGACTGAAGCAATAAGGCAAAGTGCCAAATACACATGGATAGAGGGCATGCTCTTCAAACAAGGACAAGATCAAATACTCAAAAGGTGCATTAGAGAATATGAAATGCATGACATGATGCATGCCACTCACAATGAACCATGTGGAGGACACTATGCTGCAAAGAGGACAACCTATAAAATTTTGCAAACATGGTACTATTGGCCAACACTCCACAAAGATGCTTATGAATATGTTTCACATTGTGATTACTTCCAAAGGATGGGGAATCCAACAAAAAAAGAAATGCCATTCCATCCACAAATCTCCTTGGAGGCATTCGAAAAACAAGGTTTTGATTTCATTGGTCCAATAAACCCATAGTCAAATCAGAAGAGCTACATCCTAGTATGCACTGACTACCTCACAAAGTGGACTGAGGTAGCAGCACTTGCTGCAGCCAATGAAACCAACATGGCAAAATTCTTCACTGAGCAGATCTTTCATAGGTTTGGAGTACCAAGAGAACTAGTTTCTAATCAAGGCCCACAATTTACATCAAATTTGATAGAAGACTTGCTCAAAAGAAACAATGTCAAGCACAGACAGTCCTCCTCCTATCACCCTCAAGCAAATGGTCAAGCTGAGGTAACCAATAGAGAATTAGAGAGGATCTTGACAAAGACTGTCCAACTCCACAAAAGAGATTGGGTTGACAGACTAAGTGAGGTAGTTTGGGCCTATAATACCACATGGAAGACAACAACAGGATTCACACCTTATAAACTAGTATA
The DNA here is from genome assembly GCA_027924585.1 of Larix kaempferi. NCBI lineage: Eukaryota > Viridiplantae > Streptophyta > Pinopsida > Pinales > Pinaceae > Larix > Larix kaempferi. The sequence goes on from BSBM01000036.1 coordinate 7,293,478, forward strand.
TGGAAAGAAAGTCATGCTACCAATTGAATTTGAAATAAAGACATTAAGAATTGCAGTAGATTTAAATATGGAACTATCAAAGATACAACAAGAACGCATGCTACGATTGAATCAACTGGATGAGCAACGCCAACAAGCACTTTCCCATACTGAAATCATCCAACAACAAAGGAAGAAGTGGCATGACAAACACCTAAAGGATAAAAATTTCAAGGAAGGTGACTGGTGTTAACACCTAAAAAGTGCTCACTAGCTCATTCCCTTACTCACATGACCCATTTGTCCACTTTTCCACCATCTGAGCCTCTGAAACCAACAAAAGGTCACCAAAAGACCTTAGTACACCCCTTTTTCCATTAAAAAAGATTATTTTTCCAAGAAAATCATAAAAAACCCTCAAAAAGGGTCCAAATTCCCAAAAATATTAAAAAGGGAATTAAAATATTATTTTTATTCAAAAAAGGAAAAAGGAGGGAAAAGTACCTAAACCATGTTGGTCAATACCATTTGGTTTCCACAAAACCACAAATGGTATTTCCCACCACCAAAACCTATAAAAAGGTGGTAGGGGCTCCTCATTTCACATCCATCCATTATCTCATCCTTATGCTGCTGAAATCTCCCCTGAGCATTTTAGCCATTGCAAACCACATTGGAGAAGAGACCATTGGAGATTGGAAGTTGCTCATCCTTGGAGCTATTCAACCTCACCATTAGAGGTATTGATTCCGCAAGCACTTGCTTGCCCCATCCTTTCAATACAAATTCTTTATTTTATATGTTCTTGTTCTTGATCTTAAATTATTTTTGTTATTTGCTTAATATCTTTGCTTAGATCCATGAATAGTCTTGTTTAATTAGTTTATTGTTATTTATTTACATTGAAACTGCTGCTACTAGTTAGCAGGTGCCCATAGCACTAAGCCTGGTTGCAAAACCGGGCCAACAACTGGGCACTACTCTATGACTCCAAGTTTCACACATTCAAGGGAAATCTAACAACCAGATGGCTGGGACCTTACATAATTCAAAAGATCTATGAAAATGGAGTTGTAAGGATCATTACAATTAATGAAGAAGAATTTCCCATGATAGTAAATGGACATCGACTCAAACCTTACAAGAAGCCACAGTCAAAGGAGGAGTTTACACAGGTACTCTACCAACAACAATTGATGTTGATAGAGAACATAGAAGACCATTGAAATCCAGTTCATCGAGAAAATAAAAATAAAAATGAAAAAAAAAAAAAAAAAATAATGAAAGAAAATTGAATAAAGGTATGAAAAAAGAAGAGAAAAAAAAAAGAAAAAAGAAAAAAGAAAAAATGAATGAAAAAAGAAAAAAAAATCTCAAATAAAGATCAGACATGGTGAATTCAGATAAGCACAGGTAAAATTGCAGGGCATCATACAGTCCCACGCAAAAGAGAGCCAGATATCAAGCAATTGTATTCAAGTCAATCAACAGAAATATCAATCACTACAAAAATGAGGAAGGGGGATGAGCAAAATGCCAAATAATAAACTACATAAACGATAAAGTAAAATTGCAGGGCATCATACATCCACACGAAGAAACAACATGCAAAATGCAATCAATTAATAATCAAGTGAGGCAGTCATATATTAAAGTAAGCAACAAAGATATTCAATCAAGCGAGCATGCTAATATTCAAAAATTTGCTACTATTCAAGCGATTCTGTCATCAGAATACAAGTGAGCCAACAATCTTATCAAGTGAGCCCGATAATATCAACCATTAAAGCAACCAAGCGAGCCAACCACGTATTCCAAAGAAGACAACGAAGGTATCAACTACTACAAAATTCATATACAGCAAACAAGCTATTCAATCACATGTGCAATATCTTCACGCACACCTGCCATCTATTCAAAAGAGTTAGCCTAGATTAACCCAATACAAGAAGCATCTGAAAACCAATGCAAAAGCATCAGCACAAAGTCAAATCATAAGATGGCACAAAGTTCAAAAGAAGCCAATACAGCAAATTCAAACAAACATAGGAAAAAAGCAGCAAGCACACGTAACTACTGAGATGCAAAAATTTACTACAGACATTGCCAAACCTACTACAGAATCCGCCACACATAAAAATCGTGCCAGATCATCAACTCAAGTATGCTAAAACATTACAAGGTAATCTCTAAACATCTTTGTTTTATTTTTAAGGCCAAATCCTTATCCTGCAAGACATTTGTTTTCTGAAGCTGAGGATAGCTTCAATCTTCATTCGGCGGCACGATTCAGTTCAGAATGACCTCAAGAAATCATGATTGCTACCTAAGTCATATCAGCCTCAATAAATCATGATTACTACCTTTGCCATGTTAGCAAATGATAAACCCACATCTAGCCGCCATACTTCCAAATAATCAGAGCAAATGGGGCAAGATACGATCATGAAATGAGAAGAAGGGCTCGATCATGCAGCAAGTACAAACAAATGTTAATGAGGATAAGTGTGGAAAGGTAGTTAAGTAAGTCTGCATAATCTTCCAAAAAGCCAGTTTTTCATATATGAAACCTCTTAGAACTTTTCAGAAGCAAGGAACTGGAAGTTAGTTTGGTCACGCAGCCAACAATCCATCCCTCAAACCTGTAATCAACCTCGACCATTTGGGGAAAGATAGCCATGCTCCAAGTGCCGGTTTATTGTTGTAGTAAGGGATTTCAAGATGACAAAAGGTTTCAAGAAAAGCAAACCAGAGGAACACAACATTATTTATCAAAACCCATGAATCCCGCCAATCATTCACAATGCCGGCTAGGTGCCTTTCATCTTAGGATTGAAAGGATACAATGCAGGGGTGGCTCTGGAGTTTGCAAGAAATTTAAAGCATATCAAGGACGATCAGTTCATCACCCGAGTGAAGGGGTTATGTGTAAGGTTGGATGACAAATCAATTGCCAAATTCACTGGTCTAGCAAGGGGTTTGCATTGGAGCAGAGACGTCCGGGAGGAAAACCATGAAGCAAAGGAAGCATTTTTCGAGTAAGGAGAGGTCTACAACGAAGATAAAAATGGAGTCAAAAGACTCTCCATGCCAGCACCATGGGATGAAATGGTTGCAATCGTCCAGAAATACATTACATGCACTGGTAGGTTAAGTTATGCCCCCATTTTTCATTTTTGAATTCTAGAACTATTGAGGCACAGGGCCCATATTCCACCGAACAACAACATTAGTATTCCATACTACCTGCTCCTATATCTGGAAGAAATGAGCAAGAAGGTGATTAAAAGAAAGGAGGATGCTTTAGCCCATCATGGGCTGATCAAATTAATCGTTTGTGAGGAATTAAAAGTGCAGATCCCAGAGCTTTCTTGGGAAGAATTCTTGTTGGTATCTGCTGAGTACTTTCAAATAATGAAGGGTACACCCACAGTTGACATACCCCTACCTCCTGGATCAAAGAGAAAAACTGCCTCTACATCAAGGACTAAGAGGAAAATCGACCTGGACAGCATGGATGATATCCTGGTGAAGATAAAACATTCATGAGATGACTCCCCCAAGACGAAACCAAGGATTTATACCAGTAATCAAGGGCCGAAGAGACGAAGTAAAAGATTCACACAAACCTCCAGAATGAAAATTACCAAGGAAGAGGAAAGGGAACCCAACCCCCTCGTTCAAAATGTTTCTGATGAGGACGATGATCTTTGGGTAGATCAGGAAGATCCCACCACACCAGAAGAGCTGTATGAACAACAAGAGAAGGATGCGGAAGAGGAGCAGGATGAACAAGAACAATAGGACGAACAAGAAGAACAGGATGAACAAGAAGAATAGGATGCATAAGAAGAGCAGAATGCATAATAAGAGAAAGACAACTTCCAGGGGAACCCTCCTGAGCACAATGAAATCCCTGGGTCGTCAACTAACTCATTGAGGCACAGGAAGAACTGGAAAATCTCAGAAAGGAGCTGTGTTGTTGCAGCAACATCTCCCCCAATTCTTTTGTACATATTGGGGCCCCTCCTTTAGTATTTGTTTAGGAAGGATGCCTCAAGGGGCCATTCCCAGCTTTTAACTTTGTTTTCCAACGGAAAACCTTGCCATAAACCTTTTCGAATTTCTTCCGTAGGACAGAAAAGGAACTTAGAAAATTTTCCCAAAATTTCGGAGCCTTTTAAACTATCTCCCCGTAGTTTTGTTTCTTTTGAGCTTTCAACCGAAGGGCAGAAGCCTGTGTTTAAATTCCCGAAAGAAGACTTAGAAAAATTTTCGTTGAAAGTTGCGGAAGCCATTGGACAATCCTGTCCGAAACGGTGGAGTTCTTTGTTAAAACCTTCCGCAAGCGCGGAGGGAATCAGGTTTTCCTCCCGAAATGCGGAAGCCTTTGTTTAAGCCTTCTGAAAAGGAGCTTAGAAACTCTTCTTTGAAAATTTGTGGAACAGAGGAAAGAAACCCCGCGGAAACATTCGGCTTTTGCTCCTGAAACGGCGGGAGACCTTCACATAAGCCTTCCGAAAAGGACTTAGTTTTTTTGAAAGTTTGCGAAACAAACTCTACGGAACCTTTCAGCTTTGTCTCCCGAAATTGCGGGATCTTTCGGGCTATCCTCCTGTCGTAGCAGAAGTCGCTTGATTAAGCCTCTCGAAAAGAACTTGGAATTTTTTCCCCAAAAGGTTGCGGAAGAATTCAAGGAAATCGCGGAAGAATTCAAGAATTACTCCCTACACGGCGGGCGCCATTCGCTGAAACTATCCGGAACTCTGAAGCAGACTTAGAAACTTCATTTTGAAATTTTGCGGAGCCTTTGGACCTTCCATCCCAAAACTGCGGGAACGCTCGCCATAAGCCTCCCGAAACGCTTCGAAATTATTTGTTGAAAAAATCGTGGAAACATTTTTCGATATCTTCCGAAACAGTGGAAGCAAATCACGATATATTTCTGCAACGTCAGAAACGAGCGCGGCCAAAACTTAGAAATTTTCTCGAAATTCGTGAGAACCTTTTGCGGAAGCACTGGCGGAAGTCTTTCGAAACTGCGGAAGCCACTTATGAAAGCTTTCCGCAGTTTCGGGAGCCTTCACGTTTTCATCCTGAAGAGGCCGCCGAAAGAACCTAATCGTCCGCGTTCCAACTTGCGGAAGCAATTCACCAACCTTTTCCGAAACAGCGGAAGCTTCCGCGTTATCCTTCCGAAGGGCTTGAACTTTGCGGAACGTCTTGGTGCGGGAACCTTTTGCGGGAGCCATTCGCCATTACCTCCCGAAACGGTGAAAGCGTTCGCTATCTCCTTCCGCAATGGCAGGTGAAGTTCACGATTTTGTCCCACTGGTGGCGGTTACGTGCGCAAACCGAGACGGTTCGATTTGACGCCAACGTAAGATACATTTAAAACCTGTTTTAATATGCCACCAACTGTATTAAAGTCCCACACGTGTTAGACTTATTTAAATATACGGTGTGGACTCGAACCGACCCCATTGCTGTTTGTATCGATTAAACCATTGTTGGACGCCACGCGACCGTTCCAGCTTAGATTGCTCGACCACGTTCATGGCCACCTCATCCAGCCATCTTCACGGTGCCAGATAGGAGGTTTTAACCGTTAAATTTGCATTCCACGCGTCAGATTACCTTTGGATGGTCTTTTTTTAAAGACAATAGGAATTGGTTGGATTTTGACGGGCAAAATGCCCGTCATGGGCTATTTTTCCCGTCAAACGGTTTTAAATCGCATTTTTTCCCATCAAATTCGGCTTAAATTGCATATTCCCTAGCATGTGAAACCAAGGAACTGTAAAACGTTGCTTATTATGAAAAAATGTCATATTATCTTTGCCCTTCTATTTTTTGAAAGCGGTATAAACCGACAATTGGTCAGACATATCGTAGTTTCGTTCTTAAGCCCCGAGGCCCCGTGGGTTTCGCATTCCACTAAAAGACAAGCCAAAAGAAGCTATGGACGCCCGAGCCTTCTTCGTCAGCCTTTCTCCGGGCTCCGTCACCCTTGATCAAACCAAAACCCACCACAGAACACCTCGTCAGGTGGTTCAGATCGCAAAGGCGGTCGGAGTCATCGCCTATTCGAAAATATGAAAACGGTTCCTTTTCGTCACAGGGTTATTTCACCCCAGACTTCCCCTCCACTAGCCTTTTCAAACACAATGACGAAGATCACCATTTCCCCCAGGGCTATCCTGAGAGCGGATTGTTTCGCGACATACCTATCCTCTCAGGAGCACCCCAAAATCATCCCTTTAAAAGATTCAAATGTTTCAATTTATGTTTCATGTTGAAATAGTGTATTTTTCTTCCTAAACATACAGCTTCATTGTACTTATCTCATTGACATATTAAAACAATGATGCTCTCTGTTAAAATCTCACAGTATGTTGCTCAATATCATGATGACTTGTATATGGGTGCTATCAGGGATAAATCAAAATGCCGAAAGTTGGTAAGAAGAAGGCTAAAATGACAGAAAAGAAGCCTACGCCACTTAAAACTGAGACATCACTCCAAGATACTAGGTGCACCACTAGTGTTCCTCCAAAAATCAGATGGGGTGACATTTACAGGATGATCCGAGGCCAGGATGTCCCGGACATGTTGTTAGAAGAGGGGCCAATTTATCTAAATATCAAAGCCTCAGGCATAACCAGAGTTGCTACCCGCCCTGAACTATTCCCCTGTGCTGAAGTGATCGGATGGATACTCCAACATGCCGATGCTGAAGGAAGAGTGATAAATGACAGCGGGAAAGTGGCCATTGCCTCATTTCAACCCGCATATCTTGCGGCAGCCTACAAATTTCCCCGTGTCCAACAATCTCTGACTGATGAATGGCTGAGCCAGATGAACAACGTCGAGATGGCCAAGAAGCTACTAATGGCAGGCAAACATTTGAGAAAGAAAGGAAATGAGGAATATGACGTACAGAATTTGAGATCTCCTTTCAGATTGATCGCTTTGATGCTGTGCAGAATCTTCGGCATGCCCGATGGCACCATGTATAAGATTTAGTGGGTCCCTATTATCCACTTCGTAGCATTTAAGGGAACTATGTTTGACTGGGCCACTATCCTGTCAGATAGTCTGGCCTCAATGATAGTAGCTGCAAGGGAAGGACTAGCCTTGAAGAAGGCTGAATTTTTCATGTCCTCATATCTGATTGATTGTATTTTAGCCAAAATGGACTTCCCCAAATTGGGCTGTACATGGGATAAGGCCACCACCCCGGTCTATATCGCTTTCAAGATGTTGTGGGATTAGAATTACAAGCCCAGCTACAAACTCATCTGTGAGGGGTTCATCATGCCCCTATATGAGAAGTTATTCAAGGAGGAGCCCAATTGCATGTCAGAGAACGCTGTGTAAGTCCTTGAGAATTACGGGGATTTTTACTTTTCAGAGCAAGGCACCTACCTAAGAATGTTTGGAGGGACTAATCCCCCATACATTTTGCCGCAGTATGCCACAGATTATGTGGTCCTCAAAGAAGCAGTAAGACAAATCTTCCTGGATGGAATTGGAGCAATGCTCCACAAACAGCATAAGGCTTCCTTTCCCCCTCTACCTTTCTGCATAGGTGCTTACAAGTTCTCGGGGGTTGCTTCGGACGATGAATTTGTTCAAGAGATGAAAGCCTTCCACTTCGGTGAGGTAATCTTCCACAGGAATGACAGGAAGGGAAAATTTGCTGAGCACTGTCAAGAGATTTATGCTCACTTCGAGTACTCTCACTATCCTGATGCCGAGGAAGAGGCATTCAGAGGCACCAGCAACATGGCTGAGCTATGGGTCTGTCGCCAAGGCATTGGGGCAAGTTCTAGCTCAACCAAGGTCCAGAAGACCAGTCAGTAGAAGGAGAAAGAAGCTGAGGATGCCCGAGCTCAGGAAGAGCTCAGATTAAGAGAAGAAGCAAGGTTACTCCAGGAGGCGGAGGAAGCCAAGTGGCAGCTGGAAGCTGAAGTGGCAAGAAGGCAGCAAGAAGCTGAAGTGGCAAGAAGGCAGCAAGAAGCTGAAGTGGCAAGAATGCAACAGGAAGCTGAAACAGAAAGCCTGCAGAAAGAGGCCGAGGAAGCCCAGAAGCAGAAAGAGGCTGAAGCTGAGCAAGCCGAGGCAGAAAGGAAGGCGGAAGAAGAGCTGAAAGCAGGGGAAGATTCCCAAGCAAGTGGATCCGGTGTCCAAGACATGGAAATAGACGCATCTCAAGCAGGTGGCTCTGGTACCCAAAATATAGGAGCAGATCCAGCTCAGGAAGTCCGGACCCCACCTGTTGAAGAAGACATAGACATCATGAACCGCCCTATTGTCCCATACACTCCATCGGGAAAACATACGGTGTCCAGGTGGAATGAGTTTGTGTATGACAAGAAAAGGAAATCTATGGTCCTCAAATCGGAAGAGAGGATCAAGAGTCCCTTCCATGAAGACATCGTTACCCACCGAGAGGTCACCATAATGCAAAACACAGATCAAGATCCCTTTGCTATGGCATTCGCAGCTGTGGAAACAGCAAAAGCATCACTGGAAAATGTGGGCGTTATAGTCAGAGAAAATGTATTGACAAAGAAGAGAGATCATACGCTACAACAGACGGTGGCTAATGAGCAGGCCCAAAGGGATCTGGTAGTAAACAAGTATAATTGCCTGTATGCCGAGCATAAAGAACTATCAGGTAAGTATAACCAGCTGGAAGAGGAAAAGGACCAACTGACACTCCAAATGATGATTGTGGAGGCAGAGAAGAATAGAGCGGAAGATAAAGCATCCCAGCTAGAAGCAGACAAGCGGACATTAGCTGAGTAGTTAGAGCAAGCCGAGAGCAGAATGATGGACATATCTCCCTTCCATGAGCTGTCCTGCAGCATCCTAAAGCAAATGCATGAAACTCAGGAGCTAATCACTGATGAGGTTTGCAAGCTCAAGGCCATGGTGGTCAGGTTAAAAGAAATTAATGCGGAGGCCCATAGGCTCAAAGCTAAGAATACCTGTGTCAAGGCAAATATCATTAGTCAGATGGCATGGAGAGAAGGAAAAGGGGGTTTTCCCATGCATCTCCCATTTAAATATGTGGACGATTTTAATGAGGACATAGCCCTTTTGGAGTTTGGCAGGAACTGTGCTAGTAAGCTGATAACCAGTGTGCAAAGAACAACAGATAAAATTAACAGTCTGTACCAAAGGCTCCAAGGGGTGCATGACAAATGCACATTGAGCTTCCCTTAGACCCTGGAGAACTTTCCGGAAAAGGAGCAACGTTTGTCTCAGCTAAAGGAAGAGCTAGGCGTTCAAACGGATTATGTGAAGAGGATTGAGGTCCTGGCTATTGATGACCTCCAACAGTATATTGGATTGTCATCACTCCACAACCATCTGCTGAAGGAAGTGCATCAAGCTGCAGTAGTAGAAGTTCAAAGCATTGGAGCAGAGCTCGGGAAGAATGTAACTTCTCAGAAAATCTTGTTTCCTGCTGCAGCAAACATAGTCATAAGGGACATAGGTCTGTGGTATAACTACATAGCGGAAGAGGAGAAGAAAGCTGCAGCAGTAGCACGAGCATCAGCAGATCCAGAATCTTCTTTCCCAGCAGCCACTCCAACAACCACCATGGGCTCGATTCCTTCTTCCCCAGCAGTGGCAGAAATTCCAGTGAGCTCAATCCCTTCTTCCCAAGTAGAAGCAACAGCAACAATGGGTTCGAGTGTCTCTTCCCAGGCAGCATCAGCAGCAATTGACTTGGGAGATCCTCTCCCAGCTGAAGCTCACGCACAAGAATGACAGCACAATATTAGAACATTATTTCTGCTATGTGTATTTTGTTAAATTCTCAAATGTATACAGCGTGAGCTAAGGGACAGCTGTCCTTTCTCTTTCGTTAAATATTTTGTAAAAGAAGTAGTTATTTTTTGGTCTGTTATAGAAGAAATTCCTATAAGTGATAGGTGGAAGAGGCTAGGTGTCAGCCCAAAGGGCGATTTTGTAATTATAAATATGAGCTAGGAAGAATAGAAAAGGACTTTTGGCAGGGAATGAAATTTTTGAAGTCTGTACGAGCTACCTTGTATCAGTTCTTCGAAAACATAATTTTCTAATAAAAACCAAGGAGATGGACGTTTTGCATGGGGAATGTTGGACGGATGTATGTTGGACTATTCTAATGACTTCCGTACTGTAATGTGAGATCATTCTTACTATCTGAACTATTTCTTTGTGTTAATGATTTTTTTCTCCTTCCTGTGCATACGAGTTTCTCTATTTTATGAACAACGAATGTGTTTCAGATTAAATTAGGAGCTATCTGCTGATATCTTTAATTTTGCTGTAGAGTTCTCTTTTAGAGTAAATGGCTAACTGTTGTTTCTTCAAGATGACTCCTATAGCTCGTTGTTCATGCCTTTAATTGTGCTCCTTGCAGGGATCTTTAAATTTATTTTCAGTTTGTTTAAATTTAGATCTGTTCTTCGTTCTTTCCATTTAGATTAGATATGTTTGCTTCTTTCTCTGTATCATGAGCAATAGATGCGTTTTACATTAAACTAGAAGCTATCTTCTAAGATCCTTCTATCTTGCTGTAGCTTTACCTGTAAGAATTGACAACTATCTGTTCTTTCTTTATGTTATCTGTTACAGCTCATTGCTCATCCTTTAAACGTGTTCCCTGCAAGGATAGGTAGATTTACTTCATTTTTTAGACTTAGATCTAATTTAGTCGCATCTAGATCAAATATAAACTAGGCACTTGCATCTCATTAAAACACATAAAATCCAAAAGAAAGGTGGATCGGCCCATAACCGGTAGAGTCGGAATTAAATCCAAACTCACGGTTGTTGGAACCGCTAACCGGACGGATTCCCTACACCAAACGGGAGATAGTCTAATTGGGATCATCTCTCGGGGAGAATCCCTTTCTGATTGATGCTACGATATCCGAGGCATCAACAAGATGGAAACATTGAGAATTGAATCAGGAAGCCATCCCACATATCCCCCGTTTTCACCTAAAAAGACACAAATTCTGAGAATGCATCATGCAGGGGAGCTAAAAATGGTTGAGCAGAAAAATTAAGCACTTAAAGAGAAATTGGCTGAGGCACAAGAGAAGTTAGCCAAAGAGGAACAAGAGATTGTTCAATTGAGGGACGTTCTAGCTATTACCACTAAAATATATGATAAACTACTGGACCTTAGGATGCCATCAACAATTTATGTAGTTTATCTACAAGAGAAGTGGGGTAAATTCCAGCTCCAAAGGTTAAACCAAGGACTCCCTATAGAGATAAACTCCCCCAAAGAATTTATGGATGCATCTCTAAACTCCATAGAGTTGGAGAAGGACCAACTAAGTGAATTCTTCTTGCACAATTTTGTAGTTCCTATCTCACCCAACTGGTCTCCAAACCCTTACATAGGCGATTTCCAGTTGAGGGCACTGTGCTCATGGATGAATCATGAAATTGAATGAGCTCAGGACTACCACGTTTACGTTACAACAAAATGGAAAACTCCATTAATGGTCAGGGTAGAGGCGACTCACCCTGAAAGAATAATTTACAACCATAGGATCCTCACCCAGGATGAGGAGCTGATCCCCATCCTCCTTGAAAAGCAGCAGGAGGCTGTGGCTCACTTTGATGTTACTCTCCAAAGCACACATAAAGAGGTTCATGAGTCTATTAAGGAAAGATTGCGCAGAGTAGAAAATGATCTACAAAGAAGAGAGCTCCACTCCCCTCTTAGACTTGAAGATGCTCTTTTCAAAGCCAAACTTTACAGGGAATCCCTGATAAGAAATCAACTCAGATGGATTGGAATGAGGCTGAGTCCCCCATTCTTCCTTCCCTTGGTTATTAAGGAACAGATTAATAAAGAAGAAGAGAGGAGAGCATGGGTCAAGGAGGATCAGACCATGGGCTATCACAAGCAAGCAGGGATCCCCAAGGTAGTAGCATGGGACATCAGAGAAGTCGTCGAAGAGTTGAATATGTCACCCAAGGATGGGTGAATCCTTCAAGTATGGGGGAGAATGATGAATCCAAGTTACAGGTATCTGATATCCTTTTTCTCCATAGTAAACCACAAGAAAGGGTGAATAAATACACTTGTTTTGTGGGAGAAATTATTTACCTTGATTATTTAATAAAGTTGTTTTAAAGATTATTCTTGTATGTTGAATGCGTGTTCAATAAACTAGTTATGTGAAAATCGAGTATGATTGAGCAGGTCCAGGTACTGTAAGGGAAAAACATGCAGATCAAGTAGAGGACTGAAATATCATGCAAAGCTCAGTGCCTTTTTCCTGATTTCTAGAGAGAACACCTGTTCAAACAAAATTGGCAATTAGACATATAGTTAGGTTAAGCATTAGAGGCATATATATATGGGCCTCTTGGCTAGCGAGAGGATCCTGTTGCCATTTTTGAGAACCATTGTTTTACGTTTTTAGACTGTCAAGATAATTTGAGTTACAGACTTTTGTTAAAACTATGAAGTTGCTATTTTGAATAAAGACTTGATTTTGCTTTCAATTCAGAGTATATAAGTTTTCTCCACTCCCGAGTACGGGTTGGAGAGGGCCCCTCCAACACGTAAGTTAGGAGATCTTACTATTCAGGTATTTTTCACTATGTGCTTTACATTGACTGAATCTATATTGCGTATGAAAGCATTTGAATAGCGTGAATAGTATGATTTGATTTCTGTAGTAAAGCGACCAGTTTGATTCTGTAGTAGTTTATAATGCATTTTGTAGTTCGGTAACGCTGTTTCTGTAGTCCTGTAGTAGCATTCTGCCAAGACATAATTCAATACTTATTTCCTTATGTACTTGCATTTCTTATGAAACAGTGATCCAGATCTTAAAGCTTATGCACTCTCTCGTTATTATGGTTGCTCATAAAGATTGCTTACTTTCAAATACTATGGTTAATTAATGATATTCACTTCTTAAAGTTTTGATTAATTCATAACATTAGATAATGGCATTCTGAACTTGGTTTTGGCAATTGAATAGGTTAGGCCAGACTTCTAGTTTTATGCATTCGATTTACAGTAATTGCTTCTTAGATTAAAGAGCCAACTTTCATTATTTTAGAATAGATCTGATACATTTTTAGCATTCAATTTCATAGTATAAATTCAAGTAAATTCTTAGGAACATATTTATTGTTTTCAGCATTTAAATTCCTTAAATAGATTTACTGTTTTCAGTATTTGAACTTCTTAGCATAGGTATTTTTCATCCATAGATTAGGAAATCCTTTCCCAACTTATTCGATTTCTTTTAGACAAACCCTTAAACATTGATACCAACACCCAACCACGAAAAAGACTGTCCTATAAGAGCACATATAGTCCCTACACCTCTGAAGTTTGTACGTCCCCCAGATTGATAATTAAAGTAGGCTCCTAGTCTAGATGCCGTCATTACGCATCCATTCTAAGAGCTCACCAGTAAGTATGTGCTCACCGATCACAAAATATTGCTGAGCCGTGTCCCAACATCGTAGCATATGTGTCAGCACTGAGATTTGGGCCCTCATGCCCTGGATCTGGAAGAAATTTAGGAGACCACAGTTCCTCAGTGCTTCTACACATTGTGGATCATTTGCAGCTTGTATTTCATCTACCTCATTTTCTCGTTCACACCACTCTAAGACCATGTTGGCTTCTACTAACCTGCCACAAGGAGCATTTTAACATCATTAGTACTCACTTCAACCACTAAAAGGCCATTTTTTGGGCTAGGTTTGATGGTTGGGTTGGAGGTTTCCTCCGTCGCACCCCGTCAATTCTGACAGTGCGACATCGTTGCAATCCACTTTTGCGGGATTTACGACGATCTAGGTTCGTCGCAGATCCCGAAAGGGAAACCTGTGACGACCCGAGGACACAATAGCCCTCCATAAACCACCTCAAAACCCAAAAAAATGGACCAAAATAAAAAATGTAAACCACTACAAATATGCTTGATGAAGTTTAGAGTTACCTACTCCGAACAGTTGGTGAAATGGTTTCTCACAGCTCCTGAAATCGATAAGTGAAGTTTTGGCTCCAAACAACACTTCTTCTTCCCAATTTGGCAAATGAACAATGGTGACTATATTTGGTTTTTGTTTCTATTTATAAACAAAAGGTATATTCTTTTTTAAATATTTGATGCTTTTTAGGTCATTTGCTATTGTCTGAATCATTTTTATGACATTTGAATACCTGGTTGACTTTTTGACCTAGTTTTCAAGTGTGCAGGAGTTGTTAAATGGTCTTTGCATGCCATTCTTGTATCATAATGGTCATCTCAGGTATGAACAACCCCTTGAATGTTGTCATTATTTTATATCCATTAGATTGTAATTATTTTATGATGATGAGCTTACTCTTTGTTCTTTCTCGTGCTCTTAAAACCATGAGAATAAGTTACCAAGTTACGATTGATCACTTTTCCGAGCTCATTAAAATCCTACGAAAAAGGAACTGCCCTGGAGTCTATCTTTAATCTCTTTTCAGGCTCTCGAAATACAAAAATATTGCCAAGCGAACTTGTCGCGTTCACGCTTGTTAAAGAATTTGAATGGTCGTCTCCCTGGTGATAGTTTACCCCTTTTTCGGACCAGGGGGAACTACTTACGAAAAAGGAATACTCCAACCCATCACGACTAGAAGAGTCCTCTCCCACGTTGTTTTACCCTTTTTTCGAGCGATGAGGCTAACTTTACGAAAAAGGACCGTTGGAGTCTTCTTTAGTTCTTTTCAGACTCTCTAAACATGAATTGACGACCGATTTTACCTTTTATGGACTCATTAAACTTTTACATTGAAGGGCCCATCGTGGGACGAACCCCTCTTATCCCAGGTTCAGAAAATATTTGGGGTTGGACTCATCTATGAGATGAGCTATACTGAGCATCTGGTTACCCTCATCAAGCTCGTAAAAAACACATGAGGCACTCATCGTTCATGATGGGGAAAAGGGAAAGCTTTTATGTCACACCCTTTATCAGTGGCAGTACCTAGTCATTTCTTGAACATGGCACTCATTTTCATTTGCACACTGCACTTCGATCATCCATTTGTCCTCGAGTTTCACCTACTTCCCGAGTCTTGTCACTCCTTTGAGTCATTGAAAGAATGCTTCCATCATCAGTTGCAGTAGGAGTTGGTATCATAACTCGTTCAGTCAATACTTCCAAGGCATGCCATGCCCATGTTCAATAATATTATCACTACTCATTATCTTCAATCAGTACACCTTCCATCATGTTGGTCTACTCTGAGTCAGTCTTGCATGTCACTGTACCATCCGATCTGCTCTATACATCCTTTGTCGTGTTTCGTGTCGATGATGGGGGATTCATAATGGCCCTTTTTCGATGAATTCATCCTTGTCGAATTCAACACATCATCCAAGGATTGAATCTAGAAACCAACCAAGTACCTTGGCCCTGCATGCCTCAATGGCAGGTTACCTCGCTTTCAACATGAGTTTACATCATTGACTCTTGATTGAAATATTTCATCTCATGTTTGACTTCAACTCATTTATTCACGCTTGATGATATGTACTGTGATTCCTTGGGAATCATTGACATCAATGGTTATTTCCCTTGCGCTTGTTAACGGTATACATCAATGACCAGTAATCAAGTGGTTTCTACCATGTTTGACGTTAAGACATTTGTAATCACATGGATAGATTCGTATCATTGCAGGTTCAGCTTGAAGACCTTGGGGAGTCATATTTTACCCAGGTTGTGATGGAGATTGTATTGAGTCATATCACACAGATCCACATTTGTATTGGTCGTGGCTGTGTTATCATCTCATCATGGATCTACACTTGTGTCTAGTAGCCATGATTGTGTTCAGTCAGTCATTACTACCATGGATCTACATTGTATTGGTCGGCAGCCATGTTGTACGTCATATGAGACTGTGTACTTAGAGTCAATTGTAATGTAGTAGCGTCCTTCATCTGATGAGCCATTGCCATTCCTTCTGTCAAAGCATTTCACCTATCCAATTTTCAACAACTTCATGCTTTGGGAAACATTCTATTATACCTAAAATCTTACCATCATAATATTCAGTGTATACATCCCTAAAGTTTCATTGACTAAGTTATTGACCTGGAAGAGATATTAACCCATTCATACTAGGTTTTGAGAGGTTGTCGCTGTTGATGTATATGTAACTTTGGAATGTATTTCACATATATTTATATTGTATTCCTATAGAGATGGTATTATTCCTCTATAAGGGAGTGTTGTCATTTATATTGTAAATGTCGTAACTTATGCTTGATGGGTTATTAGACCACCTTGTTGGGGTCGGCCCTGTGTAAGTCATGTGGGTCAAAGGGTTATTAGACCACCCTATTGGGGGTCGGCCATGTGGGTCAAAGGGTTATTAGACCACCCTATTGGGTGTCGGCCCACTCAACATTATGTTATGTGGTTAAGTTCGAGCCTACATGAGTTAGGTAAAAAGGCAAGTCAACTCAAGTATAAATAGAGTGCGGGAGGCACTCTATTTACTCACTCACTTCTCACACATGCACTCAAGGAGGAGTGGTGCACTTATGGAGGAGGAGGATCTGCTGCTAGTTTGTGTCTATCTCTTATGGTTGGTTGTATCATTGCTCTATCTATCTCTAAGGAAGTTATTGGGGTTTTTCACCTTTATGGTTTTCCCCAAGTAAATCTTTGTGTCTCTTGTGTGCTTGCATTATTGTCTCCATGATTGATATGCTGTAGATATGCTGTACATGTTGTTCTATCAGTTAAGATCCTAGATCATATTGAAGTAAATTCTGAAAATTTAACATGGTATCAGAGCTAGCCTGAAAGAAGGCATGATATGGCATGTATGACACTTGTTGCACTTACGATGCTAGGGCTTGATATAGCAAAAACCAGTCATCGTAGCACTTTCGCTATAAATCCGTTTTGGAGACGTTTTCGAATCTGAAATTGTTACAGGACGATGCTAAGATCCCCATGTACCTTGTTTCCAAAGGAAAACCTCTAATTCGTTGTACTTTGTGATTTATGATCGGTACAATATAGGGTTTCTGCCTCTTCCAGATCTGAGTCAAAATCAGGTGACCTTGGGAAAAAGGTCATAACTTGGGCTAGGAAGCTCCAAATAAAATTTCGTAAAATGTGACAGGTAGTACACAGACTGTACTATCTCAGAAAACATTTTAAGAGGCCGAAGTTGAACCAGTGACACGTGGAATTCCGCAAAAGTTCTCTCTCCTGTATTATCCCATAAACAGGTCACGTTGTGACACTTGGCATAACTCTCTCTCAGAAAGTCCAATTGAGGTCAGACCTATTAGGATGGAAATATAACAGGCCGAGATATCTCAGGAAACGTTTTCAGAGGCTGAAGTTCAAACAGTGACACGTGGCACACCGTACAAGTTCGCTCTCCTGTTTTATCCCAAACCAGGCCACGTTGCGACATTTGGCATAACTCTCTCTCAGAGAATCCAATTGAGGTCAGACCTGTCAGGATGGAAAGATAATAGGTCAGGCTATCTCAGGAAACTTTTTCAGACCCTGTGGATCGAAAAATTCGGAGGTACACCAGAAACAATCAGGTACATATTTATGTCAAAACAGAATTATTTTTGAGTACCTTCATTCATGGCTTCCGGAATTTAGGGCTTCGTAGAAAGTTGGAATTTTTGTAATCGGAGACCACGGCTAGATGCTACTCATCAAAATAGAAATTTAGAGACCAAGATCAGTATTTTTGGTTGGGAAGAAGGCCGAGCTTTATCAAACCCTAGTTCGGGACTTTGATTAGAAAAGTGGAAAATTAGGGCTTCTGTAAAAATGGGAATTTTTGAAATCTGTGACCACGGCTGGAAGCTCCTTAGAAAAATAGAAGCTTAGAGCTTTGGATCAAACCTTTTGATGGGGTAAAAGAGTGGGCTTCATCAAACCCCAGTTCAGGGTCACGTCCAGTGAATCTGGAAGTTTCAAAGGCAAAATTGAGGAGTGAAACTTTGCAGTTTTCAAATTCTAAATATACCAGCTTGATCAGCTCATCAAGGCGCATATTTCTATCCTTTCGGAAGTTTGAAATTCAAAGTTTGAATTTTTGGGGTTTCTCTGACAAACCCATATCTAGCTCCAGTTCCAGTTCTTTAAATCAAGTGGATAGGGTTAATCCTAGAAGAAGATGGATTGGTCACCTGCATAAGTGAAGGAGTTCCTGTTTCAGAGGGAGATGAGGCTAAGGCTTTACATAAGGAGATTACAAGCGATCTCGACAGGTATGACTCATCGAGGTATGTTTTGAGATTTGTTCTTGATTAATTTTATGGTATGTTTATCTTCATGTTATTACGGTTAGTACAATCTTGATTTTAGATTTGTCGTATCACCTTAACAAAATTATGAATGCATGATAGAAGATATTCATTGGTTAGGGTGTTGACACTTATAATTGTACTAATGCATTATGGTGTTGTATGAGGTTTATGTTGTCTACTAACATGAAAGGTACACCAAGAAAGATAAATCATGTTCCAGTTCAAGAACATATGATCATGATGACATGAGGATAAAGAATAATCCATTATCATGGATCTCATAGAAGATCCATTTACGAGGTATGTATAACTTGGTTTTATAATGGCTAACCTATGAGATATACAGGTTACTAGCACAAGTCATTGAAGAAGAACAAGAAGACATCATGTGAGTATGTTAGACATAACTAGCTAGCATGCTAATCCAGGTATGTTTTTCCTATATCAAGCTAGAATCCTACATTGTGTTAGGATCTTATACTGTTGTTGATAATGATTATTCATGAAGTCATAGGTTTGAATAATCATGGTTGTATGCATATTATGTTTCTTACCATAATTGATGATATGACTAACCAGAAGAATCATGAAGGTATAGGTTTGAGTAATTATAGGTTTAGACATGTTATGCTTCTTATGATTTGACTAACCATAAGAATCCTACATAAACCTTGAATGCTAATGCTTATTATTTCTGTTTGAAATTATCATGACTATACATGCTTGAGATTATTGTGTTTTAATAGTATACTAATGAATGTATGATTTTATATGAGATCACAAGGATAACACATTCATGATACTAATAAGCATGCATAGGGACCAAGGATGAATATGAGTTCAAGAACAGGTAATCCAGGAAGCAAAGATCAAGAGGGAGTACACTCTAGTGGTTCATGCAAGGATGCAGATATTTAGAGGGAGTTGTCCATCTCTCTACATTCCACAACAGAAAGGTGTAGAAGAAGCTACTTCAAATTAGGACTCCAGCAGCTCCTGCAAGGAAGCGAAGACTCAGAAGGAGTCCACCCAATGAACAAACAAAGATAAGTATTTTAATTATCATTTCTTACATATTTGTTTGTTTAAATAAAATTGTTCAATGATGTATATGCTCATGGTCTTAGACTTAGGATAGGTATTATGCATATTAGAATAATTACATTAATGAACAGTATACTACTAATATGCATGGGTAAGTGGCCTATGGCACTGTACAACATTCCATTGCTACTTATCTAGAATGAAACCTCTTTGCTGACATGTTGGGAGTTGTGCACACTCTTAACAATGTTCTGGTAGAGATTGGAAGGCATCTAGAAAGTTACGGGATATGGATAAATATTGAAGCATTGGCTAATTGCATGATTGTATGACATATTTCTTTATGTGTAAGAATTTGTTCTGAAAATTATGAGATGTTTCTAATCATGCAATTTAACCTGTTTTGTAGGAAAGACCGTATATCTTCACCTACAAAAGGACTACAACATTTGTTCAGCAAAGATATTGAAGTTCCCAGGATCTGGGATGAAGAAATGGAATGCCATGATCCGTCGATCATGAAGAATGATGTTTGGGATGTAGTCCCAAGAGCTGAAGGGAAGTCTGTTGTGACTTCAAAATGGAACTATCAGATCAAGCATGTTGCAGATGGCAGCATAGAGAAATATAAAAGTGATGAAATAGAAGATACACCAGATGGATTCAAGACAGCTTCCTTGAATGGTGTAGTTGAAGAAGAAGTGTATGTGGAGCAGCCACTTGGTTCTGAGACACATGATAGGAAATCATATATGTGCAGAACTTGGTATGGTGAAGATAGATTGATTGCCGACACGCAATGGAAGCTTACTACCGAGTTCGAGATGAAGAACTTGGAGATGATGCACTATTTGTTTTTGGCATGGAGGTGTGGCAGAGTGCAGAAGGAATCTTCCTTGGACAAGGGAAGTATGCAGTAGAGATCCTGAAGAGGTTCGGGATGATGGATTTCAATGCCATGGCCACACCTATGACATTGAATCTGAAGCTTCTTTGTGATGCTTCATCTGAGCCGGTTTATGTATCGTCAGATGATTGGGTCCTTGATGTACCTGATGAACACGAGACCAGACATTTACTTTGCTGTGAACACATTGAGCCAGTTCCTGACGGATCCGAGGAGTGTTCACCTGGTTGCTGTAAAGCATGTTCTGAGGCACCTGAAGGGTACAGTGGATTATGGGCTCAAGTATGAAGCGAATCAAAAGTTTAACGTACAAGGTTATGTTGATTCAGATTGGGTTGGCAGTGCTGCAGACAGGAAGAGCACATCTGGGTGTTGCTTCAGTATGGGATCAGGTGTGATCTCTTGGTTTAGCAGGAAGCAGTCCTATGTAGCACTGAGTACAGCTGAGGCAGAGTATGTTGCAGCCTGTTCAGCTAGTTGTGAGGCAGTATGGCTATGGAAGCTACTGTCTGAGTTATTTGATCTCCCATTGGAGACTACTGGTATCTTCTGTGATAACCAGAGTTGTGTGAAGCTGTCCGAGAACCCAGTGTTTCATGACAGGTCGAAACACATAGAGATCAAATATCACTATATCAGGGATATGGTGCAGAGAGGAGCTGTGAAGCTCCTATATGTTGCGACGGACGAGCAGATTGCAGATGTGCTGATGAAGCCACTAGCCAGGGTGAAGTTCGAGTACTTCAGAGAGAGGCTTGGCGTGCTTCAGATCGAGGATACTTCGAGGAAGAAGTGATGGACACATTTGCTGAAGCCATTCCAAGCATGTTGGAAGGGGGGTCCTTCACATGGATGTGGATGTAAGCGCTAGATGATGAGCATCAGGATGATGTTTTGGTTTCTGCTTGGATATGATCAGTTGGATCATTATATGTATGCATCATGTTGGATGCTGGATATGATCGGTTGGATCATGTGTATGTATTTTGTATATGCATCATGTTGGATGCTG
Source organism: Larix kaempferi (assembly GCA_027924585.1). Lineage (NCBI taxonomy): Eukaryota > Viridiplantae > Streptophyta > Pinopsida > Pinales > Pinaceae > Larix > Larix kaempferi. The sequence continues at coordinate 7,314,749 of BSBM01000036.1, forward strand.
GATATGATCAGTTGGATCATTTATGTATGAACGCATCATGTTGGATGCTGATGGATACATTGTGTGGATCATGTATCTTTGTATGATCAGGTAGATCATGTATGCTGATGGATACATTGTGTGGATCATGTATCTTTGTATGATCAGGTAGATCATGTATGATTGATGGATACATTGTGTGGATCATATATCTATGTATGTGTTATCTCCCAAATTGACCACCATCATTTTGGGTGACAGAATGGGTAAAATTTCTTATTTCTATGAGTCTTGGGCTTCAAATTTCAAAAAAAAAAAAAAACAGGTTTCGGCAGCTAACACTGTTTTGCAGGAAGCCAGTTAGCTGCCGAAAGGGCCCATTTTCGGCAGCTAAAGGCGTTAACAGAAAAGACATAAGCTGCCGAAAAGGTTTTACAAGCAAAATTAAAGGATTGGGTCCGTATTCAGTCCCACATCAAGCGAGCCTGTGTTTAAGCCACCGAAAGGAAGAATAAAGTGCAACATTAGTCCGCAGGAGGTTCTCAGCAGGGTAAAACTCAGTGGAAAAGGAGGAGTCAACTTTTGATTTAAACTCCATGATTTCAGTAAGAGGTTCCTTTTTTGTCTGCTACAAGATATTCTCTCATGTCACAATCTGCTGAGTCTCGCTTTCACAAGCTGGAGTCTGCTCAAATCTTGGTTGCAGTGACAGGTCATCATCCAGCTCTATGACTGACAGTTAAAATCTTCAGCTACAAATCAGGAATCATAAACGAACTCCTTCTTTCAACAAATAACTGAGACTCCAAAGGAAGGGTATCTCTAATCAACTGAAAAGGTAGCTAACCCTCTGATTCGATTTAAGAGGAGCTCGGCAAAACGTTAATAACACAGACCTGTAACAGAAAATTGGAGGAATTTTCTGCTGAAACCACGTGATCTTGCGGGGCGATTTTGACGGCCTTCCCGAACTCCAAATTCAAATCTGAAAGCACCAGTGGATAGCTTAGGTTCTGTAGATCAAAATCGACTATTTGAACAGCCAAAATGGACATCGGACGGTGGAGAAAATCGATTTTTGCTGAAGGCAGTTTTTTTTGGAATTCTACAGGCTTTCGGCAGCTTAGGCGGGTTTCTACAACACTCATTAGCTGCCGAAAAGCCAGTTTTCGGCAGATAAGTCATGAAATTGGCAGCACTGTTAGCTGCCGAAAGTCTGTTTTTGGCAGATTTTCGTATTTTTGCACAGATATCATTTTTGTTCGAGGATAAAGCAAAAGGCCAGTCTTAAGAGACGTATTATGAATTATATTATCCATATCTAAAGGTTATTGGGCGAATTTTCAATCAGGGGCATATTTTAAATGACTTTCACCTTGAAATGAGGGATGGCTCTAAGGGATTGATTGCCACATCAGCTTCTTGACTGTCTCTGCGCCCAGCTAAGATCACCGAGCCTTGGGAGGCTGCTGCACTTCATCGACCACCGAGTTTTGAAGAAGATTGACACATGATCAAGTCCCTTGATTCAAGGAATCAATCCTTTCTCTTTGCATTTACTTTTTTAGTTTGATGTTTCAGTTAGCTCAGCCAGATCCACGTTTTTAGGATCTGAGAATTACTGTGTAAAGGCTATAAAGCCTGAGAACCAAGTCATTGTGAAAGGTTCGATTTTGGATGGAATAATTGGCTATTGTATTCGGTTTTCCTATGCTAATATAGATCACAGGTTTCCTTCAGCTTCGATATCAGTTTCCATTTTCTCTTTCACTGTATCAGTGTTGTCTAGCTTTGAATGTGAATGTTCTCTTTACATTGTTTAGCTCACAGCTTGATTCCAGTTCCTTGAATGTCTCTCGAGCCCTACTTTGTACTGGTTTGGTTACATGTTTTCTTCATCCACCTTTGATGTTATATGCTGATCAATCGATTCTTGAGGGCACTGTTTCATCTGTTTACATGATGAATGTCTGAATACTGTACTCTGATTTAGTCATCCCATTGATCCACCTTTTTTCAAAAGACACAAAAAAACATATTTTCTTAAGTTACCAGGCATACCTAGCTTATAACCCTAGGTAGTTTCCTGGAGTGCTAACAGTATGTATCAGGTGGATACTTGGTGTGCATCAGATGGATGCATTGTATGATCAAAATTATCGTGGATGATGAGCTTCTCCATATGACATGCAGCAGGATGTTGCAGTGATGATGATCAGGATGATCATGTGTACATCAGGATTATGTTTGATGAGTATCAGATGATACTTTGTGGCTGTGGATCAGGTTGTGCAGGTAAGCATGTAATTTGTGCCATGGGAGATTTGCAGATGGTCTTTCGAGGTTTTGCCCATGGCATGTAATTCGGTGCCCTGGGACATCTGGCAAATGCTCTTGTGAGGTTTTGCTTGGGAGGACATGTAATTTGTGCCCTGGGAGATCTGCAGATAGTCTTTTGAGGTTTTGCCTATGGCATGTAATTCGGTGCCCTGGAATATCTGGCAGATGCTCTTGCGAGGTTTTGTCCTATGGCATGTAATTTGTTCCTGGGAGATCTGGACAGGATGAAAAAGGCCTCAGATGCTTCAGCCAGGTTTTGCCATGACCACATGTAATTTTCTCCTGGGAGATCTAGACAGGATGAAAAAGGCCTCAGATGCTTCAGCCAGGTTTTGTGGTGAGATCACATGTAATGTGCTCCTGGGAGATCCGACAGGTAGAGCTGAGTGCTCGTAACAGCCTAGGATGCTTCAGCCAGGTTTTGTGATGGGTCACATGTAATGTGCTCCTGGGAGATCCTACAGGTAGAGTTGTGTGCTCGTAATAGCCTGGGATGCTGCAGCCAGGTTTTGTGACGCACGTAATAAGTCCTGAGGATTCCACAGTATGGCCAGTGATGATGAAGACCTGCAGGTGGTGGGCCTACATCCAGTATGAAAAAGGACTGGCTCTGTAGAACTTCCTATGACGAGTAGATTCAGAGATTTATTGAGATAGCAGCAGCAGTGACGATGATGATGACGCGATGACGATTATCCAGTGACGATGATCCATAGAAGATGACTTGTGCTAGAAGAACTGTGCTGAGAAATACCTTCCTAGTTAAGAGGGAGTGTTGATGTATATGTAACTTTGGAATGTATTTCACATATATTTATATTGTATTCCTATAGAGATGGTATTATTCCTCTATAAGGGAGTGTCGTCATTTATATTGTAAATGTCGTAACTTATTCTTGATGGGTTATTAGACCACCTTGTTGGGGTCGGCCCTGTATAAGTCATGTGGGTCAAAGGGTTATTAGACCACTCTATTGGGGGTCGGCCATGTGGGTCAAAGGGTTATTAGACCACCCTATTGGGGGTCGGCCCACTCAGCATTATGTTATGTGGTTAAGTTCGAGCCTACATGAGTTAGGTAAAAAGGAAATTCAAGTCAAGTATAAATAGAGTGCGGGAGGCACTCTATTTACTCACTCACTTGTCACACATGCACTCAAGGAGGAGTGGCGCACTTATGGAGGAGGAGGATCTGCTGCTAGGTTGTGTCTATCTCTTATGGTTGGTTGTATCATTGCTCTATCTATCTCTGAGGAAGTTATTGGGGTTTTTCACCTTTATGGTTTTCCCCAAGTAAATCTTTGTGTCTCTTGTGTGCTTGCATTATTGTCTCCATGATTGATATGCTGTAGATATGTTGTACATGTTGTTCTCTCAGTTAAGATCCTAGATCATATTGAAGTAAATTCTGAAAATTTAACAGGCACAGGCTGACCTCATGCAACCTGCGACGTTGCATCTTGCTCCCTTGCAGGGTGCGACGATGTTAGTTAATGGGTAAAAATAGCTCCTTCAATCCCATTCTCGAAGCTAGCTGACATGGATCCTTATCCCTGACCTCTTGGGAGAGTTGGCACTCAATTCCTAACCTCTTGGAAGGATCCCCTATCTCTCTCCTACCATATCTCAACCTACCCTATCCACTTAGTCCTATATAAATGAAGCTCACTCCCATTCCAAGAGGAGGAATTCTATAGTGTCTACATGCTGGTGAAATCATCTTAGAGAGATCCCTACTCATCCATTGAGAGACTGACGCTTCCTTGGGAGGATATGGCATTGGCTTGGATGAAGAAGGATTACTTTGTTAAGCTCTGGTTGTAGTCGTTCTTTTCTATGTACTTTATATAAACGCTTTCCACCAATATTGTTGTGTTGATAATATTGCGTAGTTTACTTGCTTAACTATTTACTTAGATCTGTTATCGTTTAGATGCTTTTTAATTGTTTGTCTTGTTTTATGCATCTTGGCAGGTCTTGCAGCTTAGATCTGTTGACCACGAGGTGTGGAACAACATCCTAGAGAAAGGGCTACAAACTTAAGGTAAGACATCTAATAACTTGATCCTTAACTAGATCTAGGAAAGTGGTTTATAGTCTATTCTATTTGTTCTAGACTCACACTGATCTAGGGAGATCCGGATCGCATCCGCTCAAGTGGATTGTCCATCAAACAAACCCTGGATCAATCAAAACAGAAATAGGTTGCTCAACAATCTTACCTGCAACCTCCACCACTGCTGATTGATGGTCTGCTTGATGATCATCTAGTGCTGCATAAATTCTAGGTATTGCTCTTGCCATATCCCCTACTGTAGTTGCTCCTCTGAAATTGTGCAAGCTCCTGGTGTTCTGCTTTGTAGTTGGGAAATCCTCTGATCATGTGGTTTTCCCCACAACCCCAACACTGAAGTGGCCCTTTTAACGCTCTATCAGCTGCTATAGCTGGTTTGAATTCTCTCCTTGCTTGTTGGCGTTGTGGAAATCCCCTAGGATGATTTCTGAATGGTGGTTTAGACTCACCTTTATTCTTATCAAACCTTCCCTTGGGTTTACCTTTCCACGCTGGTTGTGCCTCTGCTTTACCTTTATTCTGCTCATAGCAATGCTCTACCATCTTGATAGCTTCATCCAAGCTTGGTGGATTTACAAACTCTATCCTATCTCTGTCGTTCTACGGTAGACTACCAAGGAAGCATTGAATCTTCACTCTTTCATCCTTGATGTAGTCCACATACCTCAGCAACTCCAGAAACTTATGAACATGCTCATCCATAGTGCTATGTCCTAATATGAGTTCATTGAATTCTTTCATTTTGCTATCATAGTACCTAGCTGATAGGTACTTCTCCTGAAAGTATCTTTGGAATCTACCCCAGCTGACTCTTCTCTCACTGATTCCTTTCACTTGCATGAGGTGATCCCACCAAATGGAAGATCTTCCACTTAGGTTGTAGATAGAAACCTTAGCCTTTTCATTCTTTGAATATTCGTGCATTGTGAAGTACTTCTTTGTCCCAAGAAGCTATGCCTCCACTTCTTGACCTTCTTTACTTTCACCATCAAAGTGGGAGGCCTTGCCTTCCTAAATTCACCCTGTGGAATACCTCGGTGCTTTTTTCTTCTCTTACTCTTACTAGCAGTGCATCTTGGTCTCCCTTGAGAACCCTTAGAATCGGTTGACCTGCTAGAAGAAAACTTAGGAGAAGGTGTCTTGTTCCTTCTGCCTACAAAACCTCTTCTAGGGCTTAAAGTTATTCTCATGGAATGACCCCTAGACTGACTTTATGCATTCTTTTCTTCCCGGACTTCATGGCTCGGGTTGGAACCACCATTTATCCTTTGCTGCAAGTCGGTCAGACTCTGCAAAATGGCTGCATTGAGCTGATGTTGCTCTTCCTGCGCTTTCATCATTTGCTCATTAAAGCTAACCATAATCTCAGCCAAGTTTGGGGGTGTCACTTGCTCCCTTCTTCCATTAGAATCAGCTTTTGTATGTGCTTCTTGCACATTCTCACCCAATACATCATCTTCTATCCCAAACGGGTCATGTGCATCATTCAATGTAACCATTATTACACTATTTTGTGCATTACCCTATGATACAATTCATCCTACAGCTGTTTCTATCTCTATGCATATGAGATACACTCTATTAGACATCACAAGCATGCAAATAAGCTCTATCATATCCATTCAAACCAGGAATTATTCATTTGAACAATTAATCAATCAAATAAGTTCATTAAAATCATGCCATGGTGCATTTCTCGACCAAAATTCATACACGGTCCGGCCCAAACAACTCCCAGTGCTACAACTGAAGCTCTGATACCACTCTGTCACATCCCCACTGACCTACCTAGCCACTGGAGACCAGGATCCATTTTTTTTCTCCCAAAAGATCAACTGAGTGCCCATACACACAGTCGGGAGAGCTCGAATCCACAATCCGCAACCAGCAGCTACGGATTCAGAAACGTGGAATTCCAAAACACGAAAAATCTTGAACTCGACGATCCTGCAACCCGCATCCCGAAATCCACTACGCGCAATTGCGGATGCGGGATTGCGGAAATCCAAAATATGAAAATGTCCACTTAACGATCCCGCAACCCGCATCTCGAAATTCGCTACCCACAATTGTGGATGCTAGATTGCGGAAATCCAAAATACGAAAACGTGCACTTAATGATCCTGCAACCTGCATCCCGAAATTTGCTGCCAACAATTGCGGATGCGGTATTGCGGAAATCCAAAATATGAAAATGTGCACGCAACAATCCCATAACCCGCAACCTGAAATCCATTACCCGTAATTGCGGAAACCCAAAACACGTATAGTTTTGAACTTGGTGTTCCCACAACCCGCAATTGCGGAACCATGCATGAGGAACCCTGTCTCTATGAGGGCAATTTCATCAAATCTTCTAAGGGGCATAACTTCTTCCTCCAGCATCCAAATGGGGAGAGGTTGGTACCATTGGAAAGATATTGGATAGCTCTATCCAATGGTAGGATCCCATTGATCAGATGCAGCATCTAACCTTCCCATTTCCTTATCTGAATTTATGTCTATATCCCACTTAGACACTTCCAACCTTCTACCTATCAAGATCTTCCATTCCATATGACCCACAGAGGTTCCTGAAACCACTTCCATGGCTTCTCTTCCTTCTCAAAGATCAGGAGTAAATATACATCCCCTTCATAGGTTAGTTATACATAAACATTCAAAGACAACGAAACACTATCATTCATTATAACATGTAGGATGCATTAAACAGGTTTAGTCAACATATCTATCATATGCAAGAATGGAAAGGCATTAAACTCATGCAATATAAGATATACACACAACAGTGAATTCAACCTCTTACTTAGGCCTGTACATGACTTGATGTAAATAAATTCATTTAACAAGTACTCACAATTCCACAAAGGACATGAGCAACCATTTAATCACAATGAACAACATCATTTGACATAACAAGAAACACTTATCTTTCAATTCCGAAGCAACTGTCTAAGTGAGAGCAATGTTCCACCCAACCTTAGATCTTTGTCCAGCCTATACTATTTCAGCTGAGAGATCACCCCCAAGCTGGGAAGTGTATCCACTAAGGAGGGTTAACAGGTTTTCTCATATTCAAAGCTCCATTCTCATGCTAAACTAGTCTGTAGTTGGGTTTATCAAGCATTCCAGGGCTCATACTCATGCTAAGCCAACCTACAGAGGTTATCAAGCAGTTCAGGGACAACAAGGAAGGTGTTGCTAATATAGTGAGCTCAACCACAGAGCTACAGGAATCTCAACACTTAGTTGACCTGGCGCCCACAATACCTACCACATCCAACAGAAGGAAGACCTAACTCATTGTTACACAGTCTCTCAAGGCATCTTCCGCTCTAGTGCTATTCCAATATGGGAACAGAAAGTTCCAGTCGCTCTCAGCCGACCTGGCACCCATAATACCTACCACATCCAACATAAGGAAGATCCTATCACTACTGCATAGTCTCTCATGATCCTTCCCTCTCAGTTCTATTCCAAGATGGGCATAGAAAGGTCTAGTCACTAGTTCATTGAGACTATAGCCTTCACTGTGTTTATAAAGAAACCCAACTCTCTCCCATAGTTCACAACTGATTTGTTACTAGGCTTGGGGTCTCCTCATGACCGCTCTACCAATACCACTCTGCAACATCTTCTATCAATACCACTATATCCCTGTAACTGGTGGTTGCACACAAGGTGGTTACGGTTATCAACTCTCAGGCTCTTTCTCCCACACAGGAAACACGATTACCCTCATATTTCCCTCTCTTCTGGATTGGTTTGGTGCATACAGGAAATACAGGAATGAGTTCTCTTCGAGGGTCGATGGCTCGTGTATGGAAAGTGTGTGCAGGGGTGAGTGAGTGCATGAGTGAGGAGTGAGTAATGTATGTATGTCTAAATCCCCCCGAATGAATCCCCTCTCCCGAATAGTAAAATAGGTTCAGCGAGCTTCCCCAGGCAATTGAGTGTCGTCCTGTTCAAGCGATTAGAGCCATGCCCTGCCATACGAAATCGCAGGCATGCTCCATACTCATGCGGCCTCAGCTATCATGGTTCTCAACCACCCACTGCAGTTGCATTAATGTCATCAAGGAGTTCAAACGGGTTCCCAGCCAGACATGTGGCAATATGGGAAACCAATCCTAAACCCCCTCACCTCTCCCTAGTGGATACACATGGCCCTTTCTCATCCGTGGCCTCCTTAGCCAGCTTCTTGGTTATTTTATTCATTTAGTAATAGTTACATCATTTACATTCCTTTATGGCTTAATCAGCCCATGAATAATCAAACTATCCAAATACTTTCCTAAGCAATAACTTTAAACATCCCCTAGTGGGGCCTTGGCCTTGAGCTCCACACTAGGGAAAATATACACACTGTACATCCACAGTATTTACATCAAATCCAAATACACATCAAGGGAAAAATGGTGTATTACATCAGGACCTCTGATTCCCAATGGCTGCACTACCTTCGGTTCCGCCTCTGCTGCTCCTGCTGCATCACATGGACATGGCCTTTGGGCCAGTCCATGAGGTGGCAGCTTCCCAACAGGTGGAGGTGGACCCTATCCATCCTGCACTGCCCATATCATATGGCAAGCTATGGCTACCCTCCGCAACACTTAGTTCCATCCAGAACCTAACTCTTTTAGCAGTTGAAACACATGGGCCAAATCATCCATCCCATGATCGTCAACGCCCTTGGTCAATGATCCTAGCCGCCTCTCCATGTCAGCCAATATCACAACAACCTGGTCCCCTAAGGTTTCTCCCCCTACATGAGCATGCCCACTTTCATCTATACTAGCAGAAGCAACAACTAATCTGACAAATCCTATATGTACAACCCTCTCATCATGCCTCCAGTGACATCCTGCAACCTGTGGGGCTCACACCGATCCCACATTTGCATCACAGATAATAATCCAAGGTCAGTATCAAATATACATAAGAAGTATGTGCATCATAAAATAAATATTGTACACATAAAATGCGCAATCACAAAATACATCATACATGTGAGATCACATCCATGGACAAGAACCAATAGCTCTAGGTCCCCTAGGTAGTCCATACCTCTCTAGGGGTACTACTCCATGAAATGTATTCGTTGCTCCCACACATGGGGAGTGAACATGACCTATCTCCCCCTACCATCATTTGGCATCACTTCCCCCCAATACATCATACAGGGCTCTTAGGTCCCCTTCACAGGCACCACCACCTTTGACCTCAGAGAAGGGTATTGCTTGGAGAAGTACGATCACAACACACTCCCGTGGTGAAATTTCCTCTTTCCTACTCGATGAAGGGAATATGTCAAATTCCATGTCAAAATAATAAGTAGCATGCCCGCCCACTCCACCCAATGCCCACCATAACTCACTCCACTAATCCAAGCTACCCCCCTGTGATCCTATTGGGGGATGATACCCCCAACACTCTAACAATGGCAGTTAACACTTCCCGAACCATTAAACTCTGAATATGGGTGATAAGGATTTGAATGGAGCTCACCACAGCCATATCCCCTCCACAATATTGATCAACAAGGCCTAGGATACTCTAATCACCTCCCATCCGAGGCTGGGTGGAATCATGTACTCCACATGGGAAAACCCACTAGGAAGAAAATATCTTGATCAGTCATGGTTAGGTCCTCCCCCACTTGAAATACCTCCCTGTCTAGGTCCCACATGAATATGATCCACTGCAGCAGGAAATATGCAGATCGAAGAAAGGGGCACCTGAAAAAATTCAGGAGCTTTGCATCTGTCAGAGCCTGAGTTGCAACCAAGTCACGACTCACATCCCTCACCAAAGAATCATGGTGGCACTCTCTCCACTCTATGTAGGCCATATTAGTAAACTAAAATCACCTGCAAGCATCAAAACCATTACATCAAGGTTGATATCATCATCCAAAATTCCAAATGAACATTAATCCTAGCCCATGCGAGTTTTACTCAGAAATGAGTGCAAGTAGCGTGTTATCCTTGTGTCCAAAATGTGCATAGTGCATACTATCGATATCCTGGTGACCATAGTCGCACAGAAGATGTATGCTTCAGCCATGTTTTCTGTACGATTATATAACATACAGTCATGCAAGACTAGCGTGCGGGCAAAACGTTCATTCCTCATGTAGCGTGTGGCAATCGTCATTTTTATGCATGGGGAGTAGTGTGGGAAAATGGATTCTCTCGCGCTACCACGTGAGAAAATCCAAAATCCCGTGCGGTTTCTTTTTAAAGCAAAAATGACCGTATGGCCCTAGGGACCTCCCTACCCTTAAAAATAACCAAATGGAAATGACAAGCAAGAGTTATAGGTTTACATGGATCTCGCTTCTCAAGAATGGGACGCTCGGATCTCCTAAAATCAACAGAAAATGCTCCGGACAACAAAAAATGAACAAGTACAAATGATCTAAAAAAAGGGGCCCCACCCCTATTTGTAGAGATTGGAACCAATATTCAAACCCTTGGTATGGACAAATCATAGCTCTGTTTGGTGAACTATTTGAACCATTACAATTAGCTCCTTGAGATCTTCAAAATGACTGCACCAACCCCTCCATCTGAGAACTTTCATCTAACACTTATGTTCTATCACTTATCTCAGGTGTGCCATGTTTTTTGCTATTATTTTTGCATTGTCAATACCTTTGTCATGTTCTCTATCACACTTAGGTATTAGTTCCATGTGTGGAGTAGAATTATCGAGACATTGAGACTCCAACCATTTCAGCAATGGAACAGGAATCACATCACATATATCATTATTAAAATGGCATATAGGAAATGTTTTCCCTCTATTTACATTGCATTTACCAGTATTCTCGCTGATAACCAAAGGTTGTGCATTCCCAGTAATGATGTTCCATGAATATCATTACCGAGGATATCATGTATCCCCCATGGGTGTGTGCACCATTGCCTCCCCATCATAATTTGGCATCCATTATGTCGAACCTGCACAAGTCCAAGGAATTTGATACGTTTGAAAAGATCAACCCATAGTTCATCATTTTATAATTGTGCATTTACTCCCCCACCTTCAGCAGTTGATGCCATTAGATTCCTCGACACATGTTATGATAAATACTCACCGTTAAACATTCATACCTCCATAAGTAATATACCATTTGCACTCTTCTTCATATCATCATCCCTGCAAAGACAAGCATGCCCCCCTTACCCTCAAAAGAAACCAATTCTATCTAGTTACTCCCGTATGAATAGTATGCATGGCATTGACTCATGGGGCACCCATCTTCTTGTTTGAAAAAAAATCTCACACTATAATGAAAAAAGTTCCCCAACCCACTCAAAACTGTGGGAACTCTATCCATCATAAAATTGATTCCCCAATTCACCAAAACCACGAGAGTCCCACCCATCATCAAATTAGTCCCTCGACACCCTACAAACCTGGGGACCCCACCAATTATTCTTGATGTACAATTAGTTGCCTGATCCACACAAAACCATGGGAACCCTTGATTCTTTTGGAAACAACCCATGGTATCCTTTGATTGATGTAGTTGAGTCTTTATATCCCCAGTTGTTAGTGCTAAAAGATGCACTCCGACTGCAGAGAGAGCATGGATAACACATCTTAATGCTCAAAGGAAAATATTGATTGATTGATTGAATTAATTGTGTAGAGGGGTCAAGAAAATATGTAGACAAAGAAAGTATAATATGACTAAAAACATCAAGCTATGTGATAAGCAAGGATAATCAGACTAAAAAGAAGAATCATATCAGGATAACCAAGGTTCAAAGAATATTGGTAATGTGTGGAGCAAATAGCTCATTCACACATTATCATAAATAAACATGTTCAGAAAAACATTCCAAAGATGGAATCTAAAACACTAAATCTCAGCATGGGTAATCACAATAAAAACATTATTGATAAGGAATCCATAACTAAGACCAGTTAAAACATAATTGCACAGTATATTCAGATTGAAAAATAACTAGAACTTGGATCAAAACTGATACAATCACCTTCAGATAATAATCTCCAAGATTAAAATGCAGAACACATCTTTAGACTCTCAGTACATGGTTCTTGACTACATACAACTCTCAGCCTCACAGGCTGGAACCTCTCTTCTTCTGTACATTGCAAATGATCCAATTTATAGGAAATTACCTACTCAAATATGTTACAAGATTTTGGAAATAAAATCTTAACAATAAACTAGAAGTAGAAGCAATTTAATTGCAAGAAAAATTTGAATTGTTGAAGCTATTCCCTTCTTTGCCTATTCGGTGAAAACTTTTGAATGTCACTTGTGCTCTAACTGCCCATTATGCCCTATAAATCTAGAATAGTCCCTCAGTTATTGATTTTATTCCTGAATATCTGGAATGCTCTGCCATGTGTCTTTAACTACTTTAACTACTAGAAAGATGCCATTTAGTTGATTATTTGTTGCCTAAATATATGGAATCTTCTAGGTGTCGACTCATCTTTAGTCTAATATTTCTCTCGGGAAACATTTTTCCAACTGTATCCTTGACCTTTCATCCTAGAAATGCTTTTCCATTTTTCCACCTGTTATACCATTTCCTGCAAATGCTCATGTGCCATATGAATTGAAAAAACAAAATAGTATTCATTAGCTTGAATGGAACCAACTATGTCTCTCTTTCCATTATCAGAAATTTTCATTGGAAAGCATGGTCATTTTCTCCATTCTATTAATAAAATAACAAACACATCAAGTAGCAATAGCCTTAACTCATACTCAGCAGGTTAACATTTCTAGAACTACTCTTGCAGAGCAGTTGAGAGCAGTTCACCCTTTCTAGAAATTCAATGCTTTTTCCATGATATGCATTGTGTATGGCAAACATAAATTCCATTTTAAGCAATTATGCCTTGGAAACAATTATTTCCCTCCTCATAATTGCTTACCCTGACTGTGCAAACTTGGAACTTTTAGCAGAAGATACGATACCATAGAATAGAACCAACTGCGAATTAATTGCTAAGCATACCTTGAATTTCATTTTATTTTTTTGCACACTAAGTTTCATTAACACTTCTAAATTCAACACGCAAAATGCCTGGATGGAAAGCTCTTCTTATCATACTCTGTCACTGGAATTTTGCCTCAAAATCCTGCAACTCGATGGTTGGATGATCATCCAAGATGTACATTACATAATATAGTATATTTAAATGGTGCACTGTTCTCCTATTTGGCACTTGTTAAATTTTTAGAATTTACTTCAATCTGATCTAGGATCTTAACTGAAAGAACAACATGTACAGCAAATCTACAGCATATCATTCATGGAGACAATAATGCAAGCACACAAGAGACACAAAGATTTACTTGGGGAAAACCATAAAGGTGAAAAACCCCAATAACTTCCTCAGAGATAGATAGAGCAATGATACAACCCAAACATAAGAGATAGACATATCCTAGCAGCAGATCCTCCTCCATAAGTGCACCACTCCTCCTTGAGTGCATGAGTGAGAAATGAGTGATCAAATAGAGTGCCTCCCGCACTCTATTTATACTTGACTTGACTTTCCTTTTACATAAATCATGTAGACTCGAACTTAACCACATAACATAATTATGAATGGGTCGACCCCCAATAGGGTGGTCTAATAACCCTTTGACCCACATGGAAGACCGCCAATAGGGTGGTCTAATAACCCTTTGACCCACATGACTTATACAGGGCCGACCCCAACAAGGTAGTCTAATAACCCATCAAGTATAAGTTACGACATTTACAATATAAATGACGACACTTCCGTATAGAGGAATAATACCATCTCTATAGGAATACAATATACATATATGTGAAATACATTATGAAGTTACATATACATCAACACTCCCTCTTAACTAGGAAGGTATTTCTCGACACAAGTCTTCTAGCACAAGTCATCTTCTCTAGATCATCGTCACTGGATAATTGTCATCGAGTCATCATCATCGTCACTGCTGCTGCTATCTCAATCAATCTCTGAATCTACTCATCATAGGAAGTTCTACAGAGCCAATCCTTTTTCATACTGGATGTAGGCCCACCACCTATAGGTCTTCGTCATCACTGGCCATACTGTGGAATCCTCAGGACTTATTATGTGCATCACAAAACCTCGAAAGAGCATCTGCCAGATATCCCAGGGCATGAATTACATGTCATAGGCAAAACCTCGAAAGACTATCTGCAGATCTCCCAGGGCCATACCATATGTGCCCTCACCAAGAAACCTCGCAAGAGCATCCCAGGCTGTTACGAGCACACAGATCTACCTATAGGATCTCACAGGGCACGAATTACATGTGGTCACCACAAAACCTCGCAAGAGCATCCCAGGTTGTTACGAGCACACAACTCTACCTATAGGATCTCCCAGGGCACGAATTACATGTGGTCATGGAAAAACCTCGCAAGAGCATCCCAGGACTGATTACGGGCACATAGCCCAACCTATCAGATCTCCCAGGGACAGACTATATGCCATAGGACAAAACCTCGAAAGAGCATCTGCCAGATATCCCAGGGAAACGAATTACATGCCATAGGAAAAACCTCATAAGACTATCTGCAGATCTCTCAGGGAAACAAATTATATGTCCTCCCAGAGAAAAACCTTGAAAGAGCATTTGCTAGATATCCCAGGGCACCGAATTACATGCCATAGGAAAAACCTCGAAAGACTATCTGCAAATCTCCTAGGGAAACAAATTATATTCTCATCTGCACAACTTGATCCACGACCATAGAGTATCAACCTGATGCTCACCATACATCATCCTAATGTACACATGATCACCCTGATCATCATCACTGCAACATCCTGCTGCATATCATCCAGAGAAGCTCGTCATCCACGATCATCCTGATCATACAATGCATCCATCTGATGCACACCACGTATCTACCTGATACATATCATCATACATAGTGTATCCACCTGATACATAGATACATGATCCACACAATGTATCCATCAACATGATCTACCTGATCATACCTAATACATATCAATATACATGATCTACCTAATCATACAATGTATCCACCTGATACATATACAGATACATGGTCCAAGCATCCAACATGATGCATATACAAAATACATACACATGATCCAACTAATCATATCCAGCATCCAACATGATGCATACATACATACATAAAAATGATCTAACTGATCATATCCAGCATCCAACATGATTCATACATACATATACAAAAATGATCCAACTGATCATATCTAGCATCCAACATGATGCATACATATATATAAAAATGATCCAACTGATCATATCCAAGCAGAAACCAGAACATCATCCTGATGCTCGTCATCTAGCGCTTACATCCACAGCCATGTGAAGGATCCTCCTTCAAACATGCTTGGAATGGCTTCAGCAAATGTGTCCATCACTTCTTCCTCGAAGTGTCCTCGATCTGAAGAACGCCAAGCCTCTCTCTGAAGTACTCGAACTTCACCCTGGCTAGTGGCTTCGTCAGCACATCTGCAATCTGCTCGTCCATCGCAACATATAGGAGCTTCACAGCTCCTCTCTGCACCATATCCCTGATATAGTGATATTTGATCTCTATGTGTTTCGACCTGTCATGAAACACTGGGTTCTCGGACAGCTTCACACAACTTTGGTTATCACAGAAGATACCAGTAGCATCCAACGGGAGATCAAATAACTCAAACAGTAGCTTCCGTAGCCATACTGCCTCACAACTAGCTAAACAGGCTGCAACATACTCTACCTCAGCTGTACTCAGTGCTACGCAGGACTGCCTCCTACTAAACCAAGAGATCACACCTAATCCCATACTGAAGCAGCACCCAGATGTGCTCTTCCTATCTGCAGCACTGCTTGCCCAATCTGAATCAACATAACCCTGCAGGTTAAAATTTTGATTTTCTTCATACTTGAGCCCATAATCCACTATACCTTTTAGGTACCTCAGAACATGCTTTATAGAAATCAGGTGAACACTCCTCGGATCTATGAGGAACTGACTCAATGTGTTCACCACAAAGCAAATATCTGGTCTTATGTTCGTCAGGTACATCAAGGACCCAATCATCTGACAATACATAGTGACATCAACTGGTTCAGATGAAGAATCACACAGAAGCTTCAGGTTTGATTCCATAGCCACACAGTCCATCATCCCGAACCTCTTCAGGATCTCTACTACATACTTCCCTTGTCCAAGGAAGATTCCATCTGCACTCTGCCACACCTCCATACCTAGAAAGTGGTGCATCATACCCAAGTTTTGCACATATATGACTCTCTGTCATGTGTCTCAATACCAAGTGGCTGCTCCACATACACTTCTTCTTCAACTACACCATTCAAGAAAGTTGTCTTGAATCCATCTGGTGTATCTTCTATTTCATCACTTTTATATTTCTCTATGCTGCCATCTGCAGCATGCTTGATCTTGATAGATCCATATGGAATTCATAACAAACTTCCCTTCAGGTCTTGGGACTACATCCCAAACATCATTCTTCGTGATCAATGGATCATGGCATTCCATTTCTTCATCCCAGATCCTGGGAACTTCAATATCTTCAATATCTTCAATAGATATCTTTGTTGCTGGAACAAATGTTGTAGTCCTTTTGTAGGTGAAGATATACGGTCTTTCCTACAAAACAGGTTAAATTGCATGATTAGAAACATCTCATAATTTTTAGAGCAAATTCTTACACATAAAGAAATATGTCATACAGTCATGCAATTATCTTAAGCCAATGCTTCAATACAACATTTATCCATATCCCATAACTTTCTAGATGCCTTCCAATCTCTACCAGAACATTGTTAAGAGTATGCACAACTCCCAACATGTCAGCAAAGAGGTTTCATTCTAGATAAGTAGAAATGGAATGTTGTACAGTGCCATAGGCCACTTACCCATGCATATTAGTAGTATACTGTTCATCAATGCAATTATTCTAATATGCATAATAAACAACCTAATTCTAGGAACATCAGTATATACATTTTTGAACAGTATTATTTAAACAATAAAATATGCAAGTAATGACAATTCAAATACTTATCTTTGTTTGTTTGTTGGGTTGACTCCCTCTCAGTCTTTGCTTCTTTTCTGCAACTCCATTCTTATGTGGATTGTGAGAAGTGGTCAACTCCCTCTGAATATCTGCATCCTTGCAGAAACTACTGAAGTGTGCTCCTTTGCTTTCTTGCAAGAACAACTGGAGTGTGCTCCCTCTTGATCTTTGCTTCCTGGATTACCTATTCTTGAACTCATATTCATTCTTGGTCCCTATGCATGCTTATTAGTATCATGATTGTGTTATCCTTGTGATCTCATATAAAATCATACATTTATTAGTATACTATTAAAACACAATAATCTCAAGCATGTATAGTCATGATCATTTCAAACAAAAATAATAAGCATTAGCATTCAAGGTTTATGTAGGATTCTTATGGTTAGTCAAATCATAAGAAACATAACATGTCTAAACCTATAATTACTCAAACCTATGACTCTTCGGGTTAGTCATATCATTAATTAAGGTAAGACACATAATATGCATATACCCATGATTATTCAAACTTATGACTTCATGAATAATCATTATCAACAACACAACAGTATAAGATCCTAACCCAAGGTAGGATTCTAGCTTGATATAGGAAAAACATACCTGGATTAGCATGCTAGCTAGTTATGTCTAACATACCCGTATAATGTCTTTTGGTTCTCTTCAGTGACTTGTGCTAGTAACCTGCATGTCTCATAAGTTAACCATTGTAGAAACAAGTTATGCATACCTCGAAAGTAGATCTTCTATGTGATCCATGACAATGGATGAATCCTTGTCTTCATGTCACCATGATCATACATTCTTGAAGTAGAACATGATTTGTCTTTCTTGGTGTACCTTTTATGTTAGCAGACAACATAAACCTCATACAACACCATAATGCATTAGTACAATCATAAGTGTCAACACCCTAACCAATGAATATCTTATATCATGCATTCATAATTTTGTTAAGGTGATATGACAAATCTAAAATCAATAGTGTACTAACCGTAATAACATGAAGACAAACATACCATAAACTTAATCATGAACAAATATCGAAACATACCTCGATGAGTCATACCTGTCGAGATCGCTTGTAATATTCTTATGTAAGACCTTAGCCTCATCTCCCTCTGAAACAGGAACTTCTTCACTTATGCAGGTGACCAATCCATCTTCTTCTAGGATTAACCCAATCCACTTGATTTGTAAGAACTGGACTTGGAGCTGGATATGGGTTTGTCAAAGAAACCCCAAAAATTCAAACTTTGAATTTCAAACTTTCGAAAGGATAGAAATATGCACCTTGATGAGCTGATCCAGCTGGTATATTAAGAATTTGAAAACTGCAAAGTTTCACTCCTCAATTTTGCCTTTGAAACTTCCGGATTCACTGGACGTGACCCTGAACTGGGGTTTGATGAAGCCCACTTTTCTTCCCAATCAAAAGGTTTGATCCAAAGCTCTAAGCTTCTATTTTTTTGAGGAGCTTCCAGCCGTGGTCACAGATTTCAAAAATTCCCATTTTTACAGAAGCCCTAATTTTTCACTTTTCTGATCAACGTCCCAAACTAGGGTCTGATCAAGCATGGCCTTCTTCCCAACCAAAAATTCTGATCTTGGTCTCTAAATTTCAATTTTGATGAGTAGCATCCAGCCATGGTCTCCGATTACAAAAATTCCAACTTTCTCCGAAGCCCTAAATTCCGGAAGCCATGAATGAAGGTACTAAAAAATAATTCTATCTTGATAGAAATATGTACCTGATTGTTTCTAGTGTACCTCCTAACTTTTCGATCCACTAGGTCTGAACACGTTTCCTGAGATATCCTGACCTATTGTCTTTCCATCCTGACAAGTCTGACATCAATTGGATTCTTTGAGAGAGAGTTATGCCAAGTGTCGTAACGTGACCTGTTTATGGGATAATACAGGAGAGCGAACTTGTACGGCATGCCACGTGTCACTGGTTCAACTTCGGCCTCTGAAACATTTTCCTAAGATATTACAGTCTGTGTACTACCTGTCACTTTTTACGAAATTTCATTTGGATCTTCCTAGCCCAAGTTATGACCTTTTTCCCAAGGTCACCTGATTTTGACTCAGATCTGGAAGAGGCAGAAACCCTATATTGTACAGATCATAAATCACAAAGTACAACGCATTAGAGTTTGTCCTTTGGAAAAAAGGTACATGAAGATTTAATCTTTGACATGTAAAGGTTTCCGATCCGAAAACTTCGCCAAAACGGATTTATAGCAAAAGTGCTACGATGACTGGTTTTTGCTATATCAAGCCCTGGCATCGTAATTGCAACAAGTGTCATACATGCTATATCATGCCTTCTTTCAGGCTAGCTCTGATACCATGTTAAATTTTCAGAATTTACTTCAATCTGATCTAGGATCTTAATTGAGAGAACAACATGTACATCAAATCTACAGCATATCATTCATGGAGACAATAATGCAAGCACACAAGAGACACAAAGATTTACTTGGGGAAAACCATAAAGGTGAAAAACCCCAATAACTTCCTCAGAGATATATAGAGCAATGATACAACCCAAACATAAGAGATAGACATATCCTAGCAGCATATCCTCCTCCTCCATAAGTGCGCCACTCCTCCTTGAGTGCATGAGTGAGAAGTGAGTGATCAAATAGAGTGCCTCCCGCACTCTATTTATACTTGACTTGACTTGCCTTTTACATAAATCATGTAGGCTCGAACTTAACCACATAACATAATGCTGACTGGGCTGACCCGCAATAGGGTGGTCTAATAACCCTTCAACCCACATGGACAACGCCAAATAGGGTGGTCTAATAACCCTTTGACCCACATGACTTATACAAGGCGGACCCCAACAAGGTGGTCAAATAACCCATCAAGTATAAGTTACGACATTTACAATATAAATGACGACACTTCCGTATAGAGGAATAATACCATCTCTATAGGAATACAATATACATATATGTGAAATACATTCCGAAGTTACATATACATCAACAACACCTGCATATTTTGATGTTGGCATTTACTTTTGGATGAGCGACCTTCATTCGCATCCACAAAACTTTTAAAATAAAACCAGTGAACTCAGGCTCGGGAACTTTTGCACCTGTTGCTTACCATTCAAATTTATCTCTGTGGGACATACACCAAATGAAGCTAGTAAGATATTTTAAATTCCTTTATAATCATACTTGTCTCCCCCAAATATCGACGCGTAGTGGGCTCATTGTGTGCATTACCTTGTTTGTTGAAGGCTCATGAGCTTTGAAATTACAGTAGCTAAGTATGAAATGGGACATGACTCATAATAAGGCCCATAACTTTTTAAATTACGGTGGGTAAGTATGAAATTACGGTGGATACGTATGAAATGGGACATGACCCATAATAAGGCCCATAATTCTTACTTATACCCCACGTAACACTTATGGATATGGGATAAAAACGAAAAAGGCATTTTCATTTTATATCTATATTTTTTAAATAATTTTCATAAAAATTATTATTGAAATAAAAGGTAAAAAGAATATTTTTATTAAAAGAATAATAATTAAAAAATTCAAATACCAAAGTTACCAAGGAATAATAAACACATAAGAGAATGGGAAAATGTGAATTTTTGCAACAAGGAAAACCAGGCTAAAGACATTCATTACAAAATGAACTAGATGAAGGTTTGAGGTGACGAGGATTTGATCAGGTTAACAAAAATTCAAAGCTTTGGTGAAAAAAAATGTTGGGTTATGAGCTTCCGGCAGAAAATATTGAGACCCTATGCACTGCCGGAATCTTTAAATTTTGATGAGGTGGATCCTGGTACCAACACCAGCATTGCCATTTTTTTCAGTCGCCATCACCTTTAGTGTCGTGTCTCAAACAAAGACCTTCATTTGTAGTATTTCTCCCTCTATTACACTCTGTGCCTTTATTTGAATAATGCTTCCATTAGTTACTCCCCAAGTTTACAACGATAAAAAAAAGTTATGAGCCCCATGCTTATCATCCATTCTTGTGTCATGTATGTTAGTATTATAGTTGGTTACAAAATGATATTGGTTCATAGGATAAGACCCTCATCTTATCATGTACTTCAGCTCTCATCGACATCAAATCACTATATTCTGAAAGTTGTAGTAGTTACAGTTGTACCTTGGGGTCCCTTGAAATTAATATAAGCGATCACCTTGAACTAGGTAGGTAGAGTCATCAATGCTCACTAACTTAGTGGCCTCTCCTATGCTCGATGTGAAAACATCTATTGCATCGTGGGGAGTTGTATGTTTTGAATGTAACAATGTTCACATTTACAAATCATGGTAGCAATAGTACAGTGAGGTTCTCCATCTAGCAACTTGACCAGTATTCCATTTCCCCACGCCTGTGGGATACTCATGATCATTAGTAGTTCCGCTTCTTCAACACTTGCAGCATCATTCCTAGGTTCATTCACTCTTATATGGATTGAATCCACCTTCATCCACATACCAGTAGTAGTATGAGTTGACCCCTTGGTCTCCTCTTATTGTAATCATCTTGAGAAATTTTCACAAGCATGGGCATGCCCACCTTATTTGTGTAAAACATTATTCTTTGTTATAGCTTCAATAGTCGTCGCCATCAATCTTCCCCCAAGGGAACCTTCCGTCGACGCTCGCTTGAGAACTTACAAGAACAATAGAGGACAAAAGAAACGATGATGCATTATCAGTTCTATTGTACCCTATGAACCTCATACATAAGGGGGCATCTGTTAATTCTCAAATTTTGCACACATGTGACATTTTAGTAATATTGTAGTAAGGCGTCATTAACATATAGCATGCATCCCACCGAAGACATCCCCATCATATATAAAAAGTAGCATGAGTGCAAAAAGGATAAGAAATGGTCATTGTTCCCATGCTAGCCTAGGGTGGATTATACCTTGAGGTACGAGCTACTATAAAAAATAGTGGGATCTCAACCACCAGCCACGCATTGAAGGCACGTGAAATCTTCCTCACCAACTAAAATTCAAATTTGTCTCTTCATGCATTGAATATCCCCCTTTGTGTACCTTCGAGCTAGTTCACTAGGGGATGGTGTTCACACTTTGATCTAGATGTTTCTTGGCCACCTCTTGGCCTATAAAAGGAATCCATGGGCATGCATATAAGTAGAGAAAATTAGATCAAGGTTATGATGTTGGAATTGTGTTGGAACTTTCTCATAGTCCACCTCTTATTACACCTATTGGCATTCCTCAAGCTCCCTTGCCACCTTCCTCTAGGGGAAAGTGTTTCTCTCATTTGTTCTTCAAGTTATTTAGCATTTAGTGTGGAAAAAAGGATCTCAAATTCTCTTGAATATTGAACCTCCTAGGTGACACTACATGTAACAAACTTGACCTTGGGCATTATAAATTGGTTCTAACATTTTCTTCTTGTTTTGGTTTGCATATCCTCCCTCCCTTTGTTTATTTGAAGTTATTTTTTTTCATTTCATTTTAGTTTACTAACAAGAGCTTGCAGGATAAATTTGGAGTCATTAAATTTTCTTTGTAACACAATACCAGGCCTTGTTAACAACCTCCAAGGATTTAACCCCTCAAGTGGGAAGAGATGCACACATTTGTGCTATTTTTCCCACATTGACAATTCCCTATTGTCTAGTACTGATTTTGGCTGGAGCCAAATGGAACCTTCCTCATCAAGTTTTTGTAAATTAGTTTGCACTTTACAATTGGAGCCAACCACCATTTTTGAGGCATGATACATGAAATACCAGGTGAATCTAGGAGTGATCTAGAAAAACGAGCTTGTAGGCCACTTGTCCAATGCATTGAATGATCTAGTAAGGCCCATACAACTTTAGATCTAGTTTCTACTAGGGATATTTTTTTAGGGATATATGTTTATAAGGTTGATTTCAAAGAAACACATGATCGCCTTCTGCAAATGAGTGCTCAAAGCGATGTTGATTCACATGTTGTTTCATTCTATTTTCATCGATAGTCAAATTGTCCTTAAGTGCATACATAATAGCTTCTCAAGTGTGAAGTGTGTTATCCAATACCTAGGCCCTAGAAGTGGCCACTTGTCCAATGCATTGAATGATCTAGTAAGGCCCATACAACTTTAGATATAATTTCTACTAGGGATTTTTTTTATGGATATATGTTTATAAGGTTGATTTCAAGAAACACATGATCCCCTTCTGCAAATGAGTGCTCAAAGCGATGTTGATTCACATGTTGTTTCATTCTATTTTCAGCCATGGTCAAATTGTTTTTAAGTACATACAAAATATATTCTCAAGTGCAAAGTGTGTTATCCAATACCTAGGCCCTAGAAGTGTCCATTAAATATGACACCATAGATAAGGATTTTTAGCCGTATATTGCTTCATAGGGTATCATTTTGGTAGCGCCATGATAAGTGGTATTATACCACCATTCTACAAGGGGAGTCCATTATGTCCAATGATGTGGGTTTTCTGAAGCAAAGCATCACAAGTAAGTTTCCATACACTTATTGACTGCTTCAGTTTGACCATCTGTTTGTGGGTGATACCTTGTGTTAAGTTTCAACTAAGTACCCCAAAGTTTAAATAATTCCTTCCAAAATTTTCTTATGAAGGTAGGTTCCTAATCAAAGACAATCGAAATGGACATGCCATGTAATTTAAAAATATGATCCATGAATACTTAAGCAACTATTGATGGTGTAAAATGGTGTGACAAAGCACCAAACTTTCCATATTTGGAAAGATGATCTAGAACCACCATGATGAATGATTTATTACTAGCTCTCGGAAGCCACACAATAAAATCCACAGAAACATGCTAGGGTCCCACCCTAACTCCCTTACTTTAATAGTTAATCATGTTATGTATGAATCCATAACCTTTGAATAAGGTTGATTAGTTAGTAGATACTATTAATGTATAAAGGGACTCTCTATTTATTAAGGCCCACTAAGTAGTTGGTGCTCATTAAATATTGACCAATTCAAGTAGTTAGGGTTTTGGGATATTGAAAGATTATTTAAAGAGCTAAGAGGCTGTGGATTGTTTCGTGAATAATTATTGTATTGGAGCTCTTCTCAATTGAAAGGTCACCCAACCTTAAGAGGCATGTGAACATTTCTTCCAAAATTGATTCTCATAAATTTCAAATAAACAAGAGCACACCATTGCATATAAATTTCCAATCTATTTTCAGCGACACTCATTTCTTCCAAAACGAACTCCAGATACAAAATATATCGCGTTCTGAAATTTTTGGTAAACAGGCATTCTGTCAAATATGGGGGTGCCACGTGGCCTGTACAAGTGGATCATACTGTTGACATGGAATCACCCTAAGTTTCCATGTGGAAAGTTACATATTGACATGGAAGGTGACTCAGCATTCGAGTTGGTAGCTACGTGGGCCTCTCATGAGTTGATATGTGGCAGCGTTACTGTATAGTTGGAAAGAATGTGGACCAATCAAAGGTTGCCACATGGCAGTCTGATTGGCCACATTATGGTTATTTTTACCAAAATTATGGTGGGAAGGGGGATTGAACACCTGACCTCCCACTAGCTCCAATGCTTTACCTCCACATGCCCTACCAATGCACCACGCATGTTGCTTACTATGTAAAGGGGGAAATCTTATATTTGAAGTTGAACCATAGGCTAGTTTGAAAAAAGGGTGGGCCGAGGGATTATCCCTCGATTCCATATCATATATTATATATATCTCAACCGACGGAGGATCCTAGTACAAAGGCCATGTTAAAATATTAACAAAACAACACGTATAATGTGGCGTTTGAGCTTAGGACTTCTATGCAATAGACCGCCAGCCTTACCACTACGCAATGCCTTCGGGCTTGGAAATAGTTGGCACAGATTTCTTTTGAATTGAGGCAGGATTTGGTGCTAATGTGGGAATGCTACCCATGGCCCCAAAAATCAACCTTTTTGCACTATTTTACCATGTTTTTGGATCTTGACGGACACAGTTTTCGATGTGACGGGGCACAAATATCAATGCAAGAATAGTTCCTGAGGTGGGAATCCATACCAGTCAGTATACTATATGGGGTGTTGTTCTTGAACTACATTCCATGGGAGGTCCCAGGAAAAATATACAGTGTTTATACTAAAATTCCTCTATTGTTTGAGACGGTCGCAATGGTGCAGCCTGTTTTTGCAGATGATAGACATAATTTCCAAGTGTCCTTAGAATTGATGTAATTTGCAGCATTTAAAGAATTAATAGAAATGGGCTCACTGGATGCGGACCCAGAGACGTAGTCCTACTTGGACAAACTCCATTATTAGTTATTGTCTACAATTTGTGGTTTGCATCTTTATTATTCACATTCTTTTTATTTATGTGGTCTCTTTAAAGTTTCCATTTTAAAGCCTTTTTCAAGAGTTAATTGCTGAAACATTCACACATAATTCATGGTTAATTAAAATATCTTGCAAATTCAGATCATGCTTGGTGTCAGAGCATGCTTAACCAAATAATTGTGAGTGTGTGCTTGATTACTAAGGCCAATCTTAAGGCAGGTAAAGTAGAACTCGTGCCTTTTAACCTGGAGATTAGACATGCAACTCAAAGAAATAAAATGGAAGATGAAGATGCTCATTCAAAGAACGATAAGGATTTTCATAAAGCTTTCTATCGGATGTCAGATATGGTAGAAAAATTGTTTTCATATTATCAAGAGAGACTAGAAAGGAATGAAAATAAGAGGGAAAAAGTTGAGGACAATGCTTCACTGAATCAAGGAAATGGAGGAGGCCCTCCTGAACCTCCATCTTCCCCTTCAAATATAAATTCTATTTCTTCTTCTCCTTCCCATTCTTGTCATTCTAATGATCATAATAAAGATGTTGTTGAGACATAATTTAAATCTTGATATAAAGTTTGATTTACCCATGTTTAAAGGAGAACTTAATGCTGAAAAATTGGATAACTGGATTAGACAAAATCATGTATATTCCTGGATCCAAAAAATTGAAGGTGATGAAGAAAATATATAGTTGGCCACCCTTCATCTTAGTGGCACTACTCTCATATGGAGGGAGAGAAAAAATCAAGAGGATTTTATTACTAAAGGTAAAATTATTTCCTCTTGCTATGAGTTTACTGCAACGTTGAAAAAGAAATTTTATTTGTTGGGTTATATGCTGCAGGCTATGATGTACTGGCATAATTTCAGACAAGGTAAGGGTCATAATGTGCAAGAATACACACAAGAGTTTAGAAAGAGGGATTTAGTGTTGGGTATACCTCTGTATACTCAAGAAACACTTCTTAAACTCATACGAGTATTGCATAGTTACTTAAGACATACAATCCTTATGTTCAATCCTACTAACCTGGACGAAGTGTGTGTTCAAGCCACTCATATCAAATCTAAGGGGAAGAGTACTTCTAATAAATTTTCCATGAAACCTTTCAGGCTAGGTGGAAACAAGTTCAAAGGTAAAGGGAAAGGTAAGTGGATAGCTATCGTGAAGAGGGGGGGTGATAAACCTACATGCACACACTGCTAGAAAAAGGGTCGTGATGTATACAAATGCTAGAAACTCCATCTATAACTCAACCTAGAGAAATTTTGGAATAAGAAGGAAGATAAGAAGACTACCGCTACTATCCAAGATGAATTGGGATCAAACTGTAGTGATGAGACAAAATTTGCAACCATGGGATTATAAGGTAAATCTTCTTCTGAATATGTTTCAAAAGTTGAACCTTTTCGTGATGAAAATAAAAGGAGTGAGGTATTTCACTTAAGGGTCATTTCTAAGCATACTAAAGTTGATACTTTATTTGATAGTGGATCACAAGCTAACTTGATTACAAAAGAGATAGTTAAAAATAAATTTTTTTCAAACTAAGTCACACCCAAAACCATATCCACTTGGTTGGGTATGTGAAAATTCACAACTACAAGTTACTAAGCAGTGTAGACTTAGGTTTACAATAACTTCTAGATTTATGGATGAAGTTGATTTGGATGTGGTCCCATTGGATATCTGTGGTATTGTGTTAGGTATCCCTTATATTTTTTAGGATATTCCTATACTCCATCCTAGTCCCACTAGTATTTTGATCATTTACATTTTCAGTCTTGCATGCATGTTTAGGGTTTGCATGCATTATTTAGGGTTTGCATGCATCCTAGTCATCAGTCCCAGCACCTAGCCCTTAGTTAGCAGCCCCTAGAGCTTCCTTCCACTCAATTTCAGCCCTCCTAGAGCTTAGTGCGCCCTCCTTTCATCTACCAGTTGAGAAAGGCACCCTTGTTACCTACCACTTCAGTTATCTTCAGTTCCTTCCTTGATTTAAGGATTAACTGACTCTTAACTGACCTTAGCACTCCAATGGACCTCTAGTGAGACTTGACTACCTGTTCTGACTCCAATTAGCTCCTCATGTGCCCTCCACTGAACCTCCGTCATTTAGTTAGTGTTTCCATGTGCCAGTTACATTCAATTACACCTACCACACTCAGTTAGACTCAGTTTTATTGATGGTTGACAATTACTTGTGCATTGATGACTCCACCTATGATGAGATCGACTACTAGTTGTGCTCCGATGACACTCCAGTGATACTTTGATCACTCCATGAAGGCTAATTCGAATTGCCACCTTAGGCATTCAAATCCTCATGCATTGTACTATTTATTTGTCCATATTGTGATTAATTAACTAGTGTGTGTGAAGTATTATTGCTTCTATCCAAGTTCTACTGTACCATATTATTATGTTGCTCATTATACTGTATTGACCACTCTTCTTCTATTTTCTTGCTTAATCATAATCATTCTCTTGTGAGGTACACATCATCTCTTAGATCTGCCGTGAGGATTTTCACAATATTTATGATAGGAAATAAATATTTTACAGAGAAGAGAACAAGTACCAGCTTACCAAGGATGGTGTTTAGTACATTGTTCGAGCTCACCGAATGAAAACTAATCTATCTTTGGTTTCTACAAGTCAAATGAGGAGATTAGTAAATGCTAGTAAAATGTTTGTTCTCATGATTGTTAAGGATAAAGATGTTGATAAAACTAATGCTTTTAAAGTTTTTGATCCTAAACTTAAAGATGGATTGGTTAAGTTTGTTGGTAAGTATGATGTTGTATTCGAGGAACCTAAAGGATTACCTACTAAAAGGGAAATACAACATGAAATCCACTTGCAGCAAGATTCACCTCTTCTGATATTTGTATGTATCGATATCAAGTAATAAAAAATGTAGAAATCAAGAAGCATGTTCAATAATTGCTCAACAGAGAGGATATTTGACCAAGTTCCTCTCCATGTGGTTCACTGATTGTTTTAGTACCAAAGAAAGATGCCACACAACGAATGTGTGTTGACTACAAAGATTTGAACAAAATCATGGTAAAGAATTGATATCCTCCTCCCCATATTTATGACCTTTCGGATCAATTAAGGAATGAAAATTATTTCACTAAGTTAGACTTAAGAAACGGTTATCATCATATCAGAATCCATGAAAATGATATTTGGAAAACTTCCTTCAGAAATAAACAGAGTTTGTATGAATGGTTAGTTATTCCTTTTGGGATTTGAAATGCTCTCGCAACTTTCATGCAAGTTATGAATGATACATTTATGCCATTCATTGATGAATTTGTAATAATATACTTAGATGACATGATCACATTCAGTAAAACTTGGGAGGATCATGTAAATCATGTTAAGAAAGTCCTAGATGTCTTAGAAAAGGAGAAATTGTATTTAAAGATGTCCAAATGTGAGTTTGGAAAAACATATTTGGTTTATTTAGGCCATATTGTATGGGGTGGTTAACTGGGATTGATCCCTCTAAAATTGAGGTCATTCAAAATTGGCCCAAGCGTAATAATATAACAAAAGTTAGAAGCTTCCTAGGAGCATCCCAATATTGGAGGAAGTTTATTTCTAACTTCTCATTTATTACTTCTCCTTTACATGCTTTGAAAAGTGTGAAACAAGTTTTTCAGTGGGGAGACAAAGAGTAGAAAGCATTCAATACTTTGAAAGAAAATATCAGTATCGATCCAGTACTTACACTACCATATCTATAGTAGCCATTCAATATTGAAAATGATGCTAGTGGTTATTCCACGGGGGCAGTCTTAATGCAACATAAGAAACCAATTTGCTATCATTCTGAAATAATCCCTAAAGTAATAACTAACTATCGTACATATTATAAAGAGTTGTATGAATTAGTACAAAGTGTGAAGAAGTGGAAACATTATCTAATGGGTAAGGAAACAGTCATACATACTAATCATCAACCATTACAATATCTTCAATCACAAACTAAGATACAACAATCAGGACACTTCAAATGGATGGGATTTTTACAACAATTTCACTTAGTCATCAAATTTTAAAATGGAATTCATAACAAAGTTGAATACATGTTATCAAGAACTCTAATCGATGCATATATTATCTTGCAAAATATTCCATTGGCTCATGAAAGTTACATTGAACAATATGATCAGGATGAAGACTTCAAAGATGTATATGAATCTTTAATGCATGGCACACAAATTGAAGAATTTGACTATCATGTTCATGATAATTTATTGTATCATCTTGGAAAATTTTGTATTCCACAGAGTGAAAGAGTCCATGTAATTAGAGAATCTCATACTTCTCTTATATTTGTTCACTTTGGTGTAGGAAAGACAATAGCTCAGCTTCCGAGGTATTGTTATTGGCCTCAAATGAATGAAACTCTCACTCCAAATATGTAAATGGATGTGTAATGTGTGCTACAAGTAAGCCAAGTAATAGAAAATTGGGCTTGTACACTCCACTCCCTGTACCTTCTCGTCCATGGGAAAGTGTGTCTACGGATTTTGTGGGAGGGTTACCTACGTCTAGGAAAGGTCATGATTACTTGTATGTGGTTGTGGATAGATTTAGTAAAATGTGCATCTTAATGCCTTGTAAAAAGTAGGTCACAACATAGTTGACTGCTCATTTGTTCTTTCAGAATGTTTGGGTTCATTTTGGGTTACCCACTTCTATTGTATCTGATCGGGTTTTG
Source organism: Larix kaempferi (assembly GCA_027924585.1). Classification (NCBI taxonomy): domain Eukaryota; kingdom Viridiplantae; phylum Streptophyta; class Pinopsida; order Pinales; family Pinaceae; genus Larix; species Larix kaempferi. Next base: position 7,345,325 of record BSBM01000036.1, read on the forward strand.
GGTGCGGCCCAGGTACAACAGTTTTGATGGCGGAAGTTCAGTTAGGCAAGGCCTAACGTCATCCAGTTTTGGGGGAAGCAACTCCGCAATTACTGGGAGGAGGGTATGGAGCACAGTATGAGGAATAGGTCATATTTTTTGCTATAAATGCGCTCAACCAGGACATTTAGCAAGAGACTTCCAGAACCCATGCATTACTTGTAAGTATTATAAGTCATTTTATCATGTCATTGAAGCATGCCCTATTTTGCAAACCAAAATGCGAGAGAGAAGACCAGAAGGAAAAAACTAGAATATTCAGATGATCGCAGCTAAGAAAAGAAACAAAGATCGCAATATCGATATTGATATCGTGACATGAAGTGGAGTCGTGACAGGAAATGGCAGGATGAACGAAGCTTTGACTTCTGAAGATCCCATAAGCAAACCAAAGCCTACTGATGGGCCTTGGGTAAGAAAAGAAACTGGAAAAATGTATTCATTTAACCCTGACCAAGAGACAAAGGTATTCATGGAAGCAAGAAAAGGCTTTCAAAACTTCGAACCTTCGACTACAAGGACCCAATTACGAAGTGATCAGACACCGTTAATAGACATGCCGAACTTGTATTTTGGATCATGAACTTTTCCAGAATAGATAAGTCCTATCACACATTTTTTACAGAGTTGCATAAAGCTACTGTGACATGAAAACGCCTTAGGAGAGTTGCAGAACATATTGGGACACTACGAACATCAAAGTACAATGAATGATGCACATAGAGCAGTTCATCATGTCAAGAACCATAGAAGGACAGGAATAGAAATGAGACTGGTCCATTTTGAAATGGACCAAGTCATTCTTGACTTAGGATGAGAGGTAAATGTGCCAACAAAACAAACTTGGCAACAGATGGGAAAGCCAAAGTTATCATGGTCACCTACACAATTGAGATTAGCTAACCAGCATAAGGTTATACCTTTTTTGAGATTGTCAAACATTCTTGTTGACATCGATGGAGTGCGAAGTAAAGAAGACTTCGAAGTTATTGAGATTATAGATGACAGTAGTCCATATCCTGCATTATTGGGGAGTGACTGGGAAATTATCAATCTGAAGAAAAAACAAATGATATTTGAAGGATCCGATATTAGGGTCATCGCACCCATGGATCCTTCACAAGGACCTAGGTATGTTGAACCAGTATGAGAAGAATGAAGAGCTCAAGAACTTGATAGTATCTACAATATGAAAATGAATCAAGCAGATTAGATCAATCCTATGACTGATGGAACATTGAGTTGGAGATGCGATAGTTCTTGCATATTAAAATTAGACGCAAGAATGAAGAACTGGAAGAATAGAATGCATGAAGTATTAGCGAGGCGATGTGCGAAGATAAAAAAGTCACTTCGTTGGATTGGAATAGAGGTAAGTCCAATTCCTACTTATGATGGTTTCAGTAATATCAATGCATTCCTTCATGAATATTTAGAATCAGTTTCAAATGAACATAAGCTAGTAGCTTTGGATATAGCACTACGCGCTACACCTGCTAGGTGGTGGGATGGGCATAAAGAAAACTTGAACACATGGGAAGAATGCAAGCACTTGATGGAAATCACATTACTAGAAAAAACAGAGATTACACAAGCAAGATACAATGGATAGAATGATCCTAGAGAACATGTAGAGTATTGCTTAAGAACATGGGTGTATATACCAAAGACATAATGTGTTCATATGTGTGTTCACACATTGGATCAAATACCAAAGAATTGGTATACATAAGCAAAACTTTGCAAAGGCACAACAGATTGGCATGTAATGATAAACGACTTTCAATCTACTTTCAGTTTTGAGGATGATTGTCTGAGTGTCAATGAGGCTTTACAAATCATTAAAAATAAGGTATTTAACGATGTCTTGTTACTTGTCAAAAAGCAACCAGATTGGGAAATACAGTTAAAACATGCCCTGGAATGTTATAACTTCGCACTAGATGAAGGCAAAGATGAAGACCCACGCGATGTGAATATACCTGAATTAGAAGGAAAACACGATGTCCAAGGACTTGATTTAGAGATACCAGAGATGAGCACTCCTATTAAGACCAAAAAGATCAATATCGGTACCAATGAAGAACCAAAGTTTGCTTCTATTGGGGATTATTGGGATTAAGAAACAATACAACAGATCGCAGACCTACTGTGTGATTACCAGGATTTGTTTCCTACCAAGTTTTTTGAAATGAAAGGCATTTTAGGTGACTTGGGAGTTATGAAAATACCTCTCAAACCTGATGTGAAGTCTATTAAGAAAAGAACCTATAGATTGGATCCTAGATATAAAGAAAGAGTGAAAGCAGAAATTGATAAAATGCTTGATGCAGGAATCATTGAACTAGTAGAAGAATCATAATGGATAAGCCCCATGGTAATTCAAGACAAGAAAGCTAAAGTTTAAATTAGAATTTATGTGGATCTCAGAAAATTGAACGATGCATCTCTGCATGACCCATTCCCTACTCCATTTGGAGATGAAGTGCTAGATAATGCAGGAGGAAATGAGGCATACTCCTTCACTGATGGATTTTCTGGCTACCATCATATCAGAATTTATAAAGAAGAAAGACACAAGAATACATTTGCTACTGAATGGAGATCGTTTCAGTACATTGTTATGCCTTTTGGATTGAAGAATGCACCTGCTATTTTTTCAAGAGTAGTTGTAGCTGTATTCAAGGATTTTATCCATAAATTCTTAGAATTATATTTCTATGACTGGACAGTATTTGTCCTGTTTAAAAACCATCATGCGAACTTAAGGATGATGTTAGAGAAGTGTAGACAGTATCATATTTCCTTGAACCTGAAGAAGTGTGTCTTTTGTGTTCCCTATGGTATTTTATTGGGACCCATAGTATGTAAGAAAGGATTGATGGTTGATCCAACAAAGATAGCAATCATAGTAAACCTTCCAATGCCTAGCTCAGTTAAGTAGCTACGCACTACATTGGGACACACATGATACTATAGAAAATTCATCAAAGGATATGCATAGATCACTGTGCATATCGATAAATTATTAAATAAAAAAGCAAAATACAATTGGACTGAAGATTTCCAAAAAGGGTTGGACACTTTAAATGAAAAAATGGTTACAACGCCTATTCTCGTCTTTCCTGACTGGAAAAATCGATTTCATGTACACGTAGATGCTTTATCAATAGAACTTGGAATCATGTTAGTACAAATAGGTGAGGGAGGCATCGATAATCCCATTTCATTTTCAAGAAGAAATCTATCTTCAGCAGAAAGGAATTATACCACAACAAAAAGGGAAGGCTTAGCTATGGTGTACGCATTGCAGAAGTTTAGACACTATCTGCTAGGTTCACATTTATGTATGTTTACTGACCATTCAGCTTTGAAGTACTTGGTCAATAAACCAGTGTTAGGGGGAAGAATATGTAGATGGCTCTTACTTTTTTAGGAATATGATTTTGAAATCATTGTCAAGCCAGGAAGATTGAACACAGGACCTGACCATCTTTCAAGAATCGAGTCCAGAGAAGAGCCTAGTAATTTGGAAGATAGCCTACCAGATGCGCTGTTGTTTGCTATCCATATAGCAGATGACTATTTCAGAGATATTATAACATTTCTGACTACAAGACTCGCACCTACAAAATTTACTACGCAGCAGAAGAAACAGTTAGAGTAAGAGCAGCTGACTTTACTCTAATTCCAGGGAAATTATACAAATTGGGACCATATGAAGTATTGCGAAGATGTGTATTAGAACACTAGAAATCGATGATACTTGCTGAAGCACATTCAGGAGTATCGGGAGGACACTACGCAGGAAGCGAGTCTGCGTAGAAAATATTGAGATCGGGACTATGGTCGCCGACCATACACAAATATGCAAAATAACATTTCCATAGTTGTGATGTATGCCAAAGAATAGGGAGACCATCTCGTAGAGATGAGATGCCACTGATACCACAGCTGACATTACAAGCCTTTGAAAAATGGGCTATTGACTTTGTGGGACCTATTAATCCACCAGGGAAAAGAATTGGCTCGAGATATATCATTACAACCACATATTATCTAACCAGATGGGTAGAGGAAAAAACAGTAAAGGACTGTAGCACAATTACCGCTATGCATTTCATCTTTGATAACATTCTAACAAGGTTTGGATGTCCAAAGATTCTAATGAGTGATCAAGGAACTCACTTCCTTAACAGAACTATTGAATCCTTGACAAAATAATTTCATATCTACCATCAGAAGAGTATACCATATCATCCACAAGCTAACGACACTGTAGAATCATTTAATAAAGTGTTGGAGAATGCATTGACCAAGGTATGCAATACAAAAAGGTATGATTGGGATCTAAGAATACCAGTAGTGTTATGGGAATATAGGACAACTTGTAAGAAGTTGACAGGTCATATGCCTTTCAGATTGGCTTATGGATAGGAAGCTATCATGCCTATGGAATACATAGTACCAAGCTTGAGAATTTCAACATTCACAGATATGGATGATGATGAGACAATGGATGAAATATTATTACAGTTAGTTGGATTGGACGAAGATCGCTTCATAGCAAGTTTTCACCAAGTGCAGAAAGATAGAGAAAAAGTATGGCACGATAGGCACATCAAGTACAAATTCTTCCAGGTAGGAGACCTTGTCCTCCTCTATGATAGTAAATTTATGAAATTTCCTAGAAAATTCAAAATGCATTGGTTAGGGCCATACATTATAAAAATTTTTACTAAGGGTGGTGCGGTTCAGTTAGCCACATTATCTGGAGAAAATTTTTGAGGACTTGTTAATGGGAGTATACTCAAGCCTTACAAGGATGCCTCTACTCCTACAGGTAGCAGTTAGGAAATGTAAGAAGTTTCTAAGTGTCAAGTGCAATTGAAATTTGACACTAAAAAAAAAGGCAAAGTCTGCATGCAGTTTTGATAAAAATGCGCAGTTTTACCATATATAAAGAGGTGCTGCGAAGCGCACATAGTAAGTCACTAGTTTGAAAAAAAAAATGGCAAATGCGAAGTTAACCTCACCATCCACTATCCACAAGTGTAGTTAGAGGAAACTAGTTGTTACACTCTTGGTTCGAACACTAACCGTTGCAGTTTTGTTTGAAAATGAGTCATTATACAGTATTTTTGGAACCTGCTTTTCCACTTTTAAGGCATAGTTGTCCATTCAGGCACTTTTATTGAAGAAAAAGGACCGATATCTCAGCAAATATTTCTCTCACGGGAAAGGAATTAAATTTTAAACTAGCCATTTTTGGGTGCGGCTTGGTGAACCTGTGCCTATAAATAGGAAATACCGCATACTTATTGGTTTTACCGTAACTTGAAATTTTTTAAAACACGTAATTATTGAGCATTTACCAGTCAAGAGCAAGTGTCACTCGATAGTGTATGTCTGAGCAAGAAATTTTAGAATAAATATTAAAGGAATTCCAACACTCTGGTCTAGATGGATTCATAAAGTCACCGTCGTCGAAGTCAGTCACGGAAAAAGGTGGATCCTCCAGGGCTTCACTGTGAAACCAAATAGAGCCGCAACAAAAAGGCAAGCAAAAGGTGATTGAAGCAGAAAGATCGGAGGCTACAGAGAAACAACTGTAGTACCCACCAGAACCACCTCGTGTGAGGCCAATTTTATTAATACCCAAGTACATATCCCCGAGGAGGGATGATGCTCCAGCGGTGACGCTCAAGAAGAATGCACAGTATGATATTCCACTGCCACCAATGTCAAGTCACATACGCGAAAGAGATGATTTGCTTGGAAAAATATCGGAATGCAATTTCACAGACCACAACTTATTGTATGACAAGAAATTTACTCAATTCCATCGAGATCAATACATGTGTAGAGAAACCGATGAACTCATGAAAGAGTTAACAATTCATGCACAAGACTGGATTTCAATGTTTCCGCAGTCTGGACTGTTGAACCTGTTACTCATCCCACACTTTGAAAAAAGTCCATACGTGACCGCAGTTGTGCGCACATTGTTTTCATGTTTCCACCAAGGCTACTTGTGGTTGGATTGCAAGATCAAAATCAACATAGATTTGATCTATCGGATTACACACCTGAGCAAAAGAGGTGCCGAACCCGCAGCAGAGTTTGTGGGAAAAGATAAGACGAAGAGCTCGCACGAAGAATGAAGACTGAGTTTGGTTTGGTTAAAGTAAGCCGTGGATACCAGACAAGCCATATCACGGATCAGGACATGAGTTTTATCGTTCAGATCCTTGCACGAAAGGTGTTGCGAAAACGTAGACCAAAAGAGGTGCTGATCGCTGCAATTTCCCTAGCTACGAAGGCGAAGGAAGGATTCCAATATAACTAGGCAGGTTACCTCCTAAATGAGTTCTTAGATGATGTTAGAGATGCGCAAGACAATGCCTATGAATTTTATTATAGCTAGTTGTTGGTCTTGATCACATTCATAGGCTGGAAAGAGCCTAGGTATCAACAAAATGTGCTGGTGTATGCTAGAGATTTCGAAGGACCCAAATATGCGAACATGTGGGCTAACTCGAAGTTGGACGGGCAGAAGATAAATAATGCACAATTGTTCACATATTATGAGTAGCTATGCAAAGTCATCAAGTCTACTTCGCATGTTCCAAAGGAGATAACATATTGTATATTCACAAGATGCGATTCAAGGTGAATATGCACTCTATTTTTATTCAGCCAAGGGAGCCATTGAATCCAAAGTGGTATGAGGGTCAATACTAGCTGGATGCGTAGAAAATAGATCTAATCCTTGAAGATTGGCTACCCGAATGGAATATCGATGCACGTAAGAACTTGGTTACTACCTCCAAGGGAAGCTCAAACAAAAGCGGAGATCAAGACCAAGGTGAAGAGAAAATCCAGAACAACAACAGACTATTGACTTGCTAGCAGGAGAAAAAAGAAAAAACCCCGACACAGTCGTGTCAGATAGTTCACCGAGAAAGAAGCATAAAGAAAGAAAACCTCCGCTTGATGCGTAGTTGCACGATGATGACTATGAAATCATCGCAGTGCGATTTCATGCGGACATTGAAGAAACGATCACCGTTAAAGAGAGAGAGAAACAAGAGCTTCAAGCAAGTATGATGGCAAGCCTTGCAAGAATTAAAGAGATTGTTTGCACAAGTCGAAGAAGTCCAGAAGGACTTGGTCAGAGAATCTGACTCCGAAGGAATATCGGGAGAGTCGAGCCAAAGAAGGAAACGGCAATTGCCTGACTCAACATGAGACCCCAATTAGTTCGCATTGAGCTAGTGAATGTCATATTCCTGTCATACGAACTAACCGAAGGTGCAAAGAAGCTCACACACCTGGACATCAACATTGGGATGCTTCCCATTGATGCACTGTACAATCTACAGTTGTAGGTTGTGGAAGAAATCCAAGACGGACATGATTTCATATAACCAACATCTGAAGTTGGAGGACAGCTACAAGGAGTTGCATAATGATGATGCACATCAAACAAACGAGCTATCTAAGGCTCAGGAGAAGCAATAGAAGTTCAAGAAAACCATGGTAGAAGTATGTGCAAGGATCCCAGACTACGATGAAGAGCCAGAAGTAGAAGCTACAATCCTAAATATTGGCGTGCCATGGCTAACCTTAAAGAAGAAATGGTAGACATGGATATTGTGTACAAGGAAAAGATTCCCAAGTTAGAATCTCGACAACAACCTGGAACTCCACTAGAAGTGAAGGAAGCAAGAACCGAAGAACTAAAGACGGCCACTCAGAATATCTCTGCAGAAGTTGTGAGGTGTCAAGACCTATTGGATGAAGTAACCAAGGTTTGGGCCACATTGCTAGAGAATCTAGAACTACAGAGGATTCAGGATGAAGTCCAGTAGAGGTAGAAGAACCTCGATGCTGTCAACCTGACCATGAAGGGTTTTCCTCCAAGGAAAAACATTCAGAATTTCACAGAGATGAAAGAAATTTAGAAGGAGCTAAAGGAACTGAGGGAAAAGGAAGCTGACTCTGCGTCAAGGTTACAACGTATGAAAGAAGAAGCATTAGAACTCTATGAATAAATTGAGGCAAAATTGCAAGAATTCTACACAACAAAGAGTACAGTGAAGGATAACCTGAACAAACCTATATCTGCAATGATGCTCGAAACAATTAATGAATTTGAGCAACAGACCAAGGATGCAGTTGCAAAGTTGAGTGCAACTTTTCAGAACTTTGATGCGAAGACAAACATCCCGAGTGATGCGCAATCAAAGAAGTCCGACCAAAGTGGCTCAGGGGAGAGCCACATGTAAGTGTTAGGGGCCTGTTGGGTGAAGTCCAGGTACACAAGTTTTGATGGAAGAAGTAAATTTAGGCGAGGCCTAACGTCATCCAGTTTTGGTGGAAGCAACTCCGCGATTCCCGGGAGGAGGGTATGGAGCGTGGTAAAAGCAATAGGATAGAGCCTTCCCCCTTAGTAAAGGAAAAGTACTAAGGATGGCTAGAGGTCATTGAAGCAGTTAATATCTAAATAGTGGACTGATAGCTACATGAGCAGAAGTAAAGAAGCGGGATGGTGCATTAAAGGATGAACCACTATAGTATCAGAGTCGTGCGATTAGAACTGCACTGTCAAAAGAGGCGTCAGAATCAGAAGAAGCGGTGCAAAAGGACAACAGAGCTATGATAGTGTTAAAGCGAGGCATGGGTGATAGAAGAAACATGCCATTTTACTTTTAAGGGTACTATGGGGGTTGGCCCATAGTTATTGTAAAGATGTGACCTTCGGGCACATCTATATAAAGGGAAATTTTGTATAAGGAAGGGTTATATTTTGTTAGAGGGACTAATGTTAGATCTAGACCAAGAGAGAGATATTTAAGAGAGGAAAAGGCTATGCAACTGAGTGCGTAGAGATCTATTGCAGAGAAGAGTTTGTAGCTGAGTGCGCAGACTGGAACTGTTAACCCTTCCAAAGTAATATAAATAATAGTTCCTATGTACATAGCTCCCTGGGGGGTGAACCATGTAAATCCTTGTGTTTCCTGTATCAATGTGTGATGTGGTTTTGTGATTATGTTATGTTATGATTATGTATTTTATTCCATATGTAAGTTAATGAGAATCGTTATGTTAAGTAAGCAGAACGCATGTGTATGAAGATGTGAAGTAACAATGGATGTAATGAATGTGTAGTTCTATAAATAGATATAACAACGATTCGATGATGCTTGTAAGTGTTGGTCGCTATAGAGTGCGAAGTCACGTATTCATACATTATGTTTAGTAGAAGCAAAGTGAGAAGGACTTCGCGAGGATCAGTATTCCACACTTGCACATCGCCAAGGTTACATAAACCTGATTCTGTAACCACCCATCTTCTCCTCGGGTGAGACTTCATCCTGTTTGTAGGTTGATGTCGAAAGGGCTGGTGAAAAGGGGTTTTGTTGTTGCTGCGAAGTAACTTCGCCAAACCCGGGTCAGTAAAGAAACATGAGCATCCAACATCAGGACTCCTGCTTTCTTGGGAAGTTTTGGTCAACTTTGTGGGAACGTATGGACACTAAGTTGAATAAGAGAACTGCTTTTCATCCACAAACGGATGGTCAAACTAAATTAATATACCGCACATTGGTACATCTACTCCAAGGATAATATTGTTCTAAGCATCCTAAACTTTGGGATGAAAAATTGCATTATGTATAGCATGTCTACAATTGTGCTATTCACTCTTCTACACAAATTTATGCATTTGAAACATGTTTTGGATACTTTCCAAAGTATCCTTTAAACTTTGTTCATGAGAAATATTCTGTGGAAGATGGAAAAGTTGATGTAGACAAAGCCTTGAAGTTCATCCAAGAGATCCAATTGGTACACCATGCAATACAAGAACAATTGGAGAAGATCCAAGCAGGGTACAAGACAAGGCATGACAAGCATAGAGTGGATCATCATTTTCAAGTTGGTGATCAAGTTTGGCTTCATATAAGAAAATACCGACTTAAAGGTGAAGGTAAAAATATTAAACCACTCAAATATGGACGCTTCACAATTTTGGACAAAGTTGGTAATGCTCCATATCATATATTATATATATTTCAACCGATGGAGGATCCTAGCAGATATCCCACGGTCTATGTGTTCAAATATTAACAAAAAAACACATATAACGTGGATCCCATGGGGTTTGACCCCGATACTTCTATGCAATAGACCGCCAAACTTACCACTACGCCAATGCCTTCGGGATTGGAAATGGTTGGTGCATATTTATTTTGAATTGAGGTGGGATTTGGTGCTAACATGGGTGCGCTACCCACGACCCCCGAAAATAATCTTTTTGCACTATGTCAACCATAGTTTTGGACCCCATTGGACACATTTTTTGATGTGATAGGGCACAAAATTTGATGTAGGCATAGTTCCTGAGGCAGGAATCCATATCAGTCCATATGACACAGGGGGTGTTGTTCTTGAACTATGTTCCATTGGAGGTCCCAAGAAAATTATATGGTGTTTACACTCAAATTTATCGATTTTTTGAGAGAATCACAATGGTGCAGTCTGTTTTGCAACTGATAGACAAAATTTCCAAGTGTCCTTATAATTGATGTAATTTGCAGCATTTGGAGAATTAATAGAAATGATCTCACTGGAGGTGGACTCGGAGACATAGTCCTTCCTTGAAAAAATCCATTATCAGCTGTTGTGTACAATTTGTGGTTTGCATATTTATTATTCACATTCTTTTTATTTTTTTTCTCTCTTTAAATTTGTCATTTTAAATCCTTTTTCATGAGCTAATTGCTAAAACATTCACACATAATTCATGGTTAATTAAAATATCCTGCAAATTCAGATCATTTTTTCTCTCCATGGAATTCATGATGGTATCCAAAATTTAAAACTTGGGATGTTATATTTAGACTCATAATGTTGGCAATGGTATAAAAAATATTATTGTTGTTATGTCCCTTGGAGCCAATTTGTGAAAATATTTCATGATTTATTTGGAAAGGATACTCACTACCTAGGAAGGTTGAGTAAATTATGCCAGACTGACATAGTTCTAGATTATATTACAACATTTGAGCAATTGAAAATCCACACAAAGGACCCCACTAATTATTTTTTCAATGAATTCTTCATCAGTGGCCTCAAAGAAGCAATTCACGTACATGTCCTTATGCATCATCCCACAACATGGCTAGAATCTTGTGATAGAGCTAGAGAAGTTGAAATGGTGATAAATTTCCAACCCATAATGCCTTCATTTACCACTCCTACTATGCCTCCCATGGATCCTACTCCTAGAAATTCTAATACACAACCACTAAAAATCCAAACCTTATCTGCTACTACAATGGTTGAACATTAATGCCTTGGATGTTGCTATAATTGTGATGAAAACTAATTCTAAGGGCATAAATGCAAAGTACATGAATTATTCCAAATTGATGCCTCCCCTCATGAGCACCCTGAAGACCTAACATTTGAAGGCCCTCTTAAACCATAAGTGGAGGATGTTGCTCAAACAGTGGAAGAGGACTACACATTGCAAGATTATGGGGAGGAACCTCAAATGTTAGTCCATGCCTTACCAAAATTATCAGCACCCAAAACATTGAATTTTCCTAGCTACATCAAGCACTATAAAGTCATTATATTAATTGATAGTGAAATCACCCACAATTTTATTGATGAGCACATGGATGAAAAACCCACTTCTATGTTTGACCTATATCAAACTTCCAAATTATGATAGCGAATGGCGTTACAATCAAATGTGGGGTTACTGTGAAAATGTGAAACTCCAAATAGTTGAACACCATCTGAAAACAAACATTTTTTCTATTGAAGTGGATGGTTGTGATATCGTTTTGAGAGAAGAATAGTTAAGGACTTTGGGACCGCAGTTGCTAAAATGTCGAAATACACAAGATGATGAAATTTCAAAGTTTGCAGTACTGGAGTTCATAGTGTGTGGAATCTCGAAGTGCACAGTTGGTAAAATGTTGAAATGCACAAGTTGGTGGAATGTTGAAGTTCATAATGCATGAAATGACAAAGTTAGTAGTGTGTGGATTGTCTAAGTTTACAATTGGTAAAGTATCAAAATGAACAGTAAAAATTGAAGTATTGATTAAATGACAAAGTCATCAACAAGAAGAGATCAGATCGACTAGAAAATCACTTCGAGAAAAATGAAGAAGACTTAAAACAGTTATACAAATGACAATGTGCAGATAGAAGGTAGCACACCTAAAAATACCAAGACGACTACGCAGATGAAAGTGGATAATGAAATATTTGGTCAGCTCAAGTTAGTTATTTTGGAAAAATTAACCATGAAAAAAGTATATGGGAAAACTTGATCATGAAGGAAGAAAGATGGGGTGTCTTCGAAAAAGAAAAGACCCTGAGGGTGGTCCACTTAAGAAAACCGTGTTTAGAGGAAAAAAAATTTGATATCAAAATCAATATAAATAAACAAAGAATGAATCATATTTATGTGTGGAAGGTTTTGTAGGGATGAAATAGGATGAGGATTTAAAGACTCTAAGATTGCGAAGATGAATTTATTTGAGGAAAGGTATTATCTTATTGATCTGGGTTATACTCACTAGTGAAACATGAATAAAATTAAGTGACAAGGTGACAAACAGACGCGGATTCAATTCTATGAAAGAATAATATTTCAGGTTAACAAAAGACGAATTACTTTTATACTTGATCGAAAATGATTCTTTGCAATAACATAATAACATTTCAAGATGAAAAAAATGGTGTCACAATGACAGAGACTTAAGAACAGTATCTCAAGTTAACATAAATATGAATGGAAGAAAGGATAAAAAATAGTTGTTGATAGCTAAAGCACACAATGCATAATTAAACATATGGCAAATTGGATGTGTAGATAGTTTGACAGATTGAATTTCGTAGTGGATGAAGGATTTACAAGTTGAGGAATGCATTAAGAAAAAGTAGTTGTAGTAATATAACATATTATTCAAGTGTAGTTGAAGGAATTATGAAGACTAAATTTCACACCTATCACAACTGGTGTCCTTAATTGGAGATTGCAAATCTCCACTTGGAAAGCTAGGTCTTGTCTGTAAGCTAGTTATTGCGTCAAGGATTGGATTCATCATGACAAGTTGGATTCCGTCTACAAGATAGGTCTTGCATCGAGGATTGAATTCCTACTCCCTCAGTTGGTGCTGAGAACCACAAAGATTGGTTTCTTCTACAAACTGATGTACTTGTGAATTAGCAAATATTTAAATACATATCTTGTGTGTCTCTAGTTTGTGATTCTTATTGTATACATATTGCAACATTAATGATACATGCTTAATAGTAGTTCTCAAATAGAGGAAATGTAAGGTTATAATGTGAGACACTGATTCACCCCCACCCCTCTTAGTGTCTTGGGGTGTTCAATAGTTATCCCCACCCATGAAGGTCATTATGATTTATTAGTCATGCCTTTTAGTCTTTGTAATTATCCATCCACCTTTTAAAGCCTCATGAATATTATTTTTCACTCTTTCCTCTACAATTTTGTGCCAGTTTTCTCTGATGATATCCTGATCTAAAACACAACATGGGAAGGCCACTTGGAGCATGTTGATTATGTTTTTCAATTACTTTAGGATCATAGGTTATTTGTGAATCATTCTAACTCTTATTTTGGTCAATGAGGTTGAATATTTGGATCACATTGTGGGTTAGGAGGGAGTGAATGTATACCCAAAGAAGTGGTAGTTATGCAATATTGGAAACACTCCAAAACTAGAACTTGTGAGGGTTCCTCGAATTGACTGGTTACTACAGAAAATTTGTGAAAAATTACAACTCCCTTGACAACATCCCGAAAAAAGAAAACCTTTTTCTTGAGTGACAAAGATGATAGGTTCTTTTGTTCATAAAAATTTTCCATGTGTACTACTCAAGTCCTAACAATGCCTGATTTCACTAAGACTTTTGTCATAGAATGTGATGCCTCAGGCCGCAGTCTTGGCACCATATTGATGCAATAAATACATCATTTGACCTTCATCGGTAAGAAGTTATGTGAATTAGAAATTTGAGGGAATATACATATGAAAAATAAATGATGGCCATCACCTCAATCTATAAAATAATGATTACAACTCCATTTCACATCTTTTGATAATTTGTGATTTGAATTGAGTGCAATTTTGCCTCATTGACCTGGGAGATGTGCCCCTAGTACTAGGTGGGAGATGTGCCCCATGATTATACTGAATGGATGATGGCATCCAGTATTTATCACTAAGTCTATTTCAGGTCCCGAAGCCTGATCCATTGGTTGGTGTTCTCATTGTGCGGTTCAACTCCTTCATTCAGTAGGAACAATGTTGGAGGGACGAAATGGAGGTTTTGGTTTATAGATTTATGAGAATTTCTTGACATTGAGACCTATTCCATTGCATCTGTAGCATCGTTTCTAGTACGAAACAATTTTTTTCTTATAAAAAAAGGTGTACGGATGAGCAATTTATGGCCATTTTACTAGATACGGGGGTTCGAGCTATGAAGAACGTGCCCTACTTCCTATGAGAGGATGATGGAATTTAGTCATTAGAGGATGATGGAATTCAGACATTTTCAATTATTTTATTTCATGTCCTATAGAATATCCATGTATGTTTCAAAGTTCAGAGAAGTGCCAAGGAGTCTGTGGTTCGAATCCTTCATCTTTCCAATGATTTTCAATGCTAGACTAGTGTATTAAAAGAGAGTTCCATATTTGGACTAATTTGAGGATCCACTTGGATCTGATATTATGTATTTTATGTTTTGATAATCCTCTGATATCATTCAATAAATTTCATTATGCAAAAATCAGAAATATTCTAAGATTTACTACACCCTTGCTAGATTTGCATTGTTTTGAGCTAGTTTCTAGAATTTATGTAATAAATGAATGAGACTTGATCCAAATGGAGTGATTATTGTTTATTATGTTATTTAAGATTTTTTTTAATTCAATCCATTTCTGGTATCTGAAATTAATGACCCTCCTTGAATTGTTTGGGAGATCCTGAATTTGACTAGTTGTGCAATCCTCGAAGCCCAATTTCACTATAAGTTTGTAAGTAACCTCAGAACCTTCCAAAACTTGCTGGAGTGAACCAAGGCTTTTATTTAATTTTATTTTATTTTATTGATCCTCCCTGAGTCAGAATCCTTCACTAGTAACTTCTAGTCAATGAATAGTGAGTAATAGTCTGCATATGCTGAGGTGCCCAGGAGCATTGTAGTAGATTTCAGCCTTGATTATTTCAAACCATAAATGGTATCAATTATTTGTGCAGAGGTATTATCAGATATCATACCCCTCCTTCCATCCATATTATTTGATCTTTTCCACCCACAGTCAAACTAGCTCAAACCATTGTTTTTTATTAATTCTCTTAAGGAAGTAAGTTTTTGTGTCACTAATCATGGTTGGTACATTACAGTGGTATCATATATATTTCCTTTACTTTTATGGAAAGAATATTCTCAATTCGATGAATTTGCAGCCATGTCCATTTTCAGTGAAGAATATTCTTACTCTGATGATGATTTTTATGAGCAGTATGATGATGACTATGATGAGAAATATGAAGAGTACTGAAGACAACATGAGGAAGAAAATTTCCAAGAGGTACCTTCTACAAGTATCTCCCATTAGATCATATTTGGAAGGAGAAACTCTAGTTATTATTATAGCCATATGTATGGAAAAGTTGCATGTTCCACAGTCAAAGATCAACCTACTTGTGAAAAGAGCAGAAAAATATCTGAAGCTTCGTTGGATGCATGTGCTTCATAATTGATGAGAATTTTTTAATCTAGTTCAAAAAGATTCTGCAGGGATCTTGATTATGAGGGAACTAAAGAGAAAAAACAATGTACAAATCAGCCATATGACAAAGATGAAGGTACAATCCTTACTAAGGAGGGTTGTAAGCCTGAAGAAGCCACCACTGATTCTACTAAGGATCATCTAGTTCTTGATCACAAAGTCACTGTTGAATGGTGACAAGAAGAGGCATCTAATATTGGTTATTCAAGTTCTAAAGAGGCATCTACTGATGGAGTCTATAAAGATGTACCTACTAATGGGTGCCTAATTTTTGAGGAGACATCTACTGATGGATGTGCATTCGTCTATGTGGGTGACATAGAGATACCACTTGAGAAGGATAATGCAAGTACAAAACCCACTAAAATTGAAGAAGATGAAATCCTTGTAGTCAACGAAGAGATCCAAGTATCAACCTCACTTTCACCACAAGAGATTCATGAGTTTGATCCACTAATTGATGAGGAGGAGGTCTGCTCTCAACCTTCTCCTTTTGAGAGGCCACACAATATTAGGCAAAGAAAGATCAAGGAGGCCTTACACATTCTCCCTGACACACATGATTTAGTGTCACAGTCTTGTTGGATATCTTCTTTATTGGAAGATTCATCTTTCCTTGAAGACATGGAGAAGATCCAGAAAGAAATGACTACTATCCAAGGTAATTTTTCACATATGCTTTCTAACAGAGATTATTTTTATGAGCTTGTTCACATGTTGCAGGGAGCATCCTTGAAGGATGATGAGCATATTTGCAAGCTCAATGATGAGCTAATGGCCACCCAAGATTCTTTGAGAAGCACTCAAATTTCCCTCCAAGAATCCAAGATAGAGATAGAGCAACTTCACCAAAAGTTGGAAATATCACTTGTTCCAGTCAGCCAGTCTCTTATGGTTGGTTGTACTCAAAATTTCATGGAGGAACCTCATGAGATGGTGGTTCATGAGGTGAAGGATGAAATGCATGTGCTTGAGAAGTTTTTGGATGTAGATGTTGAGTTCCAATCACATACTCTCTACCAGAGCGAAATTGAGCTTCTTCATGGAGCAAATCATTCCTCCATTAAGGAGTCAGAAGAGCTCCTATGTGATGGACCAACCTTTGATGGAGTTGATTCATCCATTAGCTTGATGTAGGAGGGTTGCAATAAGGATATTTTTTTCCATGATCCTACCCCTATGAATCCTTTACATGATGAAAATTTCACACTTTTTGATCATATGGGTGAGTTGGTTCATTCTCCTACATCCTACACTTCCACATTTTGCAGCATTCATCCTAATGAAGTATGGGTGAAAGGTTTCTTTTTTATGGTGCCACATGAAAATTATGAAAATCATATCCCTCATTTTGATGATGACATAACTAGAGCATCTTCTTATTTACATTTGCAGCAGAAACCTTTGTTACCTTATGATGATCCACATCTTCATGGATGCACATATGGTACTCCATTGAGTCCCTTGAAGACTCATTGTTCCCTTTGTTCCTTACCTGATGGGAGAGTTCCTTCATCCATTGTTTGGGTGAAAGGATGGACACATGATAGAATTAATTGACACCTTCCACACCTCCTTGGAGCAGCATCCATTTCTCTCATTTGATGACTCTCACATTCATGGATGTATTGATGAGACTTATTTGAGCCACTTGAAGTCTCCTTGCTTTCTTTGGTCCTTACTTGGTTCAAATTTTGGTGGAGGTTCTTCATTCACTTCTTGGATGAAAGAACACATGGATGATTATTTTTAAGCAGCATTATAGGACATGAGATCCTCACCTATGTCATTGGATCAGATTTGATTGGTCACTTGATGCTTGTGTGCACTTGGAAAATGGTGGTCTACTTGCTTGGATGGACAAGCACTTTCATGATCCTTTGGTAAGGCACCTTATTGATGTACATTTGTATGATGTTGATATGTACTTTTATGATCTATATTTTGTACTTATGATATTTGGGAGGATTCTCATGGGAGAGTGGGATCCTAGCATTCCACACTTAGTTGAAATAATTTGGAGCATATTGTACACCTCCTACTTTGAGGTATTGTTTTGGAAGACCTTGTGCATGATAGAAATGCACAAGCATTGGGACATGGGCATCCCACATTCTGATTTATATGTGTTCACACTATGTATTGTTTTGGTGTGCAAGTGTTGGGACCTTGGAATCCCATACTTGCTAGATTGGTTCTTGATGATATTGTGCACTAGGAGGGTGCGCAAGCAGTGGGACCCAAGCATTGTTGATCATGTGCATCTCATTGGGAGCACATTTTGGTTTGTTGGATTGAGCAAGCAAGACTCTTATCTTCCTTATGGGTTCATCTTTGCAGTAGATGGTGATGGTTTCCTACATGGGAAACATATTTTTGGATGGACTTGTGTTTTTCTTGTATGGTGTTATGATGACTTTCATGTGATTCTTATGCATTGCACAGGAGAATATATATTGCACCTTGTATTCTTAAGGATCAATTGGGATCCTGGTATCAGTTTTTATTTCTTTCCACACTAAGTGCATGATTGGATGGTAATAGAACAATTTGTTGGGAGAGTTCATGAGCAGTTTATAATCATAGTGGTGCAGCAGAAGCATGATGGATCATGATGCTTAGTTGGGTTGGGTTTTATTATTGCTTGAGGACAATAAATATTCGGAGGGGAGGAATGTCATGTCCCCTCATTGATCATTAGTGGAAGGAGTTCCTAGCCCAACCAATCCTTTGGGTTGAGTAGAATATTTCATGCACTTGGGGGTTAATTATGAAGTTAAGGCATTAATTAGTTAGGAAGTTTAATTATTTTTATCCTAAGTTTGAAATGCACTTGGTAGAAGTAATTTTTATTAATTAGATATTTTTATTTTGGATTAAAGTGGATAATGCTCCACAAGTGTGCCTTAGAGGATAAGGTTGACTAAGAGGTAACTTTCAAGACAAGAAAAGATAAAGTAGTCACAGCAAGGAAAGTAGGAAAAAGAGAAGAAAGAAGAATAAAGCAGCAAAGCTCAGGAAAATCAAGACAAAAACACAAAAGAAGGACAAAATCAAGACAAATAAAAAAATTAGGACAAAAGGACAAAATCAGGACAAAGGCAAAAAAAAAGGAAAAAGCAGAAAAGCAAGAAAAGGCAGGACAACGTAGAAAAGCAGGGTAAAGAAGAAAAGCAGGGAAAAAGCAGGACAAAGCAGAAAAGAAGGGTAAGGTAGAAAAGAAGGAAAAAGCAAGATATAAAATAAAAAGAAGGATAAATAAAAAGCAAAAGCAAAATCAAAATCAAAAGAAAAAGAAAAAGCAAAAGCAAAAGCATAAAGAAAAGCAAAGTAGAAAGAAAGGCAAAAGCTAAAGCAGAAAGCAAGGAAAAAGCTAAAATAGAAAGCAAAGCAACCTTATCCACTCCATAATGGAACCTTGTCCTATATTAATTTCTCAACAAGTCACCTCAATCTATAAAATAATGATTACAATCCATTTCACATCTTTTGATCATTTGTGATTTGAATTGAGTGCAATTTTGCCTCATTGACCTGGGAGATGTGCCCCTAGTCCTAGATGGGAGATGTACCCCATGATTCTACTAAAATTATGATGAAATATATTCTTCATGACTGAGTCTATTACAAGACCTGAAGCCTGATACATTGGTTGGTGTTCTCATTGTGCGGTTCAACTCCTTCATTCAGTAGGAACAATGTTGGAGGACCGAAATGGAGGTTCTGTTTTTGAGATTTATGAGAATTTATGGACATTGAGACCTATTCCATTATGTCCGTAACATCGTTTATAGTAGGAAACACTTTTTACCTCATAAAAAAAGGTGTACGGATGAGCAAGTTATGGCCATTTTACTAGATCTGAGGGTTCGAGCTGTGAAGAACGCGCTCTGCTTCATGTGAGATGATGATGGCATTCAGTAATTAGAGGATAATTGAATTCATCCATTTTCAATGATTTTATTTCATTTCATGTAGCATATCCATGTCTGGTTCAAATTTCAGATAAGTGCTAAGAAGTCTGTGGTTCGAATCCTTCATCTTTCCAGTGATTTTCAATGCTAGACTAGTGTATTGAAAGAGAGTTCCATATTTGGACTAATTTGAGAAGCCTCTTGGATCTGATACGATGTATTTTATGTTGTAATAATCCACTAATATCAGTCAATAAATTTCATTATGTAGAAATAAGAAATATTCTGAGATTTACTACACCCTTGCTAGATTTGCATTGTTTTGAGCTAGTTTCCAGAATCTATGCAATAAATGAATGAGCCTTGATCCAAATGGAGTGATTCTTGTTTCTGATGTTATTTAAGATGTTATTTAACTCAATCCATGTCTGGTATCTAAATTTTGTGACCCTCTTTGAACTGTTTGGGAGATCCTGAATTTGACTAGTTGTGCAATCCTCGAAGCCCAATTTCACTATAAGTATGTAAGTCCACCTCATAAACTTACAAAAATTTCTGGAGTGAAAAAATGCTATTATTTTATTTTCATTTTATGTTATTGAGCCTCCTCGAGTCAGAATCCTTCACTAGTAGCTTCCAGTCAATGAATAGTGAGTACTAGACTGCATAGGCTGAGGTGCCCAGGAGCATTGTAGTATATTTAAGCCTTGCTGATTTTGAACCACAAATGGTCTCGGTGATTTGTGCATAAGTATTATCAGCTATCATATTCCTCCTTCCATCCTTAGTATTTGATCTTTCCCACCCACAATCAAACTAGCTACTTGAAACCATTGTTTTTTATTAATTCTCTAAGGATGTAAGTTTTTGTATCACTAATCCTACTTGGTAAATTATAAACCCTCTCAGTATTATTAATAGTTCCAACATCTATTTCATCACCTCAATCAGATAGGACTAATGAAATGACAAAACTTTTGAAGAATATGTCCTATAAGCTGGAGAAATTAGATAATGATAATAGAAATCTAGTTAAGCCTATTCAACAAGGAGGGGTAAACATAAATTTTAATCAATTTAAATCAAATCATCGCCCACATATTTTACAAAGAGAAATAAAAGATAATCTTGATCAAAATATACAACCCCCTTTTTTGAATAATTATGTAGTAGATGAAGCTGATGAAACAAAAATTGATGAAGATCAAGAACATGAGATTAATTTGATTGAAGAAGAGCCTCCAACCCTATTTTTAACTAGAGAGAAACGTAATGAATCTGTGACTCTAAATGAGGTATATTTTTTAGAAGATGCTCATTCTCCTAATTCACTTCAGGAACATGTGCAAAACAAATACAGTCTAAGATCAAAGTTTGCCACAATAGTTTAAAATGCACATCATCAAAATAAAAGTGCCACTATAACAACTCAGAAAGCTATCCCTCAAGAGAATAAGAAGAAATCAAATTAGCGGGATAAATTAGGTAACTATGAATCGAAGGATAAAGATAACTTATCATTAGCTAATACTTTGGCAAATGAAATCAACAAAATTAAAGTGTATATTCCTTTTATTGAACTAATGAAAAACCAGTAATATAAGAAGTCAATTCTAAAATGTTTACAACCACTTACTGATGTTGATGCCTATCTCGAAGATACAATTAATATTTAAGATGAGAAACCAACTATTATGTTTGGCCCTCATGTAGAAGAAAAAGGCGACTCCACTCCTCCTTTTTACATCTCCCTTAATATTCTTGACAAAATACTGCATAATTGTCTCCTGGATTTCGGATCTTCACATAATCTTATTCCCAAAGTGGTAATGGAGGAATTAGGTCTTGAAATCATTAAAACTTACAAAGACTTATATTCTTTTGATTCTAAACAAGTAAAATACTTTGGTGTAATCAAGGGCTTAGTAGTGTAACACCCCGATTTTTTACCCTATTGCATTAAACATGTAAATGATGTAATATCATTGTAAAATCATGGTAAGGATCCCAAGGCCAAGGCCCCACCATCGATTTAGCGTTTATGTATTGGCAATTAAAAATCGATGCATGTGGATCCCGTGCTATCCAGGCACGATGGAAATTATAAATATGATGTAAATATGTATTTTAATAAAATTACCCACAACTAGATATGTAATGCAACAAGAGTATGGGGGAATGAATTTTACAAGGAATATGGAGGGAAGTATTCAAACGATTGAACCCAATAGTTTCAAGCCAAGTGTCAATGAGAGAACCCTTGAACCACCAAATACTATCCTAACTTTTGCACCCAAACATTTATTTATTCCAAGAGTTCGTTGAGGTAGTTATTGTTTTGGTACATGGGGAGTATGGTTGTTCAATTTTGTGTATGGAAAAGCCATCATTTTGGAAAAGCATGTTTTCCTTCCTGGGCAAGAAAAGACCCATGATTTTGCTTCCCAATCCATCATTCATCCATGTGATTTTCTCTCTCACGCAGTCTTGGCTTGTTGGGAATTTTCCTTTACAAATTTCATGTGTTTTCCTTCATTTCTAGCTGGAAGAAGGACGTTTTTGGGTTCCAAAACGAATGAGAGGAAAGGGAATTAGAACTGAAGGTTCATAGAGGCCATATTTTTCCATTTGAATTCTCATATACCTGTGGAAAAATCATTTTGTTCCATGTGGTCATTTTCCCCTCTTATAATTCGTTTTTGGTGTGCCACGATTTGGAAATCCCATGGAAATCTTGTTTTGTGCATCCCACAGTTAAAATAGTTTGGTCATTCGCAACATTTGTGCTTGCTGTGTGTGAGTGGATATATTGTTGTGGTTTGGGTTATGTGTAATATCCCCTGTTTGGCTTGAAATTGGGAGTAAGCAACCAGGAGTAGAAGAGGATACAAAATTAGCTTGATAAACCTAGTGAAGAGTGTAACCTCAACAAATATGGTAGGGTTTTGGATACCTTTCTATGCACACCCTGAGGAGCAGAAGGGAAGGTATGGCCTGAGGGATTGTGGAGTAGTGAAGGGGATACTTCCTTATGTTGGGTGTGTAGGTATTGTGTGGGACAAGCTAGATAAATCTTGGAGAGGTGTCAATGGCTATGTGGTTGAGCTCACTAGCTTAGCAATTCCTTCCTTTCTATTGCCTTAACAGCCTGATAAACCCAATTGTGGAATGTCTTGGCTGAGATGTGATGTATACTTGGCTATGTGTTAGTTGTTGTTCCTTTTTCCTTGTGGAAATCATTCCCATCTCGGGGGTGCAAGCTGTGTTGAGAGATTGATGAGCATGGTTTGCGTATGGATAGGCGGAACATTGCAGTTGCACAGTTAGTTGCTCAGGACAATGTCATTTCAAGATAAGTAATCTCTTGTATTTCATTATGCAATGTTTTTTATTGATGTTTGTGCTAGAAATTGCATGTTGGATGTGTGTGGATATAGTTCAATTTCGTTGTGTATGTTCATTTATGCATTTGCACACATGTTTTTACTTGTGTGAATTTGTTAATGATGATGGGGCTAGAGTTTTTTTTTGAAGCCCAAATTTAGTTTCATGCTCCCTCCCTTAAGTCAGATTGAGAGAAGGGGACGTGACAAGTAGCAACCTTAAATCAACTGCCTATGAAAAGAATTGTAATGGATGTAGTGATTGTAAATATGACCCCGAGGTTTGGTATGTTACTTTCTGTGTCATGGGAAAAGCAATTGGGTGGTACTATGCAGTTAGATATGTCTTATGCTTCTATACCTGCTTTTGGTTGTGAGTATAAGATATTATATAGGAAATTTCATTTATCCTTTATTTTCAGTGATCCTCAAAATCCCAGAAATCATCCACATTATATTGTACAAGAAGACATTGAGGAATTTATGTAACAATCCATTGATGAGTATGCACCAATCAACAGGGTTATAGGTTAGCAAATAGATGAAAGAGGAGAAAAAATGTGGAAAATGTTCTTTGATGGCTCTTCAACAAAAGAAGGTTCAAGGGTTGGTACAGTATTTATTTCTCCTACTAATGAAGTTGTTTCCTTGATATACAAGATGGATTTTGAAACTACTAATAATATTTTTGAATATGAAGCTTTAGTTCTTGGACTAAGGGTAGCCAAAAACATGAATATTTGGCCACTGATGGTTTTGGGGGACTCAAAACTGGTTATTCGACAAGTGAGAAATGTTTATAAAGCAAAACAATAGAGGTTGAAGTAGTATCATAATGAGGTGTGGGATTTGATTGATAATTTATTCTTGGATTTTAATATTTCCTTTGTTCCAAGAAATAAAAATCAGAGGGATGACTCATTAGCCTTAGCTTCCAATGGTTTCAAAACTCCTTTAAATCCTCAATTGAAACATGAAGTTGAAGTTAGATGTAGACCTTCTATATCAGATTAAGTTAAACACTGGAAAGTGTTTTCAGATGAACGGGAATTAAAGAAAATTTTAGAGTGTGTTGATGATTTTTCTACTTCCCTTGTTGATCAAGACAATCAAAATGATGATGCATTACATGATCAGTCAAAAAAATATTTTATAAATAAAGTGGTTGATCATCCTATCATTGAATTGAAATCTAACTATTTCCCAAAGGTTTTGGTACCTTTGGAAATAAATTTTGATAATAATGATTTTTTATTTAAGCCTTCAATTCAAAATCCAGGATCTGATTCAGTCAACCTTGGGACTGATGCTAACCCGAAATATGTTAAATTTTCCATTTCATTACCTGAGTTGCAAAGACATAAATATATTATCCTTATGAAAGAATATGTGTATATTTTTGCATGGAGTTTTGAAGATCTCAATTCATATGATATTGTTATTATTCAACATAAAGTTCCTCTCAAGGAAAACACCAAACCATTTAGACAGAGGCTAAGAAATCTTAATCCTTTGTTGCGTCCCACCATATAAAAAGAGTTGAAGAAGATTCTTGATGATAAAATCATTGCTCCTCTCAAGTATTCTGATCGGGTTGCTAATTTTGTGCCTGTCAAAAAAACGAATGGTGAAATCAAGTTGTGCGTGGATTTTAGGAACTTGAACCAGTGCATCTTAAAAGACAATTATCCATTACCAAAGATTGATCATATTCTATAGAAAGTTGTTGGTGCACAAATAATTTCAATGATTGATGGTTTTATGGTTATAACTAGATTCATGTTGCTAAGGAAGGCAAGGAAAAAACTGCTTTCACTATGCCATGGGGGACCTTTATGTATGATAAAATGCCTTTTGGGTTAATGAATCCAGGTGCTACATTTTAGAGAGCTATGGATATAGAATTCCTTGGAGAAAAATATAAGTTAATAGTGGTTTATGTAGATGATATCACTATCTTCTCAGAGTCTTATGGTCAACATCTTAGACAAACTTTCCAAAAATGTATAAGGTATGGAATACTTTGAATCCTAAGAAATCAATCTTTGCAATGCAAGAAGGTAGAATCTTAGGTCATATTGTATCCGTTGAAGGTATAAGAATAGATCTAGAAAGAGTGGATGCCATTCAGAAAATTGAGATTCCCATAAATAAGAAGGTTATTCAATCTTTTCTTAGGAAAATTAATTTCTTGAGGAGATCTATTCCTAATTTTGCAGAGATTGTTAAACCTATCACATGCATGTTGAGAAAAGATGCTCAAATAAAATGGAATAATGATGCTAAACAGTCCTTTCAAAGAATTAAACAAGCTTTAGTTGAAGCACCTGTTCTTGTTAGTCATGATTACTCATAGGAATTCTTGATTTTTTCATTTGCTTCCGAGGACACTCTTGCTATTGTTCTAATGCATAAAAATTCTGAGGGTTATGAACAACCTATATCATTCTTTAGCAAGGTCCTTAGAGATGAAAATTTAAAGTATAACATAATGGAGAAACAGGCCTATGCTTTAGTCAAAGTTTTGAAGTCTTTCAGAGTATATGTTCTATAGTCAAAGATCATTGCATATGTCCCTAACAGTACAGTAAAAGATATTCTGGTACAATTCGATAGTGAAGGGAAAAGAGGTAGGTGGATTGCCAAGCTCCTTGAGTATGATGTTGATATTAAGCCCAAAAAATTAATAAAAGGACAAGGCTTAGAAAATTGATTGGCTAATTCAAATTGTAAGGCTCTAGGAATAAACCATATTTATAATGAGTCTATTGTAGAAGAACCAGAGTAGCAAAATACAGATTTGTAGGTAATGGATATGTTTCTTTCCTCACCATGGTATAAAGACATAGTTTATTTTTTGCATAATTTGAAGTGTACACCAGGGTTTGATAAATCTAAATCCAAATCAATAAAGTTGAAGGCTATTAAGTTTTGTATTATAGATCAAAATCTGTTTTGGAAGAATCTAATTTTATCATGTCAAATATGCACAAAGGATCTTTGTAGGTCTCCAATATTGGAAAGCAACATCATATAAGATCATGAGAGCTGGTTATTATTGGCCTACTCTCTTTTCTGATGTTTTTGTAAAGATTAGAGAGTGTGAGCAATGTCATAAATTTGCAGGAAAGGAGAAGCTTCTGTATTTTCCTTTGAAACTAGTTATAGCAAATGGACCTTTTCAGCAATGGGGTCTAGATTTCATTGGAGAAATACATCCACCCTCTACTGGGAAACATAAGTGGATTCTTATAGGCACAGATTATTTTACAAAATGTATTGAAGCAATTCCACCCAGGAATGCCACAGATAAGGTAATTATGAATTTCCTAAAACAAAATATTTTTTTCCAGATTTGGTTTCCCAATAATATTAGTTACTGATAATGCATCTACCTTCAAATCTATTCAAATGATTGAATTTTTTAATAAAAATAATATAATCATGTCACATTCTTCTCCATATTACTCTCAAGGTAATGGGTTGGTTGACTCTTCCAATAAAATTTTAGTAATAATTAATAAGAAAATGTTGGCATCAAATAAGAGAGGTTGGGATTCTACGTTGAAATGTGCACTATGTGATGATAGAATCAGCACCAAGAAATCAATGGGTACTTCTCCATTTCATCTGGTCTATGGGACTGACGCTATATTCCCTACTCAACTTGGTTTACCTGTGTTGAAATTTCTACAATATGAAATAGAATAACCTAATGATATGCAATGAAGGATTTACCAGTTAATTGAGGTTCAACATACTAGAGACATGTTAACTGAAAAAACTCAAACTTACCGAAGCAAGGTTAAAGATTTATTTGATAAAAAGGCTAAATAAGATCACTTTTATCCTGGATATCTGGTTTTAAAATGGGATTCTAGGAGGGATGAAAAGTCAAACATGGTAATTTTTACCATCTTTCATTGGGTCCTTTCCGAGTAGCAAAAGTATTGCAGAATAATACCTTTATTTTTTCAGAATTTGGATGATGAAAATATTTTGGGCGGCCCAATAAATGGGCGCTTTCTCAAGCACTTTTTTGTTTATTGAGTCTGTTAGACTCTGCTTGTAAATATTCAGTTTGAAATTTAGTTGCAGTAGAATAAGGAATAAAGTCTCCACAACCTAATGGAGTTACAACACTGGTATTGTTCAGATTATAGTTTGTTTTGCATAATTCAGTGAATTTTCAACTTTAACGCATTTTAATTTTCATTGTGAGAAGCAAAATTGGTTGCAGGTTCAATGGATTTCAAAATGAAGGCACATGTTATAGGTTATTAGCACTTCATAGGGAAGTGTTATTGCCAGTTGGAGCCAGCATTAGGAATGAAAACTATTACCTAAAATTCCTATTTTTCATGATACAGAATCCCTTGGAATCTATTTTGAAAACCAAAGTTTTGATTTCCTTACAGCCAAATTTCCAATTTTATTTCAATTTATTGCCCGATTTGCTAATGTGTGCTTTAAGTTTTTTTTGTTTTTGATTAATTGATTGGTTGCATGAATTTGAAGATTTTTTAGTTTGTTAGGATCTTTTGTTATCTTATTATCATTGGCAAGATGGTTTTCTTAAGGCGAGATTTTTACTTCAATTGGTGAAAATTTCATGATTCTGCAGCGAAATGTTGAAGTTCTTAATGTATCAGCGTTATAGAATGAGGGGTCATTCTTCAGTGAATGTTTATTACCCTTTATGTCTTGGTGCTAAAGAATGAAGTGTGATATGTAGAAAAAAGGGAACTGAAGAATCAATAGCGATTCTGTAACGAAAGTTCGATATGGTTAATATCAAGACGCTACATAATCCCATCAAATATTGAGGACACGTGTAGCAACTAAACTTTTCACCACCCTTCCCTTAAGTCAGTTATCTACCATTTTCAACATTTATCCTATGATATCGTCAGTATGAATTGTTTTTTATCATTAAACAAGATTGTGTGGATATGGACCTGATTTAAACATGATAATTATGCCTTGCAGGATCACTATCTATTTTATTTATGTGTCATTATTAACCAAGATGATTTTAACACGTGTCACTCTTCATAATCCAAGATTGGAAGAATAAGGAACTTTAATGACAAATATTGAATTCAAAAAATTATTTCATTTCCAATTTTAAATGAGGTCAATTCCTCTTTTCATATAATTTTGCCTCCATGTCTATTTTAGGTTTTGCAGTGCCTGGTTGAGGGTGTATTCTTTAGTTAAAATATCACAAGATTTAGCCATGGCACCTCATAATGGAAGACACTTAGTACATCATGAACGTGATGGTGTATTTCTAGATATATATATTGAATGCAAAAGAAGGTTTGAGGAGTCTGGTTGTTATGAATTTTGTCAACATATTCAAGGTTACAACCTAGAAGTAGCTCAAGATTTTGCAAAAGTATTTGATGGACATCAAGCAATTCTTGGAGGCTTAACAATTAAAGTGTCTGAAGAATCAATTGACCGCATTTTCCTTCTACCTATAGAAGGAGAGAGGTGGTTTAAGCAACAACACATTAAGGTTTCTAATTGTAACTAGTTCTTGAAGGACCAACATCAAAACTCCAACTGGAGAAAGGGAATTCCCAGAGCTTGGTTAAAATAAGAATGGGAAAATCTATTGGTAATGATCCAAAAATTCATAACAAATGGAGGTAGGTATAACGTTTTGTTCTTATATCACATGTGTTTCCTTTTTCATTTTACTAGACAATGCAAGATGAATTTTCCTTATTTCCTTCTGAAAAATCTAACTAAAATGTCCAAGAAGATATAGAGAAACCCTAAGCTGCAACAAAGTATTTTTCATCAGGAATTAATTAAACTTCTCAAACAAGATGAATTGGATAAAGTAGAAAGGACATGGGATAATTTTATTTTCTTCTCTGGATTTAAATATATAGTTGTTCCTCCACCTCAAGAAATTGAATTTCCAGTTCCAAGCAAAGGGCATGAATCAATTGAGAAATTAGAAGGATCAGGTGGGAATAATTCAAATAAGAAGTAGGAAGTGTCACCTTCCTCTGCGGAAGTTTTAAACAAAGAATATAAGAGCCTAAACATAGTGAAGATGGGTTCAAAGAAAATATGATGCTTTGCAGCAATGCAGGATGAAGAAAATGCAGGGATTACTAAATTATATACTAGAAGAAGAAATAAGGGAAAAACAAACCCAAGAACTAAGGTTCAGAAAGACCCACTAGAGTTGGATATTTAGCATGTTTATACAGAGAAAATATCATCGTCAGTTAAAACCCCTAACAATTAGAGATCAAAGGGAAAGAAAAGACAAAAAAAGAAATGCCCTTTCATGGGAAGAAGGCCTCATACTAGGACAACTAATAAGTTGAGAATGAATTCCAAAGCCATTTTTTATCCATCTTTTGTGAAATTCCATGCGACATTATTATGCTCATATTTGAGTTCTGCTGAATAATTATTCTTCTGCTCTTTTTTACTGCAGTTTTCACTCTTATTCAACTTTTCTACTCATTCTTTCTTTGTGAGGTATCCTCATCTCTTAGATATGTTGTGACTTAGAATTTCACATGGTATCAGAGCCATTGAGCAAATAGGTTGAGAAGCTAATTTTTGTATTGCACCAGAAGCCTCTAGATTTCCACAGCAAATCCTGGTGCCATTGCATTGAATTCATTGGAGAAATCCAATGAGGTCTAGCCAGGTGTGAACGATCCGGATAAAAGTTCCTATTGTCCTAAATCAGTGCTCAATAGTAGTCTACATCCATTATTGAGATTTTGTTGCAAGTTATTCAAAGTTTTTGAGTGTTGCAACAGTTTTCTGCAGTTGCAGCAGTTTTGCTGCAGAAGTAGTTGTTTTCACCTTGTATTCGCTCCAGCAGTTGTAATGGACAATTTGAAATCTCCTCTCTCTCCCAGAATCCTGACACCCTTAAATTAACTTGATTGGAGGGATGACATGCATATGTAATTGTGCAACAAATCACTGTACAGGGTGACAATGGGGAAGTATCCCGAACCACAATCAGCTGTGGAGAAAACCAAGTATCTGAATAGATTGGATGAAGCATTTGGTTTCATGTGTATTCATATTTCCAGAGATCTACTCTTCCACCTCGACGTATTTAAGACTCCAAGAGAATTATGGTTGAATTTAGAGACCCTCTTCAGCAAACAAGATGAGCTAAGAGGCCATATTCTGGAAAATGAGTTGATTTATCTTCAATCGAGCAGTTTTGACACCATTCAACAGTTCTTTTCAAAATTCAAATCTCTAGTTATGCAATGCAAGCAGTGTGGCAATGAGAAGAAGGATGAGTAATTGGTGCTATCCATTCTGAGAAGGATAGGTCCTGAGTTCTCCATCTTTGTCTCTACCTTCCATTCTGGGAGAATGTCAATCCATGGTTGGAATATTCCCCCCTTAGATGTTTTCACTGAATCTCCCATCCAAGAAGAAGATAAGTTGATCCAGATGGGCTCCTTGAAGGACTCCAAAGATCAAGCTCTTATGGGTGGAAAAGAAAAAAGTGTGAATGGGAAGGGGAAGCACAAGGGAAAGGATAAGAGTCCACTTGAACCCAAGTAGAATAACAATTCAAGTCCATCAAAAGGAGCCTCCATCTCCAAGAAGGACAAACAAAATGGATTTGAGAAATCCAAGTGTTCCTATTGCAAGAAAGGAAACCACCTAGAGAGATCTTGCATGCAGAATATGATAGATCAGATGACCAAGATTCTTGAATATCACAACATTTCCCTCCTAGAAGGTGTAAGAGAAACTGATTCTGGAAATGAGTCTGATGGTCATGAGAGATGCCATGCACTGAAGGTTGGATTTTCAAAATCACAAGCCCTCCTCAGAGATTCAAGAGCTTCCAACCACATGGTTGCCTCCAAAGAAGCATTTTCTTCTTTATATATCAAAGATGGTCTGATTATTCACATGGGAGAGAACTCTCATATCTTTGTTGAAGGGAAGATCACAATACATATGGAGCATGGGAATTTCAAAAATGTTCTATTTGTTCCTTCTTTGTCAACAAATTTTTTGTATGTATATCAAATGACTCTCACAGGATCACCGAAGAAAGTGGTCTTTGGTCCTGGCACAATTGAGATTGTAGATATCTATATTGGGAAGATTATAGTGAAAGGGTTTGCAAACCATGCCTCCAAGGCATATGAACTCTCCCATTTTTTTCCATAATCTATTCCTACCCCATTGGAATCTGATGAATATCAGAGTGATATCTCTTCTAATGAAGATGATGATCAAGATCTTGATGTTGAGAATAAATTTCAAGGAGATTCAGATTCAGATCTAGATCCAACACATGCTCCCAATCCATGGCCAAGAGAAATATGGTCTCACAAAGGCCTTTTAGCTGTTGGGAACAAAGTTGGGGATCCATTTGACCATAGAACCACCATATCTCAATATCATGCAAAACTTGCACTATGTAATGCAGATCCACTTCTCTCAGAGAGGTGCTACATGATGGTGGGGTTTGATCCACAATCTCTTGGAGATACTTTCCATGGGGGATCTACAACCAAGCAACAATATTGGTTGTCTGAAAAAAGGTACTCAAAGGTTCATGATTTGGACCACAATGAGCCATTCGCTCCACTAGCAAGAAGGGTTCCTAAAAGACTTGTTTTGGAAAATACAACTTATACATAGTGGGAGGTACATCAGAGGAGAAGATCTAGATCTAGATCTAGCACCTGCATTGCTATCCTACATAGGAGCAACTTGCCAATATTTTTGCAAAGGATTTCACTAAGGAAATTTTTTTCATTCTCTGCTTAGTATGAAGGTTCTTTGAGTTCCCTACTACTGTTATTTTGAGGGGGGGTATTTTTCCCATGAGGTTTTTCCCCATTTCCTTGGTCCATGGATAATTGTTTATTTTTTTATCATTTATTCAATTGTATGGGTGAACTTTGGTCTTAGTAACCAGGGACCAGGATGCAAAAGTATGGATTAAGGGGGGGTGTTAGGATATTTTAATACTCCATCCTTGTACTACCTAGCATTATTTATTTTTCCTAGTTGTTGATGATGTCATTTTCCCCCTAGTGGTCTACAGATGTCATCCAAGATCCATTTACCACCTTCTGAGTCCTACATGCATCATTTTAGGACAACTTTAGTCAGTTCCCTATTTTATAGGAACCAATTGATTGTAGTCCACCTAAGTTAGTTGACTCTTATGGGGGGTTGTAGCTCCGGATGTCACTAATTGTGGCCTCATGTGCCCATTTCTTATTGGCATGCATGAAAAAATCACTATTGCGCCCTCCTTAGTCAATTAACTGATTGTGACTTTAGTTAGATGATTTTAGGTTCAGTTCAGTTGATTTTGAGTCTTCCGGAGCACTCCAGTGGTGATAATCCCTATGCTATACCAACTAAGGTTTGAATTATCCTATGTGTTTCAAATTCTCTCCATTGTGTCATTATTTGTTCATTATATTGATTATTGGATCATGTGAAATTATTCTGCTCCTATCTGAGTTCTGCTGCATAATTATTATTGTGATCTAATAATCAATATAATGAACAAATAATGATACAATGGAGAGAATTTGAATCATATAGGAGAATTTGAACCTCAGTTGGTATAGCATAGGGATTATCACCACTGGAGTGATCCAGGAGACTCAAACTCAAACTCAACTGAGCTAAACCTAAACTCAGCTAATTGAAGTCACAATCAGTTAACTAACTAAGGAGGGAAAAATAGTAATTTTTATATGCATGTCAATCAGAAATGGGCACATGAGGCCACAATCAGTGGCGTCTAGAGCTACAACCCCTCACAAGAGTCAGCTAACTCAAGTGGACTGCACTGGAACACTTAGTTGATTCCTATAAAATAGGGAATTGACTTACATGATCTTAAAATTATGCATGTAGGGATCAAAAGGTGGTAGATGGATCCTGGATGACATCTGCACACCACTAGGGGGGAAATGACATCATCAACAATTTTCGTAGGCGATTCGATGGGGAAATGTCGTAGTATTGCCGATGCTGCGACACATCGGATGAGGGTGCGCAAGGAGTATTTTGTGTTAAAGTATACCACAATTGGCAGGTTTTGGGTCACTTGGACCACATGTTATGTAATGTTGAGTCAATTGTACCGTGGTATGTGGGTTTTTGGGTCATTTGGACCGAGTTAGTTAGATATTGGGTCATTTTTCCATAGTGTTGGTTAGGAAGTCGTTAGTAGTGGACAAACATTGTAATGGAAGAAGCCTATAAATAGATGAGAGTTGTAAGTGTTAGAGATAGGAATAAATGAATAGTGGGCGACCGATAAGAAGGTGGATGTATACGGAGATCTATGTTTTGCTTCTGGTATATGACTGTGACAGTAATACAATGATGATGTTTTGGTACGATCTTTGTGCAATGTTGCGATATATGAATGTTGTTATATTTTCTTAATGCAATGTCTGCTTACTGTTGCTATGATGATAAATGTTGTGATTAAGTAATATGTTATAACTCCATGTCGAATTTTTAAAGTTTATGTTTAAGTACTGCAATAGATCTAGTCCGTGCAGCCACAACTCTCCTCCTCCCTCGGCGGAAACATGGTTCCGTCTACTCTTCCTAGATTCCTTGGGTGAGACCTCATCTGCTCTGCGGGTGTTGCTGGGCGGGCTCAAACCTGCCCGGGCCAATGCCCAGGGAGACTGCGGTATGTGTCAATAGTGAGGCGAACCGCTGTCAACCGAGGTAGCATTGGTCAACAAATGGTTCTATTGCCGGGACCGTGTGCAGAGTGAAAGGAGGTCATGTTGTGGTACCCAACGAAGCTGGAGATACAGAGCTGGTTTGATCAGAAGTTGCGGGAGTTTGCTGAAGAATAAAGCTGGAACACGCGACTGACAGTAGATCATTGGCTGGGAAGGTATATTCATGACGGTCCACACGAATGGTTTTTCTGTGAATTCTCGGTCATTCTGTACGAATGGTTGTCAAATATGACCTTCCAGAAGAGGAATTTCCAGGGTGGTGAGCCAATGGCTTGGACCCCAGAATTGATTCAGGAGCTGTAGGAAGTCGATAACAAGGCATCATGGGCTATCTAAGTTTGGCTTGATAGCATCTTGGAGGGATATATCACTGAATTTGTGGTCGATGCAAATAAATCCTATAGTGAAGCTGAAAGATACTTCTTTCGAGGACCAAGGGGAAGGTTTCTGCTGTCGCTCCAACAGTTGATTAAGATGCTAATCTACGAAAAGGGTATATTGAAGATGCACCTTCATCAGTAGACAGCCTGGTGGGCAGAGGTTGTGGGTACCATGACTACTGGGGAATGGTACATGGAATGGTAAGGGGTAGATAGGTGCAGACCATGAGGAGACTATGAGCGAAGCCAAGGAAGAAAGTGGTCTTACAAGAGGAGGAGTGAGGTTTCGACAGGAGAAGAGGCAGAGGACAGGAGAAGGTCTTGCTATGATCGAACCTCAAAACCGTGAAGGAAGACCACACACGACGAAGCAACCTCATAGTCCTAACAAGGATGACCAGGCTACACCCAAGATAGAGGCAGGACCAAACCTCGGCACCAACGTACACACACCTCCGCTCACTGACTCACAAACAACAAGAAATACCACTTTGACACCGCCAAGTTCATCAATTCCGCAGAATTTAATTGGTAGTAGCACAACGAAATGAGGAAGGAAGCCCAGAATGGTGGGTGATGATGCTAAGTTACCGTTGTTCCATGGAAGTGCGATAGACAACCCAGAATAGTATTGGTTTTTGTGTGAAGTGGTCTAGACCATGAAACAGATCACTGATGCCGATGCTAAGAAAGGACAGTTAGCCACGACTCTACGAGGTCATGCATTAGATTGGTTCATGAAGTTTATTCTAGTCCCTACGGGAGCCCCAGAGAAGTCACTGGATGAGATTTGGGATGGGCTGATTGCTGAATATAGACGGCCCAAGTCAGAGGCTCAATATATTACTGAATTGAATGAAATTAAGCAGTATCCCAATGAGACGATATGGGATTTTGACCAACGATTCAAGATGTTGATGGAAAAGGTTAGTTTTGATATGAGCGTCGTCCAACATAAAGAATGGTTCATTGTGGCACTGCTACCCCACATTCGGCTGCCGCTGATGCAACAAAACATATCGACGCCTAACGAAGCTCTAGAAATTGCAATGCGATTGGAGGCGTCACCGATTGGAGATAATGTAGCTGGGATGTCGTAGATACAGACACAACTCACTAACCTGACTATACAGTTGCAAGATTTGAAGAAGAACAAGGAACAGGGCAATGAAGTATGGTGTACATGATGACGAGGAGAAGGGCATACGACGGATAATTGCCCGGATTTTCGTAATTATTTGGTGTCAAGAGCGCCAAACCCGTTGAATGGCGGTAGTATGTTCTGGTGTCATGTTTGTAAAGTGTTTGGGCGCAGTCATGATAATTGCCCGTATATGCAGAAAATGGTCACAACCCTGCGAAATCTTTATTGCACATTCTGCAAGTCGGTGGGTCATGATGAAAAGGATTTCCATGCATATGGGTTGCTACAGGAGAGGATGTGTGATGCATTCTACGTCAAGGACGATCAGCGTGTCGTGCAACATCCACAACTGCAACTGCAGGTAGCTCAGCCACTACCGCAATCGCGGATGCAGTTTGCACCACAGCAACAACAACCGCAGTAGTTCATGTCGCAATATACTCCGATGTAGATGACTCCCCCTCATCCATAGTATGTACAACAACCGCAGTATGCACCATAAGGGCAAGGAATACCACTAGCATCAATGCAGCAATAGTTTAACCAACCTCAGTACCAGCAGCAGGGCGGCTACCGAGGAGGATACAGGGGCGGACGCGATGGTGGATTTGGTTATGGAGGAGGAGGCTGAGGTGGTCGTGGACCTGTTCAATGTTACCACTATGTGGTATGGGGGCATTATCAGCGCAACTACCGACTACTACAGAATTAATGTACGTTCTGTTTTGGTAATGATCATACGGTTGAGAATTGTCCACAGTTGATTGCACGATGGCAGGAAGGGAATGCTTCATGACTACAGAATCAAGCCTAGCCACAACAACCAGTACAGAATCAAGTACAGCAACCAGTACAGAACCAGCCCCTATGACCACCGCCGAACACCAATCAAAATGTCAATCAACTGGGGAATTTGCAGCAAAACCAATCGCAGGGTGCAAATAGTGCGACCATTTCTGCAAATCCACGACCACAAGATGCTTCGGTGGATGTTGTCACTCATGGAGGAAAGACGACTGGGGAAGATAGTTCGCGACCACTGATTCAGTTGGCTGGTCAGAAGACGGTACCTTTTGACATTGATAAGGAGCGGGAGACATTCCTGGAGGCACGTCGCACCTTGGAGAAAGACCGCGGTAAGGCTGTTGTTTGCGATATGCCACCTATTTTTGATACTACATCAGATGTTGATCGACCGCCACCACCAAGGACATTGCAAAAGTTTCTTGAAAGCTGTTTGTTATTGGCCCGAGACCCGGCTTCCCTGGTTGAGATTGAGGGATGGTTGTAGCGATTTATGAAAGGATGGCAGGAGTCGACAGTAAACTCCCTACAACAACGGAAGACTGGCAAGGATATGCGAATGAATATTTAGATTGGTGAATATGATGTTGACTCTGTTATTCTTGACCTTGGTTCGGATGTTAACATATTAACCAAGCAGGCGTGGCAGAAGATGGGGAGTCCCCCATTGAGCTGGTCTCCTGTGTAGCTCTGGTTGGATAACCATGCGAAGTTAACACCCATTGGGCGAGTTCCATGGCTCATGATCAATATTAAGGGCATGAAGACTTATGCTGACTTTGATGTCATTGAAGTGGTTGAGGGAGGAAGCTCTTATTCGGTGCTCTTGGGGATTGGATGGGCTAACAATAGTGGAACTGTAATCAACTTCAAGAAGCGTATGATGACCTTTGAGAATCGCGATTTTTGAGTCATAGCCCTGTTGGATCCGGATGAGGGATGCCGATTATATTCATCCTACTATCCATGGTGAGTTGGAGTGGCGTAGTGAGAGCTCTGCTTCTTCCGACTTTGATGATGCCTTAGAACATTGGTAGAACAGAGTGCATGAGGTACTATTCTGAAAATGTGGCTTAGTTACGCAATCCTTATGTCGTGTTGCAACAAAAATGATCACATTGCCTATCTATGAGGGGTTTCCTGGCCTAACCACCCTTTTGACAGAATTTGAAGACTACGTCTCAGAACCATAGCGATTGCTGGCATTGGAGGAAGCACTGGAGGATGCTCCAGCACGCTGGTGGTCGACCCATAAGAAATCCATTAATTGTCGGTCACAGTGTCGAAGGTTGATGATGGTTTAGTTCAGCGATGCTAAGGTTTATCACACTGGTAAGTATAATGGCCAGAATAATCCCAATGATCATGTGATGGAATGCCAACGATTATGGGTAGCGCGACCCAGAGATGAGTTGGTCCATGCTTTTATCCATACTTTGGATGAGATGTTGTGTTGATGGTACACTGCAGCCGAGTTGCGGAGAGAAATTACAACATGGGGGGATTTAATGGTTTGTTTCACTCATACATTCACTTTTGCAGATGCCAACCTGGATGTCCATAACACCTTACAATTAATCTGCGACGTGGTACTTCAGGTTGTTCCGGCGGCCTACCTTATCGACCCGCACACATATTGTCAGATGCAGTCTCTCATGGAGTGCTTCAACATCAGCGGTGGGCTAGAGGATGAGGATGATCCCTGGAATGTCAACATTCCTGAATCTGAAGGAAGTCACGATGTGGTCCCACCTACTGTGCCAAGTAATCCGTTGAGTCAACCATTCTAGCTTCACAAGATGAATATCGGCATAGAGGCTACTCCCAAGTTTGCTAATGTTGGGGATTATTGGGATGATGAGATGATGAGTAAGGTTATTGAGTTGCTTCATGAGTTTCAAGACGTGTTTCCCATGAAGTTTTCTGAAATGAAGGGAATCCTGAGTGATTTAGGAGAGATGAAGATTCCATTAAAACTAGATGCTAAGCCAGTCAAACAACGACCTTATCGACTGAATCTGCGACATAAGGAAAAGGTCAAGGCGGAACTTGATCGCATGTTGGATGCTGGTATTATTGAACCTATGGAAGAGTCCGAATGGATCAGTCCTATGGTGGTGCAGGATAAGAAAACAGGTGAAGTGCGCATTTGCGTCGACTTGCAGAAGTTGAATGATGCCTGCTTGCATGACCCTTTTCCGACCTCGTTTACTGATGAAGTACTTGAAGGAGTGGATGGCCAGGAGATGTACTCATTCACTGATGGATTCTCTGGCTACCATCATATTCACATTGCCAAGGAAGATCGCCATAAGACAACTTTCGTTACTGAATGGGGTTGCTTTCAGTACATGGTAATGCCGTTTGGTTTGAAGAATGCACCTGCGATATTCTCTCGGGTCGTTGTTGCTGCATTCAAAGATTTTATTCAGAAACTTTTGCAGGTATATATGGATGATTGGACAGTTTATGGGTTGATTCGTGATCATCTCGCCAATCTATGGTTAATGCTTGAGCGATGCCAACAACACCAGATATTGCTGAACTTGAAGAAATGTATTTTTTGTGCACCATTTGGGATATTGCTGGGTCATATCATGTATAAACAAGGATTGCTGGTTGATTTAGCCAAAATTGCGCTCATTTTGGGGTTGCAACCGCCAACCATCATTAAGCAGTTGCAAGCAACTTTGGGTCATATGGGATATCATCGCAAGTTTATCAAGGGCTATGCTGTGATTACTGCCCCTATGGAAAAGTTGTTGAAGAAGGACGTGGCATTCTAGTGGAGCCCAAAATTTTAGGATAGCTTCGAAACACTCAACGCGAAGATGGCGTCGACACCGATCTTGGTTATTCTGGATTGGAGTAAGGAATTCCATGTCCATGTCGATGCTTCATCGATTGCATTAGGTGTTGTATTGGCTCAACCTAGAGAAGGCAACCTTGATCATCCTACTGATTTTTCCAGTCGGAAGCTGTCCTCTACAGAACGAAATTACGCTACCACAGAGTGAGAAGGTCTGGCCATGGTTTACACACTATAGAAATTAAGGCAGTATTTATTAGGTGGACACTTTAAAATGTTCACTGATCATTCTGCATTGAAATACTTGGTCAATAAGCCTAGGTTGGGGGGGAAGATATGCCGTTGGCTACTTTTGTTTCAGGAGTTTGATTTTGAAGTCATTGTGAAACCGGGGTGGTTGAATGCTAGACCAGATCATTTATCATGGATTGACACAGGGGAGGAACTGACTAATATCGAAGATGGGTTGTCGGATGCCCAACTATTTAAAGTTGTCTCCGTTGATCAATATTTTGATGACATCCTTCAGTTTCTGGTGACCGGCATCGCGCCCGATGACTTTACCACTACTCAGAAGAAGTAGTTGGTTGTCAAGGCTGCTGACTTTCAGCTAATCGCGGGAGAGTTGTATAAATTGGGCGCTGATGAGATATTGTGCAAATGTGTCTTGCCGCATGAGCAAGCAGAGATATTGGCTGAGGCACATGGTGGAGTAGCGGGAGGACACTATGGCGGTCGGGCGACTGCTAGGAAGGTGCCACATGTAGGGCTTTAGTGGCCCACATTACATAATGATGTGACAAACTATGTGTGGTCTTGCGATGTTTGTCAGCGAACTGGCAAGCCGTCTAGATGCGATGATATGTCGCTGCTACCTCAAGTGACATTGCAAGCATTTGAAAAATGAGCTGTGGATTTTGTCGAGCCGATCACTCCACCAGGGAAACGTATAGGCGCACGGTACATCATCACAACGATAGATTATTTGACCCGATGGGCCGAGGTGGCACCCGTAGTTGATTGTTCCATAGTGACGGCTGCTCGATTTTTGTTTGATCACATTATCACTTGTTTTGGTTGTCCTACGATTTTGTTGAGTGATCAAGGCAGCCACTTTCTTAATCGCACCATCAGTGCATTGACAGAGGAGTTGCAGATACATCATAAGAACAGTACACCCTATCTATCACCCACAGGCGAATGGAACGGTGGAGGCATTTAACAAGGTATTGGAGCATACGCTGACAAAGGTGTGCAATGCGAACCGCGATGACTGGGATCTGAAAATCCCAGCAGTGTTTTGGGCCTATCGCACCACATGTAAAAGGTTCACTGGTCAAACACCTTTTAGGATGGTATATGGGAAAGAAGCGATTATGCGAATGGAGTACATTGTTTCAAGTCTATGAATTGCAGCTGTTACGGGCATGGATGATGTCGTAGCATTAGATGAACATCTCGCGCAATTGGTGCAGCTGGAAGAGGATCGATTTATCACTGGCTTTCACCAAGGGGTGGAGAAGGATCGCCAGAAGGCATGGCATGATCACCACATCAAAAGTAAACAGTTCCAGTAAGGTGACTTGGTGCTCTTGTACGACAAAAAGTTTATGAAACATCCAGGAAAATTGCAGATGCATTGGCTGGGTCCATATCGCATCAATAGTATTACTTCAGGAGGAGTGGCTCAGTTGCAGTAGTTGGATGGGGCGATACTCCCCAAGCTGGTAAATGGTCATAGGTTGAAGCCCTATTGGTCAGGCTTGGAACAGTGCGATGCCTAAGCCGCATCAGGAAAAAAGAGAGAGAGAGAGAGAAAAGAGTGTGTGTGTTGCAGGTTGTTTGGTGGCCGATGGCGCACCAACGAAAGAAGGAATGCGCAAGCAGGGCGGCTTGTGCCACAAGTTTGGATCATTTGGAGACTCATGGCAACATTGCGACCACGATCGATGGCAGATTTTGTTGAGTTAATGAAGGATTTTGTGATGATTACAAAGGATTTGGGGGGTATGGGGAAATGTTGTGACTATTGTCGCACTAACATCTTGCGACCACTGCCCATCATCCCTATACATGATTGCGCCTGATAGATTCGGCCTGGTTACCACATGACAACGGCATGATAAATTCCACATGGCACGTTGGGCCAGTACGATCAGCAAGATGTGAGGAGATTGCTCACACGTCGGCACGTGGGATCTTTGGTGGTAGCATGGTCGCCACCCGCTGTGTCAGTCGATGGGTTCACGCACGCAGGTAGTGGGGAATCATTCCCACTGTCGTGACCCAGGAATGGTCCAACTATAAGTAGCCGAGGCAGCTGGTAGTTGCTACAAAGCAGTCGTTCATAAATAGAGTGGTTATGCTATTTGATTAGTTTGTGAGTTGAGTTGTGAGGAATTCCAAGGAGGCTGTGGAAATGCTTCACTTCATTTCTTGTGGCAGCACCCCAGGGGCCCTAAGAGCCCTAACGATGAGTGTCCCTAAGCGCCTTGATACGGTAGGTGCACGTACACTATGTTATGCCCAAGGTAAGGTTCAATCCAGCATGTTTAAGTATGTAGTAGTTTTTTGAAGGATTGTGCTCTTCTTGACCAATGAGATGGTTGGGGCAGTAGCTCCCCGACCATAGTAGGAGTCGTTTGCCGGTGCGAAACAAATGTGCCAGAGTCATCTGCTAATTTCACACCTTAGTATTGTTTGTCCTCTTTTCCTTCCTGTCTGTACCATTCACAGAGACTCGAAGATGAGTTTGAGACGTACATGACAGCAAGTCGGGGGTTTCCCACTTTCAGGTAAGACTTACAGAACAATGAGACACTGATCAGTGTAGCAGCAGGCGCAGGACAACACTGCGTGATCCAGATAATAAGAATAGTTGCAGCAATGTCAAACAGCCGTATGCAGACTTCAAGGTAAAGACCATGGCATGTACAATGTCCAGCCGTTGACGTGGCTCGAGGGTGAGCCACAAGATTGTGTTGGGGGCCTGTTGGTAGGCGGTTCGATGGGGAAATGTCGCAGTACTACCAACGCTGTGACACATCGGATGAGGGCACGGAAGGATTATTTTTTGTTAAAGTATACCGCAGTTGGCAGGTTTTGGGTCACTTGGACCACATATTATGCAATGTTGAGTCAATTGTACCATGGTATGTGGGTTTTTGGGTCATTTGGACCGAGTCAGTTAGATATTGAGTCATTTGTCCATAGTGTTAGTTAGGAAGTCATTAGTAAGTGGACAAACATTGTAATGGCGGAGGCCTATAAATAGATGAGAGTTGTAAGTGTTAGAGATAGGAATGCATGAATAGTGGGTGAGCAATAAGAAGGTGGATGTATACGGAGATCTATGTTTTTCTTCAGGTATATCACTGTGACAGTAATATAATGATGATGTTTTGGTACGATCTTTGTGCAATGTTGCGATATATGAATGTTGTTATATTTTCTTGATGCAATGTCTGCTTACTGTTGCTGTGATGATAAATCATGCGATTAAGTAATATGTTATAACTCCATGTCGAATGTTTAAAGTTTTTGTTTAAGTACTTCAATAGAGCTAGTCCATGCAGCCACAACTCTCCTCCTCCCTCGGCAAAAACATGGTTCCGTTTGCTCTTCCTGGACGCCTCGAGTGAGACTTCATCCGCTCTATGGGTGTTGCTGGGCGGGCTCAAACCTGCCCGGGTCGGTGCCCAAGGAGACTATGGTATGTGTCGACAGTGAGGCAAACCCCTGTTGACTGAGGTCGCGTTGGTCAATAAACAACTAGGAAAAATAAATAATGCTAGGTAGGACAAGGATGGAGTATTAAAATATGCTAACATATTTAAAAGATAAGAAAATCATTCAGATAGATGAATATCCCCCGGCTACAGAAAAGAAACCTTCTAAAGTTCAGTCATCTAAGAAAGATGAGAGAATTAAAAAAGGGACAACAGTCTCCAAAAACAAGGAAGTTGAGAAGCCAAAAGTTGCAGAACCTGATCTAGTATTTTAAGTGGAGTCATGAACAGAATTAGAACAGATGGAGCTTCAAATACCTGTCTCACTCGGACAAGCAAAATCAGATATTTCACATTTAGTTGTTTCAATTGGAAAACCCAAAGTTAAGAACATTTTAAATTTTCCCTCCTCTAGCAGTGAGAAAGACTCAGAAAAAGAAGAAAATCAAAAGGAAATAGAACAACACCCTACAGAGGCTATTCAATATAAATTGAAGAATCAACCACATAATGAACCAAAAGCCCTTAAACTTGATATTTTGGCAGAAATTGCTCTAAAGGAGTAGCGCTATAGAATGAGGATTCTACAACACTAATCGTAGCAGAATATCGACAAGTTGCTGAAGAATGACTTGCAATGTCATGTTTTCATTTTTTTCATAGTATTTTGATCCTTAGAAAGAGTCTTTACATGTAATATTTCTAAATGTAATTTTGGACAATATGTAAACTCCTATTAGGTATTTATCACTCCATATTCGAGTATTAAGTTGGATTCAAATTAATTGTGATATCCCTATAAAACAGGATCTGAAATCTAATTTTCTAATTAATGTAGAAGTGTTGATGATCATGGTCAGAATTCGATCCCAATTTCCAGGATCTTACACTCTATTTTGTTATCAATGAATGTCTATGAAGAAATGAAAGAATATGTACAAAGGAGTTCGAGAGGGAGATTACAGGGATATACTATTCATGTATACTTTGCTCGATATCTAATACAATGGTGAATTTTCTGTTATATGATCATTTACTTATTCTACAGAATGAATTCTTCTTATTTTTGCTTTCTTTTTTTTATTCAATACAGAAAAAACTTGTTGCAATGCAATTGGTGATCCTTTCTTTTTCATATTAAGAGAAGATATAGTTTCATGTTACTTACCTGGACTTAAAGGTTGCATTTGAATATATTTATCTTCAGATCTGTGAATGATGTATTGGATTTAAATCTGGCTTGTGTGCAAATAGATTCCTTACCTATTGTTTACTTACTTTGTTTCTTTCCTTTACTGTTCAATTTGTTTTCTGATTTGAATGCCTAAGAATCTTGAAATTTTACATTAACTACTAGATATGCATGAACCCTACATATTGAATTTCTATATCCTTGCAACCTTCCCATGCAATCCTTCTAAAATTCTAAAAGAAAATTTTCACACCTATACTCTTACAAACTAAAAATGTATTAGGAATGTCCCGTTTATAGTCATAAGACATCCTCTAACGCTAACACTCACAAAGGGAAATCTTTGGAAAGATATACTGATGGAAAAATGCATTGCCCCATACACACTATGGGAATGGGTTAGAAGTAGGGATAAGAAGAGACCTTTGGATTCTAATCACTGGAAAGCCATCTCAAA
The DNA here is from genome assembly GCA_027924585.1 of Larix kaempferi. Lineage (NCBI taxonomy): Eukaryota > Viridiplantae > Streptophyta > Pinopsida > Pinales > Pinaceae > Larix > Larix kaempferi. Next base: position 7,389,800 of record BSBM01000036.1, read on the forward strand.
TGATTTTCCTATTTTGTCACCATTCTTATCCTGGAAAGTAGGAATGGTAGATCGATTCAAATTGGATGTGATTCCATTATGGGTAGCCAAGGAGAAGACTGTATCCATATTCATATCATTGGGTATCTATGACCCATTGGTAGGGCTACGCAGGACATAGTAGAAAAGGTCGAGGGGACTACTATTTGGAAACAATCTTAGATTTTGTGGAGGAGCTAAACTTACAAGAAGGATGGAAGGGAGCTTGGGATAGATTCTGTGAAATTATTTCACAAGCACACATTCACATCACATAGGAGGAGGATAAACTAAAGTGGATATACAATTTGGAAGGAGGTGACAATAGTGCAAAATTGGGATACAGATCAATCTTTGCATTGAATCAGAGGGAGCACAAATGGTGGTGGCAGGAGTTATGGGGTATCAAAGCTCCTCCAAAGAGAACTATGCACTTTTGGTTAATTCTTGAGCATAGAGTACTCACCGAGGATCACCTGCAACATTTTAACTTTCAAGGTCCAGGAATCTATCTTTTGTGTCAAGGCAAGGAGGAATCAACAACCCACTTATTCTTGGAATGTGATTACACAAAGGGAATCTAGCCCGAGATTGGCATGCTGCTGAGTGCCCGAACATGTGGTATGGACTAACAGTGGAAGACATTTTTTAACAATTCTTTGACTAGAATGATCTAAAACTCTTCATACCTCTACCATTGATAGTGTCCTTGGGAATATGGTTAGCTAGAAATGAATTCATTTTCAAAGGGAAACACAAGCCGATTTTTTAGGTGGCATCTCAATCTCTTTCGTTGTTCTAGTTCTATAAACCATTACAATATTCTCGAGCAGTGAGGGAGATCCCACATTTGGTGGCAGATAAAATTCATCCTTAGGCCTTATTTGATGGTGCTAGTCAAGACAACCATCAGAAGAGTGGATTTGGATTTATTCTATTTCTGTCAAAAAATACTCCTTCCATGGGGTGAGTTGCTTGGGACCAAGAACCAGAAATGCAATGGAATTCAAGGGCCTATTTTACCTTATCAAACTAGTGGTCAAGCGTAATGTTTAGGAGCTATAGGTGTTTGACAATCCAAAGTTGGTGATTAACTGCATGTTGGGCCAGGATTTTGTTTTCAATATTGGGCTAGTTAATTTAGTGAGCTATTTAAATCAAACTGGTGAGCCCTTCATCGATACACTTCCAACACATCTACCGTGAGCTCAACTCAACAACTAATTCCCTCTAAAAAATGGGCCTAGTGATTCACACAGGACATTTGAGGTTGGAAGAGTTTCAAGGGGTACCTCTATGGGCCTTATTAAAGACACACTAGAAAAATTCCTGTGATAATTCGAATAACAAATTGTTGAAAGAAATGTTCAATGGAGACTAGCATAATCTATTTTTTGCTCTCTTACCCCACTGTCTATAAGACTCACATGAGAATCATTTTCTCCACTCTTGGATGTTGATTTTCTATACTTTTGTTGAAAGGAAATGAAGATTGTATTTCTTAAATCTTAATTGAATAGAAATGCATTCTTTTTCTAGGAAAAAAATATAAATTGGCATCATTCACCAATATTTCTAATCCATAATTAAGAAAATATTAATAAATTTATCATAAAATATATAAAACATGTATTTAAGAAATCACTTTTAGTTGGTTAAATCTAAAAAATAGTTTTTAGAGAAAGATGATCTTAATAGTGTTTATTGTTAGCAGCATTAACAAAATTTTATAATAATCAACTTAATTAAGTGCCTGAATTTATAAGAAACCTTTATCAACAATTATTTAAAAAAAAATCATAATTATAATGGATAGATTCATTTGTTTTTAACAAGGACGGGTACTAATTCCCATGTACCATTATTAATTAAAGTGTAAAAATCATCATTCGTAGATGCTTTCAATAAAGGATTACCTTTGGGTTTCCGATGGCTTTACATAAAGTGTTACCCTTGGCTTCCATATATTGTTTACACTACTATCATTGCTTATGTCTCGTGATAGATGTTACTATAATGCTTATTTATTTCTCGAATGTTTTAGATTGTGAGTTGCCTCCCTTAGCGTTAAACAAAAATTAGTGACTCTATTTCTCGAATGTTTGAGATTAGTGAGTTTCCTCCCTTAACCTTAAACAAAATTTAGTGACTTTATTGATAGCATCCCATTATCCATCTAGCTGCTCCCATGCGGCAACTAGGTTCTGCTATTCGATTTCGTACAATTCAATACAAGTTGGTTGGTTTAGGTAATTATCATTGGTTGGTTTAGGTAATTATCACTTTAGGTGAGAGACGTTAAGTTAAAAACTAGTATTTTATAATTAAATGATTAAATGCTCATCATCATACATTATCATGTGTATAGGTATTCTTTTATTATAATTAAAGAATAAAATTTATGCTTAACAATATGGATTAGTTGAGATGATTGATTGTGCAATTTTAATATATTTTTAAAAAATAAATCAAGTTAATCATAATTTAAGAGAATTTGTATGGAACAACTTTTTAAATTAATAAATCATAAATCTAGTCTTCCATACAATCTAACCAATTTTCGTCCTTAATAACATACTAATAAGTAGCATTTCCTATTTATCTTTCTTTATTTCAATATTATTAAAATCCCTAATAATAACTAAGTGGCATCTATAAGATCAATCTTACAAGGTTACTCTCTTATTGGCATCATTTGAGGTATATAGGTTAGTAGTCCCAAAAACTTGGTTTTACAAGTTATTTAATAATGTTCATATAAGGCATAGTTTTGGGTTAGAGCCATGTTCAAAGATGATATTTCCTAGCTTTGGGTAAACTAGCATGGCAACCCCAAATCTAACCTTTCCATGGCATGGTAGTAGAAAAAACAATATAATCATTTTACCATATTACTTGAAAGGTCATTTCCAACATCAAACCAACTATTTTAACTTTTTACAAACACAATATATCTCAATAAGTAATATATGGCATACTCTCTAGAATGTGAATTTACAAAAGGGATTAGATAGGGCTAGAAATTGCATGATACAACTTTCAAATCTAAACATGGAAATATGTTATACACTCATGAGCCATGCTCTCTTTTGAAAAAAAATTTAAGTTGCATTCATGAATACCATTCTTTTAGGGTTCTAATTTTAAGTTTCTTCTAAGAATTTTTCTTTAGAAGTTAGCTAATAGTTAATATATCAAGGAAGAGAATGACCATTATGCCCCCTAAATCCTATATAGACAGGGAGCCCCATTAGGATCTTTATTGTTAACTAGAGTTAGAGTAATAAGTTTATGTGAAGTTAAGTTAGAGACAAACATCAAGATCATTTAGGTTTTTTTAAGCTCAAAAAGCTTTATCCTATTATAAAAATTTCAAATATCATTCATTATTTTTAAAGGATAGCGTCATGCGATCTTAATCATGCACCTTTTTATGATGTAGAAGTTTACCCTTCCACCTAATCACCTAAATGTACACACAAATTATTTGATATCTTTAAATATTAATTATGAGACAAAATATTTTCTAAGGTTACAAATTAATAAAATCTAGTATGCTTATGACACATTAATTTGCAAGTGGATGTAAATATGTATTCTAGAAAATTCCAAAATTGCATGGATGATTCTAAGTTACTTTTAAGAAGTAATTGGATTTTTATTTAGTTAATTATTTTCAATCAAATTAATAATGAACATTAAAACCTTATTAACTTAAAAGATCTTAAATAAATATCAATCTATAAACTTGCTTACAATAATTAATAAATCTTTTTGTATAAATATAAAAAATATTATATTTAAATACAACAATAAAATATTAATTAATAAATCTTTTTGTATAAATATAAAAAAATATTATATTTAAATACACAATAAAATATTAATACATAGATTTTTTTTACAATATATGTACACTATATGATTTTAACACATGGTTTTCTTTTACAATATTATGTACATGTTATGTGATAGATTAACCTTTTCTATTTTAATTTAAAATTATTTAATTTTATTTTCATAAAATAACTAATTTATATATCATACTTAATTTAAGTGTTCAAGATTCACTCTTTTTTATATAAAAATATGTGCTTCTTTTGGCCACCCATTTTCATAAATGGATAACCAAAGCCTACTCCTATAATTTAAGGTTTGTGTGAGTTTGTTGTGAGATTTTGTTTTGTTTTAATAATTTAAAATTAAAGTATATTGTAATTATAGTGATAATTTATAGTATATTATATACAAAGTTTTAAAAAAGTAAAATAAAAATCATAATACCTCTCTATACATTATCTTTGAATTTATTTATTTTAGAAAACATACAAACCTCCCACAGAAGTTTTGGAACGATTTCTGTTTTTTTCCTATATTCAGAACATACATATTTGACATGAAATATACATGCCACTGCTGCTAAACTTTGCAAAAAGCTGCTTTACATAATGTAAAACCCTAAAGCCAAATTTCAATCAAACTCAGACGCATCGATGCCCTCATTGAATGCATACATGAAAACAACTTCGGAATAAATATAGTAATGAAATCTTTTTCAGCTATTTACATGCGAAACTCTCACAACATAATCCACATGCAAGCAGATCAAGGCTGGAAACATACGTAATGAGAATTATGAAAATCCATGCAAACAAACAATGTTCCAAGTTTTTCAAAATCTCTATAACACCACTAAGAAAAAAAGGAAAAGCAGAAGGAATGAAGGAGTGTCAAACATGGCAAGAGGCGTCATGATCATCTGTGGGTGCAGATGCAGATTGCTTGAAGAACTCAATACAGTCTGCAATGGCTTCGTTGTAATGAGAATCCGGGCAATAGTAGGCATTGTAGAAGTTTATGGTGGCGGAACTAGTTGATGTACGACTGTTTGTGACTGCAGCCTTGGAGTTATTTGTATTATTGGCAGAAGAAGAGAACAGCAGCCTCAGCAACACTTGCTTGCATCGATCTATGAATCTCATGGGCGACAGACTTGAGCTCCGCAGCTTAATTGGAATTCCCAGCTTCCCCTTCATCCTTCTAAGTTCTACTGCTGATCAAATATTATAATAATTATGTTCAGAATCCTGAGAATATGAATGCCCTCCACTGATTAAGAGAAAATATTTCTGAATCTCTCCACAAACTCAAGCTCTCCCTGTGATTTGATGAGCTCCTCCACGTCTCAATCTTTCGATCTTTACGCAGTGAGAATATGCAGGCATTTATGGAAGTTGGGTAAAATATAGAGACCAGAACAAATAGTGCTGTTTATAAAATTCAGTGTTTGTTAGTGATCCACATGCATGCATGTGAAACCATTATGATTATCCAATATACGGTATCAGTTTTTAATCCTCGCTGGCATCTTTTATAATATGTAATTCTGCTATTAGGGCTACCCTTAAAGTTATGTGTTGCTATTTTATTTTTTCTGATAAGTGGTGAGATGCTTGGCAATAATTAATGGGTCTCCCTGGCTCCTCTGTCTCAGATTTTATAGGTGTCAATAGAATTTAAAGTGGGAAAATTGTACTGAAACAGTAATGAATGAAAACTGAGGTGATGTGTGATGGTGGGGACTGATAACTGCGGTTGAACTAGAAGGATTATTGCTTGTGACTTGGGACAGTAGGGTTTGCCAGAAGAAATATTAATAGAAAAGAAAAGTTCAGTATTCATGATTTTCATCACTGCATTCTAACCAGGAGGAGGAGGAAGGATGATGCAATCATAAAAGAAGCTCATATTTATATCATGAAAAGCATCTTGTCGATGGTTGATTCACTTTAAAGTTGTATAAAAAAAACTGTTTGATTCCACTTTACAGTGTTTAAAGGTTTCATTCAGTATCGATGGAACAGTACATTCTTATTATAATATGCATATGAAAGGAATGATTTTTGAAATGTCTCGAACACAATTAAGAACTCTGGTAGGTGATGATAATTGACATGGAACTACTCTATTACCACATAAAAATAATGTCTATTGAGAAAGTGATCTATCATTTCCTTTAGTCTTGCAGGTTGTCTATTGAAAAGAAATGATAAAATATACCCCTTATCTATCATCCCATAACTTCATTCACACAATCAGATTATGTTTATCTTTGGATATGGCTTTAAGATGTAAGCATCTTTTTACACATAACCTAATAAATTAGTTAACTCAAGGTATAAATTTGACAATGATCTAAATTGTGGAGACATGAGGGTCACCTACCAATTGTTTACCAATGATAAAAAATTCATTGGTTGTTGCAGCAATCGAGCTTGGCTATGCCAAAAGTTACGTTTGTTTTCTATAGATTTTTTCAATTTATTTTATTTTTCTTCTCAATAAAGCATTGTATAGCAGAAATAATAAGTTCAAACATGTATAAACAAAATAACAAGTGTACTTATTTTAACTGATTGGTGCATACACTCCGCCGGTTTGGGGAATGGGGCAGCCGGGGTGGTTCAGTACAAATGGATTTACCTACATCATTTTAGATTCATTAATGTCCTTCTCAATAGTAACAATTGGGAGTTCCAACTGTTTTTTCACACTTTAGTACTGTTAATGTCCTACTCAATAGTAACAATTGGTACAAATTTGGGTCTCGTATCAACTAACTACCTTCAATGTTCAGCTTCAGTTTACATCAAATAATTGCATTGCTTGTGACATGCATATGCATCACTTAACCACCTTTAATGCATTAAGTAATTGATTGTTGCGTAAAGTTACAACTCTCGTTGCTTAACCGTCAAGAATGAATCACAACCTTTCTCAATTTGGAAAAAATTAACTATATGGCAAGCTCAACATGGCTCTAACATGGATATGAATTTTCAATTTCCAAATTCCATGAAAAAAGGAGTATATAGTTTTATAAGTAGTTCAAAAGGTTATTAATGTTGTTGGGAATATTATTATTTTATGTCCGTATGTGTTTGATTTAGTTTGCTTGAGCTAGACGCATTAGTTTAAACCAACCAGTTTATAAGGTATGTCTTTCAAGATCATACAAAAGTATTCCTTAAGTTGTCTCATAAAGTTTTGTTTTTTAAATATATAAGGCAGGTGTACAAAGTTGCTTCTTAAAAGTGTTGCAACGGGTTCCTGCTAGCGGAGAATAAACGAACACATGCACGCACCCGCCACTAGGTTCGGTATCGAACCTAGGCACATGCATGTTTCTGGCGCGTATGCACTCAAATGCGCGCATGCGCACCTATTAAGATTATTAAAAAAACATGGCAGAGTCTTTGTAATTCTCTCCATTGCGGCCGAGCGTGACTCACCCTTCGCATGCGTGGCGTTATAGACCACCAATTTCACAATTTCCACTCCAAAAATCTCTCAATCCATCCACCAAGTGATCATCAAGTGAATTGGATAGGTAAGTTCCATGTTTTTTGTCATTTTATTCATTTTTGTTTGTTTATTAAATTTGTAATAATTCCCAAATTAATAAAATAATAGAGAATTTTTCAATTGCAAAGTGTAAACCTACACAATGAATGAACAAAATGTTAACATGGAGTCCGATGGAACACAAGAAAATACAAATATAAGAACCAATGAAAACCCTCAACAAAATCCAAATGCCCAAGAAAATCAAAACCCCCAACAAAATTTTGACCAAGACGACTTGAACCATTATGTAAATGAAATGAGAGTGCACACTCGAGAACTAAGAAACACAGGGGAACCATCTCGAGTGTCCCTTGCCACCTCAATTGAGAGCTCAATTGACTCCCTCATCCATGCACATCGCCAATTGACTGACATGACTGAATATAGAGCTAGGATGCGGGAGTATTATTCCACAGGAATTTCCAAGGAGGAAATAAAAGAATTGAATATTACAAAGGCCCAATTATACAGTATGTTCACCGATCCAAGAACACAACAACCACCTGATAGTAGAAAGCCATGTGTTTGAATTGATTGGTGTCATTTCTAACAAGGGAGGGACAATTGGATGCATAGGTGGTTCATGGTTTATGATAAACCTCCCTGCAATAATAGGGAGGTTCCACAGTACTTCCTTCAGCAACTGGGGGCTGAGTTTCTGCTCGGTTTACATGTCAACTAATTTGACATAACCGAGTTTCAGGGTGTTGGGCATGGCTTTGCCCAAGATTGACCTGCTGTTAGGAGGAACCCACTGAGAGGACCACCAGCTCCTAGGAGCGAGCCCAACCCCTCTCCCCAGCCACCTCAGTTACCCCACAAACTTGATCAGATCGAGGGGGTGATGAGGAGTGTTGCACATGGACTGCTTAGACACAATGCCTTTGTAGCAGCTAATACAGTGGAGAGACATGTTGACCCTAATAGAGACGCAGGTGCAGGGCCTTCACGACAGAGTTAGGATAAGCCTGTGACTAGTGGTAGCCATGTTGGGCCTTCTAGTTTGATGGGGACAATGCCACATCTTTGTCCCCATTGCAGGCATAGTTTCCCTGGCCCGATCGAGGGTTGCTATATGGATTAGGTTAGCACTTTTTTTAATTTGTTCTCAATCATCACTTGATAATTTGTAAAGTAATTTTAAATTATTTGTGTTTGACTTAAACTATTATTTCAATGTATAATTATTTAGAGCTGAACGTCGTCATGGGAGAACGTAGGATCTCCCAACCTATATGCAGCAATAGCAGCTGCAATTGAAATTGGGGCACCTCACACAGAGGTATTTTCAGTACCTCACACAATATTGTTATTACTTATGGCATTTCTATTTTTATGTATTTATATTTATGACATACATGATGATAGTTCGTACAATATTTTTTAATATTTTGATTGACTAAATTAATTACTTGTTTAATATGTTCATAATGTGCATGCATTTTGGTGTCTGCAAGTATGCACGAACTATGATGATCAGCCATCTCTACCAGGGATCGGAAAATCATGATATACACAGGTACAATGTGTAGTTAAAAGCACACTTTTAATTTGAAATGTTACGACATACTATGGTTTAATTTGATTTTTGTTTACTAAACTATGAGATTACAAATTTGTATGCAGGGGCCACCAACAGCTGCAAGCCACTTTAGTCCCAGGTTCCACCCTCTCCCATGAGTCGCCCCCCTCTCTTCCATCCAAACCCCTCCCTCCGTCCACCCCCTCCCTTCCGTCCAGCCTCCCCTCTCCGTCCATACTCTCCCTTCCGTCCATCCTCCCCCATTCATCCACGCCCCCCCCCCCCCCCCCCCACCTATCCATCCTCCCCCATTTGTCCACACCCCCCCTTCGATCCGACATCCCCCCTTCATCCAAAACCTCCCTTCTATCCATCCTCCTCCCTCTATCTAGGACCGCCCTCCCATTCACCATACCTCAACATCCCCCCCATCCCTTTTGGATCAATACCGCCTATCATACAGCTAGTAGGGGTTCATAGTCCATGACGTCCTCCTCCACCATATCATCTCTAGTTCCCGCCACTATTGTGTCAACTACTATTCCATTATATTCGCATGTATCTACAGTGGTTGCACCCATAGTTGTTGCATCTACATCTGCGCCTGCCCCCCCATGATTGCATTGGAGCAGGTTGTCCATTCAACTGCTCCACCTGCTAGCCCAAAAGCCCATCAATGTCCATTGTCGGAGGTGTTCACGATGAAAATCAAGTTAATTAATGAAAAAAAATTGATGCATTAACCAAAATTAATTTAAGCAATTATTATTCTTCAATAAATGATTGTCGTAAATGTTGTAGGGTGGAATTGTTGAGAGACTTAGCAAATCCAGGACACTTCCCTCACTTCTCCCACTTGCATTAGCGCTGCGTTATTTAAGATTTGAATTGTACATTCATTTTATAAATGTGGTAATTAATGTTAAAAATGCTTGAAAATGATGGTATCTTATATCATTTGCTTCAGAGCCTGGAGAAACGGTCTACTCCTAGACGGAAGAAGACCCGAGGTACCAGTAGCTCCAAGAAGAGGAAGATCGATTTTGGAGATGCGCCTAGGAGTGACCAGGGTGGTCACAATGCTTGACACACCATGTTATGTACATTAGCCACGATGTGGCACTTTTGGGCACCAGTTGCCATGTACCTTGTATCTACAACACGGGTGGCCATGTATTTTGTATCTACGACACAAGTTGTTGGGTTTTGTATAGGGAACTCGTTGCCATGTATTTTGGATCTAAGACACGAGTTTCCATCGTATGTACATTGGGAACCATGTTCCACTATTTGCATGAAAATTTATTTATTTGTTCAAGTTTTGTTCCACTATGGTTTTATCTCATGGATTTGGCAATATGGTAGAATGTACATGTTTTCCTAAGCTTTACTAATGTTATGGTCATATTAGAATGTAAATTTCATGCTACAATCAATTTCAAACTATTGAGGGGATGAACATACACCATGCACCATGAACATACACCATGCACCATTTACAACACGGCCAAATGAATTATCTGCAATAAATACTAGTTATGGTCCTAGAATCAACCATGATCATTTGCAACAAAATTTTCAACCATGCCATAACAACATTTCAATCATCTAATTAATAATTAGGTTTATAAATTAGGTTTCTGGTGCTAGGTACAAAGTTTTTCTAGTTGTCTGCACCCTTGCCATATAGATGAGAAACTATGCATATATGTGTAGAATGATTTGGATTCAAATGTATGCACATGAATATATAGGTACAATGAAAATGATGTACTTTTTATATGTATTATAATTTAGGAAAGGGATTAGGCTACATAATAGGGTTTCAGTGTGATTAGAATACAAACTAGGGTTTACGCTACCAACTAGGGTTTTTAGGATAGGCTCTCGTGTTTCTAGGATAGGCTCCAAGCTCTAGGTTTACCAGCTTAATGTTGAACTCCACTATCATGACAACATTGTCACCAACACCATGCCCACCACCACAATCACCATCAAGCCCCGTCATCCTCTTGCTCGTGGTGCCACCATCCTCATCCCCATCAATCATCTGTCATCCACCATCAACCTAATGCACTTTGTCTCATTGTCACCGACACTGTATCTATCCTCACACCCATTATCACCATCGTCATCATTGTGCTCATTGTCACCATTGTCGCCATCATTCTCATTGGAGTCTAGGCCATTTAGCCTCTTTGTTTATGTATTTTGGGTTAGATATGGATTGCACTTGATTTGTTTTTAGTTGTATGCACCCTTGCTATATACATGTCAAAAAATTTGCATATAAGTGTATAATTATTTGGATTCAAAACTAGGGTTTTTAGGCTAGGCTCTGGGTTTCTAGGGTTTTCCCATAGACACTTGATAGAGACACTTTCAACCAGGAGTGTCTCTATCAAGTGTCTATGGGAAAACCTTAGAATGGACGTGGAGTTGGGAAAAAGGAGTCGATCTGGGTCGAGAACGTATGGAGTTCCCCTCTATGTTTAGACTCCGTGAGACAATGTGGGGTTCTTTTTTGCATTTGAACTTGCCAAGATGGTAGGCACGAGTTAATCCCCATATATATATATATATATATAGATAGATATACATATATATGTATATATGTATATATACATATATATGTATATATACATATATACATATATATGTATATATGTATATGTATATATGTATATATGTATATGTATATATATACATATATACATATACATATATACATATATACATATGTATATATATATATATACATATATACATATGTATATATACATATATACATATATAGATATACATATATACATATGTATATATATGTATATATACATATACACACACACACACACACACACATATATATATATATAAGTATAAGAAATAAAATATAAAATAAATAGTAATACTAATATCTAATTTTTGTTGAGATTTGGTACTCTTGTGAAGGAAAGGAAATAGACCAAGATTGCAAACCAAACTAGAATAGGGACAAGGATTTTTGAACTTAGCCTCATTAAATAGATTTTTGAACTCAACATTAAAAGAGTAATTGAAGATATAATTAAATTTGAATTCCACATTAAGAATCCATGTTGATGAAAGAGATGGGCCATAAGTTGTTTGCTTATGGATCTATTATTGTCTTAAAAAGATGAAAGTTCTAAAGAAATCTTGCATTGCTTTTATAGAAAGAAGGTTTGCATGTCGTTTATATTTTCCATGTGAAATACTCACTAGGTTCAAGTCATCAAATGATAACAAAATTTTATTTTTAAGGACAAGACTTGAGGAAATCCAAATAAGGAATAAAACATCTTGACCCACACAAGGATATCTTGATATATAGCTCATGTTGCACTTTCAACAATGTTAGTATCACTAAGAATGCAAAAATGAAAAAATGACTATCTTATATTTTATGTCGGATTTCTTGAGTACTGACAATATGTAGGTGTGAGGGATATCAAAGAATCTAGTTAAATGAAAATTTAGGATATCATAATGTTCTATTTAATATATTTCACTACTAGTTGATCAAACTCAAAAGTTAAGGGCTAGAAAATAGGGCATGGAAGTAGAACATATAAGTGGAAAAAATCAGATGGATGTTAACATAATGGGATTTGCATTTCCATGGATAATCATTTTTTTAGCTAAATATTCATTTAACGTTTTCAACTAGAATCAATTTACAAACAAAAGCATTTCAATTCAATTCCCTTCTCATATTGGGTAAATATGGCATAGTGAGTACATCTAGTAAGACCCACCTCTTTTTTCTAGCTAACAAGGAATACATTACTATTGGACTGGATACCTTTAACAATGTTCCTTCTAATTATCTTGGCCTCTACACTCATAAATGGGAGTTTCAAGTCGATCTGCATGCAACAAAAGGATTTAATGCTTATCTTGCTCCATCCATTCAATACAACTCGATTTTCATCTATTCCTTGCAACAATCCCAACCTATAGACACTCATAATTTATGTTTCTAGGTAGATCCACATGTAAATAAAGGCTATAATGACTTGCTTCACCCATTCAAAACAACTTTTAATTCATATATGGTTCCAATATATAGGAAAACAACTACAGGGATTTCACTACAATGATTAAAACCCCAACAAAGAAAACCACAATTTTAGCCTCAAAAACTTGCAATATTCACAATTTCCATTAGTATTTCAATATACCTAATCAGTAAAAAACATATATTATGGATAAAACAAAATAATATGGTTGACCTAGAGTGAAACTCAGCCTCAAAGTACTACAAGTATTTTTTTCTATATAAGTATGTGTATAGCCTACACAAAGAAACAATCCAAATACTATAGTCCATTGTCATAAGGAGAACACCTAATGGTTTCCACTAAGCCAAAACCACATGTTAAATATGTTAAATATGCATATATTCCAACCAGGTAGATCAAATTTCTAGGGCTTTTCCATAGACACTTGATAGAGACACTTTCAACCAGCTCAAAGATACCTTTAGTCTACCTTCAATCTACTTAGCCTACCTTTCCACATGCTAAATAGATTGAATGTAGATGATGTGGTTATAAGTGTATGACCTCTTGTGTGAGGTGTTTCCTTAGGGATTTAAGCAAGCAAAACCCTCATTTCATCTCATTACCAACATTTACCTAGCCATTTTTCATATGTCATTTCACTAGCCACTTCACCCAATTTCATCATGTCCCCCTTTTGCAATAGACTAATTATGTGTCATATTCTAAAGTATATGCATATTATTCCTATGTGTGGTGCCTAAATCAAAGTGAAAAGAGTCAAAGTACTACAAAGTAAATAAAATCAAATGATGAATGTGAGTTATGCCTCCTTGCAAAAGCCATGATCATATGTTGTAGCTTAGCAAAGCCAAATCTAAAGCAAAGGGACTTGAAGGTAATCTAGTTGTATACATGTTCTCCTAATGAAGTATGTATCAAAACTTGGGATCCAAAGAAACCTAATACATGTTTTATATGGTAGTTTAAAATCTCCTTTATGCAGGTATGGGAGCTGATAGATCCCCATTCTGCTTGTTGGTTTGGGTTCCGTGACCCCGGAGCAAATCCTCAAAGTGTCCCGTAATGGCCACGGGGTGCCTAACCAAAATGCTCATAGCAGCAAAACCGTGACTCTGATCGTGAATCCGTCAATTTCGATCGATTCAGAACCCCATGTTTCACTTAGGGGACCCCCACACCGTGCCTCGAAGGCTTGAAAACGGTGTTATTGTGCCATCTACGAAACTAGGGTTTTTCTCATTGAAGGCCATGCCAATATTGCTCAAGGGGGTCATTTATGATATGAAGACTCCCGAGAGAGCGTGGACATATTGAACACATCCAAAATGGCCATGTGCACGTGTGGGAGCTGATAGAACCCCATTCCGCTCGTCAGTTTGGGTTCTGTGCCCCCGGAGTAAAACCCCAAAGTGTCCCTGAATGGCGACGAGGTGCTTGGAGAAAATGACCGTAGAAACAAAACCATGACTCTAATCGCAAATCCGTTGATTCCAATGGATTTTGGACACCATTTTTCAGCTAGGGGAGCCCCCACATTGTGCCCCCGAGGCTCGAAAACGGTGCTATTGTGCCATCTCAATAACTAGGATTTTGCTCAGTGAAGGCCATTCTAATTTTGCTCAAGGGGGGCATTTCTCATCCGAAGGATCTTGAAAGTGTGTGGCCATCATGAAAAATTACACAATGGCCATAAACATGTGTGAGAGCTGATAGAACCCAGGTTCGCTCGCCGGTTTGGGTTCTGTGGCCCCGGAGCAAATCCTCAAAGTGTCCCTGAATGGCCACGGGGTGCCTGACCAAAATGCTCATAGCACCAAAACTATGACTCTGATCATGAATCCGTCAATTCCGATGGATTCGGGACACCGGGTTTCAGCTAGGGGACACCCACACCATGCCTCGAAGGCTCAGAAACGGTGTTATTGTGCCATCTCAGTAACTAGGGTTTTGCTCAGTGAAGGCCATTCCAATTTTGCTCAAGGGTTAAATTCTTATTCGAAGGCTCCAAGCGTGCATGGCCATCGTGAACACATCCACAGTGGCCACATGCATGTGCGGGAGCTGACAAAACCCAAGTCCGCTCGCTGGTTTGGGTTCCGTGACCCCGAAGCAAATCCTTAAAGTGTCCTTGAATGACCACGGGGTTCCTGACCAAAATTCTCATAGCACCAAAATCGTGACTCCGATCACAAATCCATCGATTCCGATGGATTCAGGACACCGGGTTTCAGCTATGGGACCCCCAACACCATACCGCAAAGGCTCAGAAATGGTGTTATTGTGCCATCTCAGTAACTAGGGTTTTACTCAATGAAGGCCATTCCAATTTTTCTCAAGGGGGTCAATTCTTATCTGAATGCTCTCGAGCATGCATGGACATTTTGAACACATCGAAAATGGCCACATGCACATGGAAGAGCTGACGAAACCCAAGTCCTCTCGCCGGCTTAGGTTTCGTGACCCCAAAGCAAATCCTCAAAGTGTCCATGAATGACCACGGGGTTCCTGACCAAAATGCCCGTAGCACCATAACCGTGACTCCGATTGCAAATCCATCGATTCCGATGGATTCGAGACACCGGGTTTCAGCTAGAGGACCCTAGACACCATGCCTCGAAGCCTCAAAAATGGTGTTATTGTGCCATCTCAGTAACTAGGGTTTTGCTCAGTGAAGGCCATTCCAATTTTGCTCAAGGGGGTCAATTATTATCCGAAGGATCCTATTCGAGCGTGGACATCATGAACACATCCACAATGGCCACATGCATGTTCGGGAGTTGACGAAACCCAAGTTCGCTTACAAGTTTGGGTTCCGTTCCCCGTGAGCAAATCCTTTAATTATCCCTGAATGGCCATAGGGAGCCTGACCAAAATTCCCATAGCACCAAAACTATGACTCTGATTGCGAAGCCCTTTCTTCCAGTTGATTCGGGATGCCGAGTTCTAATTGGGGGACCCCCCACACCATGCCTCCAATGCCCAGAAATGGTCCTATTGTGCCATCTCTGGAACTAGGGTTTTTCTTAGTGAAGGCCATTCCAATTTTGCAAAAGGGGTTCATTTATGATCCGAAGAATCCTGGTCGAGCATGGCCATCATGAACACATCCATGATGGCCATCTGCACATGGGGGAGTTGACGGAAGCCAAGTCCGCTCACCGGTTTGGGTTCTATGCCCCTGGATCAAATCCTCAAAGTGTCCCTGAATGGCCACGAGATTTCTGACAAATATTCCCATAGCACCAAAACTGAGACTCTGATCCTGAATCCATCGATTTCGATGGATTCAGGATGCCAATTTTCAGCTAGGGGACCCCCCACACCATGCCTCCAACTCCTGGAAATGGTCATATTGTGCCATCTTTGGAACTAGGGTTTTGCTCAGTGAAGGCCATTCCAATTTTGCAAAAGGGGGTCATTTATGATCCGAAGGATCTTGGCTTAGCATGGCCATCATGAACACATCCACGATGGTCATGTGAATGTGGGGGAGTTGACAGAATCCAAGTTTGCTCGTCAGTTTGGGTTCCGTGCCCTCAGAGTAAATCTTCAGTGTCCCTAAATGGCCACAAGGTGACTGACCAAAATGCCCATAGCACCAAAACCGTGACTCCGATCATGAAGCCATCAATTCTGATGGATTTGGGGTGCCAGGTTCTAGTTCGGGAACCCCCCACACTATGCCTCCAATGCTCGAAAACAGTCCTATGGTTCCATCTCCGGAACTAGGGTTTTGCTTAGTGAAGGCCATTCTAATTTTGCAAAAGGGGGTCATTTATGATCCAAAGGCTCTCGACTGAGCGTGTCCATCGTGAACACATCCACGATGGACATGTGCATGTGGGGGAGTTGACAGATGCCAATTCCACTCGTTGGTTTGGGTTCCATGCCCCCAGAGCAAATCTTCAAAGTGTCCCTGAATGGCCACAGGGTGCCTAACAAAAATTCCCATAGCACCAAAATCGTGACTCTGATCATGAAGTCATCGATTCTGGTGGATTTGAGATGTCGGGTTCTAGTTGGGGCACTCCCCACATTGTGCCTCCAATGCCCAAAAAGGTCCTATTGTGCCATCTTTGGAAGTAGAGTTTTTCTCAATGAAGGCCATTCCAATTTTGCAAAAGGGGTTCATTTATGATCCGAAGGCTCCTGGTCCGAGATGTTGGGTTCTGGTTGGGGCACCCCCCACACCGTGCCTCCAATGCCCAAAAACGATCATATTGTGCCATCTTTGGAAGTAGAGTTTTGCTCAGTGAAGGCCATTCCAATTTTGCAAAAGGGGGTCATTTATGATCCAAAGGCTCCTGGTCGAGCGTGGCCATCATGAAAACATCCATGATGGCCATGTGCACATGGGGGAGTTGACGAATGCCAACTCCTCTCGCCAGTTTGAGTTCTGTGCCCCCGGAGCAAATCCTCAAAGTGTCCCTGAATGGCCACGAGGTGCCTGACCAAAATTCCCATAACACCAAAACCGTGACTCTGATCGTGAAGCCGTCAATTTCAATGTATTCAAGATGTTGGGTTCTAGTTGGGAGACCCCCCACACCGTGCCTCCAACACCTAGACATGGTCTTATTTTTCTATCTATGGAACTAGGGTTTTGCTCAGTGAAGGCCATGCCAATCTTGCAAAAGGGGGTCAATAAGCTAGATTAGGTTCTATATGGCTAGATTAGGTCTATGGGGCTGGGTTATATCTCTAGGGATAGATAAGTATTCTAGATTAGGTCTCTAAGGTTGTAGGTCCACATTAGGCTTTCCAAGGCTATATTTGTGTTTATTTGTTTATAGGGCTAGATGAGGGTCTATAAGCTAGATTAGATTCTATAGGGCTAGATTAGGTCTCTGGGCCTAGGTTACATCTCTAGGTCTAGATAAGTATTCTATATTAGGTATCCAGGGTTGTAGGTCCACATTAGGATTTCTAGAGCTACATTTGTTTTGTCTAGTTTCTAGGGCTAGATCAAGGTATTTAAGCTATATAGGTTCTAGTAACAAACTGAGCTATGGAGGAGGACTATTGACATATGAGATTCTTCCATCTTGATCCACCCTGTTTTTTATTTACTATTAGTCTATTTGGCATTTTCCAATGCCCAATGTCATTCCAACATTTATGTAAAACATTTTGATTTTGATGACATAATGAGAAATATGGATCTGACTTCTCAAGATATTGCCCAATGCCTATCAAATTCCAATGCATCTATGTGTCTCATTGTGATTTGTGAATAACAAATGTGTACTCATTATTGTGTATTGATTCTAATTTCTATTGAATATTTGTAAATGTTCTAATATAAGATGAGTTTTCAATCTGGTTTATGCATCTGAAGTTTTCCTAAAGGAATGGAAACTTGAATTGGAGTGATTGGTGTAAAACATCAATGTATTGTAATAGTAACTTAAACATAACTCAAACATCAAATAAACGATATAATATAATGATATCAAATAAATTATCTAACATGAATAACATTAGACATGCATGAATAAACAATCACATGGCTATACTATGTACCTTAATCAATTAGGCCTTCTGGATCCTCTCTGTTTTTTATTGTCTCAAACAACCTCTTGTGCTCTGCATGAGGTAGTAAGTAGTATACCTTGTTTGATGACTTCGTTGACATTATTTGTAGTTGGATGTTTGTACCAATGATCAAGTGTGTGAAGTGATACACCCATGAACCTTGTCTATAATCCATGTATGTGTAGCCATTGCTCTTTGGTATATTCTCCCTAAGCAACCATCGAGCCAATCAGAAAGGTAATTCCTTCACTATCGGTTAATGATGCGAGGAGGTTTTGCTTCCCCTGGATGCATCATTCCAACCAATAATTCATGCCAATTGCATTGTCTATCGGAGCGACAATTGCATAGATGTGTCCTGCAAAAATGCATTTTACGGTCATATTCCAACAAGTAGTGGTTTGATAACTTGGATAATTACAAAAACAAGGAGGGAATCGGGATATGAATGCAGAAATGTTTATCTGGTTGTACAAGATTAGATATATTATCATATTCCTTCAAAAGAGAGGACTGCACTTCCTCTACTGGATTGTTTCAACAACTACACGTGGGTCCACTGCAAGTGATACATGATCCCATTCATTAACCCAATCCATTGATTCACACTCATCCCACTCACAATTGCTGCAAGGCCCACAAAATCAAGCAAGTTTCTATGTCCATATTTCAAATAAGGGGTTTTTTGAGCTTTGAACCGAATGAAATCCACGAGTGCCTTGTACAGTACTACAACTATAAGAACGTGATCGATCTATATAAACCA
This sequence comes from Larix kaempferi, assembly GCA_027924585.1. Lineage (NCBI taxonomy): Eukaryota > Viridiplantae > Streptophyta > Pinopsida > Pinales > Pinaceae > Larix > Larix kaempferi. The sequence continues at coordinate 7,409,094 of BSBM01000036.1, forward strand.
TATGCCAAAAAATTCTAACAACATGTCCTCTACATGTTGGTTTGTACTTCTCCGTGGTTCGATTTGACATTTTTGTAGAGAACCATTGAACTATGGATTCTGCATCCTGAATATGAGGGTTTTTCATGCATCTCATATCCTCCCTTCGTAGGGAATTTTTGAGACATGCTCCAGCCCTGTCATGCTCTCCCTTTCCATGCCTGGTCTCAAAATAGTTTCATATATGCAGCACATCATAAGTCTTGTGGAAAATACTCAACCACTGGAATACATGTTCATTTTTGAACTGGACTGCACAACCATTTGACCATATCCAATGATGATCCATCTGTATACCTCTCTCCTTTAGCTAATCATAGAAAATTTTGAAGCAATGTTGCAGATAATGCAGTTCATGTCACATGTTGTCACTAATGTAGAAGTTAGTCTCTTTCAATATTATCCTCATGTCATTTTTGCTCTCTGGCGCGTGCCTATACATGATATGGACCATTATGATAACTTGGTTTGAATGGTAGTATTGACTTTGAATCTCATTCTTTGGCTACAGGGTGTATTTTTCAGCAATGTCCACAATCGACAATATTGTGCCATTGGGAAAGGTGTCTCTGCATTTTCTGTATTGTTCATCCTGCCATCATGCCACATGGACATGTTGTACATACTACTCGGTCTTTTGGTAGAATTCCTTCATCAAATCAAAAATTTGTACCTAGTGACACAAAACCAAGGGAATTAATACGTGACATTTGCAATCTGAATATATATGTGTTATCACTCCAGGAAACTACCTAGGGTTATAAACTAGGTATGCCTGGTAACTTCAGAAAATATGTTTTTGTGTCTTTTTAAAACAAAGGTGGATCAATGGGATGACTAAATCAAAGCATAGTATTTAGACATTCAACATGTAAACAGATGAAACAGTGCCCTCAAGAAACGATTAATCAGCATATATAATATCAAGGTGGATGAAGAAAACATGTAACCCAACCAGTACAAAGTAGGGCTAGAGATACATTGAAAGAACTGGAATCAAGCTGTGAGCTAAACAATGTAAAGAAACATTCACATTCAAAGCTAGACAAACTGATACAGTGAAATAGAAGATGAAAACTGATATCGAAACTGAGGGAAACCTGTGATCTATATTAGCATGAGAAAACTGAATAAAGTCGGTAATTATTCCATCCAAAATCGAACCCATAAAATGTCTTGGTTCTCAGGCTTTATAGCCTTTACAAAGCAATTTCCAGATCCTAAAAACGTGGATCTGGCTGAACTAACTGAAACATCAAACTAAAAAAGTAAATGCAAAGAGAAAGGATTGATTGCTTGAATCAAGGAATGATGAGTGTGATCTCCTCCTTTAGTGCTCGGTGTTTGATGAAGTGGAGTAGCCTCCCAAGGCTCGGTGAACTTCAATTAAGTGCATGTAGATTCGACCTTAGTGATGTGGCACGAGATCTTCAACTTGTCTCCTCAAAATATGCCAAAAACAAAGCAAAATGACCACTTAACTGAGATCTCGTTTGAAACTCCTTTAGATACTGATAGCATAATTCATAACTCATTTGTTTTGACCGGTCTCCTGTCATTCCAACTAGAAAATCCGCGATCTGGGCGAAAATAGAGAAAACTAAAAAAAAAAAGGCTTTCGGCAGCTAACAGTGCTGCCAATTTCATGACTTATCTTCCGAAAGCTGGCTTTTCGGCAGCTAATGAGTGTTGTAGAAACCCGCCTAAGCTGCCGAAAGCCTGTAGAATTCCAAAAAGACTGCCTTCAGCCAAAATCGATTTTCTCCACCGTCCGATGTCCATTTTGGCTGTTCAAATAGTCGATTTTGATCTACAGAACCTAAGCTATCCACTGGTGCTTTCAGATTTGAATTTGGAGTTCGGGAAGGCCGTCAAAATCGCCCAGCAAGATCACGTGGTTTCAGCAGAAAATTCCTCCAATTTTCTGTTACAGGTCTGTGTTATTAACGTTTTGCCGAGCTCCTCTTAAATCAAATCAGAGGGTTAGATACCTTTTCAGTTGATTAGAGATACCCTTCCTTTGGAGTCTCAGTTATTTTTTGAAAGAAGGAGTTCGTTCATGATTCCTGATTTGTAGCTGAAGATTTTTAACCACAGACTTGAGATCTTGGATGTGACAGGTAACGGTATGAGATCATAGGCATAGCTGCTTGGAAAACTGAGACTCGCACTGATGAAAACCGCCTGTGAACCGCTACTCTACTCTGATGAAAGCCACCTGGCTGAAACAGGAACTTCAACTGCACGAAAACATGAAGACACCTCGAGACTTTGGCTTATGTTTGTTCACTTTCGGCAGCTTATGACATCACACCTCATGATGATCGTTTAACATGCGCTCTAATCTTCCTTTCGGTGGCTAAAACACAAGCTCTCTTGATATGAAACTGAGTACGGACCCGATCTTTTAAATTTTCTTATAAAAACCTTTTCGACAGCTTATGTATTTTCTATTAACGCCTTTAGCTGCCAAAAATGGGCCCTTTCGGCAGCTAACTGGCTCCTGCAAAACAGAGTTAGCTACCGAAACCTATTTTTCGAATTTTGAAGCCCAAGACTCATAGAAATAAGAAATTTTACCCATTCTGTCACCCAAAATGACGGTGGTCAATTTGGGAGATAACATCTGGCTCCTACTCGGGGATGGAAACCTCCCAGTGAGGTTCCAAAGAACAAGTAGTTCCAGTAGCCTTTAGCATTGGGCATGGAGTCATTAAGTCTTTAACACTGATACCTCTGCAAACCTGTATCCCACCTGTAGCTTACATGCATCCTGTTCTGCTTATTCAATAACAACTGAAAACTGATCTACGTGCTCTTATAAAAGAGCTTATTGTCCTATCTACTCCTACACTAACTAATAGGAGCAGAATGATCAAGTAAAACTCGATTTCCAGTGTAACCAAAAGAGAAACTGGTTTACAGTCATCATGATAGATCTTGACTCATAAAACAATGAAAACCATATCATGCAGAACAGAGGTTTGAACAGATGATAAAGATGATCCTCTTCTGGCAGAAATTTTTTAAGATCTATACTGCTCATAGACTCTAAAAAGTCAGCAAACGGATCATCAAAATCAGAATGAAATACCTCTGGCAGTTGCTGCTCCAATTTACTGTGTTGCAGCAGCTCTTCGTTTCCTCCACAAAACTCAGTGCTGAACCTAGACTGCTTGAGATCTGCTGGAGAAATATATGAACAGAATTTCTGATCAGAACCTTTCTGCTGCCCCTCCTGCAAATGTCTGCTGCAATCTGTCTTCGTTTGCAAATATGGAAGGTGTGGGCTGCTCATAACATCTGCTGCTTTAACACATTCTTGATCATGATTCTCGTTTTCTAGCTGAAAATTAAACAGTCCCTGCAAATCAGAAAATGGTAGACTGTTCTCATTAACCACTGCAGATCTAAAACTGTCACTTGCTGATATGTCACTCTGCTCAACATTTTCAAACCTTTCAGAAATAAAAACTTGCTTTTCATGACAACTAACAACAGTAAGATTGTCGTAGTGTGAATGATTTATCTCTTGAGCATGATGAAGAGTATTTTCTTCAGCTGCATACTCTCCCTGAAGTTCTGATTTCGAAAGATTAAACTCATGACAACACTCAGGAAAAAGAAGATCAGCTGGAAAATGATCCTTACAAAACACATGAAAAGCGGCATGAAAATCTGCTAAAGAACTGACACTTGCATTAGGCAAAGACCGATACCAATCACGGGCAATCCCTTCTAATGAAGAACAGAAAAGTCGGATCTGAACATCCTCATGCACTACCTGCAACCGGTGCATGTAGTCATGAAAGTCCAGCAAATGTTCAGCTGGCACTTCCCACTCTTCTCCTCGAAATATAGGAAGACTGTTCTCCCATTCATCTTTAGTAGGTACTTGATTAGGAAAACCAGCAATGCTCGAAAAATCACAGAACGCATACCTCTTGGCTAAGATTCTGTTCATGTCATCCCAGTGGAGTCACCAACAGATTCTGAACAATGGAGTCGCCACTGAGTTCGTCCTTCATGGAGTCGCCAGATAGATGATTATAACCAGTAAGTGTCTACCCCTTGTCTATCATCAAAGAGTAGATCTGTGTCGTTCTCCCAGGAAGATTAGCTTCTCACTCCTCTCCCCGGCAACGGCGCCAATTTGTTATCACTCCAGGAAACTACCTAGGGTTATAAACTAGGTATGCCTGGTAACTTCAGAAAATATGTTTTTGTGTCTTTTTAAAACAAAGGTGGATCAATGGGATGACTAAATCAAAGCACAGTATTTAGACATTCAACATGTAAACAGATGAAACAGTACCCTCAAGAAACGATTAATCAGCATATATAATATCAAGGTGGATGAAGAAAACATGTAACCCAACCAGTACAAAGTAGGGCTAGAGATACATTGAAAGAACTGGAATCAAGCTGTGAGCTAAACAATGTAAAGAAACATTCACATTCAAAGCTAGACAAACTGATACAGTGAAATAGAAGATGAAAACTGATATCGAAACTGAGGGAAACCTGTGATCTATATTAGCATGAGAAAACTGAATAAAGTCGGTAATTATTCCATCCAAAATCGAACCCATAAAATGTCTTGGTTCTCAGGCTTTATAGCCTTTACAAAGCAATTTCCAGATCCTAAAAACGTGGATCTGGCTGAACTAACTGAAACATCAAACTAAAAAAGTAAATGCAAAGAGAAAGGATTGATTGCTTGAATCAAGGAATGATGAGTGTGATCTCCTCCTTTAGTGCTCGGTGTTTGATGAAGTGGAGTAGCCTCCCAAGGCTCGGTGAACTTCAATTAAGTGCATGTAGATTCGACCTTAGTGATGTGGCACGAGATCTTCAACTTGTCACCTCAAAATATGCCAAAAACAAAGCAAAATGACCACTTAACTGAGATCTCGTTTGAAACTCCTTTAGATACTGATAGCATAATTCATAACTCATTTGTTTTGACCGGTCTCCTGTCATTCCAACTAGAAAATCCGCGATCTGGGCGAAAATAGAGAAAACTAAAAAAAAACAGGCTTTCGGCAGCTAATAGTGCTGCCAATTTCATGACTTATCTGCCGAAAGCTGGCTTTTTCGGCAGCTAATGAGTGTTGTAGAAACCCGCCTAAGCTGCCGAAAGCCTGTAGAATTCCAAAAAGAATGCCTTCAGCCAAAATCGATTTTCTCCACCGTCCGATGTCCATTTTGGCTGTTCAAATAGTCGATTTTGATCTACAGAACCTAAGCTATCCACTGGTGCTTTCAGATTTGAATTTGGAGTTCGGGAAGGCCGTCAAAATCACCCCGCAAGATCACGTGGTTTCAGCAGAAAATTCCTCCAATTTTCTGTTACAGGTCTGTGTTATTAACGTTTTGCCGAGCTCCTCTTAAATCAAATCAGAGGGTTAGCTACCTTTTCAGTTGATTAGAGATACCCTTCCTTTGGAGTCTCAGTTATTTTTTGAAAGAAGGAGTTCGTTCATGATTCCTGATTTGTAGCTGAAGATTTTTAACCACAGACTTGAGATCTTGGATGTGACAGGTAACGGTATGAGATCATAGGCATAGCTGCTTGGAAAACTGAGACTCGCACTGATGAAAACCGCCTGTGAACCGCTGCTCTACTCTGATGAAAGCCACCTGGCTGAAACAGGAACTTCAACTGCACGAAAACATGAAGACACCTCGAGACTTTGGCTTATGTTTGTTCACTTTCGGCAGCTTATGACATCACACCTCATGATGATCGTTTAACATGCGCTCTAATCTTCCTTTCGGTGGCTAAAACACAAGCTCTCTTGATATGAAACTGAGTACGGACCCGATCTTTTAAATTTTCTTATAAAAACCTTTTCGACAGCTTATGTATTTTCTATTAATGCCTTTAGCTGCCAAAAATGGGCCCTTTCGGCAGCTAACTGGCTCCTGCAAAACAGAGTTAGCTGCCGAAACCTGTTTTTCGAATTTTGAAGCCCAAGACTCATAGAAATAAGAAATTTTACCCATTCTGTCACCCAAAATGACGGTGGTCAATTTGGGAGATAACAATATGTACAAATTCAACATGTTTTGTATGAAAGTATGCCAACTTATATTACCTGTGACTTCACCAATGCAATTGTTTTCCTTTCCTTCGCACTGTCTACTTGATATGTTATGTACTTGAAGTTCTACATTTCTACTGACATCCTCTCAAATTCATGCTCCTCGGTTTCATGGATGCAGCGGCTCAATAATGCAAATCCACTGCACCTGGAACATGTCCCATATAAACATGATATTTTATAATATTTTTGTCCTTCGGGTCTTGGACACATTATGCTATGTATAAATTCTCTGGATGCATTCAGTGGTTGTAACTATGGGCAGTCCTACATAATGTTAGTATGCAAATCAAAAAATATATGCATATATGTATCATAATAGTACTCAAATTATACATGGTATCTACAACAACATGTGTTGCAATCAATGCAAATTCTAACATACTAGGGTTTTCATTTTTCAAAGGACCTTTGGCCCAAGTTCAATTATGTGTGTTCATTCTTGAACCTCTCATAGAGTTTCGTTTATGTCGATTCAAGGAAGTGCTTGACATGGGGTTCACACCCCTTAACACATTTTCTCAACTTTAACACATCTCTTTGATTCAATGATGGTCTAGTGTTATCATGCCAAAAATTTGTACTAGTTCTTTAACATCATCAATAAGCTTCATGTCTGAACAAGGTAACCTACCAAAAAAGGCCCAACAATATTTTTGGCCTGGGGTCTCAAGATTTTCTCTAATAGCAGAATACTTTTGAAGAGTCTTTTTATCTACTTTAAATATTTTACATGTGTGTGATAGAAGGCGACACTGCCTTGTGGATTTTTCTACAATCGATTCCGACAGTACATGACGGGCCACATTAAAATATTTTGTACAAGAAGTTTTTCCAATCAAATTAAATGCAGACTATAGATTTCTAACAACTTGATTTTTGGCCTCTAAACTTCTAACTACCTTTATGTCCAAAATTCTCCTAACATGAGCTAGACAATGTGATTTTAACAAAGCCAGAAACAATTGAAATTTTGCTGCATCAGTTTTGGATTCAAAAAATTCTTTGATTATCCTGTTACAATGGAAATCAATAGTGTGTTTGGGAAACTTATCTTAAAGTCCTTAAAATGAACTTCCATTCACATGAATATGTCTAGGATATCTTCATCATCCACTTGTATTGGAGAAAACTCACTATGGCTTGGGAATACCACAACAGACAGATGACTACCAGAAATCTACTCAATTCTCAAAACAATGCTATTATAAATGACAATGTTAAAATAATCGAGAAATGTAACCAACCTTGATCCAACGTTTGATGTAGATCCCCATTGGAGCTTTCAATCCGCGCACATCCAAGCACTTGTAATCTGCAAATTAGTCTTGACAAACAATATCTAACAAGTACATGTGATATATAAATGACTTTAACATTATCAATAACAATGGTCCATAATATCATAAGAAAATGTAACCCAGCGTATAATAAATGACATTCACACCATGAATGGACGAGAATATGAGTATTTCTATTAATGAACAAGAAGAAGTACACAGTTATACGACCTCTTGCCGACAACCAATCTGAACCAAGATCTAGATCAATCCACTTGTGCCTCCACCACTTCAATCCTCCATGAAAGGAAAACTCAAACTAGCAAGGAGTTTGGAAGGTGAACATAACTGGTTCACAACTACAAGGATCAATGAGTGCAGACTCAAGATAGGGCAAAAATCCACTAGAGTTCCTTTACCATTCTCTTCTTCCTCCTGTCCATAAGCCATATGTGCTCAATATATAGTCCTCTCAAAGGTAGGTGAAAGGACTCATCGAGACATTGCTTTGGAAGATGGAGAGCCAAAGGTCACCCAATGACCGCTTTTTGGGAGTAAAAAGTAATAAAATGGTGGTTTTTACCATTTTACTTGATACCCGCGGGCTATAGTGCCGCAACTCATGGGTATGCATGCTATAGTGATGCAACATGCAGGTAGGAACAAAAATACGACAAACTGGTATCACTGAAGGATAAAAATGGATCTGAGTCACTGAAATGGATCCTGCAGGCCAAAGAATGCTGATGCTCACAGGGTGGAAGATTTATGTGTAACAGATGCCCCCTAATGTGTGAGTTCAAAGACTGAAATGTGCTACGATGGACGAAATACATTATAAAACTCAGAAGTGGAGTGATGGAGACACAAGTGGAAAGAATGGCTCACTCGTCATAGTACAATAGTATCTCTAAATACATGTCGGTATAGTACAACAATATGATACAATGGCCATGAATAGGAAATACATAAGTAAATATATGTCACAAGTGATCATAGCCATGATCCCTCTATAGTAAGATATGGTCTTCTACTGAAAAGAAGACAACTGGTGCAAACTAGAGGTACAAATTGCTGAAATCTGAGAAGTGATATCTCAGATGTAAAGTCAAAGTCATATGTAGCATACTGAATGCCACAATCGCTTGGGGTCTTCTACACAAATCTTCAATGGTGAAAGTCCCATCAAATGAATAAAGGAGTTGGGTTCGAACCTGATGAGACATTGTCTGATTATCGGTCATTGATGTATACTGTTAACAGACGCGAGATGACCCACCAATAATTAAAATGGGCATCAAGGCACAAAGCACAATCATCAGAGCGTGAATAAATGGGTTGAAGTCGAACACTAGGATGAATCCATCGATCATGGGACATTGATGTATTCCCAAAACTGTCGATGGCGAGAGAACCTGCCACTAATGACTACAAGCCTCAAGGTACTCAATCGAACTCTAAGCCTCAAGTCCCAGAATAAATGAGTTGAAGTTGATGGAATGAGACTCGTTGGACGGAGGGAATTAAGGCATCCCCCATCAACCAGCACAAGGTACCAACAATGCTGAAAGATTTGGAAGATCTGAGGTGAAACAGACTGACTCAATAAGGATGGTCGACATGCAATAGTCAAGATATCTGAGGAGTGGCTGACACTGGTTTCAGGACTTCCTTTGAACAAGAGCATGAGCAGATGGATAGACTCAGGCAACATAGACTTGACATAAATTGTGCAATGCAGGAGGCATTACAAAAAGGGCTCCATAATGACTGGAAGCTTAACCAATCGGTGGAGAAAACTGAGAAACAAGTACAGCTCTTAAGGCCCAACTATAGTCCCAACTCATAATGTACGGAGTGGAATGAATTCCATGTTCAAAGGCAACACAACAGCTGCCAACAAGAAATAGTGACCATAATCCCGTCTGGATTTTTGGAATATTTGATTTTTTTTGTCTTTTTCATATTTGGGAAAAGCTTGAAAAAGAATAAAATTGCTTATAGTACAACAAGTGAGGGAACAAGTGTCAAATAGCTAGAAGACTAGTCCCAAGTAGTGGAACATACCTATGCTCAATGCAAGGAAGTGCATGTAGGATGTGGACACTCGGGAGTCTGTTCCCTTAGGGTCAAAGGGTCATCAAATTGTGAAGGGCAAATATATAAGCTCTGCAGGGATCGACAGGGAAAGTGCTCATGCACCAGGCTAACAATTGAGTAAGCGGGAGCCGACACAAGGCTCAAGCGGCAAGCAGGATGATGCAATGCAATCACAATATGAGATAACTAAGAAGTCCTTTTTTGTAAAGTTAGTCTCCTCACCCGAAAAAGTGTAAAACAATTAGAGAAGAACTCTTCTAGTCACGTATCACTAGAGTATACCTTTTTCGTAATTAATCCACAAAGGTCCGGAAAAAGGGGTAAACTTATACCTAAGTGAATGTCACTTCAAATCCTTTAACGAGTCTGAAATGACAAGTATACTCAGCAATCTTGTTTGATTTTGAAAAATTCTAACAAGGGCTTAAAAAAGACTTTATAAAAATATTTTCCATAAAGGTTTAACAAGCCCGAAAAAGTAAGCTCGTGACCTCCTTACTGTTTTTACCGAGCTCAAAGGAGATATGGAAGAATGCTCGTAATGAGAGAAGACGAGTGTCTGGGATATGCGAGACTAGTTCCAAGCGCATGGGAAAAAGCTATGCATAATGCAAGGAACATGAGCAAGATAAGGACACTCAGGGGGTGTCTGCGAATTTGGATAGTAATAGGTTCAAATGCATCATAACAATGGGGAGGCCTAAACCTATATGCAAGGTTCCGAATATTCCTACCATGGCCGAAGCAAATGTCGAAAAGGACCAGTAAACAAGTATACGTCCAACTAAGAATCCTGTCTCCAAGAAACATAAGTACCAAGATCATTTCTAAAACATACGTATAGAAAAATCCGATACAAGTCACTACAATAGAAACATTTTCAACTTCACTATTGTTAACCTCAGACATAACGCAGGTAGAACTAACCACTGAAGGTGCCATAGCACCAATACCTGAGGGATCAAAATGAAGAGCAAAGCTGAAGGTTGTGAAGGAATCTGCAGTGGCAAATTCATCATCACAGGATTTGGAAATTCTAGAAGTAGAATCGAACTCATCAGGATCACCAATTTGCAGATCTATAGGAGATCTCAAAGACTCATTAGACTCAAACGTCAAATCAGGGCTGGACGAGATGGTGAATGGATCCAAATTCTAATGGATGGTAGGTTGTATTATAGGCCCATCTTGTTCAATAAGATCAAGGGGAGGAGGGGAATGAGATCTATGATAAAGATCCCCCCACGGCTTGTCATCACCACCCATGGCCTCAAAAAGAACTCCATATAAAGGTAGGATACCATCGAGGCAATCATGTGAACAAGATAGGTTGGCTGCCAAAACTGGCAGCGTAACACGATCTTCCTCAACTATCTGGGAAGAAGAGAGATTCGGATATGCAGTGGTTTGTTGGATATGATCATAAGTGAGCTCCGCTACAGATAAAGGCATAGACATCCCGACGTGCGCAATGTCTCCAGACATGGAACTCGTGGATGGTAAAGTCCACGGATCATTTAAATAAGAGGTCCAGAATAACATATTATTCGAAGGAGGAGGCGCACTGTCGGAAATGGTTCCAATAAAATTCATAGGTGTAGAATGGTTAAAAATTCCCATCAATGAGGGGTACATCCCAACACCTATGTTCCCAGTTGCTGACTGAGAATCAGAAACTTGCGGGACTACAAATCCCGTAGATGCTGTGGAAGGAGTGCCAACATAATCCAGCTGATCAATCATCACAATCTTGCCTTCATGGGGAAAGCAAATCACTCTAAATACAGTAGAATCGACCACCTTCATAGCGTACATCCAATTCCGACCCAGTAAAAGGTTGTAGATGATGGGTGCATGAACCACTTCGACTTCAATAGGTACGGACTTACCTCCCAAGGAGACAACAAGGGAAGGGATAATTCCATGCAGCGTAAAAGATCTACCATCGAATGCAGTGAGTGTAGTTCTAGACGCGAGTAGAGGAGGAGAGCCAAGAGCTTTCCAACAATCTAATGACATTACTGACGCAAAGGCACCTTCATCAACCATAGTATGTTTGACAAAGATTTTAAGGAAAACCACCTGGATTTGAAAATCCACGTGGTAAGGTAAGCGAGGCTGGACATCAGTAGTATCGAACTTGATAACACTAGGACTTCCCCCATCCTGAACTCCTAACGCACTCAAAAGGGCATGCTTCTAAGAAGGACAAGCTTGCAAAACTTCAAGAACTGACATGGCACATGAGGTTTGGCCCAAATCTTCTACGATGGAGTAGTTATGGGAGGCTTGAGCATTAGGATTATGCATGGAGTGCTTGAGAACACCTTTCGATATCCTACTACTCCGTCATCTGATCAACTACTGGGATGTGGATGCTCAACACTTCATCCTCAACGGGAAAACACTAACACTAGATGTAGAGGATATCTATTTCATTACAGGTTTGTCTTGTAGAGGGGAAGTGGCTAGTCTTCGGTCATAGACCGTGGGTGGTGGGATCACTGTGCAAGACTACATAGTGTGGTATTGTCCCGCCAACACATGACTAGTGGAAAGTCAAGTGCCGGTCAATCTCATAGTGTAATTGAGCACAAATATCATAGTGGCAACTCTGGTGCGGATCACGGGATGCAAAGCACTACATTAGGCATCTAGACCGGTGATGTTCTATGCATCACAATGCTTGCAACCTACTATATTCGACTGGTGTACTACTCTGCTAGTGTCTATGAAGACACAACTGACGCAATGCAAAGAGGGGACGGCCAAAAAATTTGGGTATGGTAGCATACTCTGTAGTTTCTTCTTTGAGAGGGTTCCGAGACTTAGCCCGAGGGTGGATGTCCCTCCTCATAGTCTCCGAGATCTAGCCCTGACCCGGTGGGATGAGATACTGACACGACATGGTGGTGGCCATCTGGTGTCACCATATACTGAGGAGTTCTTTTGCTGGTGGAACAGGAAGGTGATTGCTATCGAGGACTACCCCTATGCGGAGATAGACTTCAGACGGGACCGTGACATGCCACTCCCACTAGGTGTAGCTTTCGAAGACATCGGTGAGTACTCTTTTGGTTTTTTGTTTTTAAATTTTTATGGATTGTTTGATTATAGTTGAAATGCAAAAAATATTTTGGTGGTAATGTCATGTGCTAATGGGTGACTGTTTGCTCGCAGACAAAGGCCCAGTGAGACTCGAGGGCTTCCCGAGACATGGTCGTCGGGGTAGAGATGAGGTGGCAACAGATGCTGCAGTAGGGCGCACACTATAGACGTTGCAGCGCAACATATCACGAATGGTTTCCCAAGTACCACTGATAGAGGTAGCCCGACTACCTGAGGCTATGCAGCACCAGGTAGTGGGTGTTCCTATTGAGTGGGTGCAGCTATTGCAGTGGATGGCCAACGCAGTACAGTACTACTATGAAACTCATCCTGTCGAGTCAGCAGCTAGACCTCCTCGGAGGGAGTAGATATCCCAGGGTCTCATCATTTTTGTATCGATATGTATATTTTTGAGGGCTACGGGCTCCAGTATTGTATGACACCACCATTTTTGGACATATTTATATATATATACAACTTTGGTTCTTGGTTCTACTATATGTGTGTATGGTACAAATGTATGAATGTCTTTTTATTTATGTGCTTGATGATGAATGTGACAAATGCCAATCTAATACATAGTTAGCATATGCATCAGATATATAATTATGACTTCTCAGAATGTGAATATATGTAATGGAAATAAAATGTCTCTCCAAGATTCGTACCTTAAGGAATATCTGTACTAATGTAGGGTCTCGTACACGGTATTGCGCATTCAACTGAGACACAACTAGTTGTGAATCCAAGCGGACTTCTAAAAACTAGATGTCATGTGAAATGGCATCCCGAAGTAGCTCAACAATGGCACTATACTCATCCACATTGTTAGATGTAGGACCGAGACAAGCACCTCCTGAGGACACAACTAGATGGTCAGGTGAAAAGATAACCTAGGCAGCAGAAGCAAGCTGTTGCGTATGTTGGCTAGCACCATCTGCAAAACCTAAGAATGTAGGACATCCCGCTGACATCTGTCAATCAAACAGAGGCTAATCAGCAGACCCGATAGCCAAAATGAAACCTAAACTATGTACAGAAGAACTATACAATAGTGTACAAAAGTATCAGCCTGAACCAGAGGTTGAAGCATAATACCACTTGAGGTAGAGCCCATTTCTAGGCTCCTTCAAGACAACTCCCTTGTAATATTCTAACTCATAAGCTCCTTTTTCAAGGACACGCCTCACAATGTAAGGATCGTGCCACATGGGATTGAACTTTCCTGCCCCCAGGGGTTCTTTAGCTTGGTCATATAAGAGTACCAAGTCACCTTCAACATATTGCCGGGGATGGACTAACCTATAATATTGAACCTTGACATGACGCTTGTGAACATCAATGGCCACAACGGCATCTCGACGGTGTTCGTCAAGTTGCTCGAGGTGTACTAAACGTTGCTTAATCTCCGTCGTATCAGGGAGGAGCTCTATGGCTAGCTTGAGCGAAGGGATCTCGCATTCAATCGGTAAAAGTGACTCCACACCACGAACTAACTGGAATGGTGAGAACCCGGTGGCAGTCTTAACTGTGGTTCGATATGCCCACAAAGTAGGATATAACATGATATGCCAATTGGTCTTGCTTTGTTGGATGGTACATTGGAGAATGGTCTTCAAAGACTTACTGCTTCAACCTGACCATTCGCTTGAGGATAGTAGGAAGACGAGTGTTCCTGACGAAACCCAAGCTTGAGTGACAAATCCTCCATCATCTTATTTTGAAAGTGACTACCATGGTCAGTGACAATCTCTTTTGGGATACCGAATCGAGTGATAATCTGGTTGAGTATGAAATGAGCTGCAATAGCACCATCGGCTTTCACGGTAGGCATGGCCTCAGCCCACTTGAAAAAATAATCCACGACCACAATAATATGATGATGCCCCCCAGCCGAAGCTGGTTTGCAATCCATGAAATCTACCCCCCACTTAGTGAAGGGAATGACAGTGACGACCGGATGGAGGGGCGCTAGATGCGAGTGTATGTTCTGAGAAAACACCTGGCAAGGGTGACATCTCTTCACAGCATTAATACAATCTTTAAAGATAGTAGGTCAAAAATAACCCGCTCATATAATACACTGGGCTATAGCAATCCCGAATAAGTGACCGCCACACGCCCCCACATGGCAATCATTAAGTACCCGTTCCGCTTCTTCGTGGGTCAAGAAACGATGGAGAATGGAATCCTTTCCTCAGTGATACAAAGTGTCACCGACGATAGTATAATCTTTAGCGTGATGTCTCACACACCGTCGCTCGTCTCGTGAATAATGCGGGGGAAACTTCAAAGTTTGGAGATATCGAATGGCATCCCCATACCAAGGGTCCTCATTCGAGATAAGAAATAAATGTTCATCCACAAAGGAATCTTCATGAATGATATCCTCATCAAGCAAGCCATGGAAGGTCCGACATAAGCTCAGCGAACACCAATGATTTCACCGATTTTGCAGAAGCAAACTTGAGATCAAATTCCTGAAGGATCACAATCCATTTATTATACTTACCCCCGATAAGGCATCGTGATAGCATGAACTGAAATGGATTGATATGAGCTACAACAGTGGTTGTTCGAAGCAAAATGTAATGCCGTAACCATTGGACTGTGTGAACAGTCGCAAGTGCCAGCTTTTCTACGTGGGTGTATCTTAGTTCAGCGTCTACTAAGTTTTGACTAAGATAATAGATAACATGCTTGACAAGCGCATCATCTACCTGAACCAAGACCATGCCAATAGTCTCTTGAGACGCGGCAACATAAAGAATGAAATCGCATGTAAAGTCCAGCGGACTAATCACAGGGGCCAATACCAAAGCTTTCTTAAAGGCATCGAAAGACTGCTGGGCTTGCTCATCCTAGATAAAAGGTGTGTCTTTCTTCAATAGGCGTGTGAAACCTTTAGTAATACTAGCATAGTTAACTATAAACCGATGCAAAAAAGTAGCTCTCCCTTGGAGGCTCTGAAGTTGAAACAGATTACGCGGAGGAGGCAACTGAAGTATTGCCTCAACTTTAATAGGATCGACTCTAATACCCTCTTTTGAAACTATGAATCCTAGAAGGTGACCATTCCTAACAGCGAAGATACATTTGTTCGGATTCAATTGAATTTTGTAGTAGATACATCGTTCGAGAATCATACGGAGGTGCTTGGGGTGGTCCACTCTCTTGCGAGAATGGCCAGCAAGATCATCCAAGAAAACTTCCATAATCTTCTTAAGATCGTGAAAGGCATAGGTCATGGCTCGCTGAAAAGTAGCTCCAACATTCTTGAGGCCGAAGGGCATTTTATGGTACGCAAAAGTTCCCCATGGACAAATAAATGCCATTTTATGTTGGTTCGTGGGTTTGATTTGGATCTGATTATAACCCAAGAATCCATCCATGAATGAAAAAATCTCACTTCCCACACAAGCATCCAATATTTGATCAATGAATGACGTGGGGAAGTTGTCTTTTGGACATGCACGGTTCAAATCTCTGAAATCAATGCATACACGGATCGTTCCCTGCTTCTTATCCATAGGAACAGGGTTTGACACCCATTCGGTAAGAGGAATGGGGTAGATGAAACCAGCTTTGAGCAGTTTCTCCACCTCATCCTTAATAGCAGCTTCCTTCCTAGGGTTCATAGCACGTAAGCGTTGTTGAACCGGTTTAGCATCAGGATATGTTTTAATCTCGTGTTCAACAATGAGGGGGTCTATTCTTGGCATCTCCTCATATGACCAGGCGAAAGATTCCCGGAGTTCGGTAAACACATCAGTGTAAATAGCAATCTCCTCAGGAGTGCAATCGGCACCGACGTAAACATTTTCAATCTTTCCGAGAGAGAGAGAGATGTTGATCGAAGTGGTTCGGGAAATATTGGCCATATTCCCCTCCAAGAAAACATCATGCGACTGCAAAAAATCCACAAGGTGACCAACCTTCTCAGCTAGAGTCATCCCAAACTCCTCTTGCTCAATGAGCTCAAGGTTGGGAAGGAAATAAGATCGATGATGCATATCTTCCCAAGGACTCTCACTACCACACATGGCTTCGAGGATAGCTTCATCCGATGGAAAAGTATCATCGAGGCAATCGTGAGAGCAAGATAAGTTGGCTACCCAAACTGGCAGCGTAACGGGATCTTCTTCAACTGTTTATGGAGAAGAAAGATCTGGATCTGCAGTGTTTTGTTGGATGTGATCATAAGTGAGCCCCGTTATAGATAAAGGCATAGACATCCCGACGTGCGCAATGTCTCCAAACATAGAATCCACGGATGGAAAAATCCATGGATCATCACAATAGGACGTCCAGAATAGCATACTATTCGAAGGAGGAGGCGCACTGTCGGAAATGGTTCCAATAAAATTCACAGGTGCAGAATGGTTAAAAGTTCCCATCAATGAGGGGTACATTCCAACACCTATGTTCCTAGTTCCCGACTGAGAATCAAAAACTTGCGAGACTACTGATCCCATAGATGCTGTGGAAGGAGTGCCAACATAATCCAGTTGATCGATTGTCACAATCTTGCCTTCATGGGGAAAGCAAATAAATCGAAATACAGTAGACACGACAGCCTTCATAGCGTACATCTAGTTCCAACCCAGTAAAAGGTTGTAGTCGATGGGTGCATCAACCACTTTGACTTCAATAGGCACAGACTTACCTCCCAAGGAAACAACAAGGGAAGGGATAATTTCGTGCGGCGTAAAAGATCTACCGTCGAATGCAGTGAGTGTAGTTCTAGACGCGAGTAAGGGAGGAGAGCCAAGAGATTTCCAACAAGTCAATGACATTACTGACGTAGAAGCACCTTCATCAACCATAGTATGTTTGACGAAGATCTTAAGGAAAACCACCTAGATTTGAAAAGCCACGTGGTAAGGAAAGAGAGGTTGGACATCAGTAGTATCGAACTTGATAACACTAGGACTTCCCCCATCCTGAACTCCTAACGCACTCAAAAGGGCATGCTTCTGAGAAGGACAAGCTTGCAAAACTTCAAGAGCCGACATGACACACGGAGTTTGGCCCAAATCTTCTATGATGGAGTAGTGTTGGGCACCTCAAGCATTAGGATTATGCGTGGAGCGCTTGAGAACACCTTTCGGTAACCAAAGTGTAATAAAAGGCTTCTCGATATGCAAGGAATTATCAGGAGGAGGGGGAGGCTCATTCCCCAAATTCGGTTTTGGTGCACCATAATCACGTTGACGAGTAGCAACACAAACCTCCGACTGAACCATATTCACGCATCCATAACCACTAGTATTGGAAGAAGACGTTGTCATTTCATTAGTACCATAACCAGTGGTGGGAGCATGCGAAGCCATGTTTTGGTGATGAGGTAGGGGATCCTTCAACATAGCTGGGGTCTGTGCCAAATGCTTCGATGCTTCTTCAATACGAGGACATAAGTAAGTAAGATGATCCTCCCCACAAAGCTTGCAAGGGAATTTCACCTTACACCTAGGTTTATGATCCTCTCCAGCATTACTGCCTTCCCGAGGAGGTTTTGGAATTCTCTTTACGAGGAGTATTACGATTCCTATTATTGTTACTTCCATTGTTTCCACCCCTACGATTATTTATCCCCTTTTTCTTACCACCAGGTTGCTGGTTACTCGACGGTTTCGTTGATTGCACATTGTGTACATCAGACGACGGAGTGGAAGTGGACAAAGTGTGAACCTGTCTGGGTGACTGGTTAAGCGACAAAATTTGCATTTGATTAGCTACCAAGTCTACAGGGCAAGTGCATGCGGACCCCACGATGCCATTGACATGTGGTCCAGGAACTGACGTGGGCTCATGTCTTGTTCTCGGTGCGTAAGGAATAATGTCATACAAAATGACAAACTGAGAATAAAGTAGATATAACTGCTGGACTTTCAAGATAGCTTGTTCCTCAGTCACAATGCCGGACATCGAAACATCCTTAGCAATGTATGGAAGTAAAGAATTAAGGAACCATTCCAACAACAACTCTGTAGGAATGTTGGCTTTCACTAATCTCTTCTGCCGACACCACTCTTGAACGTGGTCAAAACTATGTGTGGCCTTATTCTGACGGAAGGTGGACAACAACTCAGTACTAGTATCATAACGAATCGACAACTAGAAATGGTCTAAGAAAACCAAAGCAATCTCGTTGAATCCCCTATAGGTGTTTCCGGGCAACTCCACATACCACTTCGCGGCTTCCCCCGTGAGGGTGCGTTGAAATAGGCGTAATCGAATGGAATCATGATTCAAAGAGTTGGAGGAGCACCAAAGGTGAAACATCGTGACATGATCTCCCAGGTCCTCACCACCTTTCCCCTCAAACTTTGGAATGTCCGAAGGGAGCTTGGTAGGGACCAGGAACCAAGTAGGGTCGTGATACACCGGATCATTCGTGAGCTTCGAAATATCTGGGAGATTCAAGCGTGCAAGGAACGGGAGCTGAGGCTGGAAAGCTTGATTATAAGCTCCCATAAAAGGTTGATTGAATGGAACTGTGTTATACAATGGACCGAAAGCTTGACCATGAGGGTTAAACT
Organism: Larix kaempferi; assembly: GCA_027924585.1. Classification (NCBI taxonomy): domain Eukaryota; kingdom Viridiplantae; phylum Streptophyta; class Pinopsida; order Pinales; family Pinaceae; genus Larix; species Larix kaempferi. The sequence goes on from BSBM01000036.1 coordinate 7,428,270, forward strand.
GCTGATAATGAGGACCTGATGGCCTATAAGATTTCCCATGGCCATAAGATGGATAACCTCCCCCTTCCTGACCCATTTGAGAGTAAGCAGGTATATGTGCATTTTGAGCACCATATTGGGGTGGTGGGGGATACTGGTGGCTAGCACCGACTGTGTTGTAGTAACGGTTGCCACCATGGGTGTGGGTCATGTATGTACTAGTCATAGTGGGAATTGTGTTGTATTGACCGTAATTGTATGGTATGTTCCCACCCCCAATATTAGGATTAGCTTGAGCAGTCGTGTGATGACCATAAACATGAGAAGTATTCCCAGGTCCAATATGGGTGTGACCAGTAGCAGGGTTGGTGGTGTGATTTCCATGTAGATAGGAAATATTCCCACCCCCTGCTTTACTATTACTAGTGGTAGTAGTGGACGCAAAAGTATGTGGTATGTGTCCACCCCCATGGTTGGGAGGAACAGTATCATGTGCGAAAGTGGTACTAAGTTGACGAGTAGCGACATGTGTATTAGGTGGTGGATGGCGAGTCGTGTTTCGGACAACATTCCGACTAGGTTGGGTATTCCTAGGAGGTGGTCGTGTTCCAACATTAGCATGGTTAGGAATCTGACCAGTCCCCATACTATGTGAGTTGGTGGATAACGTAGTTCCCCCAGCTAGGGTAGTGCCCCCAGTGGGTATAGTATGGATAACACTTTGACTAGTTCCAGCATGAGTACCAACCATAGTGGAAGGTTCAATAGTATTGTGACTAGGCATACCAAAAGAGAGTGCAGTGGGGTTGACGATAGGGCCAGAATCATCATGAGTCTTAGGCCTCCTATATCGAGAATCACATGGAAACGAAGGAACGAAAGGCTCGTCTTGTTCTTCCTCCTCGGGTAAGTCGGGCATCCCGTAAAGATAATTGTCCGGATTTGAAGGATCAAACGGATCCCTATCAAGTTGATTAGGCCAAATAGAACCAGGTTGAGTCACAGGTGGATCACCTCCCCAATCCTCATGAGGATTCTGGGGATCGGAAGTATGTTCAACTCTACCTGAAGGAGTAGAAAGGTCTTTCCCAATATCAGGATGTGTAGCCATATAATCCTCAACATAAGTTGTGTAAGAATATGAAGACTCAGAGGGATCCCTCCGGCGTCCTCTAGTAATGCGTTGTGTAACCAAAGCTGGCTTTAAACCAGCCAAATGATAGGACCAGCGGAGAGTAGGGCTACGCGTCACGTTCTCTCTGGAGAGAGACACAACATCTCTTAAAGGCCAACTATCGATCAAAAAATAGTAAATCAAAAGCACACCCCTAGAGCATCTACAGCCAAGAGAAGACAAACAGAGTGGTTAAATGAGATCCCGACACTAGAGCCGGTATGTCTCGCCTAGGAGAGGCTTGAGACTCCCAAACTATAGCCGGAGGTAACATAATCAGTTATAGAGACACCCAGGCTTCACTATGTCAACAGGGTCAAGTCCACTGCACGAACACAACTGTGCTGTCCAATCCCTATCTGACTCAGGACACAAACAACATAACCATTGCAAGTACCCTGTGCGGTACCTAGGTAAGGAAACTATGTCTACCGCAATATAACCAATGCTCAGGGGGACAGTTGCAGGTGGGACCCGTCATATGGGCAGGGTAGCTAATCCCAAATCACAAGAGGACGAACCTCCCGTAACCCCAGATATGAACAAATCCTGGATATATCTCCCACGTTCAGTCGGTATCAGAGGGATATCTCCTCAACCAACCTCCCGTGACCTTGTGCTTAACTCTGGTTTGAGTAGAGCTTTCATGAGAACACCGATCTATACCATGGATTCCTCCACTCCCTGTTAAGACACCTAATGTTTCCTTCAGTAGTCTTGGATTGTTAACTTACAATGATCTATTCCAAGACTCTAAACCTATGCCAATTGGTGTACCCTATAAATAAAATAAATCTAATCAATTTTATCATTAAGCGTTAATTTTAGTGGCTGTGATTACTCAAGGGATATGGTCATTAAACTAGTGATGCGTAGACTCAATAGTATGCAGCATCGTCCAATCCTAGACTCATTTATCCAATAAAACAATGTCACTAATATGCAAAGTCAATCAATAATTCCAAAATAAATATGCAAACTTTTATCTTTTCAATGCATAAGCAGAACCTAAAATGAAGGCAACAAGCACTCAATGCAAAATGTAGTACATGGAAATAAAATATTTTGTATTTTCTCTTATAAAAAGAAAGGAAAATGCAAAAACTAAATGAATATTTTTGTATTGTTTCAATATATATGGAATGAAAAAATGCAAGCAAAATCCTACTATTCAGTCACTGAAGTGCCGAGAATATCACTAAGACAACCCAGCGGATCCTAAACAGCAAGACTCAGCCAAAAGGAAGAGCTCAAAAGGAAGAAACCAAGAGGTTAAAACCAAAGATTGGTAAAAAACTAAGAAGGCTCAACCAAGAGAAAGGAAGAGATCTGGTCACAACCAAGGCATGAAACAGTCAAGAAAGAGGCAAACAAAGACTCGAGAACCAACCAAACTCACCCAGTAACAACCAATACCCATAAACCAACAAAAGCCAGAGTTACATGCTACTGTCGAAGGAATACTTGTGGGTACCCGCGAGCAGTAGTGTAAACAGAGGCGGGTATACGCGGGTCAAATAAAGAGTCCAGAGGCCCAGAAAAAGCAGGTTTTCTACAGTGTATCTTAATGACCAATTAGTGACATAGATCTTCGTTAAACAACAACTCTAATTATGGACTAATGCTCAAATTTTTTCCCAAACATGGATGTTTTCCCCAACAAAGTCGCCATTTATGTATTGGAGAAAACTCACTATGGCTTGGGAATACCACAACAGACAGATGACTACCAGAAATCTACTCAATTCTCAAAACAATGCTATTATAAATGACAATGTTAAAACAATGGAGAAATGTAACCAACCTCGATCCAATGTTTGATGTAGATCCCCGTTGGAGCTTTCAATCCACGCACATCCAAGCACTTGTAATCTGCAAATTAGTCTTGAAAACCAATATCTAACAAGTACATGTGATATATATAAATTACATTAACATTATCAATAACAATGGTCCATAATATATATCATAAGCAAATTCAACCCAATGTATAATAAATGACATTCACACCATTAATGGACGAGAATATGAGTATTTCTATTAATGAACAAGAAGAAGTACAAAGTGATATGACCTCTTGCCGGCAACCAATCTGAACCAAGATCTAGATCAATCCACTTGTGCCTCCACCACTTCAATCCTCCATGAATGGAAAACTCAAACTAGAAAGGAGTTTGGAAGGTGAACATAAATGGTTCACAACTACAAGGATCAATAAGTGCAGACTCAAGATAGGGAAAAAATCCACTAGAGTGCCTTTACTCTTCTCCTCTTTCTCCCGTCCATAAGCCATATGTGCTCAATATATAGTCCTCTCAAAGGTAGGTGAAAGGACTCATCGAGACGTTACTTGGGTAGATGGAGAGCCAAAGGTCACCCAATGACCGCTTTTTGGGAGTAAAAAGTAATAAAATAGTAGTTTTTACAATTTTACTTGATACCCGTGGGCTATAGTGATGCAACTCGCAGGTACGCATGTTATAGTGATGCAACATGCGGGTAGGAACAAAAATAGGATAAACTAGTATCACGGAAGGATGAAAATGGATCTGAGTCACTGAAATGGATCCTACAGGCCAAAAAATGTTGATGCTCACAGGGTGGAAGATTTCTGTGTAACATAAGGTAAGTGAGGCTGGACATCAGTAGTATCGAACTTGATAACACTAGGAATCCCCCCATCCTGAACTCCTAACGCACTCAAAAGGGCATGCTTCTGAGAAGGACAAGATTGCAAAACTTCAAGAGCCGACATGACACACGGAGTTTGGCCCAAATCTTCTACGATGGAGTAGTGCTGGGCACCTCGAGCATTAGGATTATGCGTGGAGCACTTGAGAACACCTTTCGGTAACCACAGCGTAATAAAAGGCTTCTCGATATGCAAGGAATTATCAGGAGGAGGGGGAGGCTCATTCCCCAAATTCGGTTGTGGTGCACCATAATCGCGTTGACAAGTAGCAACACAAACCTCCGACTAAACCATATTCACACATCCATAACCACTAGTATTGGAAGAAGACGTTGTCGTTTCCTTAGTACCATAACCAGTGGTGGGAGCATGCGAAGCCATGTTCTGGTGATGAGGTAGGGGATCCTTCAGCATAGCTGGGCTCTGTGCCAAATGCTTCGATGCTTCTTCAATACGAGGACATAAGTGAGTAAGATGATCCTCCCCACAAAGCTTGCAAGGGAATTTCACCTTATGCCTAGGTTTACGATCCTCGCCATCATTACCACCTTCCCGAGGAGGGTTGGCATTCTCTTTACAAGGAGTATTACGATTGCTATTGTTGTTACTTCCATTGTTTCCACCCCTACGATTGTTTCTCCCCTTTTTCTTACCACCAGGCTGCTGGTTACCCGACAGTTTCGTTGATTGCACATTGTGTACATCAGACGACAGAGTGGAAGTGGACAAGGTGTAAACCTTTCCAGGAGCAGACTGGTTTAGCGACAAATCATTTGATTAGCTACCAAGTCTATAGGGTGAGTGCATGCGGACCCCACAATGCCATTGGCATGTGGTCCAAGAACTGACGTAGGCTCATGTCTTGTTCTCGATGCGTCAGGAGTAATTTCATACAAAATGCCAGACTGAGAATAAAGTAGATCTAACTGCTGGACTTTCAAGATATCTTATTCCTCAATCATAATGCCGGACATCAAAACATGCTTAGCAATATATGGAAGTAAAGACTTAAGTAACCATTCCAACAAGAACTCTGGAGGAATGTTGGATTTGACTAATCTCTTCCACCGATGCCACTCTTGAACGTGGTCAAAAATATGTGTGGCCTTATTCTGACGGAAGGTGGGAAACAAGTCAGTACTCGTATCATAATGAACCAGCAACTGGAAATGGTCTAAGAAAACCAAAGCAATCTCGTTGAATCCCCTATAGGTGTTTCTTGGAAACTCCACATACCACTTCGCGGCTGCCCCCGTGAGGGTGCGTTGAAATAGTCGTAATCGAATGGAATCATGATTCAAAGAGTTGGAGGAGCACCAAAGGTGAAATGTCATGACATGATCTCTTGGGCCTTACCACCTTTTCCTTCAAACTTTGGAATGTCCGAAGGGAGCTTGGTAGGGACCGGAGGCCAAGTAGGGTTGTGACACACTAGATCATTTGTGAGCTTCGAAAGATCCGAGAGATTCAAGCGTGTAAGGAACGGGAGCTGCGGCTGGAAAGCTTGATTATAAGCTCCCATAAAACGTTGGTTGAATGGAACTGTGTTGTAAGATGGACCAAAAGCTTGACCATGAGGGTTAAACGGCTGATAATGAGGACCTGACAGTCTGTAAGATTTCCCATGGACATAAGATGGATAACCTCCCCCTGCCTGACCCATTTGAGAGTAAGCAAGTATATGTGCGTTTTGATCACCATATTGGGGTGGTGGGTGATACTGGTGGCCAGGGCCGACTGTGTTGAAGTAAGGGTTGCCACCATGGGTATAGGGCACGTATGTACTATTCATAGTGGGAACTGTGTTGTATTGACCGTAATGGTATGGTATGTTCCCACCCCCAATATTAGGATTAGCTTGAGAAGTCGTGTGTTGACCATAAGCATGAGAAGTATTCCCAGGTCCAATATGGGTGTGACCAGTAGAAGGGTTGGTGGTGTGATGTCCATGTGGATAGGAAATATTCCCACCCCCTACATTACTAATACTAGTGGCGGTAGTGGACGCAAAAGTATGCGGTATGTGTCCACCCCCGTGGTTGGGAGGAACGATATCCTGTGCAAAAGTAGTCCTGGGTTGACGAGTAGCGACATGTGTATTAGTTGGTGGATGGTGAGTCGTGTTTCGAACAACATTCCGACTAGGTTGGGTATTCCTAGGAGGTGGTCGCGTTCCAACATTAGCATGGTTAGGAATCTTACAAGTCCCCATACTATGTGAGTGGATGGACAACTTAGTGCCCCCAGCTAGGGTAGTTCCTCCAGTGGGTATAGTATGGCTAACACTTTGACTAGTGCCAGCATGAGTACCAACCATAGTGGAAGGCTCGACAGTATTGTGACTAGGAATATCAAAAGAGAGTGCGGTGGGGTTGACCATAGGGCAAAAATCATCATGAGTCTCAGGCCTCCTATATCTAAAATCACGTGGAAACGAAGGAATGAAAGGCTCGTCTTGTTCTTCCTCCTTGGGTAAGTCGAGCATCCCATAAAGATAATTATCCGGATTCGAAGGATCAAATGGATCCCAGTCAAGTGGATTAGGCCAAATAGAACCAGGTTGAGTCTTAGGTGGATCACCTCCCCAATCCTCACAAGGAGTCTAGGGATTGGAAGTATGTTCAACTCTACCCGAAGGAGTAGAAAGGTCTTGACCGATATCAGGATGTGCATCCATGTAGTCCTCAACATATGTCTCGTAAGAATCCAAATACTCAGAAGGAGCACTCCGGCGTCCTCTAGCAATACGACGTGTAACCTCGAGTGGGTTTAAACTAGCCAAACGATGGGACCAGCGAAGAGTAGGGCTCCACACCATGCTCTCTCCGGAGAGAGACACAGCGTCTCCTAAATACCAACTATCGATAAAAAAATAGTTAATCAAAAGCACACACCTAGAGAATCTACAGCCAAGAGCGGACAGACAGAGTGGCTAAATGAGCTCCTGACACTAGAGCCGGTATGTATCTACCGCAATATAACCAATGCTCAGGGGGACAGTCGTAGGTGGGACCCGTCGCATGGGCAGGGTAGCTAAGCCCGAAACACAAGAGGATGAACCTCCGATACCCCCAGATATGAACAAATCCTGGATATATCTCCCAGGTTCAGCCGATATCAAAGGGATATTTCCTCAACCAACATCCCGTGAACTCGTGCTTAACTCTGGATTGAGTAGAGATTTCCTAAGAACACCGATCTATACCATGGATTCCTACACTCCCTAGTCAGACACCTAATGTTTCGTTCAGTAGTCTTGGATTGTTAACTCACAATGATTTATTCCAAGACTCTAAACCTATGCTAGTTGGTGTACCCTATAAATAAAATAAGTCTAATCAATTTTATGATTAAGCGTTAATTTTAGTGGTTTTGATTACTCAAGGGACATGGTCGTGAAACTAGTGATTTGTAGACTCAATAGTATGCAACATCGTCCAATCCTAGACTCATCTATCCAATAAAACAATGTCACTAATATGCAAAATCAACCAACAATTCCGAAATAAATATGCAAACTTTTATCTTTTCAATGCACAAGCAGAACCTAAAATGAAGGCAACAAGCACTCAATGCAAAATGCAGTACATGGAAATAAAATATTTTTGTATTCTCTTATAAACAGAAAGGAAAATGAAAAAAACTATATGAATATTTTTGTATTTTTTCAATATATATGGAATGAAAAAATGCAAGCAAAATCCTACTATTTAGTCACTGAAGTGCCAAGAAGATCACTAAGACAACCCAGAAGATCCTAAACAGCAAGACTCAGCCAAAAGAAAGAGCTCAAAAGGAAGAAACCAAGAGGCTAAAACCAAAGATTGGTAAAAAACCAAGAAGGATCAACCAAGAGAAACAAAGAGATCTAGTCACAACCAAGGCATGAAACAGTCAAGAAAGAGGCCAACAAAGACTCAGGAACCAACCAAACTCATCTAGCAACAACCAATAGCCGTAAACCAACAAAATACGGAGTTACACGCTATTGTCGAAGGAATACCTGCGGGTACCCGCGAGCAGTAGTGTAAACAGAGGCGGGTATACGTGGGTAGAACTAAGCTAGCCCGCAGGTGAGGAAAAACAAATGGTCAAATAAAGAGTCCAGAGGCTCAGAAAAATCAATTTTTCTACAATGTATCTTAACGGCCAATCAGTGACACAGAGCTTTGATAAACAACAACTCTAATTATGGACTAATGCTCAAAATTTTTCCCAAACATGGATGTTTTCCCCAGTGGAGTCACCATTTCTGTATTGGAGAAAAGTCACTATAGCTTGGGAATACCACAACAGACAGATGACTACCAGAAATCTACTCAATTCTCAAAACAATGCTATTATAAATGACAATGTTAAAATAATGGAGAAATGTAACCAACCTCAATCTAACGTTTGATGTAGATCCCCGTTGGAGCTTTCAATCCGCGCACATCCAAGCACTTGTAATCTGCAAATTAGTCTTGACAACCAATATCTAACAAGTACATGTGATATATAAATGACATTAACATTATCAATAACAATGGTCCATAATATCATAAGCAAATGTAACCCAACGTATAATAAATGACATTCACACCATGAATGGTCGAGAATATGAGTATTTATATTAATAAACAAGAAGAAGTACAAAGTGATACGACCTCTTGCCGACAACTAATCTGAACCAAGAACTAGATCAATCCACTTGTGCCTCCACCACTTCAATCCTCCATGAAAGGAAAACTCAAACTAGCAAGGAGTTTGGAAGGTGAACATAATTGGTTCACAATTACAAGGATCAATGAGTGCAAACTCAAGATAGGGCAAAAATCCACTAGAGTTCCTTTACTATTCTCTTCTTCCTCCCGTCCATAAGCCATATGTGCTCAATATATAGTCCTCTCAAAGGTAGGTGAAAGGACTCATCGAGACGTTACTGTAGCTAGGGTTTTACCCCTAGCTTGTGCAAATGAGCACCTACTAAGGAGAATGGACTCCTTAGTAGCAGTTCAGTAAATGTAAATTAAAATGCTAAAACAGAAATATAAATTACTCTAAACATGTGCATGAAACAAAAAAAATAAGATGTAAAGAATGGCTTTTGTATTAATTTTTATCTCCAAAGTGGAGGTTGGTGAAGCTCTTGCAATGCTCCAAGAGGGTTGCTCCAAGCTCCAATGTGCTCCTCTTTCTCCAATGGTGGGAATGGGCCAAAAGGGGCTCTCAAGGTGAAAGTAGCTCAAGGGTGAGCTAGGGTTTCAAGAGAGATTTTGGTAGAGTAAGGGTGCTTATGACCGTGGATATGAAATGAGGGGACTCCATCACCTATTTATAGTTTTTTGGTGGTGGAGTGCTGGCCCATGGTTTTGGGAACCATATGGTTTAGGGCAGCTGTATAGGGTTTTTTCCTCCTTTTCTTCATTATTTTATATTTTTTATTCCCTTTTTAGAGGGATTTTGCTATTTTAGAGGAATTTTGGATATTTTTAGAGGAAAAAGGGGTTTTTTAGCCTTTTTTGATGGTTTTGCGGCCTTTTGGAGGCTTTTTAGTGGGATTTTTAGGGTTTTTAAGAGAAATATGGTAGGAAAATGGACAAATAAGCCATGTAATGGGGTAGATGAGGTAGTGAACACTTTTTGGGTGTTAACAGATTGCCCCCTGATGTGTGAGGGAAGAAGCTCATCGTATGGCCGATGGACATCATAAGTCATATATGGTTTTCCTGGGGTATGGAGAAGAGAAGAAACAAACTGAAGCCCAGAACAATGATCCCGAACAAACTGCAAGAACTAAAAGTACATAACCTCAATACTGGGTGAGGAATCATCTAATCATATGGACGAGGCGGGAATTCCCATGCTCGTATCAGGATATAACATAATAATAACAATGAGGTCCAAAAATGGGGACCTGAAATATACATGACCTCAAATACTGAATGAGGCAGAATCTCAATATATGGACAAGGCGGGCATACCCATGCTCGTATCAAGATACATAAAAAGAACTGTGAGGCCCGAAAAAGGGGGACCTGTAGGATACATGTAGAACCACTGTGTACATCATAAGAGTCCAGAGGGGACACCAAATCTAGGACACACTGCTTGGATGACCATGTCTGAACTGCAGAACGGAGGCACTGGAATGACAACAGTGCTACTGAGTGTGGTACCAAAGGAATTGATGAGCTGCTGGATCAGAGTGACAAAGGGTCATACTCTCAATGGTACACTGAACCAGAACTGATCTGGGACTAAACTGGGTACTCAAGGAAGCAGATAATTGGATGGCTTCCGAATATGATCGCCAACGCAGCCCGGACATCCAAGGGAACATACAACTGGGTGTTCCAAAGTGACTCACCAATGTGCTAGAGTCGGGGGAAATCCGGGGTCTTCGACAAATAATGGTAGGTATATAAATCCTGCGCGATTCTCAACGATGCGATCAGGGTGCTGAAGTCGAGCATGTGAGAACCAACCATTCGTAGAGGCAATGATGATTCCTCTCAAAATGGTCCGTAGGCACTCACAATAAATGGTGATGGGTCAAAGGCGCAGGGGCCTCTGGGTCTATCCTCTGGAATAGAGGGGCTGTCGTCGACAGAGGGAGACCTGCAACTATTAAGGAAATGATGTTTCCTTGACAGGAGCGCGAGGTGGAGAACCGAAATGTGATAGTACTGATGGTAGGACTGACAAACTGGGGGGACAACTAGGCAAGTAGAGTGGGTGGACTCAAAATTACTTTGTTCAGAGTATGATAACGGGGATGATCGGGCAGCATATGAAACTAACTGATGGGAAAGGGATCATAGCTGTATTGGATCTGGGAGGGGGACTGGGCTGAGGGATACTCAAGCTGGGGTAAAATGGCAGGAGACTGCAGAATACTCTAAACAAAGGCGACCTGATTGGGGGTGCTGCCGAGATGATCGATCAGAGTGCCAAGAGGCACGGGGGGACTTCTTCATGGGTTAGGGAACTAGAAGAAGTGTGTATAAAATGGTACTGTCATGTGGATTTATACGATCCCAGGACAGTTCATGCTCGTGATTGCTTTCAATTTTAAGGAGTCTGAAAGCGATAAGAAGACTCTAAAGTAATGGAATGGTATTGTCGTGTGGATTTATATGAGCCCAGGACAGTTCATGCTTGTGGTTGCTTTCAATTTTAGAGAGTCTGAAAGCAAATAAGAAGACTCCAGGGGGTTTCTTTTTCGTGTGTTAGTCTCCAAGGCCCAAAGAAGCATAAAAGGATGCAATGAAGAACTCTTCTAGCCGGTGTGATTAGAGTATTCCTTTTTCATAATTAGTCTACCAGGTCCAGAAAAGGGTTAAACTTATACTAGATAGACGCCCTTTCAGGTACTTTAACGAGCATGAAAGGAAGCAAGATTGCTTGGCGATCTTTTCATTGTTTTAGGAGTCAGAAAAGAGCTTAACAGAAACTCCCTAAGTGCCTTTTTCGTAAAGGACTTGTCCGACCCAAAAAAGGGATAAAATTATACCGAACAAAAGGAATGGCCAGGCAAGGAGGAAGTGTTCAATCAAGGAACATAAATGATGACCAAGAACGAGCGTAGGGGGGAACACTGGTGGGCCTCCTTGCGGGGTGAATGAAATGGTGGCAAAATAACGAAACATTTGCAGTATGACAGGAGTGAAGGGCTCATGTAAAAGAGTGGAATAATCTGATGGCGGCCGATGTGGCACGCAAATCGAGGCAGCAAGGTGTTGGGACACAATGTTGAAATTGTACTAGGTGAGAGTGATAAATGATCTCAAGCATCATCACGAGCTCGAAAAAATGAATCCGACGATATAAAGAGTGTTAAAAATGGATAACTGCCAATGTGGCACGCATACCGAGGTGATGGGGGGCGTTTTCAAAAAAAGACCTGAAACATCTGGGGGTGAGAGCGAGAAGTGATCTCAAGCATCGTCACCGGCTTGGAAAAATGAATCCGATGATATAAAATATGGGAAAAACGGAAAACGGCCGATGTGGCACACAAACTGAGGCGACTAGTGGAGTCTAAAAAATGTGCAAAAAATGATGGGGAAAAAATAATGCAACAAGGTGACCATCAGGACAGTCTCGTCGTGCTGATTCCAGTGGTGGAAACGGTTCGAAAAACGGACTCTGTATGGGTTCATAACAGCCAAAACAAGAAAAAGTCAACGGACTATAAATAGTGAGTGGGTCCAACATGAAAAGTGGCAGTTGTACTATTTGACTTTGACTAGTGATCAGAGTGGACCAGAGGTGAGGTGGCATTTTTGGACGATCCGACCAGCCGATTTCAGATCTGGGAGATACAGGTATTCCGTCAAACTCATACCTGCACATTTTTTGGGTTCGGGGGGTAGGTAGTGGGTGACCAATATGTCATGGCTCGCTGGAAGGTGGCACCAGCATTTTTTAGGCCAAAAGGCATGACGGGATAGGCAAAGGTGCCCCATGGGGTGGTAAAGGCAGTTTTGTACTGATCCTCCTTTCGGATCTGAATCTGCTTATACCTGAAAAAATCGTCCATGAATGAGAGGACTTCATGCCCCGCACACGCATCGATGAGTTGGTCAGTAAATGGCGTGGGGAAGTTGTCCTTGGGACAAGCTCGGTTTAAATCGTGGAAATTAGGGCATACTCAAATGGTGCCTTGTTTTTTGTTAACAGGAACAGGGTTTGAAACCCAGGTGGTATAAGCAATAGGATAAATGAATCCTGCCTTGCGAAGTTTCTCAATCTCTGCTTTGATAGCTGGGAGCTTTGAGGGATGAATGGGATGCTATTTCTGACGAACGGGGGGTACATCAGGCCATGTGTCAATGTGGTGTTCTATAATGGAGGGGTTGAGACCAGGCATCTTAGTATAGGACCAGGAAAAGACATCACGAAATTCCTGGAAGAGTTTTTTGTACTCCTCAATCTCATGCTCATTGCAGGAGGCTCCTAAAGTTATGAGTTCAGGTGTACCTCCTGGTGTGGCGATGTCAATTTGGATGACGGGTGAAATGTTGGCCATGTTACCTTCCTCAAAGGCATCCAGAGCAGGAATAGGGTCCTTAAACCAGTCGACCTTGGTAGGAAGGAAATCTTTGGATTCAACCGCAAATTGGGTAGCGATGCTAGAGGAAGATGCGTCTGGGAGGAAATACAAACGATGGTGCATGTCATCCCAGGGATACTCCGGGGCAGTTAGTGCCTCAAGAATCTCCTCATCAGTACGGAAATTTTGGGTCATCAAATCAGTTGACGAGGGAATGGTAGTTGAAGAGATCATGTAAATGGTGTTGACCTCCCCTGATGGGGGTGAGATCGGGGGGTGAATCTCTTTGATGGTGGGTGGTGTCGTCTCAAGATCCAGATTGTTCATCTCATAGAGAGCTGCTCTGTAATCGGGGAGATCGGGACAGTGATGTGAGTAATGCCCATAAATACCGCATATGGCATAGGGGTGGTTAGTGCGCAGTGATTTGTCGTTGGGCTTAGGGGTGGGATCTAGTTTGACAACCGGGAAACTGGGGTCATCATCAAGCATCTGCATGTGTTCCTGTAATGCCGGTAACTATGGACACTGATGAGTCGCATGGCCTAACTCATCACACAATGAGAATTTGGGAGGAGCACGAAACACGGGGGGGGTTTTTGACTGTCTTGGGAGGTGGTACAGCAGTGTAAGTTTGAGGGCCTCTACCCCCAGTGGATTTGGGAGGAGGAGGGGGATTCGTGGGGGACGAAGGGGTAGAGACACCAGGGGGTGGCTGAGTGGTAGTATCCATGGGTTGCACGGGTTGTAGGATGACGCTTGGTGTCGGCGGGGGAACGGGAGGCGAAAGATACCAGACGGGTAATCCCAAGGTTAACCCAGGGAGGCTAAGGGTAGCCATGACCGGGGCGCTTACTACTCCCGAGGGAGGGACTAGGAAGGGGAGTGTATGGATAGGTGTAACACCAATGTGGCTAGGTACCAGTGGGGGTTTAGGCAACAAGGGTGGTTGATTGTTAGGTGTTTGGTTATCGTGGGACAGGGTACATAAGTCAGACACTTCGGGCGTAGATGACGGGGGAGGAATGGAGTGGAAGGTGGATGTCATCGGCGGGTTTGAGTAAACTCCAGGTCCCAAGGAGGAAACAAACGAGGTAGCAGCACAATTAACAGGTTGTTCAACCATGGGGAGAACATTTTCGGGTGCAGCAGGGGCATTAGGATCGTAGTAGGTGAGTTGGTCAATCTTGACCACACTTCTGTCATGGTGGAACATCATGGTACGAAAGACAGAGGAAGCTACCGCCCGCATAGCATACATGTAGCTGCGACCAAGTAAGAGGTTGTAATCAAGCTGGGCGTTGATGACCTCGATATCGATGAGGACGGTTTTACCACCTAACTGGACAGGACATTGGCTAGGAGACCTTGGGCTGAGCTGAACGACCGTCGTAGGCGCGTAATGCAGTGGTGGACTCCTGAAGGGTAGGGGATCCCAACTTCTGCCATACGAATGTAGACATAACGCATGTGGAGGCACCTTCATCGATGATGCATCGATGGATGACAAGATTCCGAATGGAAACAAAAACTTGGAATGCTAAGGTGGAAGGCAGGCGTGGTTCGGACTGGTCCAAATCAAATTCCATCAAATTCCAATCATTTGGATCAATAGCCCCAATGGCTAAAAGTAAAGTCTTGCGTTGGGAAGGGCAAGTCTTCAAGACTTCTAACGCAGACATGGCTGCGGGAGATTGGGCTAAGTCGTCTACAATGTTGTAGTTTGACGCAGCGCACGCATTGGGGTTATTATTGATACGACGAAGTGGGAAATGAGGTGCTTTGGAAGTGCCATCTATTGGGGGTGGAGGGATACGTAACGCCTGATCAGTGGGATTAGCGTTAGTGGTTTTATCAGTGAGAGGGGCTTCAGAGGTGGAGCCATACTGGTTTCAGCGGGTTTGAAGGTTGACATCAGCAGATGACATCATCAACAAGTGGTGGGTTCCTGAGTCGAACATGTGTTGATCAGGAGCAGCGTATGTGATTTGTTGTTGTTGGGGTGGCACATTGGCTTGGGGGGGAGCCAACGGCTGAGTGTTCACGACGCCTTGGTTTGGTAAGGGGTTTTGCAGCACCAAAGGTGGCTGCTGGGGTTGCGGGGGGTTGGGTGGTGCTTGAGGCGCCGCATGCCCTTGGCGGTGGGCATCATCAACCCAAAGCTGCCGAGCTCGCTCTAAGTGTGGGAAAGCATGTGTGTAGTGGCCATAGACCCCACAAATAGAACAAGGATGGTTTGTTCGCAAGTTGGGGTTTTTAGCCTGCTTGGGCGGGCGATCAGGGTTTTGGTTAGTGGGGGCCGCATTATTGTTGTCTGGTGGATTAGGCGGTTGACCACCTTGGTATGTAGGTTGGTTGTTCCCATGATTACGGCCCTTGTCGCGGTTTTGTTGGCCCTGGTTGTGCTGGTTATTCTGGTTTTGCTGCTGATTTTGTTGGGCATACACTTGCCCTTGGGCAGCAGGTGGGTTTTGGGGTTGTGCAGGTGCGGGAGAAGGCTGCGGTGGATGATATGTAGGTGGAGGCTGCGCAGGTGCAGCACCTTGAGGGGGTTGCTGATATGTCTACGGAGCAGGTTGTGGATTTTCCGCAGGGGCCGCCTGTGGCGGATAATAAACGGGTTGGGCCTGGGAAGGCGCAGGAGTTGGTGCAGCCTGCTGGTGGTAATAGGTGGGTTGGGTCTGAGAAGGCGCAGTAGCTGGTGTATCCTGATGGTGGTAATAGGGATGAGGTGCGGCCAGGGGAGCATAAGCGGGTGGTGCATGTCCAAAGCATTGAGGTGGACATGAGGGTCCGTGAGAATGGTGATGATGTGCCAGAGGAGCATACAAGTTGGTTGCTCCAGACTGTGAGGTAGCCCGCGAAAGGTCGGGGCCAGGGGTAGGATGTGCTATGGAAAAGGGTTGGGGATGCGAAGAAACACGGCCGATGATGCCTTCTGCAGCATGGGATGTCCCCAGCGCATCGTGCTGGGAGGACTCGCCACGAGGGGCGTCAGGTATAATGGTATAGAGATAACCCGACTGGGCGTAAATGAGGTTGAACTGCTGGGCCTTAAGGATGGCCTCTTCTTCAGACTGGGGTCTTTCTGATGCCACATCATTAGCAATGACAGGGAGAAGGGATTTGAGGAACCAATCTAGGAAGATACGGTCATCTAATTTGATCTTGCATAAGATACGGCGTCGACACCACTCATGAATGTGGTCCGTGATGTGGGTAGTCGTGTTTTGTCTGCAAGATAGGAGGATCTCAACGCCCGCGTATTAGAGGACAGGTAACTGGAAGAAATGCAGGAAGGTCGAGGCAAGGGAAGCAAAGGTGGCATGGGTCCCGTGGGGTTGCTCGATATACCACTTGGCTGAAGAGCCAGTGAAGGTGCGCTGTAACAGACGGAGGCGAATAGAGTCATCCACGATGGAGTTGGAGGAACACCATAGATGGAAGGACATGATATGGTTTTGTGGGTCCTCACCTGCCTTGCCCTCAAACTTAGGGATGTCAGAGGGGATCTTGGTGGGCATGTGAGGCCACGCAGGGTCGTGTCGGATAGGGTCGTTGGTCAATCTGGCTAGGTCAGGCAGGTTGAGGCTAGCCATGAATGGAAAACTGGAGGAAGGATGTGACATAGTAGTGGGTTGGACCAAGTTGGGGCCAATGCCCCCAAGAGGAGGGATAAGGTTTGGGATGTTGCCCCCAAGTGGGGGAACTAAGGTGGTATAGGATGGTCCTGCACCACCATGGGTAGTGTGAGACACTGATGGAGTGGGGATAGGTATTCCAGCTGCGGGAATAGGTGCAGTGAGGGGAACGGTAGAGGTGGGCCCCATTGAGGGCATACCCACAGCGGGAGTGGTAACTGGTGTAGTGGTGGATGGGCCACCAATGGTCCCTACAACGAAAGGAGTGGAAGTCGCACCAGCCATGGGGCTAGTAGGGGCAGTGTAAATGGGGTTCTCAGACTCTTCTTCAGAATCGGAGGTAAAGTAAGGGGCGTCAATATCTGGTGACGGAGTCCTATGCCATTGACGAGTGGAGTCAAGTGACAAAGCTCTAGATCTGTGATAAGCGGTATCAAGTGATGATGATCGAAGTCTATGACGGGTGGTTTCAAGTGAACCGTGCTGTGGGGGCTCGCCCCTGAGGCGCCGAGAATGTCTCAGGGACTCAATGGTGACAGATGGTGTCAAATCGCTGGGGATTGTGATGAGTGAGAAAACAACTCAAAAATCCTAATGCAACCGAGTGTGCAGAAGGAGAGCTCAAAAAACAAGGCACTCAGGCCAACAACCAACTCAAAACACCTACTGTAACAGCTGTGCTACAATAAGTGGAGTACCAACAAAATTATCAGAATACCAACAAGCAGCAGGTTTCCTAAAAATAAAAAATGGTGGAATCACTAGACCAAAAGGAGGTAAGGGAGCATGCAAACAACTAACTAAAAAGTATTCTGACTCAACTAGACATATCCTCTGCAAGGTGATGAAATCCAAGTCAGACAATATGAATAGGAAAGCCAAGTGGCTAAGATGTCCCCCTACCAGGAGGGACACTGGGTAGTCAATCCTAGAAGAATGGCAACTAAGATACCCCGTTCATGACACATCCAGAAAGGTGAATCTGTCGTTTGGTCCTTTTACCGCAATACCCCTATACATGGATATCCCGAGAACTGCAAAAGGTAGCCCTTCGGTTACTGAATGGAGTGCGGTATTCCACTCAGGCCTCCGGAACCAGTCTCGCGACTTCAACCCTTCTAGGGGAGAGGCCCTTTGGTAAACTGGTTGTGACCGTGCCAAAAATTACTAGGGTATTTTGGTTCCCTAATTGGACAACAGCTATGTCTCAAGTGTAAGTGACCGAGGGGTGTTATTGGAAGCCTATCCCCCCGATCCTACCTAACTACAAAGATTCTTTTGTGTTCCCCAAGTGGAGTTAGAATATTGGTTGAGTTAAGTAGTTTTTAAGGCTCACTTGAATTATGTGACGGAGTGTGTGCTCGTGAGGTGATGAACCCAAAATAAAAGTGCCACAAGGGGGGCAACTTTCTAATTAACAATACTGAAATTTAACATGCAAAATTTTCTGAATTAAAATACTAAAATTTTAAAAAGATTCTGTAAAGCGTACAGAAATTATGTTGCAGAAAAGGCTATAGGGAAGGATGGCTGCAGGTAGGACAGATGGCTGTGCAGATGCAGAAAATATTGCAGCAAAGGGGGATGGGTTCAAAACTGAAAAAATGCAGAAATCAGACCGCGAGTCTGTGGCGAAACTGAGCAGTCGGACCGCGGGTTTGAGGGAAACAGGCGCGGACAAGACACGGGTTTTTGGCCGACAGAGGCAGTCGGATCGCGGGAAATAGGGAACAATAGGTAGTCCGGTCGCCGGAAAAAGGGAACAATAGGCAGTCGGGTCGCAGGAAAAAGGCTAAGAGACGTAGTCGGGTCGCAGCAAAGCGGCTGGGAGCCGAAATCAAGACGCGGGAAAATGGCCGACAGGCGCAATCAGATCGCAGCAAACAGGCTGATTAGCCGCGGTTGGATCGCAGGTAATAGACTTGAATCCACTGGCTGGGCGCCGGAAACAGTCTGAGAGCCGCGGTCGGGTCGCAGGTAAAGGCCTGAAAGACGCGGTTGGGACGCGACTGCAGAGGAAAAAGATGCGGTTTATGATGGCCGAAAGGGACAGCCAAAAGGAAAAAACGGGAAATTATTGCAGAAAACTAAAAAATTTTAAAACTAAAACCAGAAATTCAAACCCAGTGGAGTCGCCAAAACTGTAGCTAGGGTTTTACCCCTAGCTTGTGCAAATGAGCACCTACTAAGGAGAATGGACTCCTTAGTAGTAGTTCAGTAAATGTAAATTAAAATGCTAAAACAGAAATATAAATTACTCTAAACATGTGCATGAAATAGAAAAAATAAGATGTAAAGAATGGCTTTTGTATTAATTTTTACCTCCAAAGTGGAGGTTGGTGAAGCTCTTGCAATGCTCCAAGAGGGTTGCTCCAAGCTCCAATGTGCTCCTTCTCTTTCTCCAATGGTGGGAATGGGCCAAAAGGGGCTCTCAAGGTGAAAGTAGCTCAAGGGTGAGCTAGGGTTTCAAGAGATATTTTGGCAGAGTAAGGGTGCTTATGACTATGGATATGAAATGAGGGGACTCCATCACCTATTTATAGTTTTTTGGTGGTGGAGTGCTGGCCCATGGTTTTGGGAACCATATGGTTTAGGGCAGCTGTATAGGGTTTTTTCCTCCTTTTCCTCATTATTTTATATTTTTTATTCCCTTTTTAGAGGGATTTTGCTATTTTAGAGGAATTTTGGATATTTTTGGAGGGAAAAGGGTTTTTTTAGCCTTTTTTGAGGCTTTTTTGATGGTTTTGCGGCCTTTTGGAGGCTTTTTAGTGGGATTTTTAGGGTTTTAAGGGAAATATGGTAGGAAAATGGACAAATGAGCCATGTAATGGGGTAGATGATGTAGTGAACACTTTTTGGCTGTTAACAGTTACTTGGGAAGATGGAGAGCCAAAGGTCACCCAATGACCGCTTTTTGGGAGTAAAAAGTAATAAAATAGTGGTTTTTACCATTTTACTTGATACCCACTGTCTATAGTGCTGTAACTCGCGGGTACGCATGCTATAGTGATGCAACATGCGGGTAGGAACAAAAATACGGCAAACTAGTAACACTGAAGTATAAAAATGGATCTGAGTCACTGAAATGGATCCTATAGGCCAAAGAATGCTGATGCTCACAGGGTGGAAGATTTCTGTGTAACACCGCTTGACAGTCGAGGCAAGGGTGTCGGAAAGGAAGTACGAGTCTCATCACCGGTTTGGTGTGGCCCTTTGTTCACAATTTGGTCTTGCAAGGGAGTGTGTTCGACAAGTGTGTTCTCTTCTTGGGGAGGTTTCCAATTAACAATTTGTTCAACATCCATCCCTTCATACTCGACATCAAGCAACATTTGATTGAATTCAACCACTTCGTCATTGCTTGTTGATAGATCTAAGGCACTAACATTTTGATGTCTACGGTTTTCCATGTACAATCTGGCCTTTTCTCTTATCTCATGGGCCTTTTCAAGGGGCGGATCCTTCCATCTAGACTTTCTTTTACTTTTACACCTGTTTCCCATATTCAATACATTTTTTAACAAAACAAAAATATCACCCCTACAATAATGAACAACAAATAAGATATTAAAACTCGATGTACATGATTATTAAAACTTGATGCAGCAATTGATTATGTACAACAACATCTAGTGAGAATATTTTCATATAATCTTAGAAGCTATTGAGAATGCCCTCGATATAACAACATCACCTCTAGGTACTCAAATGGATAGTATTGGATGGTGGTATGGGATGTTAGTAGGAGCACATTCCCTACAAAAGGAGAAGCTCCTACTCACTTCATTTTCATGTTTTGGATGAAGGAAAATAGCCCCAAAATATTAAGAGTTTTCAATTCTTTAGGTGTTTGTGTGAGTTGTTGTAGTGAAATCATGAGGAATTCAACAAATGTTTGTGTACTAGATGAATTTATGTGATTATGAAAGGTTATTGGTGGTGATGCAAGTAAGTTTTGTTTATTATATTCATGAAAGGTTGAAAGCATTGCTTGGTGCATGTTGTAGTTTTTTTTGGGTAAGATGCTTTTATTGTCTATGTTGAAGATTAAGAAGACTAAAATACATCTATCATACAATTCATGAGGAAAAACTAAAATAGATACAATTCAAAAAAAGTGAATGAAGACTAAAATACATTTAATAAGATAAAATTGTCACCATACCTCAAGGATTATGATTTCTCTTTGCTTCAAATGTAAAATGCTCTTTTGATGTATCCACTATATGTAAGAAGAGCTCAGTGTGTCTAAGAAGCATGAGAATTCAATCCAAGGAGCCAAATAGAGTCCAACTATTGTGTATTCAATCAAAGGAGCCAAATAGAGCCCAACTAGTGTGTATTCATTCCAAAGAGCCAAATAGAGCCCCAACCATTGTGTATTCTATCCAAATTGTCAAAGAAACACCAAATGGTGTGTGAATTCAATCCAAAATGAAAATGGTTGTCATACTGTGCATGAAAACAGCGAAAAATATGCGAGGAATAAGACAAAAAAAATGCAAGAGAAGAGCGCGGGTTATTTTCTAAATTTTATGTTCAACAGGGCCGCGCTCGCGCTAGAAGCGCGTGTGCACTTCTGCTGAACGTTGCATATTTCGGTGGGTAACGTTTACTTCATTTATTTCCCAATAAATCTATATGTGTCGGTTTATTCCTAGAGCCCCTCCCCCATAAAGGCCTTTAGTCCATCTTCTAAAACATAATCCCTAAGTGCATAAGTGCTTCTAGGTGTTTAGGGGTTTTGGGGTTAGGGTTATAAGGATTGTAGGTTAAGAGTTAAAGGCTATAGGGATTGTAGGAAATTTATGGGGTTAAATGTTATATAAAAATAAAAATCTACCAATATTAAAATGTGAATTATGATTGGTTAAAATAATATGAGCTATGCAAAATTGAATGTACAAATTATCATGGAAATTTAACACATAAGGAAACCAAGATAACTTGGAATCACCATCGTCGTCATCTTCATCATCATCATCATCATCATCATCGTCGTCGTCATCACCCTATTCATCATCATCATCATTGTTGCTTGGTTTTTCAACCAAGCATGTGCAAGGATGCACCTACTAACTTGTAGTAGCAGTCTTCAAATTGAAAGCAAATACAACTATAAAATAATCTGAATCTAACATGTGCATTTAACAATAAACTTGAAAAGATTTAAGAACAAGAACAAGAAACAAAATAAAAAATGACTTTTGTATTGCAATACCTCAAATGGTGAGGATGTTTGGTGTTGAGCAGCTCCAAGGTTTGAGATACTCCAGGCTCCAATGGTCTCTTCTCCAAGATTGCTACAATGGTCAAAGAACTCAAGAGAGATTTTGACAGCATGAGAATAAGATGATGGATGAATGGAAAGTGAGGAGCCCCTATCACCTTTTTATAGTTTTTGGTGATGGGGAATACCATTGTGGTTTTGAGGAAACCAATGTATTGACCAACATGGTTTAGGTACCTTTTTCCCTTTTTTTTCCTTTTTTGAATATTTTGAATATTTTTATTCTTTTTTAATATTTTTGGGAATTCTGGACCATTTTTTAGGGTTTTTAATGTTTTTTGAGGAAAAATATATATTTTGAGGGGAAAAAAGGGTGTATTATGGTTTTTTTGGTGACCTTTTGATGGCTTTAGAGGCTGAAATGGTGGAAAAGTGGACAAATGGGTCATGTGAATAAGGGAATGAGCTACTGAGCACTTTTTGGGTGTTAACAGATTGCCCCCTAATGTGTGAGGGAAGGAGCTCATCGTATGGCCGATATACATCATAGTTCTTTTGTGTTTTTCCTGGGGTTTGGAGTAGAGAAGAGACCGGTTGGAGACTGGATCAACGACCCCTTGGAAGCTACAAAAACAAAGAATATTACATGGCCTCAATATGAATGAGGAATAATCTCTGATAACGGACGAGGCGGGCATACCCATGCTCGTATCAAGACATATACATAACAATTAGTCCCAAGAAGGGGGACTTGAATAATACATAAAAATTCTGCTGGTACATCATAATGGTCCAAAGGGGACACTATTCTGGGATGTACTCATGATCATAACATGACTGATCTCAATAATTGATACACTGGAAATGCAACAACCGTTCCGAATAAGGTTCCAGGAGGGTTGATGAACTACTGAAACTGAAGGTGTCCAACATTTGTAGGGACTCAACAACTGTGAGTCAACTCTGAGGAGTATATGTAACTGTATACTCGAGGGAGTGTAAAACTAGGGTACATCTGAATACTGTCACCATGCGCAACTCGGATATCTATAGGAAAATGTAACTGGTTGTTTCCATAAGTAGATTCTCAAATGTGGAAGAGTCATATGGTATCCGGGGTCTTCAACAAATAACTGAAGGGACCAATACCTTGTGCGAGTCTCAATGATGTGATCAAGGTGTTGAAGTCGAGCATGTGAGAAACAACCATTTGGAGAGGCACTGAGGACTCTTCTTGAAATTATTCGTAGGCACTCATCAGAAATGGTGATGAGTCCAAGGCACAAGGACCTCTAGGTCTATCCTCTGGAATAAATTTGGTTGGCGTCGACAGAGGGAGACCGACAACTATCAAGGCAATGATGTTTCTTGGATAGGAGTGCGAGGTGTACAACCGAAGTTGGATAGTACTGATGGTAGGACTGACTTACTGTGAGGATGGGAAATAACTAGGGTCATAAAGTGGGTGGACTCAAACTTCCTTTGTTCAGAGCATGATGACATGGTTGACCTGGCAGCGTAGGAAACTGACTTGTAGGTGTGGGGATCATAGCTTTAAGGACTAAAGGGTATGTATTGTAGATTGGAGTGACTCTGGGGGGGACAAGCTGATGGATGCTATAGAGGGACTCTCAGGGTGACATACTGCAAAATACTCTGAACAAAGGCGACCAAAATGGGGAAGCTGCCATATGAGTAGACATGATCTATTGTGGCGCTGAGAAGCACTATTGGGTCCTTCTTCGTAGTTTTAATGAGCTCCAAGAAGGGATAAAAGTGTGCTCTGAAATGGTACTATCCTGTGGATTTTGTGAGCCCAGGACTGTTCGTGCTCATGAGTGCTTTCATTTTTAAGGAGTCTGAAAACGATAAGAAGACTCTGCAGTGTTGGTGGAGTACTGTTCTGTGGATTTATACGAGCCCAGGATGGTGATTGCTCGTGGTCGCTTTCATTTTTAGAGAGTCTGAAAGCGGTAAGTGGACTCCATTGGTTGTCTTTTTCGTAAGTTAGTCTCCAAGGCCTGAAAAACCATAAAATAATGCAAATGGAGAACTCTTCTAGCCGATGTGACTAGAGTATTCCTTTTTCGTAATTAGTCTACAAGGTCTGCAAAGGGGTAAACTTATACCAGGTAGACGCCCTTTCAGATACATTTAGCGAGCGTGAAAGAAAGCAAGGTTGCTCGGTGATCTTTTCACTGTTTTAGGAGTCAGAAAAGAGCTTAACGGAAACTCCCTAAGTGCCTTTTTTGTAAAGGAATTGCTCGGCCTGAAAAAGCGATAAAATTATACCGAACAAAAAGGTAATGATGATAGTGAGAAATGGTCTCAAGCATCATCATGAGTGCAGAAAATTGAATCTTGTGACATAAAATTCATCAAAAATGTACAACGGCCGATGTGGCATGCAAACCGATGCAACGAGGGGGCATGTAAAAGATGCCCAAAAAATCTGGGCATGAGAGCGAGAAATGATCTCAAGCATCATCATGAGCACGAAAAACTGAATCTGACGATATAAAACTCGTCAAAAACGGATGACAACCGATGTGGCATGCAAACCGAGGCGACAAGGGGGCATGTAAAAGATGCCCAAAAAATCTGGGTGTGAGAACGAGAAATGATTTCAAGCATCATCATGAGCGCGGAAAACTGAATTCGACGATATAAAACTCGTCAAAAACGGATCGGGCGCGGAAACCTGAATTCGACGATATAAAACTCGTCAAAAACAGACGACGACCGATGTGGCACACAAATCGAGGCGACGAGGGGGCATGTAAAAGATGCCCGAAAAATCTGAGCGTGAGAGTGAGAAATGATCTCAAGCATCATCATGAGCATGGAAAATTTAATCCCTGGTGGAATCGGGAAAAGGAAAGGACTATCATGAAGTTCTCGTTGTGCTAATTCCAATGGTACCAACGGTTTGAAAAATGGACGTTGTATGATACCGAAATGGCTGTTGGAAAAAGGTCAAATTTCTATAAATAGGGTGTGGGCCCAGTGTGACATGTGTCATTGTTACGTGCGAGTTTCACAGAGCATTTGAGTGAGGTCAGAGCTCTTTCTCGATTTGTGGGGGATTCGACCGTTGGAATTTCGTTTTGCAAGCTTTAGGTAAGCCTATGTGCCTTAGCCTTTTCAATTATGTCTTTCTTGGTTAGCGACGGGCCCTCGAAGGCCGCGAAATTCCACGTTGGCATTCCAATGTGGAATATCGCGAGTTTTGCTTCCTTTTCTGTGATGAACATCACAGGTTTCGGCTTGAAACCTGCGATGTTCATCGCGGGTTTGGGGCCGACAATCACGATGTTCATCGCAACTATCGCGCTGACAGTCGCCATGTTCATCGCGACTGTGGGGCCGATACCTGCGATGTTCATCGCGGGTTCGCCACTGATACCCGCGATGATCATCGCGGATTTCAATGGAAAAGCTGCAATGATCATTGCGGCTAAAGGCTTGAAAGCTACGATGGGATTTTTTTTTGAAATTTTTTTCTGTTTCTAAAAAATTTTCTTTGTTTTTTGGCAGGATGTTGAGGAGACCGCTAGTATCTTCGCGGGAGCGAGAGATGGATGAGGAATTGACGCTGCATATTCGCACTGACCAGGGTGTTCGACAGGCTTTGGCTGCAGGCGGGCTCTTAAAGTTCGCTCAGATTCTACCAATGCATTCAGTCAGACAGCTGCTGAACAAATTGGTGGGTTTATGGGTTCCGGCAAAGGCTGCTTTCATTGTGGGGGGTGAGAGGTTAGAGATCACCCTTTCTGACGTTTATTTTCTTACTAGGTTGCCCTGCTTAGGGGAGGTAGGGGATCTGCTACCGAGGATCCCGTCTGGTTTAGATATTGAGGATCTTTTGGAGAGATTTTGTGTACCGGGGGCTATTGCGTAGAACAACGCATTGAGTCTGAGATCTCTAAGGGAGTGGGAGATGCGGGTGGTTGGGGCCTGTGTTTTGCGTGTGTTGGGTGCCACGGCGCCACATCGTTTGTATGGTGGGAAAAAAATGATGGTAGATTTTGTGTTGAGAGGGACCTACTATGCATGGGGTCAGATGTTTCTGGCCTGTGTCTGGAAAGATCTGGACAAGGTCAGTCGGGATGGGGGGAAGTTTTCCTATGCCTCCTTCTTGTGTTTTTTTTTCTTCAAGTGGGTACCGACCTTGCGGCTGCGTGTACCAGTTCGGGAGGGGTTGGTTAGTGAGCCACGGATGGTGCGGTGGGGGCAGATGATGCCCCGAGGTGGTGGTGGTATCCGGGGGTTCTTTTTGGAGGACATGTATGAGCAGTGGGAGCAGATCCCCCTGCTGATTGATGACTATCCATATGCTGGTATGGATTATCGAGGAGATCCGGAGATGCCTCGAGCTCAGGGGCAGGCCTGGAGTTTAGATGGTATGTCTCTATTTTTGGTTCTCTACTACATCATGTGTTTGGATTATTTTTTTATGAGTGTAGTTAGAGATATTTATATGATATTGACTTGGTTCACTTGTGTGATTGTGTAGATCTTGGTCCGGTACCACCAGCTAATCATGTGGGCCATAGGGGACGGGCAATGGTGGTCGTTCCTCCACCTGTAGCGGTACCGCCTCCACGTGCTCGAGGGGTTGTGCGCTCTTGAGATGATGCAGTTGAGGGTGTCCAAGAGACTCTGGACATGATTCTAGCCGGAGCGCTAGAGGAGGGGTGGAGGAACTTGGACCAGGACATCATCGAGCATTGTTTCGATGCTCCTCATGAGTGGCATTCTATCCTGCTTAGAGAAGCAGTGGTGATGGCCAAGAGGAGGGCTCAGGATCAGGAGGATCCGGAGGAGCCAGAGGATCCTGGGGATCATCATGACTAGTTGATTGTATTTTTTCCCCCAAATGCTGATGAGCATATGGGGATGAACCTTTTGTACGGCTTATGTATTTTTGTATATTGGGTGTTGAGGGCACCTATGACATGTTGACTATATGATTATATATGTATATATATGTTTTGGTATATAGTCCTGTATGCACATGGAGACATTTGTTGTCTATTTGCTTTCCCGTGGAGGTATGTTTGATTCTTGTATGCCCGTGGAGGGACATGTTATGCACGTGGATGAAATATTTTAATTTTGTATATGCCCGTGGAGGCACATATTATGTACATGGATGCACTTTTTTAATTTTGTATATGCCTGTGGAGGCACATGTTATGCACGTGGATGCACGATTTTAATTTTTTTTATGCCCGTGGAGGCACATGTTATGCACGTGGATGCAAATTTTGTTTTTACTACATTGATTGAATGGTGTGCCAATAAAGAATGTTGTTTTCCATATGGTCTGCTACACTATTGAGATTCCTTGGGACATGTGTGAATGAAATGGACTCAAACTGTCGAATCATTTGTTTAGTGCATAGGAATTTTTTGAATAGACAGGGATCGCATATCTAGTAATCGTTGTTGAGCTAGGAAACAAGGAGCTGGGAGTCCAAGAAAGCCCTAAGGTGACTTATGTTCATTTGGAGAGAAGCGGCCAGGAGACCGGTCACGGCGTCGTACTCAGCTTGGTTATTTGTGGCAGCACCTATGCACACTCCATCGATGTGGATCAACTCATGTGAAGCGGAATATATTACCCAACTGTGGAGGCGAGATTGGGAGACCAACGGCTTGCACCATCAGTGAAGCCAATGTAGCAAAGTGTAACAGGATCCATCTGTGGTCATGCAAGAAAAATAAATTTATAGGTTTTTGTATTTTTTGTGAAAAACAAAAATAAGACTATACAATTGTGGACTGTGGTGTCCATCATATTTTCTATGGGTAAAATCATTTGAGGTACAACCCATTATGTGGGTTGTGTAGGGTGTTTCCTTCTGAGTCGATCAAAATATATACCCCCTGTCCGAGGTAGGTGTGTATAATATATGGGCCTTGCCACATGGACACGGATTTTCCTTTTCCCGTTTTGTCATGAGCTTGATCATAGGCAAGTACAAAATCGCCTTCACTAAATACTTGCGGGTGAACATGTTTATCGTAGTGAAGTTTAGATCTGTTCATGGCGGCTTCAATTGTTTGGAGAGCTGCGCGGTGATCTTTGTCGGCCTGCTCTAAGAGAAGCAAGTGTTCTTCAATCATTGATGTATCGGGGAGGAGTTCTATGGACATTTGCAATGTTGGTATCTGGAATTCAATGGGGAGGACAGATTCTACGCCATGAACTAAGTGGAATGGGTTAAAGCCGGTGGCGGTCTTGGTCGATGTGCGATAATCCCATAATGCGGGAAAAATCATGTGATGCCAATTGAATCTATGTTTGTCAATGGTGTGTTGGAGGATGGTTTTCAAAATTTTGTTAACAACTTTGACTTGGTCGTTCCCTTGGGGGTAGTAGTCCTAGGAGAAATGGTGTTCAAACTTAAGCAGTGTGGAAAATTCTCTCCAAACGGAGTCTTCGAAGTGAGAGCCATGGTCTGAGACGAGTTGTTTGGGTACTCCGAAACGAGCAATAACATGGTTGAGGAAGAAGCGGGCTGAAATGTCGGCTTTGCAATTGTAAGTAGGCATGGCTTCTGCCCATTTGGTAAAGTAATCAACAACCACAATAATGTGTTTGTGACCACCGCTAATGTGGGATTGCAGTCCATGAATTCAATGTCCCATTTGCAAAATTGTCCAGCAGTGACGACTGGATGAAGGGGGGAAGGTGGGGTTCTTTCCTTTGGGGCAAAGAGTTGGTAGTGTTTGAATGCTGTGATACAATTAGTGAATAATGATGGCCAAAAATATCCTGCGTGGATTACCTTTTGGATGGTGGCCATTCTTGAAAAATGGCCGCCACAGGCGCCGCTATCACAGTCGTTAAGAACTTGTTCGTCTTCATCTTGGGAAAGGCATCGTCGTAAGATTGTGTTGACGCCACGTTGATAGAGGACATCACCCAAGAGGATATAACGAGGGTCATGGTGACGGATGCGTCGGCATCTGTCACGGTCGATGTTGGGTCGAAACTTCTGTGTGCAGAGGTATACCAAAATGTCACCATACCAAGGGTCATCTAACAATATAATGAACAAATGTTTGTCGATTAGATCAGTCTGGATAATTAGTGATGATGACGATGATGGTAAATCCGTAATGAGCTGAGCGAGTGCTAATTCTTTGGTGCTCTTCGGGGTTTTGAAAGTTAGGTCATATTCTTGTAAGATGATCACCCATTTGGCAACACGGCCTTGTAGAAGGTGACGATTCAAGAGAGAGACCATTGGATTGGAATTGGCCACAACCGTGGTGTATCTGAGGAGAATATAATGTCGCAGCTTTTGTACTAAAAAGACGATGGTGAGGGCCATCTTCTCTTCATGTGGGTAGCAGAGGGGTGGGCTTGACAAGGTCTGGATCACATAGTAGATGACATGCTCTTGGTGAGCAGAGTCTTCTTGGATGAGGACTCCAGAGACGGCATGATCTGACGCCGAAACGTAGAGGGTAAAGTCTTTTGTACAATCTAGTGGAGAAATCAAAGGGGCGCTTGTAAGTGCTTTCTTTAGGTCCGTGAAGGCTCCTTTTGCTTGTTCGTCCCAAACAAAGTGGGTGTGAAGACGTAGCAAATAGAGAAAACCATGTACTGTGGTGGCATAGTCCAGGATAAAATGACGAAGGAAGTTGGATTTCCCCTGTAGTCTTTGTAGCTGTCTTAGTGTACGTGGTGATGGGAGGTCCGCTATGGCATGAAATTTGAGAGGGTCAATGGTGATCCCTTTTTCTGAAATGACAAATCCCAGCAGGCGACCTACTGTAACGCAAAATACACATTTAAGCGGGTTCAAGCGGATTTTGTATTTGCGGCAACGCAAGAAAACTTGTCGAAGATCTTTTAAGTGGTCAGATCGTTTCTTATATCGAGCGGTGAGGTCTTCTAGATAAACTTTAATGATTTTGTACAGATCATGAAAGAAATAAGTCATGGCTCATTGGAAAGTGTCTCCCACATTCTTGAGACCGAAAGGCATGATGCGATAGGTGAAGGTGCCCCATGGGGTGGTAAAAGCGGTCTTGTATTGATATTCTTTACGGACTTTGATTTGGTTATATCCAGAGAAACCATCCATAAAAGAGAGTACCTCATGCCCCGCATACTCATCGATTAGTTTGTCAATAAATGGTGTGGGGAAGTTGTCTTTGGAACAAGCTAGGTTGAGGTCGCGGAAGTCAGTACAGATGCAGATGGTGCCAACTTTCTTATTAACTAGTACTGGATTTGAAACCCAGGTGGTATATGCAATCGGGTATATGAAACCTGTTACTCAAAGCTTCTCAATTTCTGCTTTGACGGCTAGAAGTTTGGATGGGTGAATGGGACGTTGTTTATGGCGAACCGGAGATATTTTGGGCCAAGTGTCTATGTGATGTTCTACGATGGTGGAATCAAGACCAGGCATCTCGGTATAAGACCAGGCGAAGACATCTTGAAACTCTTGGAAGAGTTTCTTATAAGCTTGGGTTTCTTTCTCAGTGCAAGATGCACCCAAAGAGATAAGCTCAGGTTTTCCAGGGGTGGTGGAGATGTCGATTTTTATAATGGGCGAAATGTTAGCCATGTTACCTTCTTCAAAGGCTTCTGGAGCTGGGATTGGGTCCTTGAACCAGTCGACCTTGGTTGGTAAGAAGTCTTTAGATTCAACAGATAGTTGGTTTTCCGCAATGGACGTAGACGTTTCAGGGAGGAAGTATGATCGATGGTGCATATCATCCCAAGGGTAGTCCGGTGCAGTGAGTGTTTCTAGGATTTCTTCATCGGTATAGAAGTAGTGTGACCACAAATTAACTGGATCGGGTTTATAGGTAGCTGAAATCATATAAATGGTATTGATTTATTCTGAATGGGATAATTCCGGAGGGAATATTTCTTCAACAAGTGGTGGGGATATCTCTAAGTCGACATTATTCATCTCGTATAGTGTTGCTCTATAATCTGGGAGATCGGGGCAGTGATGTGAATAATGGCCATAGATTCTGCATATTGCACAAGGGTGGTTTGTGTGCAATGACTTATCACGAGGTTGAGATGGTAATTCTAATTTGACCACTGGAATGTTAATGTCATCATCTAACATATTCATGTGTTCTTGAAGTGTTGGTAGTTGTGGACACAGATGGGTGGCATGGCCAATATCGTCACACAAGGAGCACTTAGGGAGTACACAGGTTGGGGGATTCTTGGATACTTTGGGAGTCACTGGGGGGGTGTGAATTGTGGGTGCAGTCTTGTAGGTTTGTGGACCTCTGCCCCCAGTGTGGCAGGATTGAGGGGGGACATAAATATATGTCGATGTAGTGCCCCCTGTTGGAATTGATCAGTTTTGAAGGTTCGAAACACCAGGTGGTGGGAGATTTTGGGGGTTTGGTATGCCAAGTGGTGGATGGTTCGACATATTCATAGGTTGTACCAGTTGTAGGACAATGGATGGAGTTCGTGTGGGAGTTGGGGCAGGTAAGTACCATACAGGTATTCCTAACGTTAAACCTGGAAGGTTAAGTGTAGCCATTACTGGCGTACTGACAACTGCTGAAAATGGGAACAAGAACGAGATTGTGTGAATCGGTGTTGTTCCGATATGGCTAGGCACAATGGGTGCTTGTAGTGGTGGTTGAGGTTGTTGAGGATGTTGTTGTTCATTGTGCAATAAGGTGCACAAATCGGATACTGCAGTTACCTGGAGAGGAGGTGGGATTGACGGGAATGAGGTGGTCATGGGAGTATCCGAATATATCCCGGGTCCGACTGATGAGACGAAAGATGTTGGTGCACTAAGAACAGGTTGTTCAATCATGGGAAGAACATTCTCTAGTGCTGCGGGGGCATTGGGATCATAGTATGTAATATAGTCTATTTTAATTACATGTCCTTCATGGGGGAACATCATGATATGAAAAACTGAAGAGAGACAACTTTCATTTTGTACATGTAGCTTCATCCCAGAAGGAGATTGTAATCAATTTGGGCGTTAATGACCTCTATATCTATGAGAACCAATTTTCCCCCAAGTTGTATGGGTACGTTCACTAGAAAACCTTAAGGTTGAGTTTCACAGCCATCGTAAGCTCGTAATGCGGTGGTGGACAGTTGTAGTGTTGGGGATCTAAGTTTCTGCCATATGAAATTCGACATGACACAGGTAGAGGCCCCTTCATCGATTATGCATCGATGGACAACGAGGTTGCGAATGGAGACTGAAACTTGAAAAGATAGAGATGCAGGCATGCGAGGTTCAGCTTGTTCTAAGTTGAAAGACATCATGTTAGAGTCGTTAGGATCTATAGCACCAATGGCGACTAACAACAACTTTCTTTGTGCAGGACAGTTTTTTAAGATTTCGAGAGCGGACATAGAAGCGGGGAACTGAGCTAAATCCTCTACAATGTTATTGTTGGAAGCTGCACGAGCATTTGGGTTATTGTTAATCTGTCTCAAAGGGAAATGAGGTGCTTTGGGGCCACCATCCATTGGCATAGTGGGTATGCAAAGTGGTTGATCAGTTGGGAGAGTACTCGATGATGGGTCGGTAGGTGTAGCCTCCGGGGCGGATCCATATTGATTGCGACGGGTTTGAAGATTGACATCATTTGATGACATCATGAGCAAATGGTGAGTGTTGGACTCTGCATGCTAGTAGTCAGCTGCTGTGTTGCAGCAGATCCTTGAGGGGAATCATTTGGACGAGTGTTGATCGTGCCTTGGTTAGGTAAGGGATTTTGCAATATCATGGGTTGTTGCTGAGGGGGGGGTGCTGGCTTTGTAGCATGTCCTTGTCATTGGGCATCGTCGGTCTAGAGTTGACACGATCAATCTAAATGGGGGCAATTATGTGTGTAATGTCCGTAGACTCCACATATGGAACATGGATGGTTTGTTCTCAAGTTATTATTTTTGGCCCGTTTCGGTGGACGATCAGGATTTTGGTTGGGGGGAGCAACGTTATTGTTATTTGGGGGGTTAGGTGGTGGTCCACCTTGATTATGTTGCTGGTTGTTTCCGCGGTTACGTCCTCTTCCACGATTTTTTTGACCTCGCTGGTTGTTTTGGTTTGGAGGTTGGTTTTGTTGCGCGTAAACATGCCCTTGGAAAGTAGGTGGGTTTTGAGGTCATGTAGGATCTGGAGAAGGTTGCAGTGGGTATTAAATAAGAGGGTTCTAAGGTGGCCCTGGTGTTTGCTGCGGTTGTGGGTAACCTTGAGCTGTTGGAAGTGTTGGAGCAAGAGGTGCTTCCTGTGGAGGATAATAAGCCACTTGGGCTTGTGACTGGACCGGAGTCTGGTGGGCCGGTTGGTTATAATATGGAGTTGGAGCATAAGCCAGTGGTGCATGCCCATAACATTGTGGTGGACACGAAGGTCCATGGATGTGATGGGTGTGTGTTACGGGAGCATACGAAGTTGTAGTTTTAGAATTGGATGAAGCCCTAGAAAGTTCTGGGGTGTTGTTTGTACTCGTCATGGTAAAAGGTTTTTTTTTTGCCGTAACCTCGCCGATAATAACGTCGACGGCATGGGATGCCCCCGAAAAAATATGGTGGGATGGATTGCCACGCAGGGTGTCAGGTAAAATAGTGTATAGATATCCTAACTGGGCATATATGAGGTCGAATTGTTGAGCTTTTAAGATAGCTTCTTCTTCTGACTGGGGTCGTTCGAAAGCTACATCTTTGGCTATGAGGGGTAGGAGTGATTTGAGAAACCAATCCAAAAAGATACGGTCATCCAGTTTTATCTTGCAGAGGCTACGGTGCTTATGCCACTCATGGATATGATCGATGATGTGTGTGGCTGTGTTCTATCTACAAGACAAAATAATTTCAACTCCTGCCTCATAGCGTATAGGTAGTTAAAAAAAATGGAGGAAAGTTGAGGCGAGGGATGTAAATGTGTTGTGGGTCCCATGTGGTTGCTCAATGTACCACTTGGCTGCAGAGCCAATGAACGTTCATTGTAACAGTCTCAATCTAATGGAATCATCTACTGTGGAGTTAGAGGAACACCATAGGTGAAATGACATGATGTGGTTTTGGGGGTCTTCCCCAGCTTTTCCTTCAAACTTCGGGATGTCTGAGGGAAGTTTTGTGGGCATGGGTGGCCACGTAGGGTTGTTTCTAATAGGATCGTCAGTTAACCTGGCTAGGTCTAGTAAGTTCAGACTAGCCATGTATGGTGAACTGGAAGATGGGTGTGGCGTAGTGACTGGGACATAAGTGTTAATGGTAGCATTATGTAGTGGTCCAGTGGCCCCTAAGGGTATGCTAGGTATGGAAGGCATGTGTCCTCCAACCGATGTGGTGTGGGAAGGGTCGGTGCTCCCAAGTGCAACATGGGTTGCAGAGCGGTTAGGAATCGTGCCAGGAATTCCTAGGATCTGGGTTGTGGTAATGAGAGGGGGTGTGACCTCTATGTTGGGCATACCCATAATAGGTGGTGGTCCTGTGTTGGGCATACCTAAAAAGGGAATGGACCCTATATTTGGCATTCCTAAGGGGGTTGTGGTTACCGTGGGTGGAACAGTAGTAGTAGGGTTTTTTGATGTGGCTCCAATAGCACTGGTGAAAAGGGGGTCGTATTGTGATCCAGCCATGGGGTTGGTTGGTGGTGTCTCAGTAGGGTGTTCAGATTCAGCCTCAAAATCAGATGTGAAATGAGGCACGTCAGAATCGGATGACTGTGTTCTATGCCGATGACATGTTGAGTCATGGGATAACACTCTACGTCTGTGATGTGTAGAGTCAAGTGTACCGAACTGAGGGGGTTCACCCTGAAAACAGCGGGATCGTCTTAAATTCTCAATGGTGAGAAATGTATAAAAAATGTCAATGGATAGTCGTGATGTAAAAAACTCAAAACCCTAGTGCAACAATGTGTGCAAGAGGGGAGTGAAAAATAAATGGCTCTCAGACCAACAACCAACCTCAAAAACACTTATTATAACAATTGTGCTATAATAAGTGGAGGGATCCAAAAAAGTGGTCAGAATACCAAAAGTCAAACAGTTCCTAGAAAAAAGTGGTGCTCACTAGACCAAAGGTGGGTATTGTATCATGCAAACACCTAACTAGAAGTATTGTGAGTCGACAAACTATATCCTCTGCAAGGTTATGAAATCCAAGTCAGACAATATAGAGTGTAGAATCAACGGCTAGATATCCCCCTACCGGGAGGGACACCGGGTAGACAATCCTAAAAAATGACAACTAGGATACCCCGTTCATGATATGTTCGGTTGGGTAAATCTGCAGTTTGGTTCTATAACCGTTGTACTCCCATACGGGTGTACACCGAGAACTTTGAAAGGTATCTTTCGGTTACTGAATGGATTTCGGTATTCCACTTAGGCTTCTAAAACCAGTCTGGCTACTTCAACCCTCCTAAGGGGGAGGCCTTCCCGATAAATTGGTTGATAACCATGTCAAAATTATAAGGGATTTTCGGTACCCTAAAGGACAACCACTATGTCTCAAATGTAAATAATTGAGGGGTGTTATTGAAACACCTATCCCCTCAATCCTACCTAGCTACAAGATTCTTTTATGTGCTCCCCAAGTGGGGTTAAAAACGTTTGTTGAGTTAAGGTAGATTTTAAGGCTCAGTTAATTAAAAATGTGGCAGATTGGGTGCAAGTGTGATTATTTAACTGAAAATGATTTGCCTCGCTTGGGCAATTGATTACAAAATGAAAAACAAGATGCTTTCAAATTGCAAAAAATAAAGGCGTTTTCTGAAATGTAAATGCTTTAGTGAAAACAATTCAAAAATAATGGACTTTTGAAATAATTTAAAGGAAAGCAAATAACATAACAATTTCAAGAAATAAATGGATTTCTTAATAAATGATTGGGAAAACTATTGAGCAAATCTGAAGTGAAATCTATGATCTAAACAGAGTGCTAAAAACCTTTCTTTCACTTACTGAAATTTTTTAAAAAGATTTTAATGGAATATATGTAATAGAAAATGATTCACTATTGCTGTAATAATGCAGAAAAAATAATGCTGGAAAATAGGCTAAATGGGAAAAAATACAGCAAAATTTTTTTTCTAAAAAAATTGGCCGAATTTAAAAAGACAGCATTGTGGGTTTTAGGGCAAAAGCCGCAATGTGCATCGTGGGTTTTAGGCACGAAGTCACAATGCACAATGCAGAAAACTGCCGCGAAGCCGCGATGTGCAGCGCAAATAATGACCGTGAAGCCACGATGTGCAGCGCGGAAAATAACCGCGAAGCCGTGATGTGCAGCATGGAAAAAGGCCACGAAGTCATGGCACGCAGAACAGAAAAGGGCCGCAAGGTCGCGATGAGCTACGCGACTGTCGAGCAAAAAGTCGTGATGCAAAAAATGGAAAACAGATCGCCGAAAACGAAACCAAAAAGTGAAATTTCGATCTGTTAGGGGCTATAGAAAGGGCCAACAACTAGGGAAGCAATGAATATGTTGTCTAGGATGGTAGATCTGCTAATTTAAGTAGAAAAAACAAGTAAAAAATAAGATCTAAAGAAAAAATTTAAAGCTTAAAAGCCAGCAGAGTCGCCAAAAAATTGTTGCTTGGTTTTTCAACCAAGCATGTGCAAGGATGCACCTACTAACTTGTAGTATCAGTCTTCAAATTGAAAGCAAATACAACTATAAACTAATATGAATCTAACATGGAAAAGATTTAAGAACAAGAAGAAGAAACGAAATAAAAAATGACTTTTGTATTGCAATACCTCAAATGGTGAGGATGTTTAGTGTTGAGTAGCTCCAAGGTTTGAGATGGTCTAGGCTCCAATGGTCTCTTCTCCAAGATTGCTACAATTGTCAAAGAACTCAAGAGAGATTTTGACATCATGAGGATAGGATGATGGATGGATGGAAAGTGAGGAGCCCCTATCACCTTTTTATAGTTTTTGGTGATGAGGAATACCATTGTGGTTTTGAGGAAACCAATGCTATTGACCAACATGGTTTAGGTACATTTTTCCCTCTTTTTTCCTTTTTTGAATATTTTTAATATTTTTATTCCCTTTTAATATTTTGGGGAATTCTGGACCCTTTTTTAAGGTTTTTTATGTTTTTTGAGGAAAAATATATATTTTGAGCGGAAAAATGGTGTATTATGGTCTTTTTGGTGACCTTTTGATGGCTTTAGAGGCTCAAATGGTGGAAAAGTAGACAAATGGGTCATGTGAATAAGGGAATGAGCTACTGAGCACTTTTTGGGTGTTAACAATCATCATGGTGATGAAGATGTTGAAGATGATGATGATGAAAATGAAGATGAAGATGATGGTGATGAAGAGGATGAAGATGATGATGATGATGATGATGATGATGATTAAGATGACGATGATGATTATGATGATGATGATGATTAAGATGACGATGATGATTATGATGATGATGATGATGATGATGGTGATGGTGATGGTGATGGTGATGGTGATGATGATGATGATGAAGATGATGATGACGATGATGATGAAGATGATGATGAGGAAGAGGGTGATGACGATGAAGAAGATAAAGATGAAGATGAAGATGATGGTGATGAAGATGATGAATATGAATATGATGACGATGATGATGATGATGATGATGATGATGGATGAAGATGGTGATGATGATGATGATAATTATGAAGATGAATATGATGACGATGAAGATGATGATGATGATGATGATGATGATGATGAAGATAACGATGATGATGATGATGATGATGATGATGATGATGATGACGATGATGAACACCATGAAGATGATGGTGATGACGACGACAACGATGTTGATGAAGATGATGAATATATTGATTAGGAAGAGGGAGATGCCAATAATGATGAAGATGAGGACGATGATGATAATGATGACGATGATGATGATTATGAAGATGATGATGATGATGATGATGATGATGATGATGAAGAAGACCATGAAGATGATGGTGATGACAATGACAATGATGATCATGGTCTTCATCATTATCATCATCGTCATCATATTCGTCATTATCATCATCATCATCATCATCACCATCATCATCATCTTCCTCATCATCACTGTCGTCGTCATCCCCATCATCATCATCATCATCTTCTTCATCATCTTAATCGTCGTCGTCGTCATCATCATCATCATCATCTTCATCATAATCATCATCATCGTCATCGTCATCATCTTTATCTTCATCATCATCATCAGCATCATCATCATCATCAGCATCATCATCATCATCACCATATTCATCGTCATCCATCATCGACATCACCATCTTCATTATCGTTATCATCATATTCATCATCATCATCGTAGTCATCACTCTCTCCCTCATCATCATCATCATCTTCCTCGTCATCATCATCGTCATCACCATCATCTTCATCGTATTCATCATCATCATCATCTTCATCACCATCATCACCATCATCTTCATCATCTTCATCACCATCATCTTCATCTCCATCTTCATCATCATCATCTTCATCATCATCATCTTCATCGTCATAATGATGAAGATGATGATGATGGTGGTGGTGGTGATGATCATGATGAAGATGATGATGATGATGTTCAGACCATGATATGGTGGACCAACACTCGACCATGTTGTTTTAAGGCTTCACTGACTTTCATAATTTAAAAAAAATATAAAATTAACTTTTAAAATTTTGGAAAAATAGCCCCACACAAGATTTGTCTGTTGCCTACACCTCTACATATTTTTTTCCTCATAAATTGACAATTTACATAACAAACCGGTGGACCAACACAAACATGTGCATTATGTTTTAGAGAAAAAAATAACATACCAATCTTAAAATAATGACATTTTGGGGTGGTTATACCACTTTTTTCATAAATAAAAGTTATGTATTCCGGAAGGTGATCCATGTTTCTACGTTTCATATTTTTACACCTAATTCAAAAACGTTTTGTAGGTACCTCTAATAATTCATTTTAGTGATAATATTTATGTTTTTCCAGCATGCCATTGCAACTAACGTGTCATAATTGTGTATCATTACCTTGCACCAGCCCATAATTTTACAAGTTATTCTTTGTATCCCTTTTATATCAAAATAAAGTAAATAAAATTTAAAACTATAAATTTCTCTTGTTAAAATTTACACTTCACTTGACATGCTCCTCACACCTCATCAATTTCTTTGAGCGTTGTTAAACATTAGTGATAGAATCCAAAAACAACTTAGCATATCCAATATAATCTCGTAAAGTATTATAACTCTATTATTCCAATCAATATTATCACAATATAATCTCATATAACCTTATTATTTCAATCAATATTTTCACACGACAATAACAAAAACAAAGTTGCATACACTATATTTACTTCAAAAACTTACAAGTATATTAGCCATTGACTAAAGCTAATAACTAACATTCAATATATCACATATATTCAAACATATTTTATGACATGGTCAATAGCATAAATCAATCATATCTGTAATAATAGATCAATATGTACAACACACTCACCTTACTACTGCTAGAATATTTCCTCCATTAGATTAAAATTCAGCCTTTTTAAAAATTCATTTGGTTATAGTAATATCTTTTCAAAGTTAGAAAGTTTTAGTTTTAAATAATTGGTTTAAGTATATTTTCAATATTAGTTTTTATAAATAATTTATCATACATACCTTAATAAATCATTTATCATAAGTCTATGATTCAATGCTAATTCCATATAGAACTAGATTGTATGTATTGCATTTACAATAATGTAATTATTTAATTTGTAATACAACAACCACTAAAATTGACGAGCTTTAAAATTATAATTTGCAATTCATCAACTACTCAAAATGATGAGTTTTTGTAGTCCTTTTAACTATGCCTTTATTAACGCATTATTATCATATAAAAATAATTAAAAAGGCAACATCTCACCAGTGAACCTCTTATTGTCTTGAGGATTAGACCTCTTATTATCTCAAGGAATGTGTAGAATCATACATAGTGTTACCCAAAGCTTCCAGTATTGTGGTTGAAGGAAGCATCTTGTTCCACAATTGTTGGCAACCCAAGATAATTGTAGTATACATTGTATTAAATCTTTGTACATAAAAAATTAAATCATTAAATTTTATAATAGAATTTAATACATCCCAAACACTAAGAATATATGGAAAACTTATGTGATAGGGTGACATCATTAATTATTCTTTATGAAAAAATCACTTCACAACATATATACTCTCTCGTATAAGTATTCCTAGAGACTTACGTCAATTACTCCTCATTAAATTACATGTATTACTCACTAAATATCTAGTGACCCTATTCATTACTCACCAACTATCCAATTAGTGGCATTCCATGATTATGGCCACATTGCATTATTTCCCCCTTAGGGAGGTGTCATGTCCCAAATTTGGAATTGGGTCACAATGGCCTAATCACATTGGCCATATTCATTAGAGTTTGTAAAATTGATGTTAAAGGTCAAATAATTGCCAAGGACGAAAATTACTAGTTTCCTAGGTTTGGGGTGGAAGCTTTGGGATTTGGAATAATAGGGATAATAAATGATGTTTGAACATTAGAGTGGCATAAATATTTAATAAAGGAGCTAAATAAATATATAGAAGTGAAAATCAAAGTGGCATTTGATCATGAAGACACATGGAGGAAGTGGGACCCACATATGGCTAGATTTTCCCACTACACTTGGAATCATTCTCTCACCAATTCGAATTCAAGGTGAATGGTAACATACTTGGGGGAGTCCAAAAGGTATTATTCATGGCATGACTCATCCAAGGTCTAAATATAGAGGAAGAGTAACTCCCATGGAAGAGGAAGAGGCAATTTGGAGCTAGTGAGACACTTGGGCTAGATTCCCTAGCTCTATGACAACAATGATGAAGATGCTATGACACTTATGACACAAATTAAACCTGAAGACTAACATATGACATATATGACATGTCAGGGCTAAAAATAGACTCCAAGAGGGTGCTCAAGGGTGTTAGGGAAGCTAATATGCTTCCACTTGTGATTTGGTGGAAGTGGGAAACTAGGAATTGTTGTACAAGTGGCGTTCTTTGGAATCTCTTCCCAACTTGAGTTGGCATGAGTCTCTTGGAAGGAATTCGACCCATGGAGGAAATTAGAACTTTATAAATGTCAATAAAAAAGAAGGAAACCAGCTTTTGATCATTTGAAGAATTTGCAATTGCATTTGTGAAGAGGGAGAGCTAGTGGATGACTAGTTTCTTTCCTTAGCCAATTTCGAGGGTGAAAGATTCCCATCCAAGTTGGTAATTGGAAAGGCCATTCAGACCTTTTAATTGGAGCTTTAATGGATTCCTTATTTGCAGGTGTAATCTACAGGGCAGCTAATGGTTTCTTCTATTGCAGCTCACTCGTTCAACCATTTCCAGTTTTGATGGCATATTCTTGATCCTTGAGGGAGGGTGTTTTTGGTGAGCTATTGTACTCTTTGGGGGAGCTTTTAATGCCCCATTTCTTTTGTAATATGAATTAAATACTCTGTTCTTCATCTTTGGAAAGATTCAGGTCTAAATTTCAAGTAGAAATATATAAATCGCATTTTTAATGGAAGAACAATGCCATTTCCCCACTACCTTGTTGTGAACTAATGTATTGATGATGGTTTCAAATGAATGGATGATTCTCTGATGCATTTGTGATTAATGGACTGTCATGGATGTATTTTAAAAGTTTCATGTACTGTACTTGAGCATTTGAAGTATTTTTACTCAGTTTAATTGCATTGGGAGAAGAAATAGTGCCATTTCCCCAAGGGTCGAATTGGTGATTTTTGCAGTTGAATGGGAGAGGGCTAAAATAGATATAAAAATCAATTAATGGTGCACATGAGACATTATCAACATCCTTAACACATTACATACATATGTTCATAAATTTGAGTGGGTTTGGAGGCAATTGGGAAGCCATTTTCAGTACTTACCCCAGGGGGATTTGAACCCCAAATTACTAGTAAAATTGCATTCTTGGTCCAGAATCTTAAGAGAGTTTGTAGAGGTATTTTGGTGGCCATATGTCATATAATTTCATAGTAAGACAATCCCATCAATCCTACTAGTTTCCTAGGTTGGATGGGCACATGTGAAATGATAATAAGGAAGCTAATAAATGATGTTTAGACATTAGAAGGGTTCAATTATTTAATAAATAGAGTGAATAAAGAAATTCAAGAGAAATCCTAGATGGCAAATGGTTTTGGAGACATATGGAGGATGTGGGACCCACACTAGCTTGATTTTTCATAATACATGGTATCTCTCTCTTGCAAATTCGAATTAATGGGAAGGCGAACACTCTTGGGTGAGTTGGTAAGTCATAACACATGTAATTGAGAATCTTATGTCGAATTGGGAAGGCTTAGTAACCTCCATGGAAGATAAAGAGTCAAATTGGAAGTTTGTGGACACTTGGGCTAGATTCCCTAGCCCCTATGACACCAATGATGCATCATTTATGACAAATATGACAAATTGCAGACCTGACCTCTGACATATGACCACTATGACATGTCAGACCCAAAAATAGGCTCAAGGAAGGCGCTCATGGGAGTTGGAGAAGCCAAAGAGACTCAAAATCGAATTTGGGAGAAGATGGAAGGTTGGAACTAGGAGACAAGTGGCAAATGTAGAATATTTACTAAATGGAAATCTATTGAATCTATTGATAGGATTTCGACCCTTAGAAATATAATTTTGGTTATAAAATGTAGAAATGAATTATGAGAATGGCTTTTGATGATTTGAGAAAAATTGCATTTGTGAAGAGAGAGCTAGTGGATGACTAGTTTCTTGCCTTAGCCAATTTCGAGGGTGAAAGATTCCCATCCAAGTTGGTGTTTGGAGAGGCCACTCAGGTCTTTCATGGTGCTTTAATGGATTTTGTATTTACAGGTAGAAGCTACAAGAAGTTTCATGGTTTGGTTTAGTGCATCACTTTCTCTCCACCGTTTCCAGTTTTGAAGGCATATTCACGCTCCTTGAGGGAGGCCGTTTTTTGTGAGCACTTGTGCTTCTTGAGAGAGCTTCTCATTATATATTTCTGATTATAATAGCTTCATATCCTCTTTTATTAATATTCAGAAATTCTCAGGTCGAAATACCCACTGGTTGTATGCAAAACTATTGATTAATGAGCAAACAATGTCCATTTCCCCAATGCATTGATGTATGACACTATAATGTTGATTATTTCGAATGGATAGATGATTATATGATATACTTGTGATAAATATACTACCATGGATGTCTTCTACAAGTTTCATGTACTGTACTTGAGCATTTGAAGCATTTTTACTCAGTTTAGTAGTATTGGGAGGTGAAATAGTGTCATTTCCCCAAGGGTCGAATTGGGGGTTTTTGCTGTTGAATGTGAGAGAGTTAGAACAGTATTAAAAATAAATTAATGGTGCATATGAGCCCTTAATCACATACGTAACACCTTATATACCTATGTTCATAAATTTGTGGGATTTTGGAGGCATTTGGAAGGCCATTTGCAGTGTTACCCGGGGGGGATTTGATGCACAAATTACTAGTCAAAATTACATATATTGATCAGAATACAAATAAATTTTTCAGAAGTATTTGGAGGGCGATAAAACATCCCTAAACCTGATATTAAATTCTAAATACCATTCATACACTCCTACAGAATATTTGGGAGCATTTGGGTTCATTTGGAGGTCAAAACAGTAAAGCTAGTCAAAGGTCGAAATTGAGAAAAAAGTGGAAAATTGGGCATTTTAATAAAATTTGAAAAAGGGATATTACATCATCCCTAAACATCATATTCAAGTCCTAATATCATTCATACACCTTTCTTGAATATTTTAAGGCATTTGGAGTCAATTTGATACCTAGAGACCAATACTAGTCAAAGGGAAATCACTAGTAAAGTTACCTACATTGACTAGAATTGAAAGAGTATTTGCAGAAGTATTTTAAAGGTCCAAAGGCATCCCTGAAACACATATTTATGTTCTAATATCATTCATATACCTTCTCAGAAGATTTGGGATCATTTGGGGCAAATTTGGGACCTAGAGATCAAAACTAGTCAAAGGTTGAACTAGGGAAAAAAAGTGGTGTTCGGGTACACAGGGTACTACCAAAGGACCGAACACCAAGAGAAACCACTTCACACAAATAGATCACAGATCAACACACCGATGCTTTGACGTGGTTTAAACCCTCTTGAGGGAAACACTCCACGGCCTCGGCCAAATAGCTTCTACGGGACAATTTATTATGCAAAGAAAGAAAGTTACATAGAGTTTCTCATAATCGATCAACTAAACAATGACCCTCCATGCTATTTAAATAGAGATCATGGACCAATCGGGTGTTAAGCCACGGATCAAGGTTAGGTTTGATCTAAGAGAAGTTGAGCCGTCGGATCACTCTATGT
Source organism: Larix kaempferi (assembly GCA_027924585.1). Taxonomy (NCBI): domain Eukaryota; kingdom Viridiplantae; phylum Streptophyta; class Pinopsida; order Pinales; family Pinaceae; genus Larix; species Larix kaempferi. Next base: position 7,472,485 of record BSBM01000036.1, read on the forward strand.
CGGAAACATATCGTGACCGTCGGATTAAGTATTTACAAATGCATACTAATGCATATTAAAGAAACACACTATCCCTAACGGATATATTACACAAGTTGATCTTAACTAACTCCTAAGTGTCTAAATATCCTAACATCCCCCCTTAAGAACAACTTGGGATAGGATTGAAGGATTTACAAAAGTGACACTATTAGGAGAAGGAAGGAGGCATTAGAGCCTATCCCCCCTTTATGACAAGTTCCTGAACTCCTAACATAGATTGAAGTTTAGAAAACTTCTCTTCTGTAAGAGACTTGGTGAAGATGTCTGCAACTTGATCATCTGTAGGGAAAAAGAGCACTTCAAGAACACGATCATGAACAAGATTTCTGATGAAGTGCATATGTAGCTCAATGTGTTTGCTGCGTTGATGTAGAACTGGATCTTTGGCAAGCTTGATGGCACTTTGATTGTCGCACCAAAGTAGAGTAGGTTGCTGCTGCTCGAATCCAAACTCTGAAAGGATCTGTCGAAGCCATAAAGCTTCCTGACTGGCATTAACTGCTGCTCGATATTCTGCCTTTGCTGAAGAAAGAGCAAGAGCTTGTTGTTTCTTAGAAGCCCAAGTAATAGGTCCAGATCCCAGACTGAAAACATAACCTGCAGTAGACTTTCGATCATCAGGATCGCCGGCCCAATCTGAATCAGTGAAACCAACCAACAAAGGTTTCCCCCCTATACTGTAATAAATCCCAAACTGAACTGTACCTCGAATATATTGAAGTATTCTTTTAGCTACTTTCCAGTGACTTTCATGAGGTGTCTACATATAATGGGAAACTCGACCAACGACAAAGGAAAGGTTAGGACGGGAATGAGTCAAGTATAAAAGACTACCAACAAGCTGACGATACAAGGTGGCATCTACTTCAGGTGAAGTACAAGTGGCAGAAAGTTTGACTCCAGACTGGAAGGGAGAAGGGGCTGGTGTACAATCTTCCATGTGAAAGTGTCGAAGAAGGTCACAAGCATACTTAGACTGAGAAAGAAAGATTCCTTCTTTGGTTTGCAGGACTTGGAGACCAAGAAAATAATGCAAATGTCCTAAGTCTGACATTTCAAGCTTTTGTTTAAGACTGGATTTCACATGGGTTATAAGCTTAGGGTCACTACCAGTAAGAATAAGGTCATCAACATATAGAACAAGTATGATGAGATGGTTTCCTACTTTCTTGGTATAGACATTAGGGTCAGAATGGCATCTAGAAAAACCAGTGTCAAGGAGAAAGTTATCCATTTTGGCATACCAAGCTCTAGGAGCTTGCTTAAGGCCATATAAGGATTTCTTAAGGCGGCAGACAAGGCTAGAGTTATTCTGAACATAGCCAGGAGGTTGTTCCATGTAAATTTGCTCCTGTAAATCACCATGTAAGAAGGCAGACTTGACATCCATTTGATGGACTTCCCAGTTGTGTAAGGCTGCAAGGGAAAGAACAAGGCGGATGGAGTTCATTTTTGCGACAGGAGCAAAGGTTTCATTGTATTCAATCCCTTCAACTTGGGAAAAACCTTTGGCAACTAACCTTGCCTTAAGTCTTTCAACACTTCCATCTGATGCATACTTAGTTCTGTAGACCCATTTACATCTGACAAGTTTTCTTCCTTTTGGAAGAGGTACAAGATCCCAAGTATCATTCGCCATTAAGGAACGATATTCTTCATCCATGGCTGCATCCCAATCTGGATTTCCTGAAGCTTCTACAAAAGTTTCTGGATCATGATTCTCGGAAACTTGAGCCAAAAGAGAAGAGGCTCGCTGAAACTGAGAACGTGTTCGACGTTGATCTCTAGGATCACCGGCAAGATCACTAGCTGCTTCACATGTTGAACGGACCCATCGAGGAAGCACTTGTGCTAGTGCAACTGGAGGAACATGAGCAGGTGGAGGTGGATTTTCATCCTCATTGTCATCATAAGAAACTAGAGTTGGAAACCTGTCAAGGAAGTTGGAAGAAGAAGAAGGAGGCACAAACGTCGAATCAAGCTCGCAGGCCAAAGATGGCACAATCACCGAGTTAGGCTCGCAGGACAAGAGATTTTCATCAAATTTAACATCTCTTCTAATGATTATAGCATGAGAATGTGGTTGAAGAATTCGATAACCTTTTACATCTTCAGAATATCCAACAAATATGCACTTTTCACTTTTAGGCTGCAATGCTTTACGTTTTTCATCCGGAATGTGAGCCCATGCTTCACTACCAAACACACGAAAGTGACTTACATCAGGTTTAATTTTACTCCATGCTTCTTCCGGTGTTATACCTTGTAATGCTTTTGTGGGGGTGCGATTAACTATGTAATTTGCACAATTTATGGCTTCAGCCCAAAATTGAAGACTTAGTCCCTTAGATTGGATCGTACAATTAGCCATTTCTTTTAAAGTGCGGTTCTTCCGCTCAGCTACACCATTTTGTTGTGGTGTATATGGAACAGTGTGCTGTTGTTGGATGCCTTGTTCAGTGCAGAAAGTAGTGAACTGTTTGTTAACATATTCTCCTCCATTGTCAGATCTTAACTTAATAATTTGATGACCAGATTGTTTTTCAACAAGGGCCTTGTAGGCCAAGAACATGTTAAATACTTCGCTCTTAAGTTTTAGGAAATAAACCCAAGTGCGTCTGGTGTAATCATCAATGAAAGTTAAGAAATATTTGAAACCCGAAAAGGAAGCAGATGGAAGAGGACCACACAAGTCACTATGCACAAGCTCCAAGGGAACCGAGGTGTGCCAAGAGCCACGTTTGTTAAAACTGTCCCGATGATGTTTTCCGAGTACACAACCGGAACAAACACCATCTCTGCAAGATACCATCGGAAGAACTGTCACCATATTTTCTTTACATAGTTGTTGCAATGAGCGATAATTTAAGTGATCAAATCGCTCATGCCAAATTTTGCTCAAGTTATCACTATGAGCAACAAAAACTGAAGGGAAAGGTGATGACCCAAAGTTGTTAAACTTGTACAACCTGGTAATATCATCAACAATCCCGGTAGCTAGAACCTGTTGAGGATCTTTAAAATCCCTGATTACAACTTGGTGAGGTGTAAAGGTCACAGTTTTACCTTCACCAGAATGAGTGATCTGGTAGACTGATAACAAATTGCAGGAAATTCTTGGAACTCATAGTACATCACTAAAATGACCATTATCTACTGGAACTGTTCCAGCTCCTACAACACTTAGAGATCTATCATCACCAACAAATATTTGTTTGGTGTTACATTCATGCATAGTAGAAAAGATGGCTTGGTCCTTAGCCATATGATAAGATGCTCCAGAATCAATGAGCCATTCATTTGAAGTAGAAAAAGAAGATGCATTATAAGAATAACCAGAAGCACAAAGTGCATGTCCATGAGAGGCAGATTTTGAAGGCGAATCTAGGCTGATGTGGTGCTTCTTCATTGCTGCTTCCAAGGCTGCCATCTTCTTGAAACACTTAGATTCATCATGATTATCTTTCCCCCAATAGTTGCAATGACGCTCAGTCTTCTTGCCTTTTGGCTTGGATCCTTTGTCATTTTTTAAAGAAGGAGCTGACTGAGAGGGTTTTGGACCCTTGTTTGACTTATTATTGCGAAAATTTTGTTTCTTGGGAGGCTTGGACTTTTCTTTCTGTTGGGACAATAAGGCTTTCCTAGATGTATCTGCATTGTTGATTTTTCCAAGATGAATGAGTTTATCTTGTTCTCTAATCAAGGAATCACAAAAGGATTCAAGACTAGGCTCTTGATAGCCAGCTGCATTCAAGGATGCTTTCATGGAGTAAAATGTAGATACAAAAACAGAATATGTAGGTCCAAGTTTGGAAAGAATATGATAAATGCATTGTTTGTCTTCCCTCTCAATCTTACATTCTGCACATAAGAGTTTAAGAGTTTTGTACTTCGATAAATAATCTTGAATGCATGAAAAGTCACTTGGATTTAAAGAAATCAACTCATTTTTCGAGTTGGTGGCCTCGAATTTCATTGTGTTTACCAAACATAGTTTCCAACTTGTCCCAAGCAGTATTAGGTTCATCAATTCCAGATATGTGGAATCGCAAATCAGTAGAGATTGACATCCCAATCAATCCACGAGCTTCATCACATCTATTTGCGTATTTTATTTTCTTATCATCATCAGTGGGTTCTTTTTCTTTCCCTATGGTAATTCTGAAAAGTCCCCTACTTCGTAGAACATCCTCCATACGAGATTTCCATGAGAAATAGTTGGAACTATTAAGTAGAATATCACAATGGGCGGCCATAGTTGTAAATTAATCACTGTAAAAGCAGAAACCAATAGTCTGGATGTGAAGAGCTCGAAAAAAAAGGCGGTTTAAAAAAAAATGGCACTGGAAACTGACTCTGTATGATGAAGTTATGCTTGAACAAAGAAACTGTTGAAGATGTCCCCAATAGTGACGTGGCAGTTAGAGAATGTCCACCAAAAAAAAAGAACCCCCCTCTTCCCAAGATGAACCTTTTGACAATCACTTTACAAAAAAATTGCTTTAAGTAAATCACTTTTGTAAAATAAGTGATTTCACTTTTACAATGATATTACTTTTAAATAGTGCAACAATAAAAAAAACTTAAGTGACTCACTTATATTTTTATTTTTTATTATTTAAGTGAGATGCACTTTTACAATAAAGTAACTTGAAAATAGAAATTGCATGCACTTTTCTTTTTAAAAGTAACTTTCTAAGACTTGAACTCAAGAGCTATTAAGGAATAAAGCAACTTTGAACCAAGTGAGCTAGATTAAAAGGTATGTAAAATATGGAGATGAAGAAGGGTTTTTTTTTTTTTTTTTTTTTTACTCTTCTTGCTCGGTTTGCGTGCTTGCCCTTTTTCCTGCAAAACAAATCACAAAACGAAACAAAAAAACTTTTCCACACTTGTGGGGTTAGATCTTGTTAGCTTTCCCGGAAAGTCTACGTTTTCTCTCTGTTTCTTATTTGCCGAGATCACGAAAGGTGCACGGCAAAGAGCATACGCAGCCGAGAAAAACCCTTTCCCTTTTTGTTTCTGATTTGCCGAGATCGCTCAAGGTGCATGGCAAAGAGCATACGCAGATGGAAAAACAACAATCCGAAACCAAAAAAATCTAACAGTAAAAAAAATGAAATATGAGATTTTTCTTTTCAAAAGACGAAAATAAAAAATGCGTCACTGTAACATTATACTTTCAGATCTGATGAAGTACGCGTTTCTGGATCAACCGGAAACCGTTTTCGATCAAACGAAAACTATTTCCCAATGAAAACATCGCTCCAGACACAATGGAACACCTCCCACAGCCCAGAAATGCATAGAAATACCAGAACTAGAAACCCTTTCGAGTTTCGTCAACAATAGTTCAAGATCTAGATCATAACCGGAAGCGGCACTTCATAAAAGCTCTGATACCATGTTCGGGTACATAGGGTACTACCAAAAGACCGAACACCAAGAGCAACCACTTCACACAAACAGATCACAGATCAACACATCGATGTTTTGACGTGGTTTAAACCCTCTTGAGGGAAACACTCCACGGCCCCGGCCAAATAGCTTCTACGCGACAATTTATTATGCAAAAGAAAGAAAGTTACAAATGAGCTTCTCATAATCGATCAACTAAACAATGACCCTCCATGCTCTTTAAATAGAGATCATGGACCAATCAGGTGTTAAGCCACGGATCAAGGTTAGGTTTGATCTAAGAGAAGTTGAGCCGTCAGATCACTCTATGTCGGAAACATATCGTGACCGTCGGATTAAGTATTTACAAATGCATACTAATGGATACTAAAGAAACACACTATCCCTAACGGATATATTACACAAGTTGATCTTAACTAACTCCTAAGTGTCTAAATATCTTAACAAGTGAAAAGTTTCCATTTTAATAAAATTCCTAACAAGGGACATTGCAGTGATATCAGAGCATGGTCTTGGAACCTGATGTGGTAGAACATTAATGAAGATCAGGAGTCAAAGAAATAAGCCACCACCCTTAGAAACTGAAACTGGATGTACTTTGGTGAAAGGGAAGAAATAGGAGAAGAAGTGCATTCATTGGTCACCATGAGTAAGGATGAGAAAGGAACCTTAGAGGAGAATAAGGAGTTTAGAAAATTACTGAAACCTTTCTTTGAAGACAAGTGGAGGCAATACTTTCACGAGTTCAAATTGTTGCTTAGTGAACTTGGAAGCAACTCGGAAAAAATAATGAGCAAAGGTTCTCTTTTCAAGGAAAAGAATGAAACAATTTATGCCACAAAAGAGGAACCTAATGTAATTGTGGAACATGAGGTACATGTTGATATGCAGGTTCTTGAAGATGCTACACTAAAACAAGAAGAAGGACAAGCACTTGTCCTTTTTCAAAGGGATTATGAGTTGCCTCATGGAGAGAGTTGCAAAGCCTTGGAAGAGGTACATGATCTCACAATAGTTGGACCAACCAATTATGGAGAAGATGAATTAAATATTTCAATGGGTAAGAGTTGTAAATAATTAAAGTTGGTTCATAATTCCTCACCCCACACTTCTTTTCCAGCCACATCACTTTGGGATGAAAATTGGGTGAAAGGTTTTTTTTCTAGTGGTGCCACATGAGGGGTATGAAACTCCTACCTCTCCTTTTGATGATGACATTAATAGAGCACCTCATTATTTAGAATTGCAGCAGCATATTGCTTTACCTTATGATGATACATATCCTCATGGATGTATGGATGAGACTTGTTTGAGTCCTTTGAAGTCTCCTTGTTTTTCCTGCTCATTATTTGGTTCATATTTTAGTGAAGATTCTTCATTCACTTCTTGGATGAAAGAAAGCATGGATGAATGTTTTGATGCATATCACATTCTTTTGGAGCAACACTATTAGACATGGGATCCTCACCTATGTCATTGGAGCAGATTTGATTGGTCACTTGAAGATTGTATGCACCTAGCAAATGATGGTCTACTTACTTGGAGGTATAAACACTTTCATGATTCTTTGATGAAGCATCTTCTTGATGTACATTTTCATTATGTTGTTATGTACTTTGATGATATATATTTTGTACTCATGATGTTTGGAAGAATGCACACAAGAAAATGGGATCCATGAATCCTCTTATCTGATGGTATGGGTTGGAGAGCACTTTTAATTGTTGGGGTGCAATACAAGCAATGTGACCCTGGAATAATTTTTGTCTCATTGGTTTGAATTTTGTTGGGGAAATAAACAGTATGGGAGATAGATTTCTCACTTAATAAAGTGAATTTTATCAAAGTAGTGCAGTAGCAATCATGGTGGTTCCTCTCTAAAATCTTCAAGGGAACTCAAAGACTCAAGGTTGGGCAATTCAATGGCAACTTCAAAGAATTATACAGGAAGCAGGTTCTTCAACACCCATGTTTGAAATTGCTTTAGGAAGAGAAATATTGGGAAGGGAGGATTTTTCATGTCCCAAATTTGGAATTTGGTCACAATGGCCTAATCACATTGGCCATATTCATTAGAGTTTGTAAAATTGATTTTAAAGGTCAAATAATTGCCAAGAAGGAAAATTACTAGTTTCCTAGGTTTGGGGTGGAAGCTTTGGGATTTGGAATAATGGGGATAATAAATGATGTTTGAACATTAGAGTGGCATAAATATTTAATAAAGTAGCTAAATAAATATATAGAAGTGAAAATCAAAGTGGCATTTGATCATGAAGACACATGGAGGAAGTGGGACCCACATATGGCTAGATTTTCCCACTACACTTGGCATCATTCTCTCACCAATTCGAATTCAAGGTGAATGGTAACATACTTGAAGGAGTCCAAAAGGTATTATTCATAGAATGACTCATCCAAGGTCGAAATATAAAGGAAGAGTAACTCCCATGGAAGAGGAAGAGGCAATTTGGAGCTAGTGAGACACTTGGGCTAGATTCCCTAGCTCTATGACAACAATGATGAAGATGCTATGACACCTATGACACAAATCAGATCTGAAGGCTGACATATGACATATATGACATGTCAGGTCTAAAAATAGACTCCAAGAGGGCGCTCAAGGGTGTTAGGGAAGCTAAGATGCTTCCACTTGTGATTTGGTGGAAATGGGAAACTAGGAATTGTTGTACAAGTGGCGTTCTTTGGAATCTCTTCCCAACTTGAGTTGGCATGAGCCTCTTGGAAGGAATTCGACCCATGGAGGAACTTACAAATTTATAAATGTCAATAAAAAAGAAGGAAACCATCTTTTGATCATTTGAAGAATTTGCAATTGCATTTGTGAAGAGGGAGAGCTAGTGGATGACTAGTTTCTTGCCTTAGCGAATTTCGAGGGTGAAAGATTCCCATCCAAGTTGGTAATTGGAAAGGACATTCGACCTTTCATTTGGAGATTTAATGGAGAATTTATTTGCAGGTTTAAGCTACAAGGAAGCTCATGGTTTCTTCTATTGCAGCTCACTCCTTCAACCATTTCCAGTTTTGATGGCATATTCTTGATCCTTGAGGGAGGGCATTTTTGGTGAGCTATTGTACTCTTTGAGGGAGATTTTAATGACCCATTTATTTTGTAATATGAAGTAAATACTATGTTCTTCATATCCAGAAAGTTTCAGGTCTAAATTCCAAGTATAAATGTATAAATCGCATTTTTAATGGAAGAACAATGCCATTTCCCCACTACCTTGTTGTGAACTAATGTATTGATGATGATTTCGAATGAATGGATGATTATCTGATGCATTTGTGATTAATGGAATTCCATGGATGTATTTTACAAGTTTCATGTACTGTACTTGAGCCTTTGAAGTATTTTTACTTAGTTTAATTGCATTGGGAGAAGAAATAGTGCCATTTCCCCAAGGGTCGAATTGGTGATTTTTGCAGTTGAATGGGAGAGGGTTGGAACAAATATAAAAATAAATTAATGGTGCAAATGATACCTTAATAAAATACTTAACACATTACATACCTATTTTCATAAATTTGAGTGGGTTTGGAGGCAATTGGGAAGCCATTTTCAGTACTTACCCCAAGGGGATTTGAACCTCAAATTACTAGTAAAATTGCATACTTGGTCCAGAATATTAAGAGAGTTTGCAGAGGTCTTTTGGTGGCCATATTTCATCCCTAAAAATCATATTCAATTCCTAATACCATTCATACACCTTCATTGAATATTTGAAGGCATTTGGAGTCAATTTGAGACCTAGAGACCAATACTAGTCAAAGGGAAATCACTAGTAAAGTTACCTACATTGACCAGAATTGAAAGAGTATTTGCAGAAGTATTTTAAAGGTCCAAAGGCATCCTTGAAACACATATTTATGTTTTAATATCATTCATATACATTCTCAGAATATTTGGGATCATTTGGGGCAAATTTGGGACCTAGAGATCAAAACTAGTCAAAGTTCAAACTAGGGAAAAAAAGTGGAAAGTTGCCATTTTAATAAAATTCCTAACAAGGGAAATTATAGGAGGTACCTAATATTACATTAGTTATCCTCCCTAGGTGCAATACATACATTCATACATTTAATATGTTATATACATTAATATTGGCACTCTTCTAGAGCATTCTCATGAACTTTTCTTAAATAAATAGTAATGCATAGACCATGTAAGAATCATACATGAATATGTTTGTCTCCTTAAATCTACAATGCTAACAATTAATATTATTACTAACTAGCAATCCATAGTCAAGCAAGTGCCCTTATGACAACCTGATGCACTATTTAAGCTATGAACTGCAAACATAAAAGTAATATTCTTCTCTAAAAATATGACACAATAACTAGAAAATATCCCAATTGTTAAACCCCAAGTGATACTGAGAGGGGGGGGGGGAGAATCAGTATCATGCGCAATCTTAATAAATCATACCCAATACGAAATCAATTATCAACATAGATAACACAGTGTGCATAGTATTTATAAAGAAACTTTATATAGATATAATCTTTGATTACATGAATTATTGGGAGACACCAATCTCCAATAAAAGTGTGAGGAACTACTCACAAAATTTGCAGATACCAATCTGACAAGGAAACCAATCCTTTGTGTAAGAACCAACTTGTTGTTTTTAGGAACCAACCTGTGAGGACACCAATCCTCTTATGAGGACCAACTCATAATCAGCAACCTTAAACTTGTGCAGTTAGGCACCTACCTGTCTAATAGATGAGAACACCAATTCTCCTGAGCACCAACTCATATCTACAGGAACCAACCTGTAGGAGACCTCAATCTCCTATCCTTTCCCCATCCTTCCTCCCTCAAAAAGATAAGAATGTAACTATGTTCCACTGTTGCACTCTATTCTTCTTTTCTTGATCTACACACTTTGTTCTTGCACAAGCTTCTCAACACTCATTTCTTCTACGCTCACTAGTTCACAGATTCTGCTCTTTTCTATTCTGTGCAGTTTCTCCTTGTACTTTGCTATTTTGAGTACCTAACCATGTACGCTACTGGATTTTCATGGTCGACCAAGTTCTCTACTTTCCTTTTATTTTGCGCACTCAACTCTCTGCTTTTCCCATGACTACGACTTTGTATATTACTCAATTTTGTGCTGTCGCATTCCACTGATCAACAAGATATTGATTCCACTTTAGCCCCTGAGTATTTTTATCCACTCCATACTAAAACACATCAATATTTTGTTTATTTATAATCATTCTAGCATCAATACTTATTTCCTTGACTCCATTGATTTTTCTACAACTAGGGTCTTCTATACGTCGGCGACACCCCTTTTCCCTTCCTTTACAGTCAAGTTTACAAAAAAAATTCAACTTAAACCAACCACATTTTGTATTCTTTTGTCAGCGTTTAATTTGAGCATTTTGATATATTTACTCACTACGTGGTATTTGTTCAACAAGCACGTCTTTTACTTGCGCGAATGGAGTTCCATGACTTGGTGGGACTTGTGCACGTATCCCATTTGACAATTGGCTTCTAAACTTCATGCTTCTTCTTTGACATCAATCTTGGTGGGACTTGCGCACGTACTCCCCTTCACAATTATTTCTTATATACTTCTTCAAACTGGATTCTAGACTTCATAATTTGTATTTGACATCAATGACAATACTAATTTCAAAAATCTCCCTCTTTGGCATTGATGTCAACACCAAGTAAAACTGAGCTCCCCTTGAATATGAGATCCTTTGTTATATTTTTTCTGACTTGCATTCTGCAGCAACCTGTACTTTTGTGATTTCCATCCTTTTGCAATTCCTACACAATTTCGGTTGCAGTTTCCTTTGCAATTTATTCATAGTATCTGCAATTTCTTCCCATTTGACATCAATGGAAAAGAGATGCCCATTTTTTTTACTTATTGTTGGCGGTATTTGGCGAATCTGTAACAAACCTAAAATATACAAATATTAAATAATAATAGTAATTAACAATAATTATCCAAGAGACATAACACTTGTGAACAACCATTAAAGGTGTCCTTTGGAATTGTATTTATATGGGGCCTCTCATTACATTGTAATCTTCTTATCATATATTTTATCAATATCTTATTTACCCCCGAAATGTGGGCTTCGGATTATTTGTGGACATTCTAGAAGTATTTACTGTGGTTAAGAAACTTTTACACTTCATTGGTATCAAAGCCTCGTTGGCTGATTTGGCCTTTGGCCATATATTTTTTGGCTTGTATCCATCATTAGGGTTTCCCTAAAATCTAGGACATTGTCCAAAAATCAATCCCTTGGCCTAAAAACCTAAAAAAACTAAAAAGAAAAGAAAAAGAAGAAAAGTAAAAACAAAGAAGTAAAAGAAGTAAAAACAAAAGAAAAAAGTAAAAACAAAGAAGTAAAAAAAAAAAAAAAGTAAAAGAAGTAAAAAAAAAATGAAAAAGCAAAAACAAAGAAGTACGTGGTTTCTTAAAAAGAGTACATGGTTCAAATATTATTAAATAATATTTAATTTTATTAAACACCTTGTTTTTTATTAGAGTTTTATTATAGTTATTATATAACTATAGTAATAATAATAATACTATTATTATTATCTCAAGGCTTGAACTCTTCGTAATCCAAAAAAAAAAAAAAATTGGAAAAAAAGAGAAAAAATAAAAAAAACTATATATATAGTTCATAAAACATTAATATAATAATATTATTAATTAATTAATTAATTATTATTATTATTTAAAAAAAAATTATTATTATTATTATTATTATTTTATAATAATTATTTTTGGAAAAAAAAGAAGTTATTTAACCTAATAAGAAGACGGCAAACCGAAGAAGCCAAAGTCAAAGGAAGACTCGACAAAGAAGTCAAATTAAAAAGAAGACCAAGTTATCGTCCAAAGTTAGGAATTATGGCGAATTCAAAATCAGAAATGACATCGCGGTCATAAACATCATGGAACAAATTAAAGGAATCTAAAGCAACCAATATCGATCTTCAATTCGAAATTATAAAGCAAGAAATGTGAAATCGTTTAACAGAACGGGAGAATCAAAGATTAAAAAATAAAAAACGAGAGCTCCAGAATGAGTTATTAGATAAGGATAAGGAAATTTCAAATCGAAGAGGCCATAATCAAAACTTGGAAGATAAAATCAGAAACTTCAAAAATGTCGAAGAATCTTTGTATGGAAGTAATAACGATTTAGAAGATGACATAAAGCACTTAAACAAACTCATCATGGATAAAAATACGGAATTGATGCAAACCCAAAGAAAGCTAGAAAATCAAGAATTAGAGAGATGTCAACATCAACAACAAAATGAAAAACTTCAGGAACAATATGATGACATTAAGAAGACACAAAAGCTGGAAATTAAAAAAATTAAGGACGAATTAGCAAGCAATACCGAAGAACTATTTCGACTAAGAATTCATAACAAGAAATTACTTATGAAAATCAAGAAGCTGAAACATAGTCGGAAGACGGAGCATTCAAATGAATAACTTGAAGGAAGAATACTATAAAAGCAAGAAGAAAACCAACACCTCAGAAATTTTAAACAAGAACTAGACCAACAATCTATTGGAGAACAAAAAGTCGCAAGACGAAAGGTTCGAGAAAATTTAGAGTAATAACAATCTATTGGAGAACAAAGTAGCACAAATCCAAAAGGAAGCATCCAGACTCTCCAGAAAACAAAATCAAGTTTAGGAAGAAGAAATAAATTCAAATTCAGTCTTCGTCGCAATTCAAAAAGAATTCAAACCAGCAGAAAAACAAATAACAAGAACCCCTTATCGACACCCCAATTATAAACATCATTTTAACCAATGACAAGGTAAAAATAAACATACACCAAGGAATTACGATGCCCGACAAGAAAGAGCATCAAATCAACATAGTAAGCAACAAACGAAAAGACCCATCCCACAAAGCGATCAAATAGCTCCGATAAAAATAGATCTCGGATGGACCACATCAAAAACGATGCGATAGTTCTTCTGTGGAATTCGTAACTCGTATCACCTCATTTCCTCAAGTGTCGCAAATACTAAAAGAAAGGATCTAGAGATGGAAGTTCAAAGAAAATATTAGACATAACCATTGTCTTCAATAAAGCTTTGAGGATAAAGCTTCCCTTAAGGGGAAGGCAATGTAACAAACCTAAAATATACAAATATTAAATAATAATAGTAATTAACAATAATTATCCAAGAGACATAACTCTTGTGAACAACCATTAAAGGTGCCCTTTGGAATTGTATTTATATGGGTCCTCTCGTTACATTGTAATAATCTTATCATATATTTTATCAATATCTTATTTACCCCCAAAATGTGGGCTTCGGATTCTTTGTGGGCATTCTAGAAGTATTTACTGCGGTTAAGAAGCTTTTACGCTTCAGCTTTGATTTTGTAATTTATCCTCCTACATAGTTTTGTTTCTACAATTTCTCCCCCTGGACTCATGCTTCTCTTTCTTCCTTATGTTACTCCTCCTTTAATTATGTTGGTTTCAAATTCTATACTACACAGTATCATGTGTTTTCATTACTCCCATTTATGTCTGATATATTCAAAGGTATCCCTTAGAAGATGCTTTATGAATATATATGCAATTTGTTCCTTGGTTTCAACATAGTCCAACCTAACATTGTTTTCATTGACTTGTTCTCTTAAGAAACGATATTTGATAGGGATATGCTTTGTCTTGGAGTGCATTACAATATTTTTGGAAATATTAATTTCACTTGTGTTGTCACATAAAATTGGAATAGGACGATCGAACTCCTCATGGACATCCAGGATTTATGTTTTTGGACCTACTCAAGCGAACGCGAGCATGATCTCCCCAGTCCAACAAGATATAGAACAAATGGAAACAGAATATAAAACTACTTTCCTAGATCAATTAGATATCAAGGTAATTAGATGCCTTACCTTTAGATTCGTAGATCTTTCTCCTCTTTGTTGCTCCAAGCTTTATGGTCGCTAGATCCGTAGTTGCAAAACCTGTCAAAGTATATAGAGACAAACGAGTAGTAAAAGCACATCTAAATACTAACTTATCTTAGCAAATAGTTAAGGAAGTGAGATCTAAATATCATTAACACAAAGAAATTTATGGAAAGAGATTATATTATTGTAAATGAATGGGAAATACATAGAAAAGTGATGATTACAACCCAAGCCTTAATGCTGCAATCTTCCTCCAACAAGCCAAGTCAATGCCTCGAAAGGAAATGTATTCCTCCCAAGAGATGAATACGGATCACCTAGGTTAAATCCACCAGCATGTAAGTGTTATAGAATTCCCCCCCTTTGAATGGAGAGGAGCTTTGTGTTTATAAGGCCAAGTGGATAGAGTAGGTTGAGGATCATGGGGAGAGGACTAAGGGATCCTTCCTTGAGGTTAGGGAACCATAGGACAACTCACCTACAAGTTAGGTATAGAGATCCACCTCATCCACTTTCTAGAATTCGCTCAAAATCCACCTTTATCCAATTTAACCAAAACCGGTGCAAGATGCATGAGGGAAACCTGTGCCTGAGAGGGAAAACACAGGCTGCACAAAGGAAACCTGAGCCACTAGCGCAGTATGCCAAAAGACAGTATGTGCCTAACCTAGTTGGGCGCTCCTTTCTAGAAGGAAATCTGCACCGGCCCAACTAGAAATTGTGGACAAATGGAAACAACTTGCTCTAATTGATTACTTGATCAGGAAGACTTCAGGGATCAAGTCACTGAGTTGACATGGGTCTCATGATGATGATATTTAGGTGTAATAGAATTCCCCCCAAAGCATGAGGCTGGTAAAACAAGACAAGTGAAATGCTGTGAAAGATGGATGGAAAGGAATTGTCGGATAGAAGATGCATTTGCAGTACAACTGACTCTGAGATACAAGTCTCATATGATGCATAACATGGCTACAGACCAATACAATGCAGATCCATGGTAGTAAATACTGACTGAACACAATCATGGCTACTGAACACAATCATGGCTACTAAACACAATCGTAGATCCATGATGAAATGATAACATAGCCACGACCAATACAAAGTGGATCTGTGTAATATGACTCAAACAATCTCCATTGCAACCTGAGAAAGATATGATTCACCCCAGGGTCTTCAAGCCAAACCCGCAATGATATGAATCTATCCATGTGATTACAATCTTTTGGAGTTGAACATGGTAGAAACCACTTGCTTATCAGTCATTGATGTATACCGTTAACAAGTGTGAGGGAAATCACCATTGATGTCAATGATCCCCAAAGTATCATAATACAAATCATCGAGCATGAATAAATGAGTTGAGGTCAAACGCTCGATGAAATTTTTCAATCAAGAGTCAATGATGTAAACTCATGTTGAAAACGAGGTAACCTACCATTAAGGCATGCAGGCCCAAGGTACTCGATTGGTTTCTAGATTCAATCCCTGGATGACGTGTTGAAGTCGACAAGGATGAATCCATCGAAGGAGGTCCATGATGAATCCCCCATCATCGACACGAAACTCGATAACATATGTTTGAAGTAGATCGGATGGTAGATTAATATGCAAGACTGACTCAGGGTATACCAATATGATGGAAGGTGTACTAACTGCAGATGATGAGTAATGAACATCTCTTGAACATGGGCATGGAATGACTTGGAAGTATTGACGTAAGGAGAATGATACCAACCCCCAATGCAACTGATGATGGAAGCATTATTTGGATAACCCAAGGGAGTGACAAGACTTGTGAAATTAGTAGGACTCGAAGACAAATAGATTACCCAAGTACTAAATGCAGATGCAAAAGAGTGCAATGTTCAAGAGCAACTATGTAATTCCATGAATTATAGCATAACACAAAATATTTAATTTTCCCGATCATGACTGATGAGTGCCTCATTTGTTTTTTAACGAGCTTGAGGAAGGTAAACAGATGCTCAATATAGCTCATCCCATGGATGAGTCCAATCCCAAACGTTTTATGAACCTAGGATAGGAGGGGTTAGTCCCATGACAGGCCCTTCAATGTTAAATTTTACCGAGTCCATAGAAGGTAAACTCGACATCATTAGAGAGTCCGAAAAGAAATAAAGAAGACTCCAAAGGTCCTTTTTAATAAAGTTAGCCTCGTCACCCGAAAAAGGGTAAAACAACGTGAGAGAGGACTCTGCCAGTCATGATTGGCTGGAGTATTCCTTTTTCGTAAATAGTACCTCCTAGTCCAAAAAAGGGGTAAACTATCACTAGAAAGAGGACCATTCAAATACTTTTACAAGCATGAATGCATCAAGTTCGTTTGGCGATCTTTTCGTATCTCAAGAGCCTGAAAAGAGCTTAAAGAAAGACTCTGAGGGGTTCCTTTTTCATGGAAGTTTAATGAGTAGAAAAAAGTGATAAACTATAACTCGGTGACTTATTCTCATCGTCTTACGAGCACGAGAAAGACCAAAGAGTTAGATCGGCGTCCTTAATAATTGAATTTAACAAGCGAAATAATGACATAAAAACGCTCAACGAGTTGTTCCTACCTGTTAACATGCAAGAGATGACCACAATTGTGAAAAATAGTATTAATAAGGTACTTAACTTCACCTGCAAGCTTCGAAACTAGGTCAAAATGATTAACCGAGTATAAATAATCCCAGATAATAGCAAAATAACCCACAATGGAATAAAGTAAAAAAGGAATATGCTTTTTTTTATATAAAATGGAGCAAATAGTTAAAATAAATTACTATTTGTTTTTACCAAGTTGGAGTGGTGAAAGATACTATTTAGAGCTATTTTTCCAGTGTTGATTTTAATAGTTGCAATCGACCATTTTCCGTGTCGTCAGTGACAGGTAACCCTAAACTTATCCTTAATTCTTTCTTTCTAGTGGATTACATTTTTTATTTTCTTGCATTTTCTTGGGCTTTGAGTATGCTTGGGGGGATATTGCGCTCGCGGGCCGGTGTAGGCTCCCTTTTCGAGAACTTCACCGACGAAAATCCTGCACTAGTGTCATGCGTCGGCGGCACCCTATCTGCAAGGATGGGCTGCACTGACGGAAGTTCATTTGGCATGCCCAAAATCCAAGCAAAGAAAAGTGTTTTGGATGAGTAGGAAAGATTCTAATGGTGCTTTATGGGCTATTGGACAGGGTTGGAGTGATAAAAATGATTGAGTCGCAAGAAAGGGAACACGAGCTTGATGATTCCAAAGCGGCGAATGACCCTAAATGCATGGCTACATTGAGGAACAGTGGACTACTGAAATACTTCCAGGTTTCGGGCATGAGGGCCCAAGCTACACCTTTGGAGTACCTGATCCAATGCTGGGATCTGATGCAACAACTCTTTCAGATTGGCGTGCACACTCTAACGATAGATTTGGAGGACATCTATTTCTTGATGGGGTTATCCCGATGGGGAAATCCCGTAGCACTATTGGGATCATGCGGAGGTTTTCGCACTGTGGATTACCTTATAGATCAGTGGTTCCATGCTGGTACACAAATGACAGGTGGGAAAATCCCGTCAAGGAGGTGAGAGATCGACCACTTCAGACCGTCCTATTCACCATTATGAGAGTTTCCATTAGCAAATCCCCTCATCTAGAGAGTAAAACCCAAATGATGTATGCCTAGGATTGTATGGCCCCGACTGTGTTCAACTGGTGTGAGGGACTTCTCACTACTTTATGAGATCAATTGACCAAATGTCAGCACGGGGCGCTGAAGCAATTTGGTTACAGTTTTGTGGTAGTCTCATTCTTTCTGGAGCGGGTGCCACACCTGCGTCCACATGTTGATGTCGATGATCAGGATGCATGGGAACCTCATATGATTCTATGGGAAAAGGTGATATCCTTCCATGGTGGTGGGGGTCCCATTATTGGCTTTAGTGCAGTTTTCCTCAGTTGGTTGAGGGGCAAACTCCTTATGGTCGATGGTTTTCCCTATGATGGGACTGACTTCAAAGGTGGCCCTAACCTAGTACTTCCTGAGGGAGCGCAGTGGGGTGATATCGGTAAGAACAACAACCTGATTGTGTTTTTTCATTTTATGTATATTAGATTTTTTTTGGATTAATACTGACAATATTTACACCTTTTATGCAGATGTGGGTCTGGTGCAGCTGGTCAAAGTATCTCCTATCACATGGAGAGGAGCAGTGTTGGAGATAGGCCCTATGGCACGGGATGTTGTTGAGGAGATGGAGGAGGTGGAGGAGAGCCTCCGGAGGCTGACATTAGATATCGAGGATCCATCAGTCCATTCCCTCCCCCACAACTATCAATGGCATATAGTTGGTGTGTCCAAGCATTTTCGCTCACTACTTAGAAAAGTAGCGCGAGTGGTGATCTGCTACCATGAGCGTCGCAGAGGCTAGACTCATGTATATGTATATGTACTGAAATCCATGAGGTTCTGATTTTGTACCGGATGATATCTACTGAAATATTTCATGATTCATATTTTGTATCAGCACTATATTTTGTATTATGACAAATTGATATATACAAACTCTTTTGACGGATTTATACATATTGTGTTCTTATGGATGAATGTGGGATATTATCTATGTGTTTGTTTTTATGTATTATATACATGTCGTGCCATTTTTTTATTCATGATTATTTCATGTGTGTGCAATGTACCAATCCAAAATGAAATTGGCCATGGAGTCTGCAACTGTGCTTATGCCTCTTGTGATGTGTAGGCACTGAACAGATTCGAAGGACCTCTCCAAGAGATGTACTCGTCTAAAAAGATGTAGTAACGTGGGATCACGGATGGCGTAGACTCGGTTGATATGGGAGACCACTAATTATGAGTCAAGGTGAACAAGAATGTGGTCCATACCCAGGGAAAGAGCGCTGGTTAAGAATCCAATCACAGCGTGATACTCAGCGGCGTTGTTGGTTATGTACCCTAGACAACTCCCTCTTGAACTGATGAGCTAGTCGGTAGGAGAATAAAGTACCCAATATGCCAAGGCGAGGCTGCGGGTATGCCGGTTGGCGCCGTCTATGAATCCAAAGTAGGTTGTCATCTGCACAAGTAGGTAGGACATGGCGTAAGCATAAAAAACCAAGATCCTAACATACTTAAAACAAAGCGTCACACCACACAAAACACACATTATGTACAGTATATACAAGGTACTGATGCGTGAAAAACTCAAGCACAATATCTCTTTAGGTAGATCCCATTGCAAGGCTCCCCTAGAGACATTCCATCATAATCTTCTAGCTCGTATGCTCCCTTCACCAAGACACACTTTACGATGTATGGCCCATGCCACATGGACTCAAACTTACCTGCCACCAGCTTATCGTGATTTTGGTCATATGTGAGGACCAAATCACCCTCGTTAAAGATACGAGGTTTAACTGAATTATCATACTGAGCTTTGATGTGTTTCTTATGTGCTTTGTTGGCAAGAATAGCATCGCAGTGAGTCTCGTCGAGTTTTTCTAGGTGAAGGAAGTGTTCTTCCTCGGCAGTGGTGTTCAGGAGAAGTTCAATTGCAAGTTTCAGTGATGTAATCTTGCACTCTATCGGTAGGACTGCCTCCAATCCATATACTAATTGGAACGGTGTGAATCTAGTGGCAGTCTTGACGGAGGTCCGGTATGACCATAGTGCAAAAAAGAGCATGTTATGCCAGTTTGATTTGTGTGTACCCACCATGCGTTGAATCATGGTTTTCAAGACCTTATTGATGGCCTCTACTTGTCCACTGAACTATGGGTAGTAACGGGTTGAGTTTTCATGGCGAAAACCCAGTCTAGCGCTCAATTCATCTACCATATGGTTTTGAAAGTGAGATCCATGATCGGTGACTATGGCTTTTGAAACTCCGAAACACACAATGGCATGATTAAACATGAAGAGTGCGGTGGTTTTGTCATCTTCATTGTATGTTGCATAGCCTCGGCCCATTTAGTAAAATAAGCAATGGCTACAACAACATAACCATGCCCCCCGATCGAGGTAGGCTTGCAGTGCATGAAATATATGCCTCATTTAGCAAAGGGGCCGACGACAATAACCAAGTGTAAAGGGGCTGGATGGGAGCGCTTTTTAGATTGAATTTCTGGCAAGGGGGACACTTCTTAATGACCTCAATGCAATCTTTAAATATTGAAGTTCATTAGTATGCTATGCATAGTATCTTTTGGGTCGTATCCATCCTAGAGAGATGACCGCCACAAGCCCCAGCGTGACAGTCATTTAGTACATGTTCAGTCTCCTCATGTGTCAGACAATGTCAAAGAATAGAATCAACACCACGATGATACAAGGTATCGCTGATGATCAAGTAATACTTGGCATGGTGAATATCCGATGACGGTCATCACGAGATAGTTGGGGGTTGAACCTTTGGGTTTGAAGATATAAGATGATATCTCCATACCATGGGTCTGACGTGCTGATGAGAAACAATGACTCATATGGAAGAGAATCATTGGGATCATATCCTGAATCGACACGGGGAATATCACAAATGAGCTCCGCAAACACCAAATATTTATTTGACTTGGCCTTCTCAAAGAGGAGATCGAATTCCTGAAGTATCACGATCCAACGTGAATACTATCCCCCGAGCACTTGACATGTCAGAACGTGATACATGGGGTTCAAATCGACAATGACAATAGTGGTGCAGAGTAAGATATAGTGATGAAACTTTTGGATGGCAACGACTGTCGTGAGAGCGATTTTCTCGACATGAGTAACGCATTTCAGAGTCAATAAGACCCTTACTAAGGTAATAGACCACATGTTCCTAGGCGTTGTTTCTTCCTGGACCAAGACCATGGCAATCATGGTGGCGTAAGCGGCAAGATAAAGGATGTAATCCTTATATTAATTGGGCAGTTGGAGCACAAGGGCGCGGGTAATGGCATGTTTCAAATTTTTGAAGGATTGTTAGGCTTGGTCATCCCATATGAAAGGGATGTCTTTCTTCAGTAATCGCAAATAGCCCTCTGTCTTCTGAGTGAAATTACATACAAAATGCCGTAGGTAAGTTTCCTTCCCTTGCAAACTTTGTAGTTTCGTAATGTCAGTAGGAGGTGGGAGAGCGATAATGGATTCCACCTTTAAGGGATCAATGCGGATCCCATATTTTGAAATGATAAAACTTATGAGGCGTCCTGTCTCGACATAGAAAATACACTTGTGAGGATTCAGACGGATTTTATATCGCCTGCATCTGAGGAATACAGTTGTTAGATGATTGATGTGGAACTCGCGATGCTGCAAATGAGCAGGGAGATCTTCAAGATAGGTGTTAAATTTTTAGAATTTATTTCAATATGATCTAGGATCTTAACTAAGAGAACAACATGTACAGAAAATCTACAGCATATCAATCATGGACACAATAATGCAAGCACACAAGAGACACAGAGTTTACTTGGGGAAAACCATAAAGGTGAAAAACCCCAATAACTTCCTCAGAGATAAATAGAACAATGATACAACCCAAGCATAAGAGATAGACATCTCCTAGCAGTAGCTTCTCCTCCTCCATAAGTGCACCACTCTCCAGAGAGTGTGAGAGAGAATAGAATGTGTAAAATGAGAGAGACACACTCTCTATTTATACACTAACTTGACTTGACCTTTACTCAACTAGGTCGGCCTCAACTTAACCATTTAATATAATGCTGACTAGGATGACACCCAATAGGGTGGTCTAATAACCCTTTGACCCACATGGCCGACCCCCAATAGGGTGGTCTAATAACCCTTTGACCCACATGACTTATACAGGGCCGACCCCAACAAGGTGGTCTAATAACCCATCAAGTATAAGTTACGATACTTACAATATAAATGACGACACTTCTGTATAGAGGAATAATAACATCTCTATAGGAATACAATATACATATATGTGAAATACATTCCCAAGTTACATATACATCAACACTCCCTCTTAACTAGGAAGGTATTTCTCGACACAGGTCTTCTAGCACAAGTCATCTTCTCTGGATCATCATCACTGGATAATACTCATCGAGTCATCATCATCGTCACTGCTGCTGCTTTCTCAATCAATCTCTGAATCTACTCATCATAGGAATTTCTATAGAGCCAGTCCTTTTTCATACTGGATGTAGGCCCACCATCTGCAGGTCTTCATCATCACTGGCCATACTGTGAAATCCTCAAGACTTATTACGTGTGTCACAAAACCTGGTTGCAGCATCCCAGGCTATTACGAGCACACAGCTCTACCTGTCGGATCTCCTAGGAGCACATTACATGTGACCCATCACAAAACCTGGCTGAAGCATTCCAGGTTGTTATGAGCACATAGCTCTACCTGTCGGATCTCCTAGCAGCACATTACATGTGATCTCACCACAAAACCTGGATGAAGCATTTGAGGCCCTTTTCATCCTGTCCAAATCTCCTAGGAGAAAATTACATGTAGTCCACCACAAAACCTGGCTGAAGCATATGAGGCCTTTTTCATCCTGTCCAAATCTCCCAGGAGCAAATTACATGTGGTCATGGAAAAACCTGGCTGAAGCATCTGAGGCCTTTTTCATCATGTCCAGATCTCCCAGGAGCAAATTACATGCCATAGGAAAAAACCTCGCAAGAGCATCTCAGGATGTTACGGGTACACAACTCCGACCTGAAGATCTCCCAGGGCACAAATTACATGTCCTCCCAGAGAAATGTCTCGAAAGAGCATCCCAGGCTATTATGGGTATGCAACTCTGACCTATAGGATCTCCCAGACATGCTCATCTGCACAACCTGATCCACAGCCACAAAGTATCATCTGATACTCACCATACATCATCCTGATGTACACATCATCATTTTGATCATCATCACTGCATCGTCCTGATGCATGTCATCTGGAGAAGCTCGTCATCCATGATCACCCTGATCATACAATGCATCTACCTGATGCATACCAAGTATCTACCTGATACATATCATCATACACAGTGTATCCACCTGATACATAGATACATCATCCACACAATGTATCCATCAACATACATGATCTAATTGATCATACCTGATACATACTTGATACATATCAACATACATGATCTACTTGATCATACAATGTATCCACCTGATACATATACAGATACATGGTCCAAGCATCCAACATGATGCATATACAAAATACATACAAATGATCCAACCGATCATATCCAGCATCCAGCATGATGCGTACATACATATAAATGATCCAACTAATCATACAGAGCAGAAACTAGAACATCATCCTGATGCTCATCATCCAACACTTACATCCACAACCATGTGAAGGATCCTCCTTCCAGCATGATTGGAATGGCTTCAACAAATGTCTTCATCACTTCTTCCTCAAAGTGTCATCGATCTGAAGAACACCAAGCCTCTCTCTCGAACTTCAATCTGGCTAATGGCTTCGTCAGCACATCTGCAATCTGCTCATTCATCGCAACATACAGGAGCTTCACTGCTCCTCTCTGCACCATATCCTTGATATAGTGGTATTTGATCTCTATGTGTTTCGACCTGTCGTGGAACACTGGGTTCTCAGATAGCTTCACACAACTCTTGTTGTCACAAAAGATACCAGTAGTCTCCATTGGGAGATCAAATAACTCTGACAGTAGCTTCCGAAGCCATACTGCCTCACAACTAGCTGAATAGGCTGCAACATACTCTGCCTCTACTGTACTCAGTGCTACGCAGGATTGCTTCCTGCTAAACCAAGAGATCACACCTGATCCCATATTGAAGCAGCACCCAGATGTGCTCTTCCTATCTATAGAACTGCCTGCCCAATCTGAATCAACATAATTGTACAGGTTAAACTTTTGATTCGCTTCATACCTGAGCCCATAATCAACTGTACCCTTCAGGTACCTCAGAATATGCTTTACAACAACCAGGTGAACACTCCTCGGATCTGTCAGGAACTGGCTCAATGTGTTCATCGCAAAGCAAATATCTTGTCTTGTGTTCATCAAGTACATCAAGGACCCAATCATCTGACGATACATAGAGACATCAACCGGCTGAGATGAAGCATCACAAGGAAGCTTCAAATTCGATGCCATAGGTGTGGCCATGGCCTTGCAATCCATCATCCCGAACCTCTTCAGGATCTCTACTACATACTTCCCTTATCCAAGGAAGATTCCATATGCACTCTGCCACACCTCCATGCCAAAAAAAAAATAGTGCATCATCCCCAAGTTCTTCATCTCGAACTTAGCAGCAAGCTTCCGCTGTGTGTCGGCAATCAATCTGTCATCTCCTGTTACAAACAGGTCATCCACATACAGGAGTAGAATCACAGGATTCCCTTCCTCAACCTTGTAGTAAAGGTTGGAATCCGCTTCAATCTTGGTAAAGCCCAAACTAAATAGAAAGCTGTCTATCATACCAAGTTCTGCACACATATATGACTACACCATTCAAGAAGGCTGTCCTAAAATCCATCTGGTGTATCTTCTATTTCATCACTTTTATATTTCTCTATGCTGCCATCTGCAGCATGCTTGATCTGATAGTTCCATTTGGAAGTCACAACAGACTTCCCTTTAGCTCTTGGGACCGCATCTCAAACATCGTTCTTCATGATCGACGGATCATGGCATTCTTCCTGTATCCTGGGAACTTCAATATCTTCAATAGATAATTTTGTTGCTTGAACAAATGTTGTAGTCCTTCTTTTGTAGGTGAAGGTATACGGTCTTTTCTACAAAACAAGTTAAATTGCATGATTAGAAACATCTCATAATTTTTAGACAAATTCTTACACATAAAGAAATATGTCATACAATCATGCAATTATCTTAGCCAATGCTTCAATACAACATTTATCCATGTTCCACAACTTTCTAGATGCCTTCCAGTCTCTACCAGAACATTGTTAAGAGTTTGCACTACTCCCAACATGTCAGCAAAGAGGTTTCATTCTAGATAAGTAGCACTGGAATGTTGTACAGTGCCATAGGCCACTTACCCATCACATGCATATTAGTAGTATATTGTTCATTAATGCAATCATTCTAATATGCACAATACATATCCTAAGTCTAGGAACATGAGCATATACATCATTGAACAATTTTATTTAAACAAACAAATATGCAAGAAATGATAATTAAAAATACTTATCTTTGTTTGGTTGTTGGGTGGACTCCCTCCGAGTCTTTGCTTCCTTGCAGGAGCTGCTGAAGTAGCTTCTTCTGCACCTTTCTGTTGTAGAAAGATGGTCAACTCCCTCTTAATATCTGCATCCTTGCAGAAACTACTGAAGTGTGCTCCTTTGCTTTATTGCAGGAACAACTGGAGTGTGCTCCCTCTTGATCTTTGCTTCCCGGATTACCTGTCCTTGAAATTACATCCATCCTTAATCACTTTGCATGCTTATTAGTATCATCATTTTGTTATCCATGATGTCTCATACATAATCACACATTTATTAGTATAATCTTAATAATATCAAAACACAATAATCTTAAACATGTATAGTCATGATCATTCACGGATAATAAACATTAGTATTCAAGGTTTCAGGGAAGTCTTCTTTTACTCATGCATATTCTTATTTGATCATAGGTCTCTTCTGATTAGTTAAATCATCAATGCATAAACCCGTGATTACTCAAACCTATACCTTCATGATTCTTCTGGTTAGTCATATCATCAATTATGGTAAGAAACATAATATGCATACAACCATGACTATTCAAACCTGTGACTTCATGAATAATCATTATCAACAACACAACAGTATAAGATCCTAACACAAGGTAGGATTCTAGCTTGATATAGGAAAAACATACCTGGATTAGCATGCTAGCTAGTTGTCACGTCCCCTCCCATTCTACCAGCTAGATGGAGAGGATCGTGAGGTTAAACTGGGCATCCAGCCCCATACATTATACAGAAACATTCAAACAATCATTCAGATTTTAAAATAGAGATATGAAGATGCATAATTATCAGAAATCACAGCGGAATTTATTTAAGAATTACACAATCTTCACACATTCATAATATTCATCAAATGGTAATTGCAATTTAACACAAGAGGATACTTATCTTATACGAAAGTAGTCCCACGCAACTGGCTATGCAACTGCAACGTTCCACCCAACCGTAGGCTAGTGTGCTCCTCAATCTCTCAGCACCAATGCCACCCCCGAGCTGGGCATGATCTCTACAAGGAATCAGGGAACAACAGACTCACACATAGCCAAGCATATGCCAAGATGAGCCAATCCAATCTGCAATTGGGTTTATCGGGCTGCTAGGACATGGGAGGGAAGAATTGCTAAGCTAGTGAGCTCCAGCACAGAGCCAAGGATAACCTTTGCAAGATCTATCTAGCTTGGCACCCACAATACCTACACACCCAGCACAAGGAAGTATTATTTTCATTGCTGTACAGTCCCTCAAGCCATACCTTCCCTATCTAGTGCTCTCAGGGCATGCATAGAAGAGTAACCAAAGCCCTCTTGATCTTCTTGAGAGGTTGTCTCCCCCACTAGGTTTATCAAGCCACTTTTGTCCACTACCACTCCAAAACTTCAATTCACAGGCTCAAACCAAAAACGAGGGTGCACATAGCAGCAGAACACAATTATGGGCATAATGAAAATCGTTTGTACAGTGACAGGCATGAAAATGATCCCCTAGGCTTCAGAAAAACGTGGGAAGGTTAAAAAAAATGAGCAATGGAGGTTTGTAGAAAACCCCAGGTAGCAGAAAACGTTTTTAGGGAAAACGCCCATGGCAAATTGGGGACAAAATGAACTCCCTACAGTCCCAAATCGCAGCCCCTCCTTCCCAGCTACTATCTAAAACCAAAAAAGGGTTTTTGGGCAGGGAGAACCCTGCGTTTTTGCTAAAAAACGTGACTGTAACTCCTAGCCTTCTCTATTTGCGTGAAAAATGAGTGAAGACTCCCTTCCCCATGGCTTTGGGCACCATTTCGTGGGTGTTTTCTTGCCCCACAAGCAAAAACACGAATTTCCAGGTTGATGGCTTGCCCATGCACGAAATTGGCTGCCATACTCCCTCATCCCCAAGGCATTAGCTGCCTTAACCAATTTCTTGGAAGAATTAAATGATTGGGTGCATGAGACAAAAAGGGGTAGTTGGTGGTTTATGGGTTTCCCCATTGACACATGGATTAATACCATTGGCTCAAGGGTTTGAATAATTTCCCCTCCCTATTCCTCGTAGAAATCATGCCCCATCTCTTTGTTGCATTGCATAGCTAGTTGTGGGTATTTTTCATTAAAATTCATATTTACATGATGTCCCATTTACATTGTGCCCATCTAGCACAAGAGTCATAAGCATCTAGTTTAATTTCCAATACATAAACGCTAAATCAATGGTGGGGCCTTGGCCTTGAGCTCCTCACCATGATTAAATATCAGTATTTACATCATTTACAAAGGGGGGTCAAAATGGGGACGTGACACTAGTTATGTCTAACATACCCGCATAATGTCTTCTGGTTCTCTTCAGTGTCTTCTGCTAGTAACCTGCATGTCTCATAGGTTAACCATTGTAGGACCAAGTTATACATACCTCGAAAGTAGATCTTCTATGTGATCCATGACAATGGATGAATCTTTGTCTTCATGTCATCATGATCATATGTTCTTGAACTAGAACATGATTTGTCTTTCTTGGTGTACCTTTCATGCTAGTGGACAACATAAACCTCATACAACACCATAATGCATTAGTACAATCATAAGTGTCAACACCCTAATGCATGCATTCATAATTTTGTTAAGGTGATACGACAAGTCTAAAATCAAGATTGTTCTAACCGTAATAACATGAAGACAAACATATATTAAGCTTAATCATGAACAAATCTCGAGACATACCTGGATGAGTCATACCTGTCGAGATTGCTTGTAATCTTCTTATGTAAGGCCTTAGCCTCATCTCCCTCTGAAACAGGAACTTCTTCACTTATGCAGGTGACAAATCCATCCTCTTTTAGGATTAAACCAATCCACTTGATTTGCAGGAACTGGATCTGGAGTTGTATTAGGGTTTGTCATAGAAACCCCAAAAATTCAAACTTTGAATTTCAAACTTCCGAAAGGATAGAAATATGTGCCTTGATGAGCTGATCAAGCTAGTATATTCAGAATTTGAAAACTGCAAAGTTTCACTCCTCAATTTTGCGTTTGAAACTTATGGATTCACTGGACATGACCCTGAACTGGGGTTTGATGAATCCCACTCTTCTACCCAATCAAAAGGTTTGATCCAAATCTCTAAGCTTCTATTTTTCTGAGGAGCTTCTGGCCGTGGTCACAAATTTCAAAAATTCCCATTTTTACAGAAGCCCTAATTTTCCACTTTTCTGATCAAATTCCCGAACTAGGGTCTGATCAAGCCGGACCTTCTGCCCAACCAAAAATTCTGATCTTGGTCTCTAAATTTCGATTTTGATGAGTAGCATTCAGCCATGGTCTCTGATTACAAGAATTCCAACTTTCTCCGAAACCCTAAATTTTGGAAGCCATGAATGAAGGTGCTAAAAAATAATTCTGTTTTGACAGAAATATGTACCTGATTGTTTCTGGTGTAACTCCGAATGTTTCGATCCACAGGGTCTAAAATATTTTCTTGAGATATCCCAACCTGTTATCTTTCCATCCCGATAGGTCTGACCTCAATTGGTATCTATGAGAGAGAGTTATGCCAAGTGTCGCAACGTGACCTGTTTATGGGATAATACAGGATATCAAACTTGTACGACGTGCCACGTGTCACTGGTTCAACTTCGGCCTCTGAACATTTTTCCTGAGATAGCCCGACCTATTATCTTTCCATCTCAATAGGTCTGACCTCAATTGGATTCTCTGAGAGAGAGTTATGCAAAGTGTCGCAACGTGACCTGTTTATGGGATAATACAGGAGAGCGAACTTGTACGACATGCCACGTGTCACTGGTTCAACTTCGGCCTCTGAAAAATTTTCCTGAGATAGTACAATCTGTTTACTACCTATCACTTTTGAGGAATTTCATCTGGAGCTTCCTAGCCCAAGTTATGACTTTTTTCCCAAGGTCACCGGATTTTGACTCAGATCTGGAAGAGGCAGAAACCCTATATTGTACAGATCATAAATCACAAAGTACAACGAATTAGAGGTTTTCCTTTGGACACAAGGTACATGTCGATCTGATATTCGACCTATAAAATTTTTAGATCCGAAAACGTCTCCAAAATGGATTTATAGCGAGAGTGCTACAATGATTGGTTTTTTTCTATATCAAGCCCTAACATCGTAAGTGCAACAAGTGTCATACATGCCATATCATGCCTTCTTTCAGGCTAGCTCTAATACCATGTTAAATTTTCAGAATTTACTTCAATATGATCTAGGATCTTAACTGAGAGAAAAACATGTACAACAAATCTACAGCATATCAATCATGGACACAATAATGCAAGCACACAAGAGACACAGAGTTTACTTGGGGAAAACCATAAAGGTGAAAAACCCCAATAACTTCCTCAGAGATAGATAGAGCAATGATACAACCCAAGCATAAGAGATAGACATCTCCTAGTAGTAGCTTCTCCTCCTCCATAAGTGCACCACTCTCCAGAGAGTGTGAGAGAGAATAGAATGTGTAAAATGAGAGAAACACACTCTCTATTTATACACTAACTTGACTTGAACTTTACTCAACTAGGTCGGCCTCAACTTAACCACTTAATATAATGTTGACTGGACCGACACCCAATGGGGTGGTCTAATAACTCTTTGACCCACATGGCCGACCCCCAATAGGATGGTCTAATAACCCTTTGACCCACATGACTTATATAGGGCCGACCCCAACAAGGTGGTCTAATAACCCATCAAGTATAAGTTACGACACTTACAATATAAATGACGACACTTCTCTATAGAGGAATAATAACATCTCTATAGGAATACAATATACATATATGTGAAATACATTTTGAAGTTACATATACATCAACAATAGGGCTCCACAAAGTCCTTCACATCATGAAAAGCATATGACATGGCCCATTGGAATGTAGCACCAACAATTTTAAGACCAAAGGGGAGTTTACGATAGGAAAACGTACCCCAGGGGCATATGAAAGTGGACTTCTGTTGGTCAATTGGGTGGCTCTCTATTTGATTATAACTGAAAAATCCATCCATAACTAAGAATATGACGCTTCCGGTGCAATTTTCAATGATATGATCGATGAAGGGAGTAGGGTAGTTGTCCTTAGGACAAGCCTTGTTCAGATCCCTATAATCGACACAGACTCGGATGGTGCCTTGCTTCTTGGCCACATAGATGACATTGGAGACCCATTCTATTAAAGGAACAAAGTAGATAAAACTGGCCTTCAAGAGCTTTTCAATCTCAACTTTAATTGCCGCATTTTTTCGACGGTGCACTGGTCGTAACTTTTGGTTGACAAGTTTATCGTCAGGATAGTTTTTGATCTCATGCAAAACAATGGCATGATCTATTCTAGGAATTTCCTCATAGGTCCAAGCGAACACGTCACTTAATTGTTTGAATAAGGTCGTGTACGTGGTGATCTCTTCAAAAGAACAGTTTTGGCCTAAATGAATATGTTTCACGACACTAGGGGTAATCGAGATGTCAATCGGAATGGTAGGCTCGATGTTCTCCAAGTTTCCCTCAGTGACCATATCGCAAGTGAGGATTGGTGACTGCGGGAAAGGATAGACATTTGGTGTGAAAATGGTTGTGATTTTTTTCTCCACATGATCTAATGAAGGTAGGAAATATGATCGATGGTGGAGGTCTTCCCACAGGGGGTCATTTGCACTCATAATCCCCATAATGGACTCATCGGAGTGAAAATTCCAGAGCAGAGGATCTGGATATGATGACATTCGTTGTAGAAGAACAATATGTAGAGGCCACAACCAAGTGGTCCTCAGGGGATGACTGGATATCCTCATAAGTAGCTTCAGCTAGTGAGAGAGGCATGGTGTCTCCCATCAAATGTATAGTGGCCTCATCGGGTATGAGCCATAGATCTAGAGAGTTGGAAGATGATGGAATCATGGAGGATATCATGTTCACTGAGGTAACATGGTTAGGGGGATCCAAAGTTGGAAAAACACCCATCAGAGATGATTCTTTTATGAGGCCGAGCCCCACTGTAACAACAAAATAATAATAAATTAATATTAATTTATTAATTAATGTAACAACAAAATAATAATAAATTAATATTAAATATTAATATTAATTTATTAATTAAACAATTATCAATAATCATGACCTTTTGTTGAAAAGGTACATGACGGGCCTATAAAAGCCCCAAAACTATGTAACCATTATCATCCATCATATTATTCATCTTTTACTTTACTACAAGTCATTTATGGCTTTTTTATGTTACTTGTACTGGTTATTCTATTATTAAGGAACCTTGTTCTTTCAGTGGTATCAAAGATTTGCATGATCCACGCTTGTAGCCACCAATCTAGGACCTTGTCAACCCCCCCCCCAAGAAAAAGAAAAAAAGTAAAGTTTTACAAAAAAATAGGACCTTGCCCTAAGAAAAAGAAAAGTAAAAAAAAAAAAGTGAAATTGCACATGGTTTTAAAGTGCACGTGGTTTTGTGAGAAGTGTGTTTGGTTTTATTCCCTAACAACAAACCAAAAGTTAGATTTGAACATGGGTGGGGAAGGTTACAATCATTCCTCCCAACCAACCATTCTACACCATTTTTTTCAAAATAAAAATGGAATTTATACAATGTGAATCTATATTATGTGAAATAGCAAAGAAACAAAATTTGTATCTAGAAGAGAAGAATAAGGAGTTGTTCATGCAAATCATAGAATTAAAAAATGAGAATTATCGCAATCAAAGATTGTTAAGGGAAAATGAATATTTCAAGAAGAAAGCTGACAAAAGTTTACTACAAAAAGATGAAGAGATCTCTCGTCTAAGAGATCATAATCATAAATTACTTCTGCAAGTCAAGAAGGCAAAGGATAAAGCACAAGGAAATCAAAAGTTAGAAGAGGAGAATCGAGATCTTCAAAAATAATTATCAGGCAAGGACGAAGAAATATCTTCCTTAAAAAGGGTTAATCAAGAATTGCTAGAGAAAATAAATATCTTAAAAGAAAGAGAACACAAAAGTTAAGACAATCAAAATGAAGTTGACAAGTCCAAGGAAGAACTCTTATGCTTAAAAAGACATAATCAAGACTTACTTATACAAGTTAGAAAGCTAAAGCATGATAAGAAATCTTAACACGAAGATTTAGATCACAAAGAATCATTAATCTACAAAATCATGACTCGTCCAATAGAGAAGTCATCAGACGCTCAAAATCAAACACCAAAAGAAGGAGCTAATACAAAGTCAATCAACGCTCAAGTTCAAAAGAATGCGTATAGTGACAAATCACTAACATCAGAAGAAGATGGTTCCGAAAAACAATCACAAAAGATTAAGATGCCTTATCGTCACCCAAATCATATGAGTTGTTATGACCAACAACAACGTCAAGAGAAAAATAAACAATACTCTATTCACAGACAACCCGACTATAACATTGAGAAAGAACACAGACAAAATCAACAACCTGCATGGAAGCCTAAACAGAGAAGTTCTATCCGAATAGTCAATTATCAAATAGATCCACTGAAGATAGATTTTGGGTGGATCACTTCCCAAAAGATGCAACACATAAGTTCAGGAATTCGGAAGTTATATCGTCTTGTTTCTTCAAGTGTCATAGTTACAAGCACCAAAGATCTTGAGAAGACATTACGAACGAGAATAAGAGTTAAAGAGAAGTCTTTTTCCAAATTATAGATTTGAGGACAAAGCTTCCCTTAAGGGGAAGGCAATGTAACAACAAAAAAATAATAAATTAATATTAAATATTAATATTAATTTATTAATAAAAAAAATATCAATAGTCATGACCTTTTGTCGAAAAGGTACATGACGGGCCTATAAAAGCCCCAAAACTATGTAACCATTATCATCCATCATATTATTCACCTTTTACTTTACTACAAGTTATTTATGGCTTTTTTACGTTACTTGTACTAGTTATTCTATTATTAAGGAACCTTGTTCTTTCACCCACGCTCTCATATAGCTATGAATTTTTCCCTAGTAAAGGGATGTTATCGTCGGGATGAGTAGTGGTGTCCGGTGTGCAGAATTCCAACTGGTCGATAGTGAGAATTTGTCCTTGATGGGGGAATTGCACGATGCGGAAGACAGATGACGCAACTGCAGTCATGGTGTAAAACCTATTACGACCAAGTAAGATATTATAATGCAAAGGGGCTGTGACTAATTCCACATTAATGGTTATAGTCTTACTCCCCAACTCTATTGCTAAGGCTTGTAATATCCCATGGGGTTGAAATCCATGACCATCAAATAATTTCAGGGTAGTAGGAGAACGGTTTCACTCGAGAGAACCAATGGATCTCCAACAAGATAACGACATGAATGAGGTAGAAGCACCTTTGTCAAGTACAGTATGATGGATTGTCTTCCCAACAACCTTTGTAGCAACTTGGAACTTCCGCTAATGGGAAAGTCGCGGTTTAAAATACTCAAGTCTAAACATGATTGTATTCGAAGAATCCAGATCTACCGCACCAATGGCAGCGAGAAGAGTCTTACATTTATTGGGACAATTCTGTAAGACTTCTAGCATTAACACGACATAAGGGGATTGAGCCAAGTACTCTACAATGTTATAGTTCTGAGTTGCCCGAGCTGTTCGGATATCCACATCATCTTTTTCAGGATCTTGCATGCAATTAGGGTTTGCATGCAAATTCTAGGGTTTGCATGCACTTTGCATGCATCCCAGTCACCAGGTTGATGCCTCCAGCACCTTAGCCACCTTATTCTAGCACCCGGGAGCTTCTTACATCAGTTCATTATCCCTCCTAGTTAGGAAGGCGCCCACTTCTCGCCTACTGCCAGAGAAGGGCGCACTTCTTCACCTACCACTGCAGCTCCACTTCAGTTACATTCAGTTAGCTCCGGTTCTCCCTGATTTGAGGCTAGTTTCACTCCCGACTGACTGTTTCACTTCCGTTGGACCTTCAGATTGACTAGATGACTTGTTCTGACTTCATTTAGCCTCCCATGCGCCCCCCACTGAGCCTCCTTCCCTTAATCAGTGCTACACACTTCAGTTACACTTGTTACACTCAGTTAGACTCAGAATGACACCTGGATGACTGGTTCTTGTGCATTGATGAGCACCACCGATTGATGATGAGGACTCCTATTTGGAGTCAAGCTACTCCATTCAGTGATTCAAATGACCTTCTTAGGCAATTCGAATTGCTCACTCACATTGTCAGATTGTATTGTAATTATTCACCCTTATTGGGATATTGAGCACTGCTGCATGTTTTGCACAGTTTTACACCATATTTTCTATGTTCATCTGTTGTGATTGATTTACTTGTTCATTAGATCTGTTGTGACTAATTTTACATGGTATCAGAGCCATGGCAGTGACAAGACTTATTTTCTGCAGGTGTTCTACATGAATATTGAGTGAATTGCTCACCAATATATTTCAGCAGCGGCATGCAAAATCTCATGTGCATTCGCTCATGTGCATGCAAGGCTGAAAACATAGTGTTTGTTTGTGTGTGATTTGCAGGTTTCTTACTTCCTCCATGTGCATTCGCTAATGCAAATATGGAGACTTCTTCTTCACAAAATATTCTTACTCCATTCAACTATGATGAATGGAAACCAAAGATGATTGCATTCTTGAAGAGACAATGTCTTTTTGATATGTGCATTGGTAATACAAGAGTTTTTTATTTCGATGAAGAGGAGAATGATTGGCTCAATGATTGTGAC
The DNA here is from genome assembly GCA_027924585.1 of Larix kaempferi. Lineage (NCBI taxonomy): Eukaryota > Viridiplantae > Streptophyta > Pinopsida > Pinales > Pinaceae > Larix > Larix kaempferi. The sequence goes on from BSBM01000036.1 coordinate 7,507,870, forward strand.
AGAGCTTTTGGAGCAATATGTCTTGCTATGTCTCCTTGTATGCGCTACCTCAGTAAGACTGCTGAAAATCCAAGTGATCTATTGGTCCAACTTGACAGAGAATTTGGAAAGCAGGAAGAAGAGGATCATGCTAGCCTTTTGGAGAACAAGCCCAGTGAGATCTCCTTATGTGTTCTTTCCGATCATGTGTTGGCCTCAACAATTGTTCAAGATGAAGAAGAAACTATAGATTCAACACTCATTCTCTCAAAGTCTTATATTTCAAATTTTGAGCAAGATAAACAAGCTCATACTATAGATTCCGAAGAGGTTCTTGAATCCTCTCTTTCACATGAGTTTGCCAGCATGCAGAATAATGATCTACTTGATGTTTTGGAGGTAAAATCTGATTTTGGAGGTGAAGCATTCATCCTCCTTGATTGCATGCCTCCTATAAACTTTTGTTCTATCATTTGCACAATTTATCAAAGTTTTACTGAAGATGAAGAGCACTACCATTCGCTTGAGTTTAATTCTCATGCAATTTTTGCTGATTTTGGTTTTGATCTCACCACTGTTGGTTCAAAGGAGATCTCAAGAAACCATTTGTCAAATATTGGAGCAGATTTAACTTCTACTAATAAGAAGTTCAAGTTTCAAGATCTATTTGATCCGATTGGAGCTATTCCTACCTCACTTGGTTCGAATCACAGGTTCCAGGATCATCCTCATATTTTCAGATTTGTTCTCACCATTTTCGGTATGAAGAGCAAGTTCATAAAGTCTCCACATTCGCTTGCATCCACTGATGGAGAATTCAAGCACATGTTTTTGGAGCATAATCCATTTACTCCCAAGAGTAAGATACCTCCAGACATATCTATTTTAGTTTGGAGCAGTTAAATCTTTTGGTGTGCTACAGTCTATTTTGAGGGGGGGTATTTTTCCCATGAGGTTTTCCCCATTTCCTTGGTTTATTGACTGTTATTAGTTTGGATTATTATTATATTGGGGTGACCTTTGGTCTTAGTTGCCAGGGCCCTACTTTTTATTTTTTGCACATCATAGTCTAGCTTGAGGGGGGGTGTTCAGATATCCACATCATCTTTTTCAGGATCTTGCATGCAATTAGGGTTTGCATGCAAATTCTAGGGTTTGCATGCACTTTGAATGCATCCCAGTCACCAGGTTGATGCCTCCAGCACCTTAGCCACCTTATTCTAGCACCCGGGAGCTTCTTACATCAGTTCATTACCCCTCCTAGTCAGGAAGGCGCCCACTTCTCACCTACTTCCAGAGAAGGGCGCACTTATTCACCTACCACTGCAGCTCCACTTCAGTTACATTCAGTTAGCTCCGATTCTCCCTGATTTGAGGCTAGTTTCACTCCCGACTGACTGTTTCACTTCCGTTGGACCTCCATATTGACTAGATGACTTGTTCTGACTTCAGTTAGCCTCCCATGTGCCCCCCACTGAGCCTCCTTCCCTTAATCAGTGCTACACACTTCAGTTACACTTGTTACACTCATTTAGACTCAGAATGACACCTGGATGACTGGTTCTTGTGCATTGATGAGCACCACCGATTGATGATGAGAACTCCTATTTAGAGTCAAGCTACTCCATTCAGTGATTCGAATGACCTTCTTAGGCAATTCGAATTGCTCACTCACATTGTCAAATTGTATTGTAATTATTCACCCTTATTGGGATATTGAGCACTGCTGCATGTTTTGCACAGTTTTACACCATATTTTCTATGTTCATCTGTTGTGATTGATTTACGTGTTCATTAGATATGCTGTGACTAATTTTACACGAGAATTAGGATTGAAAACTGCTTTTTGAATCGTTCTCTTAAGCGGACGCAACACTGACTCTAATGAAGGTTCTCAATGGTGAGAGAAGCTTGTGGCATGGAAATATATGGAATAGATGTGGAAGCTTTTTCAGAATTACTTCCGATGGGTTCTTTAGGAGGGACTAAGTCATATGATTGTGCTCATTTATTCAGGTTAACCGTTTCACTACGCATCATGAGAACATGTGCATGGAGGATGTTTCTCCTTGAGAAGGAGAGGGTTGGGTTATCATTTGTTGATTCTGGGTGGGGAAGAGATCATTGAGAACTGTGGGTGTGGGGTTTCCCTTATGACGCTTATGCACTTCGTCTCTATGGGGACACTCTTTGTAGAAATGGTCACCACCACACAGTTAACAAGGACACTTGAGCTTTCGTTTATGTTTCGTGTCTTCAGGAGGGTTCTTGTGCTCCTGCTGGTTGGAAGACTTCTTGGGTTTACCTTTGGTCTTCTTCTTGCCACCGGGTTTTTGAGGTGAAGCTGACTAAACAGAATTCACCTCTTCCGTGGGATAAAGGGAGGGTGACTTGGTGCTTCTACTACCAGCTTGTGGTGAGGCTGGGGAGGAACCATGGTGGTTCGATGATCCACTGTCTTGAGTGGAAGGCTGGGATTTAAGGGAACCAATAATGCCATTGGCCTCAGGTCCCATAGATGGTTTTGAAGGATCGTATGTAGGGTGGGGTGCATCCAGAACAATGTCATATAACGTGTCGAATTGAGCATAAACAAGATCTAAGTAGTGGGCACGAGAGATAGCCTGTTCCTTGGTGATGGTCCCTCCCATAACTACATCTCTAGCTACGGTGGGTAAAAGAGACTTCGTAAACTAGTAAACTAGTAATTGGTATGGAATAGGAGCCTTAATGAGACGTCATCTCCTCCACCACTCATGGAGATGATCTTATATATGAGTTGCGATGGTATGGCAGAGAGAAGTCAGTAAGTCTGTACCAGTTTCATAGCAGATGGGTAACTGGAAATGAGTCAAGAATGACATAGATAAAGAGTGAAAATCAAGGAATGAGTGTGATGGTAATCCAATATACCACTTGGAAGCTGGGCCGGTGAGGGTCCTTTGAAATATCCTTAGATGGATCGAGTCGTCCATCAAGGAATTGGATGAGCACCATAGATGGTATGTCATCACATGGTTCTTGGGGTCTTCATCGGGCTTGCCATCAAACTTTGGAATATCAGAGGGTAACTTAACTGGAATGGGTGGCCAAATATAACCGTATAGGATGGGATCATTGGTCAAACGAGACGGGTCAGGTAGGTCTAAAGTAGCCAGAAATGGCAGTTGTTTGTTTTGTTGCAGATACTGATAGTATTGATATGGCATATATGGGCCAATAGGACCTTGAATCAACTAATTGTAAGGTGTTCTCGTAGGGAATTGGCCATAAGGGGGTGTGTCACCTGGGTTGGTGGGTGGACCATATGTAGGTCCACCGCCATAATAGGGTGGTCCGCCACCAAAAGGTTGGGGTCCTCCTCCGCTTCCACTAGTGTAAGGTGGGCCCCCACCGCATGGTGGGGGTCCTCCACCGCTACAGAAATAGAGTGTCCCTCCTCTAGAAGGTGGGGGTCCTCCACCACCATTGGAATAAGGTGTTCCTACACCACCTCCACTGGAATAGGGTGGCCTTCCACCAGAAGTTGGGGGTCCACCACCACCGTCGAAATAAGGTGGTCCTCCACCAAAAGGTGGGGATCTGCCACCACCACCAGAATAAGGTGTTCCTCTACCACCTCGACCGGAATAGGGTGACCCTCCACTAGAAGGTGGGGGTCTGCCACCACCACCAGAACAAGTTAGTCCTCCACCGCCTCTGTCTAAGTAGGGTGAGCCTCCGCCAAAGGGTGGGGGTCCTCCGTCGTCGCTAAAAGGTGGGGGTCCTTCACCTCCACCACTGGAGTATGGTGGGACTCCACCGCCGGAATGGGGTGGGATTCCACCTCCTCCAGAAGGTGGAGGTCCGCCCCCTCCGGAATGAGGTGAGGGTCCACCACCTTCGGAAGGAGGTGGAGGTGGACCAAATGGTGGTGGGGGTGGTGGGACATGAGGAAATGTTGGTGGGGGTCCATTTGGTGCAACGTTATAATGTCCCCATGGAGTGTATGGGTTTTCGGGATAAGGTATCCCATGAAGTACATTTCGGGGATTGAATTGTCCCGACACAGGGTTGAAATGACCTGGATACGCGTGACTCCATGGTGGTTGATTTCAGTTGGATGAACCTCCATCATGATGTAATCCCATGGTGGATCCCAAAAAAGGTAAGGAGCTTCCAACGGAATGACCAATTGGGAGTCCTCCACTTGTATTATGGCTAGAGAGCAGGGGTTGCCCCCCAATAACAATGTTTTGACCACTTATTGATGTTTGAATCATAATGGGTTGATGATTACTTACTATTGGAGGAACACTGCTCGTGATAAAATGAGGAGGTAAAGAGTATCCTCCCCGCGATTTTTTGGGTGGGGGAGGAGGTAGTGTTCCAGAACTAGTAAGTGGGGTGTTGGACAATTGTCCTTGAATGTTTTGAGTCATATGAAGTATGGAACTAGTCTCTTGATTAAGAGGTGTACTTGCAGGGAATGAAGTTTGACTAGGTTCATAAGTGGTCATGTTAGGTGTGGGTGTTTCTAGTGAATCATAAGATAAAGAACGTAATGGGGTATGTCTAAAAATGGGTACCTCTGGGTCATGATCCCTTCATGAGAGGCTTTGTCTTCTAAGCTCCTCACCGACTATACATAGCTATTTCAAGTGGTCATGAAAGGGTGCCAGAAGCTCCTCATGGGAATCCCAAATGGGAGGTGAAATTGAAAAATGATCCCATTGTTTCCGTAGAGTGGTTTCCCAAAAAGATGTAGATGGACCAAAAGTTGTGGATACATGTTCATCCTGGGGTTGATTAAACCATTATGTAGCCCTAGTCTCTCCTTCCATTGAATAGTGGAAAGAGGTGTCTTGTGAAGCAGAAGGTTCCATGGTCATGGACCTTGGAGGGTCAATGATTGGTGAACTCGAAGGAAGTGAAAAATTCACTCCCGACTCCATGGTGGAGTTTTCTGCATCAAGCGATATGATAGTGGTTTGTGCGTCCATGCTTACCCTCAAAAGTACCTCCGGGTTAAGGGGATATTCGGGTGGCATGTTTAAAATTCTATGGGAACTTCTCAAATGTTGTTAAACCAGAATGACCAAACTAGAATTTCTCCTAAGTGTATACTATACAAAAGAAAAAGAAAACCAAAAAAATATACACAAACTAAGGCCACAAGCAAACTTATGTGATTGGTTTGGATTCAAAATTCCGGAACCTCACAGGATTTTCAAGGCCTTGCAACTCGCAATATACTCTAGGGTCCAATAGTTATACTCGGCCCAATATTTCAGAGCACTAACTAGGGAGGATTAGGACCATACCCCTGACCATATAACCTGACTACCTGATAGTACGTGCGTAGTAGATCCCCGAGTGTTGTTCTCGATGTATTTCTCTTCCAATACGTCCAAATGGTTAGCTTGGTTGGTTTCAGGAATCCTATGAGTGTCTCCCTATATACTCAAGGTACACGGGAGCTCAAATTTGTAGTGGTGCTATCTAATGCACAACTGTAGGACAAGAGCCTTCCGATATACTACCGAGTACGTGAAGTGCCTTTTGATATACCCTAAGGTATGTGAAAGAGCCTTTGATATACTAGTTGGTATGTGGAAGAACTACAATTCCCCCAGGATGCAGTGCATGCAAATAACGACAACTGCCATGTTTTACAATGCCGGAAGACGTCACTAACTTAACACACAAGTTACTAGTAAATTTTAACCTAGCTCTACTCGTAAATTTTATCTGGACGGTTAGGTGAATGCATGAGGTGAAGACATAAATTTAAACATAATACAACCCTAACGACATGAAAATGCACTTTTCCTTTCAATGAAACCTATGTAAGGGAAGGAGATATTCATTTCCAATGCCCTCAATAAGACAAAAATTCCAAATGTTCAAATACTCCCAAAGATGATTAAAGCACTCTTTTCTGTTTTTTCAAACAAAACACAAAAAATAATAACACCAAACCAAAAATCTTTCTTTTTGTCTTTTCCAACTATAATGAATTGATGAAAAAGGGAGAACTTCAATCTAGCATGTACTAACTTTTAACTTTCGCAATGACGAACGAAAAAGCATAAAAGACCAAAAGTGCATAGAATGCTTCAAACTTGGAATCACTTTGCAAAATATTGAATTCACTTCATTTTTCAAAAAGATGAATAACTCATCATTTAAGAATAACAAAATCAATCGATTCCTTTGTCAAACTTCTCAAATATTGGTAAGTAACAAATTCCAATGCATGAAACAATTTTACAACAATTTCCAAATGACTTTGAAAACAGAAGAATGAGACACTTTCGATTTTTTCAATGTGTATATCAAAACAAGATCTGATAATAGGTATGCTTTTCAGATGTAAATAGAAGAAAACAAGAGACTAATCGCAACACCCTATTAACTCAGAAATTCTCAAAGAAAAATAATCAGCACTCAAATAAACCAAAGACACTCAAGTCACACAAAATCAATCAAATGCAAGCATTACTAAATGGATAAGTGCAAGAAGGGTTTGGAATTCAAATCTAGCATGCCGAATAGACCTGATAAGGTGACAAGGGAATGCAAGATTGAGTGGATTACCGTGGGGGATTGAAATTTCCTGCCACCACCGGATCTCTCTCTTGACCAAACGAAACCAAAATTTCAACTCAAACAAACCAAATACGATCAATGTTGAATAAAGAGGTCTCTAACTAGAAGGTACAGTACAGAGAAGTCTATGGGTCAAGCCAAAATCAAAATTTGGAGAGTGGATAGGCCAAGCACCAGACTTGAAAGACCAGCGCAGTATGTGGTCAGGCTCAGAGCGCCCGACGCAAATAGTATATAGAGGTAAAGCATCAGTGGCGCAAGATGTCAAACAGGAAAAAGCACCGAAGGCGCAAGATGCTAAAAGGAAAAATGTGCTTGATATGGAAGCTCACACTGGATCCACTACCTAGGTGCGTTGAGCGAATAACCCAATGCGGGAAGTGAAAAATCTCCAAACCATGAACAAACAAATGGACTGATAATGATTCAAACAGACTCAGAGAAGGTCAACAGACTCTTTAAGAAGAAAATATGATGGTGAAAAGAGGCTCAAGAGGAAAAGAAATGGCTCACTTAATAAATCAATGAACAACACATTCAAATTGAAATCAAAACAAAGAAATTCCCCAGTATGGTCGCCATATTTGTTTTCGGATAATCTACTCAAGTGGATGCGAGCATGATCTCCCTAGTCCAATGAGATCTAGAACAAATGGAAACAGAATATAAAACTACTTTCCTAGATCAATTAGAGATCAAGGTAATTAGATGCCTTACCTTCACATTCGTATATCTTTCCCCTCTTTGTTGATCTGAGCTTTGTGGTCGTCAAATCCGTAGCTGCAAAATCTGTCAAAGTATATAGAGACAAATGAGCAGTAAAAGCACATCTAAACACTAACTCATCTAAGAAAACAATAAGAAAGTGAGCTCTAAATATCATTAACAAAAATAAATTTATGGATAGAGATTATATTACTGTAAATGAATGGGAAATGCATAGAAGAGTGATGATTGCAACCCAAGCCTTAACGTTGCAATCTTCCTCCAACAAGCCAAGCCAATGACTTCAAAGGAAATGTATGCCTCCCAAGAGATGAATAGGGATCAACTAGGTTAATTCCAATAGCATGTAAGTGCTATAGACTTCCTCCCCTTGGAATGGAGAAGAGCTTTGTATTTATAAGACCAAGTGAATAGAGTAGGTTGAGGATCATGGAGAGAGGACTATGGGATCCTTCCTTGAGGTTACGGAACCGTAGGACAACTCACCTACAAGTTAGGGATAGAGATCCACCTCATCCACTTTCTAGAATTCGCTCAAAAGCCACCTTTATCCAATTTAAGCAACACTGGTGCAAGCTGGATGAGGGAAACTTGCGCCTAAGAGGGAAAACACAGGCTGCATAAGAGAAACCTGAGGCACCGTCACATCCTTCCAGCAGACAGTATCCACCTGACCTAGTTGGGTGCTCCTTGCTAGAAGGCAATATGCGCTGGCCCAACTAGAAATTGTGGGAAAAGGTCAACAACTTGCTATGATTGATTACTAGATCAGGAAGACTTCATGGATCAAGGCAGTGAGTTGACATGGGTCTCACGATGACAAGATTTAGGTGTAACACTTTATGTCTTCATTATTTTTGTCTTAAATAATCTTTGATTGTTTCATCCTTCCAATCATCTTAAATGATTTCCTTATCACATGCCATAAAATTTTGAAGTATGAGACAAAATAAAATGCACATATCAACTCACTCCTTTTTCTTCAAACTATCTGGGAATTCATCCATATGATTTAATTTCATCAAAATACGGATTGGATTGAAACATATTGTTAGGCCTGGCCCAAGTTGGGGAAAATTTTTATAACAGAAGGAGTTTTAGCTACGGAGCTGAGCGCAGCTCAACAAAAATACAATTTTATGCAAGTGCTGGGGATGCTGCACAGTTGCGTGCGGCAACCAAATTTTGGCAGTACTTCAAAGGGTGCTGTGAAGATCAGTGTTGCGAGAAAGCAATGCTACGAATTGACCAGTCCACGTGGAGCCAGCAAAGCAGAGTGCTAGACGGAGGACGACCACGGGTACCGGTTAGACCGTCGGTGGTCTAGTTTTGGCAAAGATGCTCTAGGGAGGCCGAGCGGCGGCCATGAGAAAATCAAAAAGGTGGCTAGGTGTACACGGTCGTTAGAGGAAGAACGACTTGATGAAAGTGAATGGGAGCTGAGCCAGTTGTACGAGGCCGTTAGAGGAAGAGCGTCTCGATGAAAGTGACCTGTTGGCGTGCGCACAACAGGAAGATTGATAGCGACAGGATGAAGGCATGGAGGACGGTCACGATGGAGCACTCTCTACCAGAGGCCAGAAGTCCGGTTTAGAGAAACCGTAGTAGTTTTGTAAACCCTAAGGGTTTCGGCCTTTAGCATTATAAAGACATGACCTACGGGCATGATCTATAAAAGGAGGCATTTTTGTATGGGAAAGGGTTAGAATTTTAGTACTGAGCATTGTAAAATATTTTCTGAGTAAAGATATTGTAAAGGCTCTGTAGCTGAGTGCGCAGAGACCTATCTGAGAGAGAAGAGAGTCTGCAGCTAAGTGTGCAGAATAAGAACTGTTGTGCCCTTCCAAAAATATATATATATAACAACAGTTCTTGTGGACGTAGCTTCCAACCCGGGGGAGTGAACCACATTAAATACTCTGCAGTGTGATTGTGTTGTGTATTGTGCATTTATCTGCTTCCTGTGAATGAATGTTTGAATTTTCCCTTGCATACTGTTATGATAGGACTTTTATATGTATTTTCCATTAGGAGAATGTGGAAATAATATGTTAAGTTCTGCATGAATAGATGAATGGTGAATGTTTGGCCTCTACTTATGAAGCAGTAATGAATCGTTATTCGGCTAAGTGTTAGATATTGTTTAAGCACTTTCACATTACATAGTAGGAAGAATGCATGGTAGTTGGACCGTCTCCGCGGCACATGATTGAGAAGTGAACACACTAAGTAAATGGATGAATGATTGAGTGTTAATAACTTCAGTACTCTAGTTAACTGCAAGTATTTCAAGTCTTAGTGTGAAATTCATTGGTCGTAGTCACAAAGAAATTTCGTGGAAGTAGAATTTAGAGGTGCAGACCGCGGTGTCGTCTATCGCTGCGCAGTACACCAAACTAAACAACTCATCACCTACTGTGGAAACCTGATTCTACATTACCCCATAGATACACCTCGAGTGAGACCTCAACCTGCTCGCAGGTTGTTGCCGAAAGGGCCGGTGCGAAGGGGTTTTGTTGGTCAAGGGGAAACCGCGAAGAACCTAGGTCTTTATTGAAAACCCTATGGGTCAGCATATGATAAGCCAACAAATGGTTCCATTGCAGCGCTAGAATCTGTGATGAGTTGCAATCGTAATATGTGATGAAGAGCATCAGTTCCCGGCAGGCTCTGACAATTGGCATCCTGAAAAGACAAAGATCTGGGCTTGGTATGACAAGACCATAAGATACTTTGCAAGGAAAGAGAATAGACACCCACATCTATCTCACGAATAGTGGTTGAGTAGATATCTATGGAAAGATATTCACGAGATTTTCTGGGCATCATTTCCAGATGAGCTGCACGAGTGGATCTCGTGGCTCTCAAAGAAGAAAACCTGTTTTCAAGGATGAGTTCCTACAGAGTGGACTCCAGAGCTCATAATGCATCTCAAAGCAATAGACAGCCCATTGACGCACGTAGTTGACTTCTGGGTCCATCACATGCTAGAAGGCTTCGTAACAGAATTTGTTGTAGACACACTCAAATCCTACAGCCAAGCAGAAGCGTACTTTTTCGTCGGATTCCAAGGTAAGTACCTGAACAATCTCAGTCTATACATTAAGATGATATTAGCCGAGAAAGGTGTTTTAAGAATGCAGTAATATTTTCAAGTGTGTCATGGTAAACAATATATATAGTGATTCTGATGAAGACACCCATAATCTTAGAAGTGGGAAGAGATATAAATTTAATAAGAATCTTGGAGGCACTGGACTTCGCATAGATACTGAGATTCCTTGTGACCTTAAAAACGGAGCTGTGCCACCATTCACCCCTCAGAATTCGCCGATTGCAGAGACTGCGCTTGCCTTATCTCATATCCCACCTGTTACATAGCCCACCCCGCAGGATACTCAGCCGAGTACGTCTACTCCAATATTCCCATTTACTTTCACTGCGCAGAGCCCATCACAACAGCCGCGCACAAATCCGGGGGCTCCTACTAATAGGACAATGGAAAACACTGATATGAAGCTACCAATATTTAAAGGAACTGGTCTAGAAGACCCTGAACAACATTGGTTTCTTTGCGAAGCTGTATGGAGCATAAGACAAATCTAGGATGATGCTATGAAGAGAGCGCAACTCATTACCACCCTCAGAGATAGAGCTTTACATTGGTTTATGAAGTACTCTCAGACACAGCCGAGAACCATCACAGAAATTAAAGTTGTGCTTGTGGAAGAGTTTAAGAAACCCAAATCTGAATCTCAGTGTATAATCGAGTTGAAAGAAATAAAGCAGAGACCGACTGAAACGGTCTGGGAGTTTGATCAGAAGTTCAAGACCTTATTGGACCAAGTGAGTTTTGTTATAGCTCCAGAACAGCACAAGGAATCGTTTATTGCTGTGATGTTTCCCCACATTAGATTACCATTGATACAGCAGAAGGTTGCATCGCAGGCAGAGGCCTTGGAGATCGCAATGAAGCTAGAGGCTTCGTTGATTAGTGAGACTAGTTCTGGGATGTCTCAAATCCAGAACCAGCTGACCACCCTGACACTAGAACTGCAAAGCATGACGAATGGAAAAGAACAAAGGTATGAACCTAGGCATGAGGTTTGGTGTACAAGTTGTAAAGGAGAAGGCCATGACCGTGAGCATTTCCCTTTATTTTGTGACTATATTAACAGTGGTGCGCCCAACCCGATAAATCAAAATCAGGCCCCATGGTGTGAAATTTGTAGAACTATAGGACACGGAACTGAAGACTGCTATCTCATACAAAAATATGTGAAAACACCCAAAAATTTATACTGCACTTTCTATAAATCAATTGGACATGATGAATCCAACTGCCACAGATATGAGCTAATGAACGAAAGAAAACGAGATATGGATGCAATGAGAGGCGCTGGCTTGTACTGCATACAAGAAGAAAACTAGCCCAAACAAGAAAATGCACAATATGATCAAGGAGGATACAAAGGCTGTGGTGGTGGATACCACGGCAGAAGAAGAAATGCTGGCCCGACGCAAAGAAGAGGCCACGGCCAGGTCATTTCTTATAATTGTGGCTAGCCAGGTCATGTGTCTAGAGATTGTGTTAACCCATGCACTACATGCAACTACTATAAATCATTTGAGCATGTTATTGAAGATTTCCCAGTGCTATAGGTGGAAATGCAGAAAAGAAGACGGACAAAGGCACCAACTCCAAACATCTAGTGGATCGCAGCAGAGAATAGACCAGTGGACCCGAGCATCAACATGGTCACGCGCAGTGGCACTGAGACAGGATGCAATAGGGGAGAAGAAGCTTCAACATTAGGGGAGGCTCACACAAAGCAGACCCCTCTTGAGACAGTATGGATAAGAAAAGCTCCTGGAAAAACACTTGCTCTCGACCTACGAAAGAACAAGGAGGTCTTTATTGACGCGCGGGATACCTTCACATAATTGGCAACTAAGTCACCAAGGATCCCATTGCATATTGAAAAAACACATGTTGAAGACATGCCAACTACTTATGAAAAAACAAGTACCACAACGGATGTCGGCACTTCCGTTGCGCAGTTCCTACGAAGCTGCATGAAGCTACTAAAAAGTGAAAATGCCATAGGAGAGCTACAGAAGCTCATCAACAAATATGAACCACATATGGGAACAAAAACTTCTAATAGCACCGTACATCAAATAAGGAAGCATAAAAGAATAGGACGAGAAATGAGGCTTACTGCGCATATAGGAGATTTTGAAATGGATGAAGTCATCCTTGATCTGGGATCTGAAGTGAATGTCTTGACTAAGCAGACATGGCAACAGATGGGTCGACCAAAGCTGTTATGGTCACCTATCCAATTGAGAATGGCTAACCAAGAGAAAGTCATACCTTTTGGTCGGTTAGCTGATGTGGTGGTTGACATCGACGGAGTCCAGAGTCATGCAGACTTTGAAGTTATCGAGATTGTGGACGATAGTCAACCTTTTACTGCACTGTTAGGAATTGAATGGGCCATGGATAACCTGGCTATCATAAACCTGAAGACAAAGAAGATGATATTTGAAGGAAAGCATCTTAGGGTCATCGCACCATTGGATCCTATAGATGGGGACAGATACAATGAGCCGATTCGGGAGGAATCCAAGGCTCAAGACTTGGACAGACTATACAATATCACCACGAACCAGGAAGATTACATTAATCCAACTGCAGATGTGTTGTTGCAGCAACATCCCCCCCCAAAATATTTGTAGATATTGGGGCCCCTCATTTTATTTTCCCAGGAAGTCTGCTTAAAAGGTTAAGTCTCCTTTGAAAAATCTTTGGACTTAGTTTTTTTTCAAATGAAAGATCTCTTTTCGAGTTAAAGTTTTATTCTAATTCAAAACTCAAAATTTTCTCCCGAAATGGCAGAAGAACTCGATATTCTCTCTTGAAACGGTGGAAGATATTGGGATGTTCACCCACAACTTCAAAAGAACTTGAAGTTATCTCCCACAATGGCGAAAACACTCATGAAGTTTTGCCGCAACGAGCGCCTCCTTACCAAGTCTCTTGACCATTCACTTTTCCGAAAAGACTTACCAAACCCATCCATCATCCTCGGAAGAACTCATCGAGTCTTTTTGCAATGACGGATTAACTCGAGAACTTGCGCTGTGAAAATTTTAGCTCGTCGGTTCAGGAAGAACTTGTCAAGCCTTTCCGCAAAAGCAGAGCATCTTTCTATTCCTTACCGAAACAAGCGGATGCCGCACCCGAACTCACAAAGTCCGCCCACACTTCGGAAGAAATTCACAAAGTCTACCTGCAATGGTGTACGAGGCTCACCTTTTCCCTCAGATTTTGACAGTTGCGCATAAATTCCAAGTGGGTGGAAGTGACCCCACCGTACGGGTGATTAACCCCGTTTTAATTTTGCCACCTACCCAATTAAATACCCACACGTACCAGGTTTGTATATAAGGGCGGTGGGGGTTTTATTGTTCCCATTAGTAATTTGTGATTTGGAGAATGTCGTTTGAAGCTGCACGAATTGATTTTCTCCAGCTCAGCTCATTTGTCACCGATCCAACCCCATTTTTACCGTTGTTTCGTTGCCAAGTAAGTGTTTCCACCGTTATTTTTGTCTTATCTTTGCGTCAAGATTTCTTGGGTAGTTTTCATTTTATTGCATGGACGGTAGGCACTTGTAGCAGACTATCCTTTAGATTTTGGGGCCATTACAGCCCCATAGTGTTCCCAATCCATCTAGGCCAGCCTACCATTCACGCTTTAGCCATTAGATGTCCGCTTTCTATCCGCTCAGCCATTTACTTATGCAGATAATGTGGGTTCACTGTAAACCTGTTGCACCTACGTTTATTGCTTATGCACATAATCCTTTCTTCCTCTATTTTCCTTGAACTCTTCCCCTAGAACTGAAAGGACCAACAAAGTTAACGTTTCCATCTCAAAAGGTCCGCTTATAATGAAGGGAATCCTATCTTCAAAGACAAGGAGGGAGGTGAGTTTTTGTACGTCGTGTGCCTACCTTTTTCAGAAACTTTTCAAAAGTTCCAAACCCAGCATTACCTCCCTAGAACGATCAACTCTGACGGCTATAATATGTTTCCTTGACTATTCTGCATTTTGTTTCTTTCCCCAGCATGCGGCACTATGGCCTCATATGATTATATGTTATCAATCTAGTCTGGTTTCCTTCCTGTCTCGTTCTATTTTATGCTATGTTTTTCACAATGGTTGACAATCTTATGTTTATTCTCGTATGATGGCTTAACAGAGATAAACTACAATGCCGAAAGGGAGCAAAAAGAAAGCTAAGATGATGGAGCCAGAGCAAGTACAGCCAAGGACTGAAACTCTCTTTCAAGACACTAAGTGCACCATGGGCATCCCTCCCGAGGTCCAGTGGGGAGATATTTACCGGATGATCAAGGACCAATATATCCCACAGGTGCTAATTGAAGAAGAACAAATCTACCTCAAAATCAGGACCTCTGGCATATCCAGGGCTTCTACTTGCCCTGAGCTATTCCTATGCTCAGAAGTAATTGGGTGTATATTGGAACATGCCAACCCACAAACAAGAGTGTTGCAAGACAACAAGGGAGAGGCATTTGCTTCGTTCCATCCAGCTTATATTGCTGCAGCCTACAAATTCTCACGTCCCCAGCAGGCACTAAACGATGCATGGTTGGAACAGATGAACAGTTTCGAAATGGCTAAAAGGTTGTTAATCATGGGAAAACAGCTGAGGAAGAGGGACAATGATGAGTATGATGTTCAGAGCCTAAGATCTCCATTTACGTTGATTTCCCTTATGTTAAGAAAAAATTTCGGCATGCCCGATGGGACCGTATATAGGATACAATGGGCCCCCATAATCCATGCCATAGCATTTAAGGGAACTGTGTTTGATTGGGATACTATCCTCTTAGACAGTTTGACATCCACTGTGGCCACAATTAGAGAAGGTTTGGCCTTAAAAAGGTTAGAGTTTTTCATGTCTTCATACCTCATTGATTGCATATTGGTGAAGCGCCCTTTCCTTAGGTTCGGCTGCTCATGGGATCAGTCCAACACCCTGGCATACACTGCTTATAAAATGCTATGGGCTCAAAATTACAGAGCGCACTATAAGCTCATATGTGAAGAATTCATTATGCCTCTGTATGAGCAGATGTTCAATGAAGAACCCAATTGCTTGTCTGAGAATGCCATGGAAGTCATGGAAGGTTATGGAGATTTCTACTTCTCAGAAGAGGGTACCTATATCAGGATGTTCGGAGGCACTAAGCCACCATACATCTTACCAAAATACACCACTGATTATGTAGTCCTGAAAGAAGCGGTCAGGCAAGTTTTCCATGATGGAATAGGAGGAGTTCTTAATAAGCAACATAAGGCTTCCTTCCCTCCTTTTCCTTTCTGTATAGGAGCCTATAAATTCTCAGGGGTTGTAGCAGCCGAAGATTTCATTCAGGAGTTGAAAGCTTTTCACTTCGGTGAGGCAATCTTTCACAGAAATGATAGGTGGAGCAAAGTTGTGGAGCATTGCAAGGAGTTGTATGCTCATTTTGAGTATGCCCATTACTATGATGCCGAAGAAGAAATATTCAGGGGAATCGGTAATATGACTAAATTACAAATTTGTCGTCATAGAAATGGAGCTATATCTAGCTCTGCCATAGCCCGAGAAGCCAGCCTCCAGAAAGAAAGGGAAGCGAATGAGGCCCTGGTCCATAAAGAACAAAGATTGAAAGAGGAAGCAAGACTGCAGCAAGAAGCTGAGGAAGCAAGGTTGCAGAGGGAAGCTGAGGAAGTGAGATTGCAGTAGGAAGCCGAAGAAGCAAGACTGCAGCAGGAAGCTCAGGAGAGAGAGTAGGGGGAGGTAATTGAAAATCAGCAGCAGGTTGAGGAAGAAGAAATAAGGCGTAAAGCTGAAGAAGAGAAAAATGTTGAGGAAGAACTTAAGGCCAATGAAGATGCCCAGGGAGGTGCCTCTGGAACCCAAGATATGGAAATAGACTCATCTCAGGTAGTGTAGACCCCACCCACGGAGGCAGAAGTCCATATAAGAGACCTCCCGATCATCCGTTTCACCCCATCCGAAGATCATACTATGTCCTGATGGGATAAATTTGTGTATTATAAGAAGAGGAAGGCTGTGGTCCCGAAGTCAAAAGAAAGGATAAAGATACTTTTCTAGGAAGATATTGTCACCCAATGAGAAACCACGGTTATGCAAAATACAAATAAGGCTCTCATAGCCATGGCACCCGCCGCTGTGTTAGCAGCAAAAGCAACAGAAGACAATGTGATCAACATGGTCAAAGAGTTTGAGTCAACAAAGAGAAGAGCTCGCATGCTGCAACATACTGTAGCTAATGAGCAGGCTTATAGGGATCTTGTGGTGAACAAATATAATCACTTGTCTGTTGATCACAAGGAATTGTTAGATAAGTGTCAACACCTGGAAGAGGAAAAGGAGTACTTGGCAATCCAGATGCTGGTACTAGAAGAAGAAAAGAATGATTCTGAACCTAGATTTTTTCATCTGGAAGTAGATAAACAGGAAATGGTTGAGCAGCTAAAGCAAGCAGAAAGCAGAGCGATGGATATGTCTCCCTTTCATGAGCAGTCTTGTGACATCTTAAGTCAAATGCATGCCACACAAGAACTGATTACTAAGGAGGTGTGCAAGCTCAAAACCATGTTGGATAGGACGAAGTAAGTTAATACTGAAGCCATTAGACTTAAAGGAAAGTACACTCGGGTAAAAGCAAACATTGTGAGTCAGATGGAGTGGAGAGAAGGAAAGGTAGATTTCCCTAAGCATCTCCCATTCAAATCAGTGGACGGTTTTAAGGAGGATGTAGCCCTTATGGAGTTTGCAGGAATTGCGGCACCAAGCTAATAGCTAAGATCCTGGGAACTATGGGGAAAAGTAATGCCCTGTATCAAAATAATCTTGAAGTACATGAAAAGTGCAAGGTTGTTTTTCCTCAGACCCTGGATGATTTTCCAAGCAAAGAATAGCACCTATCAGACTTGAAAGACGAGCTGGGCATTCAAATAGAGTATGTAAAGAAGATTGATGTGCTGGCCACTGACGATCTTCATCACTACATTGAGATATCATCAGTACACAATCATATACTCAAGGAGATCCACCAGGCAGCAATAGCATAAATTCAAGGTATTGAAGCAGAGCTTGGTAAGCACGTGACTTCACAGAAGATCCTACTCCCCTCACCAACAAATGTGGTTGTAAGAGACACTGGTATATGGTTCAATTATATAGTAGAAGAAGAGAAGAAGGAAGCAGCAGCAGTAGTAGCCATCACAAGCACATCATCCCCAGTAGAGGCTCCACCCCAAGGATAAATGCACTAGTCATGATGCATTGTTTTGTTTTGGTCTACTTCTTTTTGTCCCTATGATTAGAGCGTGGAGTCACAAGGACAGCTGCCCTTTCTGTTATGAGAAAGAATTTATGTTAGGAGAAAGAAGTCACGAATTGTTTTATTTTTGAAAGTCTTTAAATACAATTGTAAAAGACCAGGTGGCATCCCAAGAGGCATTTTGTAAACTTATAAATAGATGAAGAGGGAATAGTGTAGAGGACTTTTGGCAAGGAAAAGGAATTTTCTAAACTTGTACGAACTATTTTGCACTTGCTCCAAGAAAATGAATTTTGCCTAATAAGAGCCTGGAGAGGACGTCTTTTGCCTGGAAATGTGTGTTGGATGCATGTTGAGTTATTCTTGTGACATTCACATCTTACTGTGAGATCTTTCTTTGTTGTTCCTAAATTATTTATGAGTATTGAGTGATATTACTATTTTATGTGCAATGATGTTTCTCCTAAAGGAGTAATAGAATGTTTTTATATGGATTAAAGTTATCTTTAATATCTTTAACCTTCTGTTGAAAATGCTTCTTTATGATTTAAATGGCTATCCATGAAATCTTTAGATATTTCTTTCAGCATATTGCTCATATTTACAATTTGCTCCTTGCAAGGATAGATTAGATTTATTGCAGTTTCAGTTACAGATTTGTTTCAAGTTATGCATTTAGATTAAGTTAGCTTAGGCACTTGCATATCATCTTAACCATAAAATAAAATAAAAAGAATGGTGGATCAGGCCATAACCGGTGTAAAAGAAAGCAAATCTCTAAATCTAATGGTATCTGGAACCGCTAACCAGACGAATTCCCCATACCAAATGGTGGACAATATAATTGGGATAGTTTATCGGGGCGAATCCCTTTCTGGTTGATGCTGCGATCTTCGGGGCATCAACAGGATGGTACACTCAGCTGGAGATGTGATAGCTCTTGTGTCTTTGACTCGGAGACAGGACTGGAAAATTAGAAAAGCAGCATGCATGAAGTATCAGCGAGAAGGTGCGTGCAGGTTACGAAATCACTGCAATGGATCGACAAGGAGGTAAGTCCTATTCCCATATATGATGGGTCTGCTAACGTTTACACTTTCATCTAAGAATATACTACAACTATTGCATATGATCATAGATTACCAGCATTGGATATGGAACTACACGACACACCAACCAGATGGTGGGCTGCACACAAGCAGACATTGACTACTTGGGATCAATGCAAGATTAAGATGCAGATTTGGTTTGCTGACAGGGTTACTTTACCTTTTGAAAAGTTTAATGGATAGACAGATCCTATCCATCATATTGAAGTCTATTCACATGCATGGGTGGAAAGGCCACAAATAGAATGGGTGCATCTATTTGTACATACACTGGATGATGACATTCCAAAGAAATGGTACGTAGACCTGGAGTTGCACAGGGAAACCACTGATTGGGATATGTTGACTGCGAACTTCCAGAAGGACTTTAGCTTTGACGATGACAACCGACTGATCCATGACGCGTTGCAGATAATTAAGGAACGCATATTCAGGGAAGACTATCCTCATGAAAATATAACATTGGAATAATTCTTCAGGGCAGATGACATTCTTGCGAACCTACAATCAGAAGGGAAGGAACATGGAAAACATCCCATCGAGTGTTATAACCTAGTTGAAGTACCCAATGATAGACAGGAAGACGATGAGGACGATCCGTGCAACATAAACATACCAGAATCAGAGGGTGCACGTGACGTAGAGGGACCTCCGTTGGAAATCCCAGATATGAGTGGACCAGTAAAGACGTAGAAGGTGAACATTGGCACAAGCGAAAAGCCAAAGTTCGCATCAATTGGAGACTATTGGGATGATCAGACTATTGCAAAGATCGCAGACACCTTACATGAGTATCAACAGTTGTTCCCGATGAAATTCACAGAAATGAACAACATTCTGGGAGACCTAGGGGTCATGAAAATACCTTTGAAGCCAGGTGCCAAGCCTATGAAGCAAAGGCCATACAGACTAAACCCATGGTACAAAGAAAGAGTCTGCACAGAGCTAGATAAGATCCTCGAAGCAGGAATCATTAAACCTGTTGAAGAATCCAAGTGGATTAGCCCCATGGTCATTCAAGACAAGAAAACAAAAGGTGAGATCAGGATTTGTGTGGATCTCAAAAAACTGAATGATGCTTCTATGCACGACCCATTCCCTACTCCTTTCATGGACGAAGTACTTGATAATGTTGGATGGAATGAGGCCTACTCTTTTACTGATGGTTTCTCCGGGTATCATCAGATCAGGATTGATCCTACAGACAGGCATAAGATGACTTTTGCTACAGAATGGGGGTCATTCCAGTACACAGTAATGCCTTTTGGTCTAAAGAATGCACCTGCCATGTTTTCCAAAGTTGTCGTCGCAACCTTTAAAAATTTTATGCACAAGTTTCTGGAAGCCTATTTTGATGATTGGACTGTGTTTGGACTATTGAAGAACCACTGCACAAATCTCATAATGATGCTTGAGAAGTGTAGATAGCATCAGATCTCCTTAAATCTGAAGAAGTGTATTTTATGTGTTCCTTACGGGATTCTACTTGGCCACATTGTCTATAAGCAAGGATTGATGGTGGATCCTGCGAAGATTGCAATTATTGTAAATTTACCAACACCAAATTCAGTCAAAATGTTGTGCTCTACCTTAGGCCATACCAGATATTACAAGAAATTCATAAAGGGTTACGCGCAGATAACCGCAGCAATGGGAAAGTTGCCAAAGAAAGACACGTCGTTCATTTGTAACGTAGAGTGCAAGCAAGGTTTTGATACACTAAAGGAGAAGATGGTTACTGGGCCGATCCTAGTCTTCCCAGACTGGGAGAAGCCATTCCATGTACATGTTGATGCATCATGCATTTCCCTGGGAGTCATATTAGCTCAACCAGGAAGAGGAGGTATCGACCATCCCATCGCATTTTCAAGTAGGAAGCTCTCAATAGCGGAAAAAAATTACACTACTACTGAGAGGGAAGGTCTTGCGATGGTATATGCGTTGCAGAAATTTAGACACTACTTGCTTGGTGTGCACTTCCTTATGTTTACTAACCATTCTGCTTTGAAATACTTGGTCAATAAGCCAGTGTTAGGGGGGTGGATATGCAGATGGTTGTTTCTATTCCAGGAATATGATTTTGAGATTGTTGTTAAGCCAGGAAGGATGAACTTGGGACCTGATCACCTCTCTAGGATTGAGTCAAGAGAAGAGCCGACAAACATTGAAGACAATTTTCCTGATGCACGGTTATTTGCTATACAGGTTGCTGATGATTATTATTAGGATATTATTGATTTCTTAACAACAAGATTAGCACCTCAGGACTTTTCCATTCAGCAAAAGAAGCAACTGGTAGTGCGTGCCACAGACTTCACTATTATTGCAGGTCAGCTATACAAACTCAGATCGGATGAAGTGCCGCGTAGATGCATACTAGACCATGAGAAACCATTCATCTTAGCAGATGCGCATTCAAGGATCGCAGGAGACCACTATGCAAGAAGTGGGTCCAATAAACCCACCAGGGAAAAGAATTGGTGCGAGGTACATCATTACTGCTATTGATTACCTCACCAGATGGGTGGAAGCAAAACCAGTAAAGGATTGCAGCGCCAGTACTGCTGCGCAGTTCATTTTTGAAGATATACTTTCACGATTTGGATGCCCTAAACTTTCGATGAGCGATCAAGGAACTCACTTTTTGAACAGAACTATCGAAGCTCTCATAGAGGAATTCTACATCCATCATGAGCGCAGTACCCCATATCATCCACAGGTGAATGGCACTATTGAGGCTTTCAATAAAATACTCGAGAATGCTCTCACTAAGATCTGCAATGTGAATAGAGATGACTGGGATCTGCGCATCTCATCTGTGTTATGGGCATACAGGACCACTTGCAAGAAATTTATAGGACACACACCTTTTCGGTTGGCTTATGGACAAGAGGCTATAATGCCAATGGAGTATATTGTCCCTATCTTGAGAATCGCTGCATTTACAGGGATGGCAGATCCCACAGCCCTAAAAGAAAGATTGCTACACTTGGTTGGATTGGATGAAGATCGATTAATCGTAGTCTTTCACCAACAAGTGCAAAAAGACCTCGAGAAAGCATGGCATGATCGCCATATAAAGAACAAGTCCTTTCAGGTAGGTGACCCAGTCCTCTTGTATGATAGCAAATTCATGAAGTTTCCTGGTAAATTTAAGATGCATTGGCTTGGTCCATATACTGTGATACATGTTACTAACACTAGCACAACCCAGTTAGCCACCTTAGCTGGCGATACTTTACCAAGTTTGATAAATGGGAGCAGACTAAAGCTATACCATGATAGTCCTGCTTCGCAGAATCCTGAATGATAAATAGAGGGAGAAATTTCTAAGTGTCAAGTACAGTTGAAATTGGACACTGGAAATGAAAAGGAGTCTGTACATGTACGATAAGTAGGAAAATGTATGTCCCGCACAGCACTGCTGAAGCTGGGCACAAAAAAAATAAAAATAAAAGGGAGTCGCGCAGTTGAAACATCGACACTGCGAAGTAACTACGCAGAATCAGAGATGGCCTGCTGCGCAGCTCGGTGTGGCTCTCACAAAAATAGTCGTTACACTGGCTGTGAGAAAAATAGTCGTTATATGACCGCTTCCAACAACCACTTGAGCATTTAACGCAAAAATAGCCATTCTGAACATGCTGACGAAGAAAGGGATTGAAGGATCTGCTCAATTTGGCCAAGGGACACCACATTTAATGCTCATCCAGCCGTTGGAAGGCATGGGAGGACTCACTTGTGCCTATAAGTAATGCTGCATAAGGACTCAGAGGCGTTACCAAACACTTAGAATTTTCATGCGCTCACTCCTGTGTTAGAAATTGTTAGTAACATATTTGAAACATTTTCCTACTCTCGCCACTGAATGTCTGAGTGGTCGTACAGAGAAGAAGAGCTTACAATCCAAGAAGTGGTCAGAGTCTTTTAGCACAGAGGGATTGAAGGGTTAATGAAAACCCCTGCCAAGAAGGTTACATTGGAACCAGGTCAGGCATCTCAAAGGTCACCTAGACACAACCCAGTCATGTAGGATAAGGGGAAAGATACAGTCGGGCCACGAACAAAGAACCCCAGGCCAATTTCGATGGTGCCATGGTCACCAGTATTTCAGAAGGAGATACCTTTAAAGCTTACACCAGAGTAAATATCACCACAGGTACTGGATGCCCCAGTCTATAAATTGGTCAAGAATGCCCGCTATGAAATCCCCTTGTCGCCAATATCGAAGCACGTAGACGTTGCCCAGAACTTGCTAGGAAAGATCCCAGAGTGTAAGTGGGAAGACTATGACCTCCTGGGAGTGCAAAAGGAAGAAACCCATGATCCCAAGTTCCCACACTTCTAGCCTGACCAGTACATGTGTTGGAAGAAAGATGCTAAAGGCATACTTAACTTGGTCACCAAAAATTGGCTGACACTAGTAGTCCAGTTAGGATTGCTGAACTTGTTGAGATTATCCCATTTTGATCGTTCAGTAGAATTCAATGTGGTGGTTCGCACTTTGATGGCGCAAATCCATCAAAGATACTTGTGTCTAGATAGAAATGTTTATTTGAACATCGACTTAATCCACCGTGTCACATGACTAAGCAAGCGCGGCAAGGACCCCAAGCAGTTCTTCCAAGGGAAGAGTAAGGAAAAAGAAGCTGTCGCGAAGATGAAGAAAATCCAAGCATTGGTGAAAGGAAAAAGAGGTTTTCTGATAGAATAAATCGAAGATAGAGCGACAAATTTTGTTACACAGTTGTTGGCCGGAAAAATCCTAAGAATAGTCAGGCCTCTAGAGGTGCCTACGGGTGTAGTACTACTCGGTTCCGCAATGGCTGAAGGAACCAAGTTCAAATGGTGTCATTAACTTCTCAATGAGTTCCTGGAAGAAATCAATGACACCCAGGTGAATGGAGGTCACTTCCACTTCACATGGTTGATTATTTTGATCGCCTTTGTCGGATGGAAGGAGCCCAAGGATTATGTCAGCGTAATTGCAGACACCAATGATCCCAGAGGAGTTCGATATGCCAACCTTTGGGAAAATTTGAACACAAGAGGCAACACATGACAACTGAAGTCTTCTACCAATATTACACCCAGTTGCATGAGGCGATCACACGTACATCATGCATTACAAAGAAGGTAATGTCAAAATACATTCGCATTGTCGATTTTCATGCGGACATGTGTTGTATTTTTATTTCACCCAAATCAAAGACGAAAAAGTAGGAATGGTATGCGGGTAATTAGCATATGTATGAGAAAGACATCGACATCCTCATGAGGGACTGGACGGCCGAGTTCTGTGTCAAGTTCATGGATGTTGCGACCGATTCAGAAGAAGATGAACCAGTTCCACGGCCATGCCCAATCATTGAGGAAAAAGGAAAAAGGAAAGAACCTGAAATCCTTCCAAAGCCAAAGGCGTGGAAGAAGATGAAAGAAACCAAGGGTCAGTCAGAAACAGTACTTAATGAGGAAGATTTCGACATGAGTGCCAAAAAATTCACAGAATAGATGGAAGAGCTGATGACAGACAAAGAGAAAAAGGACAAGGCCATACAGGATGACCTACAAAAGAATTGGCTCGCACTATAAGGGCTCATGCAGAAGATGGACGATGTCCAGAAAAGGCTACTTTTGCCGCGCGACACATAATCGGAAGGGAGGTCAGGAGAAACCTCACAGCAGACACCACCGCAACTAGCCATAACACTGCTAGCGAAGACTCGGGTTGTTCATCTAGACCCAATTACCATAACGCTGCCAATGTCAAAACAAGTGGTTCTGAATACAAAGGGTTTCAAGCAGGTAGACCTCGACTTGGCCAAGATTCCATTACCTGGCTTGCACTTTTTGCACTTGCAGGTTGTAGAAGAAATGCATGAAAGGACCATTGATTCGATGAAGTCCCAAGCTGAGCTGCAAGCTGCAAATAGGCAGCTCGAGGAGTCTAGCTCGCACACAGATATGCAACTGCACGATGAACAGGACCGTCGGCTGTGATTGGAAGCCACTATCGCTTTTGTCACAGATGACATTGAATATTTGGAACCCCAGAGCGATCCTGCAGACACCGTTCTGAGAATGGGAGATATGGTGAAATCTCTGAAGATAGAAATACAAGACAAGGAGATTCTTCATGAGGCTGATATTACCGCCCTGAAGGAAAAAATCAATCTGGAGATACCATTAACTGAGCAATAGTTAAGGGAGCAAGCAGTAAAGGCCACAGTGCAGAATATTGCAATGGACATGGCTAACTGCCAAGATTTATTGACTGCAACTTCGAAGGAATTCACTGCCCTCGAAGAAAATACAGGGCTACTGCAAGTAAAGACTGCAGTCAAAGAAAAGCAGGCCGCACTGGAGAAGCTGGATATAGAAGTCAAGGCCCTGCCAGCCATAGACAAGATTCCAAAATATAGGGAAATAACCAACTTGAAAAAGGAGGTACAAGCATTAAGGGAGAAAGAGACTGCGATGGACGATCAGTCCCAACCACTACTGCAAGATGCCATTGCAATATCGCAACAGATTGAAGACAAACTCAAGGACCTGTGCGAGAACCAGGAGCATGTGGAAGGATAGATTGGAGAAGAAATAACTGCAGAGATGCTCGACACAGTCAGGCAAGTCAAGCACAGTACAAAGGAAATAATGGAGCAGCTGGTCGGCACATTCAATAAATTCGCGGCAAAGCTAGCACCACAGGTCACGAAGCAGATCAAAAAGGATAAAGCTGAAGGTGGCTCGGGGACGAGCCACATGTAAGTGTTAGGGGCATGTTGGGCCTAGCCCAAGTTGGGGAAAATTTTGATAACAGAAGGAGTTTTAGCTACGGAGCTGAGCGCAACTCAACAAAAATATAATTTTGTGCAAGTGTTGGGGATGCTGCGAAGTTGCATGCAGCAACCAAATTTTGGCAATACTTCGAAGGGTGCTGTGAAGATCAGTGCTGCGAGGAAGCAGTGCTGCGAAGTGAACAGTACACGTGGAGCTGGAAAAGCAGAGTGCTGGACAGAGGATGGGAACAGGTACCGGTTAGACCGTAAGCGGTCTAGTTTTGGCAAAGATGCTCTAGGGAGGCTGAGCGGCGGCCATGAGCAAATCAGGAAGGAAGACAGGTGTACAAGGTGGTTAGAGGAAGAACGACTTGATGAAAGAGACTAGGAGTTGGTCTAGTTGTACAAGGCCATTAGAGGAAGAGCGGCTCGATGAAAGTGACCTGTTGGCATGTGCACAACAGGAAGGCCGACAGCGACAGGATGAAGGTGTGGAGGCTGCCATGATGGAGCACTCGCTACCAGAGGTGAGCAGTCTGGTTTAGAGAAACTGTATCATTTTTGTAAACCCTAAAGGTTTCGGCCTTTAGCATTGTAAAGACATGACCTACGGGCATGATCTATAAAAGGAGGCATTTTTGTATGGGAAAGGGTTAGAATTTTAGTAGTGAGCATTGTAATATCTTTTCTGAGTAAAGATATTGTAAAGGATCTGCAGCTGAGTGCGCAGAGACCTATCTGAGAGAGAAGAGAGTCTGCAGCTGAGTGTGCAGACTAAGAACTATTGTGCCCTTCCCAAAAGATATATATATAACAATAGTTCTTGTGGACATAGCTTTCCACTTGGGGGAGTGAACCACGTTAAATACTATGTAGTGTGATTGTGTTGTGTATTGTGCATTTATCTGCTTCCTATGAATGAATGTCTAAATTTTCCCTTGCATACTGTTATGATAGGACTTTTATATGTATTTTCCATTAGGAGAGTGTGGAAATAATATGTTAAGTTCTACATGAATAGATGAATGGTGAATGTTTGGCCTCAACTTATGAAGCAGTAATGAATCAGTTATTCGGCTAAGTGTTAGATATTGTTTAAGCACTTTCAAATTACGTAATAGGAAGAATGCATGGTAGTTGGACCGTCTCTGCGGCACATGGTTGAGCAGTGAACACCCCAAGTGAATGGATGAATGATTGAGTGTTAATAACTTCAGTACTCTAGTTAACTGCATGTATTTCAAGTCTTAGTGTGAAGTGCATCGGCCGCAGTCACAAAGAAATTTCGTGGAAGTAGAATTTAGAGGTGCAGACCACTGTGTCGTCTATCACTGTGCAGTCTTGCCCCGCAGCACACGTCCCATGTCATGCTGCGTAGTACACCATACTAAACAACTCATCACCTACTATGGAAACCTGATTCTACAGTACCCCATAGATACACCTCGGGTGAGACCTCAACCTGCTCGCAGGTTGTTGCCGAAAGGGCCGGTGCGAAGGGGTTATGTTGGTCAAGGGGAAACCGCAAAGAACCTGGGTCTTTATTGAAAACCCTCTGGGTTAGCATATGATAATCCAACACATATGCATGTGAATGCATTAGTTATCCCTCGTGTGCAACCTTTCAACATTAATTTAGGTAGATATAAAGTTCTCAACTCATTTATGTTGTCAATTATTAATTTACTTTTGCATTTTCCTCTTTTCATACTAATAATTCCTGATCGCAACCAACTGTATTTATGATTCATGTATGATCATAAATTCTTCCATATACCTTATGTGTTTGTGAGACTCCGGTATAGAAGCTCTAGGTGTTGTTTTAGCAAGTATTCACGGTTTCATTCAGCATTACCTCACTATGTCGAATCCTCTTGAGCGAATTGATTCTACCATGACAAATATCTCCTAAGTGATTCAATCTCAACAACAAGAGCATACTAGCCTCAAGTGCAATTTGGAAAATTGGGCATCTTAGGCAAAGGAGGTTGATGTTAAAGAATGGTATGCACAGACGTAGGTGAATCAAAAGAATGCAAAGGAGATTGTGGTTCTGAAAGCTCAAGTTTATCGATTAGAGAAGCATCACGAGCACATTATGCTCCTCTTGTAGTAGCTTTAGTCAGTGCACATAAGTTCAGGTTTTGAGAAACAATCTCTGCCAAATACCAAATTGTGTCTATCGTTGCATAATTCTGGACAATATCTTGAATTACATCAGTCGAACATCTTCCCACAAATGCAGTTTGTAATTTTTTACTTGTTCTACATATTTTAGCAAATTTTGGAAATCAGTGATGCCAATAGACTTTCCAAACCTTATATATATGTACTTATGTCGATGTTCGTTTCTTGCAACAGAGACCCTTGTATATGAATTTTGACCTTTCCAAGTGTGACTTTTTTAGAAACTAACAGACTTGCCAATTATGGCCAATTTTGAATATATGTACCTTTTGATCTTGCGACGGTAGCAAATTATGATTGTTCAATGAATGTAGATGTATTCTTGTATGGAAATTTACAAATGTTTTATGACGCTAAATTTTATTTGTCATCCTATTCTACATATTTTGTCCTTGAATTCATGATTCCTGAGTAATATTTTGAAATCAAGGATCTTCACACATAATTCTGGAAATTAGCAAGATATGCATCAATTCTTGTTGCTTGAGAACTATTGTTACTGACTACGTAATTACGTGACTGTGGAGTTTGCCTCCCATTTTTTGAAAGTGTGCACACCTTTGTTGACACAGCACATTGTCACTCATTTTCTTACTCATTTCGTTTACTTCAATATATAGAGTATTTATTCTTGATTGTCCTTTTGATCTTTGACAATTTTGAGCTTTGTGTCCAAAGACATCACAAACATAACATCTTATGGTATGACAATAATTTGTTGTATGTCCATAATAGTTGCACCTTAAGCATTTCACTATATTATTTTACCTCCTTCTACCATAACTTTCACATTCCAATGATTTATGTCCATATTTATAGAAAGAAAAACAATAACCACTAAAGAAATTTCCATACCTGGATTGACCCTGCTTTGATGAAGTTCCTTCTAAGTTGACTTGACAAGTTGTGCTTGCTTTTTGAAGTCCCTTATGACTTATTTATTCTTGATATGGGAGTGCATTTATCCCTTTCCTCTTCAAGTGTATTTTCATAACCAATACCATATTTTTTATTAGGTGACCTTTGGCTAGTTAATATTTTATCCAATATTGTGAGTTGTAATTGAAATTGGATTTGGCATTTGTCATATGTTGTTCTTTATTTTTGTCAGAACTATCCATGTCACCTTTTGGATTCACATGGTCTGAATCAATTGTGAACTCATCCTTGGATCATTTCATTGCAACAAAGTATTGTTTTTTATTCTTAAGAGATTTATTTTCTTTTCTAAGTTCTAGGCTAGTTCTTATTTCAAGGGAGTAATCTCTACATCCTATACGTGTAGTTGACTCAAATTTTTTTGTTGAGTTTCTTCTAGATTCTTAGTTACTCAATCCTTTTCTTTTCTTACTTCTTCCACTTGAATTTTTTGACCAACAATAATATTTTGAGTTTCTTCATGGTGTTCATGCCTTTCCCTTTCTAGTATATCTTCTAGCAATGCATTCTTTTCTTTGAAATTCTTAACTTCATCTCAGGCAAAAATTGGTTGTTTTTCAAGATCAACTTTTTCATCGTCATCTAATCCTTGAGGAACTTTATTTTCACTTTCAAAGAGATCTATTGTATCTAAAGCATAGACTTATTTGATATTACTCAATGGTTTCTCTTGCCTTTCTTGATTGTTATTTGTTTCCTTAGATGTTACTTCCTCTTTTGGTTTCTCTTTATTTTCATCATCTTCATTATCTTGATCTATGTTCACAGTGAGAGGTCCCTTTGTGTGAATATTTTGTAGCTTATTCCAGATCTCTTTGGATAACTCACACGGTTCCACCTTACTTTTCTCAGAATTTGACAAGCCACTCAAACTTGCATTCATTATCTCTACATTATCCTTTTGTAACTTTATTTCATCTTTCTCCTTTGATGGATTTTTTGGAACTTTATAGTCATTTTCTACTGCCTTCCAAATATCAATTCCAAGTGACTATAAAAAACTTCCATTCTTATACTCCAAAGTAAATAGTTTGTTCCATTGAATAAAGGGGCTTTATCCATGCTAAATCCAAATTCCTCATAGGCCATATCTACGCAATAATCTTCCTTCCAGTTGTTAGATTGTATTTGAAGGAACCTGCTCTGATACCAATTGTTGAAATCCAAGTGATACTGAGAGGGGGGGTGAATCAGTATCATGCGCAATCTTAATATTTATATATAATTTTTCACTGCATAAATCATACCCAATACCAAAGCAATTATCAACATAGAAAAACACAATGCGCATAGTATTTATAAAGAAAATTTATATAGATAGAATATTTGATTACATAAATTATTGGGAGACACCAATCTGCAATAAAGGTGTGAGCACCTACTCACAAAATTTGCAGACACCAATATGACATGGACACCAATCCCTTGTACAAGAACCAACTTTCTATTTGTGTTGGAATCTGTTTAATACTAAGAAGGGGGGTGAATCAGTATTAGCGCAATTATGAACAATTTTTAACTTCTTTAACAAATTAATTTGAACTTAACTTGATATTCAATTATGCATCCACCAGAAATAAATCATTCATTTACATATGCATCAAAACACAGAACATAGAACAAAAAGAATTTTTACGTGGAAACGCAAATGGGAGAAAATGACGTAATGCTCTTTTATAATGAAAAGATTACATTTGAGGAAGCACTAAATTCCTATGTTTACCAACACCAACCCCCTGGTTTTTCTGGAATCGACTTGATACTACTACAACTCTGACTTTGCGCATCTGCTGGACTTCTTTACTTCACACACTTCAACTTAGTCTTTGTGCATCAGTGAAACTTCTTTGCATCGTGCATTGTAAGATAGACTTCAGTTCTGTCTCTGCATGGATCTATCTTAGCACATCTGTGATTGTTTTGAATGTTGTTTGCAATACTATCATTCGATCCTCACGCACTTGTGCATCCTCTGCATTCTTCTTTTTTGTCTTCATGCAATCGTCATTGATATACAACATCATTTTGCACACATTTAGTTGTTCCATTCCTCTACTTGTGCACACTTGTCTCTCTACTAGATCATGATGTTATGGTTCCATGATCCCTCGATGCCATGAATATAAATATGTATCTTCCACTTACAAGCTCTTCATACTTTCCATCAAGCTTACTTCAAATCTCCAACTTGCTTTCTTATTTATACATGTCCTGCCTGGATTGTATGTCCACAAGTTGGTTGTGGCTTTCCTTCTTCTTTGCTTCACATTTTATGATTCTGCCACATGTCATGTTCAGTGTTGTCGATGTGTCATCTCTTATGGGTCTTGCACATACATGGTCCTTGACTTAGTGGGAATTTAACCCTTATGGTGTGGCCTTGCGCCTTTGATGTACCATTTCTTGTGGAATTTGTGCATATGATAACTTCAACCACCACACCCTTCTTGGTACTTATGCGTGCTTCAAAAACTAAAATCTTCCTTTGATTGGTGATACTTTCACACTTTTAGGACTTGCATCTCTTTTCAACCATTTCATGTTCCATGCTACTTGTGCACTCCCTATCCTTTTCCAATCAATGCTTGTGCTTGCTTGCACATTCACGAACCTTGTATAATCAATTCTTTTGTTTGCTTGCCTACTTTAACCTTGACCAATGAACTCTTTGACTAATTTCCCATTCTTCAAGCTTATGTCCAAGCAACACTTTAGCTTTTACCTTGAAGGATTATGAATGGATGTACTCCTTATGTACTTCTTTAAGCTAAATATACATGGTGTACTTCTGAACATACTTCTTCAGATTGAATGCACTTCAAGATATACTTATTCATACTGGCATCCATACCTTTATTCATCTTGCTTGTGCATATACTTCTTCAAGGTGCATTTTGTATATACTTCTTCAAACTGGAGCAAGAATATTGAATCCTCTTTGACATCAATTGACAACAATGAAATAAATTAAATCAGTTGACATCAATGACAACCAAAGTTCAACAATATCCTCCTTTTGCATTGATGTCAACACCTTCTGAAGCTCCACATAATCATATCCTGAAGATTGTATGCTTCATCTATTCTTGCCGCAGTACTCCCCCTATGTGTATGCTCCCCTTGTGTTCTTTTCCAATTTGATCCTTTGACATCTACGTATTATGTTGTTAATGCTTCTTCTGCTTTCTGTTACTTCTACGCATAATGCATGCTTCATTCACATTCTTACTATGTTGTTGCATGCTCTATGATGTTCTTTCAACTTCATGTTCTTTCTTCCTTGATTAGCTTCCAGATCCATGCTATGCTTCTCAGCTTTAGTGCTATTTATCCCTGATCAACTTCATGCTCTTTCTCTTTAGCTGCATTACTTGTGCACTCCCTATCCTTTTCCAATCAACACTTGTGCTTGCTTGCGCATTCACGAACCTTGTCTAATCAATTCTTTTGTTTGATTTCCTACTTTAACCTTGACCAATGAACTCTTTGATTGCTTGCCCATTCTTCAAGCTTATGTCTGAACAACACTTTAGCTTGTACCTTGAAGGACTATGACTGGATGTACTCCTTATGTACTTCTTTAAGCTAAATATACATGGTGTACTTCTGAACATACTTCTTCAAATTGGATGCACTTCAAGATATACTTCTTCATACTGGCATCCATACCTTTATTCATCTTGCTTGTGCATATACTTCTTCAAGGTGCATTTTCTATATACTTTTTCAAACTAGAACAAGAATATTGAATCCTCTTTGACATCAATTGACAACAATGAAATAAATTAAATCAGTTGACATCAATGACAACCAAAGTTCAACAATATCCCCCTTTTGCATTGATGTCAACACCTTATGAAGCTCTACATAATCATATCCTGAATATTGTATGCTTCATCTATTCTTTCCGTATTGCTCCCCCTATGTGTATGCTTCCCTTGTGTTCTTTTCCATTTTGATCCTTTCACATCTGCGCATTATGTTGTTAATGCTTCTTCTACTTTATGTTACTTTTGCGCATAACGCATGCTTCATTCACATTCTTAATATGTTGTTTCATGCTCTATGATGTTCTTTCAGCTTCATGTTCTTTCTTCCTTGATTAGCTTCCAGCTCCATGCTCTGCTCCTCAGCTTTAGTGCTATTTATCCCTAATCAACTTCATGCTCTTTCTCTTCAGCTGCAATACTTTTGAGCTTTATTCTATTTTCTCCCCCTTTGACATCAATGGAAAATAGGTGCCATTAATTGCACAATTATTGGTTCTCCTTTATTCAGTTGTGCGCTGGCCTTTCTTCTTTATCTTGATCTCATGTTCCTATCACAAGACTTCATCATTCCTTGCGTCGATCTTCAAGCAGTTTTCCTGTTGCACATCACTGAAACCAGTCTTATACTGATTGTGTTCTTGTCTTTATTGTTGACTTGAATTGTTGTCCAAATTGTTCCACTTGTCCCATTTACTGCTTTGTTACCAAACCTCGTTGCATTTAATGACTTCGAATCCCTTTCCATGACAACCAAACATTTGACATTGTGAAAATCCTCACAGCAGATCTAAGAGATGATGTATACCTCATAAGAAAGTAATTGATTAAGCAAGAAAATAGAAGAAGAGTGTTCAATATAGTATAATGAGCAACAGAATAATATGGTCCAGTAGAACTCGGATAGAAGCAATAATACTTCACACACACTAATTAATTAATCACAATATGGAAAAATAAATAGTACAATGGTAGAGAGGATTCGAATGCCTAAGGTGGCAGTTCGAATTAGCCTCTCAAAGTGATCATAAGATCAATAGAGTGTCATCGGAGCACAACTAGGTGTCCTCATGATCATCGGAGCACAACTGGAAGTCTT
This sequence comes from Larix kaempferi, assembly GCA_027924585.1. Lineage (NCBI taxonomy): Eukaryota > Viridiplantae > Streptophyta > Pinopsida > Pinales > Pinaceae > Larix > Larix kaempferi. Next base: position 7,541,441 of record BSBM01000036.1, read on the forward strand.
CATCATCATCAATAGAGTCATCAATGCTCAAGTAACTGTCAATCATCAGTCAAACTGAGTCTGGTAGGTGTAACTGAGTGTAACTAACTGTAACTGAGTGTAACTAAGTGTAACTGAGTGTAACTAAGTGTAATTGAGTATAAACTGAAGACAACTGGACTGGTAGGTGAAGAAGGGAGAGTTGCTTCCTAAAATCAAGGAAGAAGGGCACATTAAGCAACTGGAGGGCTAAAATTGAATAGTGAGAAGCTCCTGGGGGCTGGCTAACTAAGGGATAGGTGTTGGACTGATGACTGGGATGCATGAAAACCCTAGAATGCATGAAAAACCTAAAGTACATGCATGACTGAAAATGTAAATGATCAAAATACTGGTGGGACTAGGATGGAGTATAGGAATATCCTAACATACATGTCAGCCAGCTCTATAATAAAACGATATGACTCACCATTCGTGTGGCACTTTTTGACGTGTCATAATCATACTTGAGCTTTTGGGAAAAATCATTTCAACAATGACTAATATTTCCATCTTTTGTACTTTTTCCAAAACTCATTAACTCTAGCATTTAGTTTTGGAAAATCCACCACTTTCTTTGAATCCCGCGGTCTTGAATGCACATCTCTTCAACTTAACTCCATGTGCACAAAAAAAATCCATTCAATTCTATAAGAGCTCTACAAGAAGCCTGGTTCATCACCTTTTATTCTACAGCCCTTCTATGTCGCATTGCCTCATGATTTCCCGTCTTTCTTCCCAATGGATTCCTTCTAAAAGAGAATGATTGATTCCCTTGACCATGTGTTCCTTGTTGTCTAGTCACAATAGTCTAATTTCACTTGCTTGAGAGTTTAATTGGGATTTTGGCAGGGCCAAATGGAGGAAACCTCATTCAAACACCGGTATTCTCAGTCACAATTGAATTATGGAAATTATAAGCAATTGACTCATCTGAGCAATCAGGTTGACGCATTGGAGTGGCAAAAACAAATCATTCTAGATGAATTGTCTTCACTTCGGTCTCAACATTCTGAACAGTTGTCGTCTGCAGCTCTACAGCTTCTTCCTGTGCACCCAACTTTGAGTGTGATGCTCTGGTTATCGTGGATTTGGAGATTCAACTTGCACATCAACCAAACGTGGAGCTGGACCTTGAATTGCGGCTTTAGATTATTCTGCAATTCTCAATTTTTCCACCGTCTTCACCCTTTTGTCCTTGGCATGAAGTCTCTTCTGATATTCACTTTGTAGAAGACTCATGCATTTTGTAAAAACACAGATTTTTGAATATAATGCAATATATGATTATGTATCTATGTTTATGTGCAAACACATGATTTACTTCATAGTACCATTAGTTGTAATATTGCATGTATGTGTATTTTGTGTGATATTCTGTCTTCAACATAACTCAACAAATAACTGAATATACTCATGCACACATAATGAAGCTCTTTTTCTACGACAATCTAGCTTAATACATATAACCTCTTGCAGCAATTAACATTCTATGCAACATATATTTTCAGACCATAACCTTTACTAACATACTCCTTGAATTCCTAATATGCATCATGTTGAATTCAAGGATCTCACCTAATCTTCTTGCGATCAGCAAGAGGGGAATCAATCATTTACTGCTTTAGGTGTACTTGAATTATCAACTTCTTCTGTGCATTTTTTAGAACATTTCCTTACCCATGTTTTCATGTGCGCACTATCATTCTTATTTTTTGCTTGACTGTCTTCCCTATGAATCCTTGAATTGTGATTGCTTTTGCATAGCACGTTTTCATTAGGACTGTTTATTGCTCCTCGAAAATACAAAGCCTTATGTCCAAAACCATCACATGTATAGCATCTCACAGTTTGGAAATACTTTGCAATATGACCAAAGCGATTGCATCTTGTGCACTTTCCTCTATTGATCCTTATTTGGTTAGTATTATGAAAGGAGTTGAAATTATTTAAGGAACTGTCATACCTAAAAGACTTCATTTGATTTGTACAATGTTCATTGTTGCATACATTCCTAGATGTTCTTTCATACCCAAGACCTGACTTATCTTCAAGTAATCTCTGGTCATTCAAGATTTTGTTCGGAATTTATTTGTTTCCCTTGAACTTGTTCTTTACTTCATCTTCAAGACTGGCCTTGTCACTTGACATATGTGCGCAGATCAGAATGTCACTTATGATTGGATCTTGGACTTGTTTCTTTCCCTTAATCTCAATCAACTTGTATTCTAAGAAAGAGATCTCTCTGCCCTTTAACTCAAGTTGACTTACTAGTAATTTATTTTTTTACGCCAATTCTTCCAAATATACCTTTAATGCACATTTCTCTTCTTCAAGCACTTGGACCTTGGCTTGTGCACAAATCAGTTGTTTCTCGTAGTTGATCACCTTTTCACAAACTTGTGTATCAAGAGACTCTTGAAGCTCTTTAGTTAGCTTGTCTTGTTCTTCATACTTTGGTAGTTGTTCCTGCAAAAGTTTATTCTTCTTTCTTGACTTCTTCAATTCATCCAGGGAACTGATCAATTCAACTTCCCAGTCAACTTATGCAGATTCTTCTTCTTCAGATTGACTGTTAGTTTTTTTTTGTATCATTAGCTTTGGAGGAGTATTGAAGGACCCACTAAAGAAATATTTATCTCGTGATCCTAGTTTGATTTTCACAACTTGGGTATTCTTCTAAACTAACAAACATTTCTTCTTCTTTTCATCATTGTTTTCATATTCCACACAAGCCATAAATAGTACCTCTTTTGGCTTCTCGTCGCAGTCACTTTATTCATATGCATTGATTTCTTCTTCACTATACAGACTTTTCTTCTGTTTTGGAATCCTCCTTTTATTTTTAGGTTTTTCCTAAGTACTCGTAGTTCTTCGTTCATGGGAACTGGCTTCTTCCTAGTTGTCATTGTCTCCATCTTCCCTATAAGGGAAATTAGAATAAAAATGGCTTATACCACCACATTTGAAACATTTGAAAGGAAATTTGTTCTTGTACTTACCATGTCCTCTTTTCAGCTTCCTTACGAAGTTTAACTTCTCTTCATCTGATACATTACAAGAGTCCTTGTCATGATCATGTTTAGCCTTTCCAGTAACTTTAAAAGTAGCTTATTTTATGATGGGAATCTCTTTCTCAGTTCTCATCTGATATGTTGTTAGGATCCCCTGAAGCTCGTCCCTTTTTCAGATCATCAAGATTTTATGTGTCTTCCAACACATATACTTTTGCATCAAATATTGAGGGTGGATATATTAGTATCTTATGTACTACAGATTCTTCTTCCAGAGTAACCCCTAGACTCTTGATGGCATTCATTATCTCATCAACCCTTAAGAAGTAATAGGTAATGTTCTCTCATCTTTCATTTTCAAGGATTCGAATAACCCAGAGTAATTCTATAGATTTTCCTTCTTTACCTTTTTGTCACCTTCATAGACACCTCTGAGCTTGTCCCAAACTTCCTTCGATGACACACAATGCATAACCTTGACAAATTTAATGTTTATTAACCTACACAGTAGTGCATTTATGGCTCTTACATTGCATTCATATGATATATTCTCAACTAGGTCAACTAGTACGACTGTTGGGACATTGTAACCATCAATAATGGACTGCCAAACATCATCTCCTAGTGATTGCAAATAAACTTCCATCCTGACTTTCCAAATGGTGTACTTGGTGCCATCAAACCTTGGTGCTCTTTTAATGGAGAGACCTTCCTACTTATCCATAACTACGCATGAATCTATCTTCCATATGTTAAGATATTGTTGAATACACCCGCTTTGGTACTAATTGTTGGAATATATTTAATACTAAGAGGGGGGGTGAATCAGTATTAGTGTAGTTATAAACAATTTTTAACTTATTTAACATATTAATCTGAACTTAAATTGATCTTCAATTATGCATAAACGATAAATAAATCATTCATTCACATATGCATCAAAACAGGAGACACAAAACACACAAAAGTTTTAAGTGGAAACCTAAACAGGAGAAAACCATGAAATGCTCTTTTATAAAGAAAAGATTACATTCGAGGAAGCACCGACTTCCTATGTTTACTAACACCGACCCCCTGGTTTTTCAAGCACCGACCTGAAGGATGCTACAACTCCCTGTGTTCTCCAGCACCAACTAGAAGGAGTTTACAATCCCTTGTTCCTTGCCATGTCCTGCTTCCCAAATTTATAAGAATAGGATGTTACTATGTTGAACTTATGATATGCACACACTTCTAATCTTTTGATGTCTGTTTTGTTGTGCGCACCTTCTGTATGTAGTAGAATTTCCGTCACTATGCTGCATATAATACTTCACTTCAAAATCAATACTTCACATCAACTGACGTCGCACTTCATAGAATGCGTTCTGATTCAACTATTGCAGACTGCACCAATAGTCAATATTCCATTTTTCAATTGCACATCTGGACTTTCAACTGATACTGCACATCAACTTGTTGTTCTGACTTTGTGCATTGGTATCAGATGGAACTGTGCACTTTCTGAGATACATATGTTCTATTTAAGTGCCATGGTCTTTTAGACAATCTGCGATCTTATGTGCATCATATGATTTGTCCTTTTGGTTTAACGCACTTGTCTCAGATCATCTACATCATGATCCACATACTTCATATTGTTGTAACTCTGTCTTTGCACATCTAATGGATTGCTTTACTTTGCACACTTCAGCTTAGTATTTGTGCGTCAATGAAACTTCTTTGCATCATGTATTGTAAGATATACTTCAGCTTTGTCTCTATGCGAATCTATTTTAGAACATCTATGAATGCCTGCGTGTTATCTGCAATACTGTCATTCGATTTTCATGCACTTGTACATCCTCTGCATTTTGATTTTATGTCTTTGTGAAATCGTCATAGATCTACAACATCATTATGTGCACCTTCAACTATTCCATTCCTCTGCTTGTGCGCACTTGGCTCTCTACTAGATCATGTTGTTATGGTTCCACGAGCCCTTGATACCCCGAATATAAATACATGTATCTTCCACTTACAATCTCTTCATACTTTCCATCAAGCTTACTTCAAATCTCCAACTTTCTTTCTTATCTATACATGTCCTCCATGGATTGTATGTCCACAAGTTGGTTGTGGCTTTCCTTCTTCTTTGCTTCACGGTTTATGCTTCTGGCACATGTCATGTTCTACGCTGCTAATGTGTCATCTCTTGTGGGTCTTGCATATACATGGTCCTTGAATTAGTGGGACTTTAACCATTTTGGTGTGGTCACTGTGCCTTTGATGTACAATTTCTTGTGGAATTTGTGCATGTGATAACTTCAACCGCCACACCCTTCTTGGTACTTTTGCATGCTTCAACAATTGAAAGCTTCCTTGGATTGGTGAGACTTGTATGCTTTTAGGACTTGCATCTCTATTCAACCATTTCATCTTCCATGTTGCTTACACACTCCTGATCCTTGTCCAAGCAACACTTGTTCTTTGTTGTGCAGTCACGAGCCTTGTCTAAACAATTTTTTTGTTTACTTGCCTACTTTAACCTTGACCAATGAACTCTTTGACTTCTTGCGCATTCTTCAAGATTCTATCCAACCAACACTTTAGTTTGTACCTTGAAGGACTGTGACTAGATGTACTCCTTATGTACTTTTTAAAACTAAATATACATGGTGTACTTCTAAACATACTTCTTCAGATTAGATGCACTTCAGGATATACTTCTTCATAATGGAATCCATACCTTTCTTCATCTTGCTTATGCATATACTTCTTAAAGGTGGATTTTCTATATACTTATTCAAACTGGCATAGGAATACTTAATCCTCTTTGACATCAATTGACATCAATGACATAAACTGAATCAATTGACGTCAATGACAACGAAAGTTCAACAATTTGCAGGCACCAACCTGTGAGGACACCAATCCTCTTATGAGCACCAACTCATAGTCAGCAAGCACCAACTTGCATAGTCAAGCACCACCTTGCACGGTCAAGCACCAACTTGCATAGTCAAGCACCACCTTGCACGGTCAAGCACCAACTTGCATAGTCAAGCACCAACCTCTCTAATAGATGATAAAACCAATTCTCCTGAGCACCAACTCAGATCTGCAGGCACCAACCTGTAGGAGACCTCATTCTCCTATCCTTGCCCCTTCATGCCTCCCTCGAAAATATAATAATGTAACTATGTTCCACTATTGCACTCTATTCTACGCTTCCTAATCTGCACACTCTATTCTTGAAAAATTATTATATCACACAGAAAATTAGGAATTGTCAAAAATGACAAATTATTTTATCACACGACATTTTAGGAATCGTCCGACACCCGGTTTCATTATGGAGCTCATGAGAATTTGTTCATATTTTAGCAATTTGTTGATTTTCTTCTTTAAGCTAGTTAAAATATATAGATACTTTTGGTCTTCTATATTAGGGTTGATCGCCTCCTTATAATATATTAATTTTTTCTTATCTGCTAATTCTTTATTGCACCAAAACTTGTCGTTAAATTTAGATGTAATAATACTTTTAATATTATTACTATTATGTGGAGTGACTTCTTCCTCAACTTTGTAATGGTTTAGCCAAGACATGGTGCCTTTCTTCCAACATCGCTTAAGTCATAGGTTATTTTTACTAGAGTATGAAGCAATCTTAGGAATCCTCTTATCTCCCATTTCATTTATCTTGTTATTCATAACCATGCTCTCAATGGGGCAGAGACTCACTTCTATGAGGAGTATAGAATAAGGTGCATTTCCTTTAATTTTGAGATTATATGTTATAAATCACGTTTGGATTTTCTCTATCATTCTCCATGATTCTCTAGAGATGTTGCAACCCCAAACTTAACATCCATATAAGATAATAGGAGTGACAATATTCTCAAAGAGGAGTTTCTTCTTATCCCAAAACTAAAGGTTTCTTGATTTACAATTGTTTTCAATTCCATAATAAATTTCCCACCCTACATTAATCCTTATTCTCCATGCCATAGTTCCAATTAAGCTTGTGATGAATATGGATTCTAAGATATTTGTATGAAGTCGCTTCCTCCAAGTTGTTGTTGCATACATGAAATTAGCATAAGTGATATTTTGGTATTTTATTATCATACCCTTTTTTTGTTAGTGTAAACAGTCATACCCATACTGAGCAAAAATACTTGAAAATTTTGTTTGTTGATATCATAGGGACTTCTTTCTATAGAACAATATAATCAATGTAAAGAAGAAGGATGATGATTATATCAGCCAAAGTCGTGTTAGCACAACCTGTGTCTTCTAGACAACCATCTAGCTTGTCAATGTATATACCAAAAAGCATAGGGGACATGGGATATCCTTGCTTGACTCCTATATTTCAATTAATTTAATCTAACCATCACTAATAGTTCCTAAAATTGGAAATTACCTTCTCATACAACCTTATCATAACATATCTCAACTTGAACGAGACTTTTAGCTATTCTAATATATTCCAAAGGTTAGTTCTAGACCGCATTGTGTCAAATGTTTTTCTAAAGTCAACAAAGGAAAATAGAAGATTGGTTTTATTATTAGGACACTCCTCAACCATAGTTGCAAGCCTAATAAGGTGGTCCAAAATTGAATGATAGCTCGTAAATCCTACCTAGCTTTTAGTTCTTTTTTGTGACTTTCTAGCCATATGTTGATCTTACTTTCCAAAATAATTCCATATATTTTGGCTAAAAGAGGGATAATCATAATGGTCTTATAATTAAATGGATTTTTTTTATCTCCACTTTAAAAAATAGTAACAATGAGGCTTTATTTCCAAGGTTTAGGGAAACCCTACTTCACTACTAAATTGAATAGCTTGTGCATGTGAGGGATGAGGATAGGCCCATCATTTTATAAGACTTTTGCTTGGTATCCTCCAATGTCCTTAGCTTTCTCTTTTGCGAGCCGCTTAAACCCAAACTCTATGTTTTTTAAAGATAAAACTTCTTCCTCTGTATAAAGGGTTTGAATGTTCTCCATGGTCCATCAGGGGATTCATAAATATTTTGATAGGAATTCCAGTCCTTCAAGGGAACAATGTTGTTTTCTTTAGTTTTCTAACTTACAATTTGCCTCTATATTTTTTTAGGATCTATCTTAGAGAGGTTAAAAAGCTTCTCTTGCTCTATATTTATATTTTACATTTTTTCTTTTAATTATGGCTGTGTACCTATATATCTTAATAAATTTTAAGGACTCATTAGAAGCATCCATAATGGTTTTTTTAGCATGTTTGCACTCTTTATCATACCAAGGGTTAGTCATTTTGTTTTCCTTTCTACATGTCGCCACGATAGAGAACTTGTTAATGAAATTAAAGAGGGTTGTGGTAAAATTATGATAGAGGTCTTCAATATTGTCCTTATTTGATTGTATATTTAATTCATTATTTAAATCCCTTAAAAATAGATCAGTTTTAGTTTTATTGAAAATCTAGTGCTTTTGGTTTATTATAATTCTTTGTTATGGGGATTATGTGCTTCAAAGTTGGGATCATGGTCATTGAAGATGTCAAAAATTACTATTTGGTTGAATACGGGGATATCACATATCACATAATCTACGACACTACTACTAAGCCCATGGATACAAGTCATCTAGTCAGATTCCAACCACTTCATAAATACCATAGCAACTTATTATATCTCAATAACTACATAGCTTGATTAGCTCGATGCCAAACAAATTCTCAACCAAGTCTTCAAAGTTTCTTTTGTATCTGCTAGCTAATACAAGGTCCTCATCTAGACATATAGTATTAGGGTTGAAGCATTGCTTAAGATAATGGTTTGGTTAGTTGTTGTTCTAGCATAAAATTATCCCAGCAAGAGGATATTGCCTTCATTTCTTAGTCTATAAATATCATGTGACTAACAGCTAAATATGTTTTGGTTGGGAACTAGTTTAGGTATAGGCATGGAAGCATAACTGAATCAAACCAAAATAATGAAAGCTATAACAATGTGAAATAATATGTGGCTAGACTATAGAATTATGGGAGATGTAAGAATAAGGAAGCTTAATGCAGGATAACTTGCCAGGAATAAGGGGAAAATGCTAAGTATGGAGACTTTTTTATCAATTAAGGGGATGAGACAATTCAATCTCCTAAAAGTATAGGATAAGTATAAGTACTACAAGAGAAAAGATAACATGTTGTAGACGACATGATTAATTATCGCACAAGTGATCATACTTTACTTTGAGAGGCATTAACGATGGGACAATAATGTGATGAGAATCTATTAGTTTAGAGAATTATTAGCTTGGGGTATAACCAACTCATGGGTTCGTGCATCCCTATAGTTGTGAACACTAAAAAAATTGGGTTCATCCACCTAAGAGAAAGACATCATATGGATCGAGGATAATGAAATTATGATATCATTTAAAATGTAAACTCTTTCAATGGGAAATGCCCACATAAATTTCAAAGGATCAAAGGACCTAGTAGGATTAAAGTGGGATGATCAACCTATGATAGAGGATAATGAAATTATGATATCATTTAAAATGTAAACCCTTTCAATGGGAAATTCCCACATAAAGTTCAAAGGATTAGGGGACCTAGTAGGATTAAAGTGAGATGATCAACCTATTATGCCCCAGTATCTCACTGAGATAGGACCCACTAAAAGAAACAGAGGACCAAAGGAAATGAGAATGTGCATCCCCCACTTGATTCTAATATTTCAATGGGTTAGAAACCATCAAATCTTCATATGACTAAAAATGGATATAGTGTGAAAAACACTAGCAAGTTCAAATCCTGTGGAAAGTAAAACCTATTATAGTATTAGAGGTCTAAAGTGAAAATATGAAGACCCTTCTCCTTTGAATACACTAGTATTTCGATGGGGTAAGAATTATTGGAGCATTGGATTATCAATGAAAAAGTATTTAGTAGTTGTGTTGAGAGGTATTGTCTACATTCTAAGTGAAATAAATGTGTCACGTCTATAATGTTCATTATATTAGCTAAAAATACTAAATAACCAGAAATAAAAATATTTCATGGTAGATTTAATAATCAAATCAAATAGTCAGTTCTCGCTAGCTCATGCGGTTAAGGTGTGGGTCTCGTCAGAAGGGTGATTGTTGAGATCTAGAATTGACATTTATTGAAGGATTATTATGTGTAGTTATGTATCACTTGTCTTCTACATTTCATTCATTTACACCTTCATGGTCACATATTTCCCTATTTCATCCATCATTATTCATCTTCACTCACGTGGACTTCAAAAGGATAAATATTGCTAAAAAAATCAATATTCCATGTATTAATTATTATTTGGAACATAGGAGTTTGTTTCTTAACCAAATCCTTGAGGATGTGGCAGGATTCAATGATTTCCATGTTCTTATAGCAACCCCATTTTGATCCTGCAGCAACTGTGTTTGATCATGTAGTGTCTGACTATTCTTGCAGCCATCAATTCGCACTTATATTTCCACCAACGAATTTGGGATATGGATAAATATTGTTATGCTCTTAATGATATTCAACCAATTCTTGTTTTAATTTATCTAAGTCAAAGATTAGGTAGGTTGTGGATCCACTTTTTTTTTATTTAGTTGTAACTCTCTTCCTTTTTATGAAAGGAGATCTTTATGTATAAATAGGAGAGCATAGCAGCATGTGGAGGATTAGATTAGAGAGGGAGGAGAGTTAGGGAAGAGGTTGGACATAGGAGAGGTTAAAGAATAAGATCATGATGTAATTCCTTTATGCTAGAATAAAGAGTTTCTTGCTGCAAATTGTGATCCTACTGTCATAGTCTTTCTTGGTAGTACATGCCAAGGGAGGTAGGTCCCCCTCTTTCGTATATGCTACCCATTTGTCTTTCCCTTTTTCAGCTGTAGATTTGTGTGTGTATTCATTTAAATGCTATGTTTCCAGTTTCTACAAGAATTTACAATTTTGTGGTTTATGAAATTATTTCATTGCAAAGGGTGTGTTGGCTTGTCATTAGAATCTTTATGGAATTTATATCAATAGAGAAAGATTTACTGAGAGCCCAGCACTTTGATTCATAACCATGTTGGAAAGTATTGGTTCTGAAATATTGAAGGTTGCTTGGAGAAGTTATTTTCATAGTTGCATTTTTTTCTTCTTATATTCTTTTGAGTTAACATCAACATGAGAAAGCTTGCAGAAAATCTAACATTCTACTTGATAGCCTATGTTGGACATTGTTGATTATAAAGAAACCTTAGTTTGTTGATCTATTTAAAGTTAACATCAACATGAAAGGACTCACAGAGGATAGAGAATCCTACTCTATAGTTCATGTTGGATAGTGCTAATTTCAAAAGATTATAGAATTTACTTGAAGAGTTATTCAAATTTTCTATGGTGTGCCCGTAGCTTCTTTTGGGACTAACATCAACCGTTCAAAGCTTCACAGAGATTCTAAGCACTCTGAACATTTGATTTTTATACAACGGGATAGAATTGATTTGGCCATATTCTTCAAACCTTTAGCGGCCTATTTTATTTCCTATTTCCTGTAGCAGCCTGTTCCTGTAGCAACTTGTTATGTTCTTGTAGAAATCTATTTGAAGGGCACTTTTTGCATGGTGGTTGCAACCAACTAATGCCTAATGAAGTAATTTTGGGACGTGGATTTTATGACCTGTATAGTTGTTTGAGTAATTTGTAGACGGGATTTCTAGAACCTGCATAATGAAGGAAATATGGGTGTGATTTTGAGGCCAACTTTTTATATTTTTTTCCCTGTAGCTTCCTACAATAACTTTCTGATCCTGTAGCATATTTGGCATCCCTTTTATGTTTTGTCTATTTTCAGTCTCCTTGGGAAATTTTGGGAGACATGAGTTTTGTTCTTAGAACCCCAACATGAATCCTTGCTATTCAGAATGCACCAAGTCCACATATATTTGTTCAAGTTGCAAAAAACATTCCTAGAGTTTTTTGTAGCAGTGGTAGTTCCTATAGCATTCTCTGATCCTACAACAACAAAATTTCCAAGTTTCCAAAATTTCAGTTCAAGTTCATTTAAGCATATTTATCTTCATCATGTAGCCAAGACTTCATTATTTGTTTCCCAGGGCACCATAAATTCGAAGAAGGTAAGGTTGGGTAAGCAAGCTCTAATTTCAAATAGTCCTTTTACATGGAAATTCATGCACATGAGATTTTGAAGTTGTCACTTTCTGTCATCCTTCCTATACTCCATATTCTTTCCTTCTTCACTTCATTTCCATTGCTCACTCTTCAAAAACATTAACCTAAGGAAAAATATACATTCAAGTGTCCTATATCCCCATATAAATGATGGGTTCTATTATACTTTTGTTGTACCAATATTATCGTGTCAAGGAACTCATAGTCTGATCTCATTAGACTTAATACCTTTCTCTCCTTTCATATTTTTCCAAAAACCTAGAAGCAAGAGAACAAAAGGGGAGGATATTATCTACGTTTCATGAGGACATGCAAGATATTAAGTGTGGGGGAAATGTTGAGCTATGGAATTGACATGTTTTGAAGGATTATTTAATGTAGTTATGTTTCACGTATCTTCTACATTTCACTCATTTACACCGTCATGGTCACATATTTACCTATTTCATCCATCATTATTCATCTTCACTCACATGGACTTCAAAAGTCTTAGTAATTCTAAAAACATGAATATTCCATGTATTAATGATTGTTTGGAACATATGAGTTTGTTTCTTAGCCAAATCCTTGAGGATGTGGAAGGATTGAATGACTTCCATGTTCCTGAAGCAACATTGTTTTGATCTTGCAACAACTGTGTTTGATCTTGCAACATCTGTATTTGATCCTGCAGCAACTGTGTTTCATCCTGCACTATCTGACTATTCCTCCAGCCAACAATTCTCCCGTATCTTTCCACCAACGAATTTGGGATATCTATAAATATTGTTATTCTCTTAATGACCTTCAACCAATTATTGTTTTAATTTAGCTAAGTCAAAGATTGGGTTGGTTGTGGATCCACTTTTTTTGGATGTAGTTGTAACTCCTTTTCTTTATATTAAAGGAGAGATTTATGTATAAATAGGAGAGCATAGAAGCATGTGGGGGATTAGATTAGAGAGTGAGAAGAGTTAGGGAAGAGGCTGGAGATAGGAGAGGTTAAAGAATAAGATCATGATGTAATTCCTTTATCCTGGAATAAAGAGTTTCTTGTTGCAAATTGTGATCCTACTATCATAGTCTTTCTTGGTAGTGTATGCCAAGGGAGGTAGGGCCCCCTCTCTAGTATATGATGTCCATTTATATTTCCATTTTTTAGTTGTATATTTGTGTGTGTATTAGTTTAAATGCTCTATTTCCAGTTTCTACAAGAATTTACAGCTTTGTGGTTTATGAGATTATTTCATTGCAAAGGGTGTGTTAGCTTGTCATTAGAATCTTTATGGAATTGATATCAGCAAATAAAGGTTTACAGAGAGCCCAACACTTTGCTTCATAACCATGTTAAATAGTATTGGTTCTGAAATATTGAAGGTTGCTTGAAGAAGTTATTTTCATAATTGTATTTGTTTCTTCTTAGATTCTTTTGATTTAACATCAACAGGAGAAAGCTTGCAGAGAATCTAGCATTCTACTTGATAGCCTATGTTGGACAATGTTGATTCTAAAGAAACCTTAGTTTGTTGATCTATTTGAAGTTAACATCAACAAGAAAGGACTCATAGAGGATCCAATATCATACTATATAGTTCATGTTGGATAGTACTAATTTCAAAATATTATAGACTTTACTTGAAGAGTTATTCAGATTTGCTTTAGTGTGCTCATAGCTTCTTTTGGGACTAACATCAATAGTTCAAAGCTTCATAGAGAGTCTAAGCACTTTGCTCATATAGCCATGCTGGATAATGCTTAATTTCAAAGAAGTGTGATTGTTGTGAGAAGATTTTATTTGAGTGTGATGGATACCAACTTTGTTGTTTTCATATTTGGCTATTGAAGGATAGAGGTGTGATTTAGATAGATTTTGAAGCACTTTAAGATTCAATTCTGCATATATTTTTCCAAGCACTTCACAAGCTTACGAGCCCTTGGGTTGACAATTTTAATGTTCTCAAATTATTCTATATAATTTGTCCTACATTGACCCAGGTTCAATTCCCCTTAGGGGTGAACTAGTTGAGAAGAGACACCCAAAATCCAACCAGTTGAGGGTTGGTGTCGAACAGGTCGGCTGCGATCCCTGGGTGATTTTGATGGCTTAGATGTGTCGGGTCATGGTTTCTTAGACCAAAGGCCACTCCCGCAAGTCAAGGAGGTTCTATCAAACAAAAAAAAATCAAATCAAATAAAATAATAAAAATATTTACATTAAAACAAATCATCTCAAACAAAATTAACATACTTTACATAGATTATGAATAAGGAAATAGATTCCACATACCACAATGAGACTTACATGAAAATCATATATTGCAAATAGTGTTATTAATGTCTTACCATATTTAGTGTTAAATTAGATATAAATAACAACATTTACATTAAAACAAATTATATCAACCAAGATTAACATATTTTGGGGAGATTTTGGATAAGGAAATAAATTCCACATACCATAATGAGATTTAAGTGAAAAATGAATATTGCAAGTACTATTATTGAAAAGTGAATATGCCTTACAATGTTTAGTGTCATAAATGAGTGAATATTTACATGAAAAATAAATAATATAAGTAGTGGTATTACTTGAAAAGTAAATCATGCAAGTAATGGTATTACATGAAAGTAAATAATGCAAGTAGGGCTTCACCCTGTTGATCAAGATGTTATCACATTTCATTCATAAAGGGGGTATAAATAGGGGTATCTAGTAAAAATACAGTTTTTTTAATTGGAAATATGTATTGGGCAAAGGCTCAACAAAAGGATTTTGGTAGGTATTTATCAATATCTAGTGAAATTGGGGGAATTCGTTAATATCTCATCAGATGTTATGTCATAGTTTCACTGAGTGAAGATGTGAGTGTTATTGATTTGTTAGCATGGGTGTTATTAATGTATGGATTTACATGTGAATGAGCTTATAAGAAGAATATGGAGCAATGTTATTTACACAAAATTAATATAATGCAAGTAGAAATAATATAGTTGAGATTATAAAATCTCATCATAATATTATAAGATCGTTGCTATAATGGAATTTCATTTAATGTTATCAATATAGTTAATATTATGGGGTTTCTCGGTATGAAGATTACAGAATTTTAATATAATGTAAATGTGGATAATATAGTTCATATGGAAATTCTTGATAAATTTTATTTATATATTGAAAATATGACATTTTCATTTTAATATAATGTATGTATGTATGTATAATATTTGTGTATAATTATTGTATAGATTTAAGTAAATAAATATTATAATTAAAATTATATCTACGTATATTTTTTTAAATAGCAAATACAATCTCTAGACAAGAAAAATATTTTTTTAAGGTTTACACTTTAAAAATAGGCATATAGGATTTTATCCCTTTTGGGGTTTAAATGGATCTATTTTACAATCTTAACCTAGCAAATTCACAATGTATGTAATACCAAAGTTTTGATTTTTGGAATGTATTAAATCAAATTTTATAAATGATGTAAATATGTTAATATTGATTCCTAGTACGCTCGTGGGGAGCAGAGCAAGTGGTAAAGTTGAAAAGTTGTAAATGGAAGGTCTTAGGTTCAAACCCCCCAAACTTACCCGTGCGCCATGGGTCGATCTCTGCATCCACAGTTGCCAATTCCCTTAGTAATATATAGATAGATAGATAGATAGATATTCCTAGTGCAAAGGTTGAGGACAAGGATCCACTAGTGAATGGATAGACATGTATAATGTAAATATTTCTATATGGGTCATGTGGTTGGCTTGTCATAATAACTCAAAGGCTATGTCAATATTATGTGGAAAAATAATAAAATGGTCCAAGACGGTTGCGTAAAGAGCACTAGAGGGGTTATGATTTCACTAGAGGGAAAGAGAAAAGCGAGGATAAGAGAGATTTAATCCTCTACTGCCAAGTGTCAACCTTAAAACTCTTCCATTTGTTGTCATGTGCCTTAAATGAGATAATTACATCCTTTTGACTTATTAATCCAATCATTGAATGAATGTATGAGGTTGGTGAGAAAACAATTTTCATGTAGTTATGGAAGAATGGGATGAATATACTTCTATGATATTTGTAAGAGTTCTTCCATATATAGTCAAAAGTTATGTTAATTGTCTTTTCACCATCCTCTGATCTCCTTTGGGATCTATCACCCATTTTCCATATAGAGTTTTTTCTTACACTACATAGAGTTTCATGATGTTCTCTCCATTACCAATTACCAAACTGTGAAAATAACTTAAAATTAGAATTGTGAAGCGGAAATAGAAAACATTGGAGGAAAGAGGATGGTTTTAGGTGAGCACAGAGGTTGGACAAGAGAGGAACCTTTACCCAATCTGTATTTGTTACTCTTGAATGCTTGAGAAGCCATGAATTAATGTTACAAGAGGTTCTCCAATAGAATATAGTGGGTTGGACTCTTTTTGCACAAACTGGTAAGCATTGTAAGGGTTGGATTTCATTAGGGAACTATGAAGCGGTGAAGCAAAATGCCTTCCTTGTGTTAAGTGGGGTAGTAGAAGAGAGTGCCATGGTTGGGATGGTTGAGTAAGATTCATGTATTTCTCAGTGGTGAGCAGTCTGGTTAGGCATGAGAGAAAATACATTTTGAGTTGAGAGAGATATAATGGTGGCCTCATAGCTAGCTTGATAGTGGTATGTGTAGTTGATACCTATGATTGGATGAAAATCACACTTACATAGCCAATTTCTTGGATGTTATTTTGTTAAAAGATAAGTATCCTCTTTTCTTATGAATGTGAAATGATTTTATTTACTTCACATGGTAAATATGTTTATTTATGCATGATGTGTGTGTGGATAAATTTTTTATTTCCAATGTGTTTTGCATGCATATACTTACACATGCATTTCTTAGTTATGAATTCGAATAATTGCCCATGGGGCGAAATTTAAAAACTTGAAATTTGTAACTACCCCCTATGGTCAAATGATGGATGGGAATGTTACAGAGTGGTACCAGAGCTCTTAGTTGTAGCACTAGGGTTGTATGGCCTAGAATCCACATTTACAAGAAGAAATCAGAGTTTACACATGAAGTGTTTGATGAAATGCTTCTCTATGAAAATCCATAGAATTTAATTCTTAGCTGGTATTTTAACAAAGACATGACTTAGATCTAGTGGCGGCCAGAAGGAATGGTAGATTAGTTTGAGAAACAATAGGGAATATTTTTCAAAATTTGTAGAGCTATTAGTGAAAAAAATTGGTTCTATTTTGTGATAGAGAAATTTCTAGAATGGATAAAAAGACCATGTGTAATTTCGTATTGGGAACCTATCGTTAAAAAAAAATTATTACACATTTATGAAAATTTGAAAATTTGGGAAAATTTTAGACAAGCCCCACTAGTTCCGCATGGGAAAACATGTGGCATGGAGGAGCCACATGGACAAGCTGTGTGACATGGACAAGCCAAGTCGGATGAGTGCACAGGTGGTAGGACTGAAGCAAGGATGAGTAACTTCATTGGTGTCTAGGTGGAGTTAAGTGGACATGGCCAAATCGAGGTCTGTCACAAATGGTTGAGATCAACTCAAGCAAGTTATGATGGAAGTTCTAGACTATTCACACAAAAGGAGAAAATTGAAGGTTAATACCCAAGGTAGTGTCACAAACATCCTAGATTGATCAGGCATGTTGGAGCGGCAAGACCCTTGACATTCGCGAGGATGGAAAGTGATTGGAGGTTATCAAAGGGGTTAGTGTCATGAATGGCCCAAATTAATCAGGCAAGTTTTAGCAGCAAGAACTTCACTATTCATGGGGAAGAAAGGTGCACGAGGTGTAAGTATGGGTAACCCACCATGAATGGCCAAGATTTAATCGCACAAGTTTCATCATGCAATCTAGACCATTCACTAAAAATTAAAGTGATCAGGAGTTGATAAGGGGACAATGTCGTGAATGGTTGAGATTTAATATAGGTCTACGGGAGGAAATATCTAGACCATTTGCGATGAGGATGGCTTGCACGTGTGATGGCACATGTGAAGGAGAAATCCAATGTCATAAAACTACCTTTTTTTGTAAGCTGCATAGAGAAATTATATTAAAACACAAAAAATATTACATGCACAAGAGAGTCATGATGTCTGAGAGCCCCCTATGGCTTCTCATAGAACCGAAACATCAAACTAGATACTCTAGGAAACGTTCCCATGCATGGGATGATAAAACAAGCTTGCAAGAGAGTGTTTCCCATACATGGGGTTACAAAACAACTGCTAAAGGAGGAAAAACTTGGAAATATTACAAAATTGAGAGCCTCAAGTGGCATTTGGCATGTGCATTTAAACGATAAACAAATAGCTAGCAGTCCAATAGATAGAATTCCATTTAACTGTCTATGTGTAGATAACAGTAACAGAAAGCAAAAGAGAGAAGACCGCATAATTACTTGGAATTACAGATTGTGTCTGCATCTTCAGGATTTTCCTCCAGAATAGGGCACCAATAGTCCTCGGAGCTGGAAGAGTTATCAGTAGAAACCTTAGGAGGAAGTGCCTCTATTTTTCGAAAGGAGGAGGTGTTCACAGGACTTGTATGCTCCACATGTTTGCATTTATGACCATTGGTAGACGCAATATTGGTTTTATCTTCAGGCAGCGAAGGTTCCTTGCTGCTCTGATTTCCATTGTGCTCCATTGGCTTGGATACCTGGGATGTAACCAGAGAAGAAGAGGAATGAAGAGCTAGAGCAAGAGAAGAAGAAGGAGGGGGATTTTTCCCCTATGAGAGTTCCTGAGAGTGCATAAGGACTTGAGCAAGTGAATTCTTCAGTAACTAATAGTGCCTGCGTCTAACCCAAGCCTTTTGATTAACCATCTATTGTATCACCATTTCCTCTTCCCAATCGTCCACCATGGTTCTCAAGTGACCAAGAAAAGAACTGTCATAGCAATTGTCGTTGGAGCCTCTGTATCCCCGATTGCCATAGTTTCCATGACCTCTACTACCTCGACGAGGGGTGGCACAAAGTTGCCTAGACATGATTCCTGACAAAACCAAAAGCCTAGAACCTCTAGTGTTCATACTATGAAACCAAGGAGGTGCAGGACTTAACCCGAATGTAAGAAGATGAGAAGAAAGGAAAATGTTCAAGCTAGGGAGAATGGTTCCATGCATAAAACAAATGACCATTCGAATGCAGAGGAAGAACACCGCCAGGATTCTAGCTGATCGATGCCCAAATTTGGAAATAATCCCTATCAAATAGATTTGGATAAACATCCCAGAAGGCCATAAATTCCCTCGGAGGAGGAATGATTGCCATGGTACAGCAGACATCTTTGCTAAGAAATCGAATGACCATCACCATTAAGGCCACCCTGCATCGTAAAAGGAGGCTAGTTAATATGCATGGAAAGTTAATCGAGAGGATGCCACATGGTGGGAGGTGGTGGCCTCCGTGGTTTTCTCCTCACTCGCCATAAGATCATGAAAATAGCCTGCATCAGGGAAATGTCATAAAACTACTTATTATTAATCGAGAAACCATTTACGATATAGGAAAAGGGTCACAATGACATGGAACACTCGAGGGGACAAAAATGACATGGAATAGGCATTAGATGACATGGTTGAACCTATTGATGGCATGTAATATGCCACTACCACATAGGAAGCCACGTGACATACCAAATCAATAGCATAGATGCCACATCAACAATACGAAAAAAGATTAAAAGAAGTCTACAACCCAAAATTTGTTTTGGTCATAACATGAGCATAATAGCTAGGAATTCAATGAGACATTCTAAATTTTGATGTCATTAAGGGAGTTTACAAAATTAATAGATGGGCATCAACTTTTTCTATTCCAATTTTCCTAAAAAGGAAAAATAGTGCTTTTTGAAGACCATCACCCAGTGACTAGATGAGAGCCCTATTAGGGATGAGATTTGTATGTCACGGACATTATCCAAGAAAACAAATAACCCAAGTGTATTTTTGCCAAATCCCAAAGGGTGTGGAGCCGAGCTATAGAAAAAAACCAAAATCCTCGATTTGGGTGTCAGCAAGTGTGATTTTGAAAAATTTAGAGGAGGTAAAAGTGACCCCATATATCGAAACTAGAAATATTTATGAACTCGACATTTTACATACTCATAGAGACAAACAAATTTGGTTGGATAATTTTTTTCCATAAATGCTCAGTTTTGGAGATAGCATTTTTTGGAAAATAATCAAGTATAGAGAAAATGCAAAAGTTAAAAGTAGTCAATTCCGTAAAATTATAGAAATTGGTTGGAGCATCAAATCAAAGATATGAAAGTTGTTGAGTATTCCTTTTTATTAGTATTGTCATTGCTTGATAGAAAACAATTATGGTTCTCCCTATATTTTCTTCAATAGGTGACTGAAGTTGGTCTCTGAGGCTAAATGCACCTATAGGAAAAGTTCAGAGTTTGGAAAAATTGGCTAATTTGAAAGGTTGTAACTTTTAGCTCTGAGATTATAAATGAGCATGGTTATAGTCATTGGAAATATTATTCATTAGGGAATAAATTTGTGCATGATCATATTCTGAAGGACTATTTCAGATATTCCTAAAAATTGAACAAAAAAAAGCCTATAGCCTTGATTTGACAAAATTTGTCAATATGGGTAGTCTCTAGAATACATGAAAATTAATTTTATAATTTTCTCGAGATGTAATGCAACTAAAAAGTGTTTTTATATGAAAAAAAAATTAGATATAATAACATATCAAAGACAATTAAGGGTCAACACTCAAGATAGTG
Organism: Larix kaempferi; assembly: GCA_027924585.1. Lineage (NCBI taxonomy): Eukaryota > Viridiplantae > Streptophyta > Pinopsida > Pinales > Pinaceae > Larix > Larix kaempferi. Next base: position 7,562,402 of record BSBM01000036.1, read on the forward strand.
TAATTAGAAATTGTTTGGTCTTGGTTGGGCCAAAAGAACTATCATTGTGGTTGATGTGCAAGATCCTTATACACTTTAAATAGATTCCATGGTAGAAAATGTGCATGTTGAGAATTCAAAGACAAAATATAATGGTTTTAGAAACCAAGTAACTCCTCTGGACATTGCAGAGACAATGAGAAGTCTAAAAGTGAAGTTACAAGTTGTAGAGTATATAATGAAAAGATTATTAGAGCACAAGAAGAACAAAAGTAGTTTAATATTGTTATGATATCTCATCATTCATTATGTACTTTGCATGCATGCATGCATTGCATGCACCCGCATGTTGCCTAGTCACCAAGTTGATGCCTCGAGAACCTAGTCCCTAGTCTTCCAGCACTCGGGAGCTACTTTCCACTCCGATTCAGCCCTCCTAGCCAGGGAAGAGCCCACTTCTCACCTTCCACTGCAGAAGGGCGCCTTTTCTCACCTACCAATCAATTTCACTTCAGTTAGTAAGTTATATTTCCTTGATTTGAGGCTAGACTGACTCCTAATTGTTGTTACCACTCCGATTGACCTCCGATGAGCCTTGAATACCTATTATGAGTGTATTTAACCCCTCATGTGCCCTCCACTGAGCCTCCATCCCTATATTAGTGCCACTTACCATCAGTTACACTTATTACACTCAGTTAGACTCAATTTGACACCAATCTGACAATTACTTTTGCATTGATAACCACCACCAATTGATGATGAGGACTCCTAGTTGGAGCCAAGCTATGCCATGCAGTTAATTCGAATGACCTCTTTGGATAATTCGAATTTCTCACTCATTGTGACAGTATTGTATTGTAATTCTACTATTCTTGATTATAGAGCACTGATGCATCTCTCTTGCATAGTTTTTACTCCAATTTGTTTTACATCATTGTGATTGGTTTACTTGTTCAATAGATCTGTTGTGACTAATTTTACAAATATATCCATGCTCCAATGCTTGAAACATGTTCCAAGGAAAATGCACCATGGATAGCATTCATGAAATGAGGATAGGAATGGAAGTATCTCAAGGAAGCATTCTCACAAGAGTTCCCATAGCTTGAGAAGCATTTCTAGAGATAGGACATATACTCCAAAATTCTCTTCTAGTGAGTCATTTTCCTCTAAGGAATACATTGAAAATTCAAGCTTTTCATCTCATAGGAATAAAACGAAGAGAACTTTCAAGAACAACTCTCACGGAGAATTTTGAAAGGAAAAACCTCCTACCTTTGATGGTGAAGTGAAATCTGGGCAAGAAGCTAAGGCTTGGCTTATTGGGATGAGGAAGTATTTCCAAGTCCATGACTACTCCAAAAACATGAATGGAAGAGTGGCCATTTTTAATCTAAATTATAGAGCATCAATTTGGTGGGATCACCTTAGGAAAATAAGAAGTTCAATGAAAAGAAAATTGTTTGGAATAAATTCAAGAAGTATTTCAAGCAAAATTATCCCTTTGATAGGTTCTATGATGATAAGATCAAAGAGTTCCATGGGTTAAAATTGGGGCAAATGACCATGGATGAGTATGCAAACAAATTCTTCTCTTGGAGATAATAAGGTATGTCAAGTATATCTGAGATGACAATGTCAAAATTCAACGTTTCCTAAGTGGATCACCTTAGTCATACAAAGAAAAAAATGAGTTTGATTAACTCTAGATGAAACCATAAGGAAGGCCAAGTATTGTTATGATCAAAACAAAATAAAGCCATAATTCCATAAGGCATCGAAGGACAAGAAGAAGGAGAAGTTTGGCCAAAAAAGAGCGGATTCAAGCCTCCTCATTTCATAAATCAACAAAGGCATCCAACACAGGGTGTAACTAATCCAACTAAGATGATGGGAGACAAGCCAAGAGAGCCACTTAAATGCTCGGGATATGGAGAGGACCATTTGCTCAAAAATTGTCCACATTTGAATGGAAGTATCACACATGTTCACAAATTCAAGAGGTTAAAATTGTGGGTGAGGTAGCAAGAATCGTCCCTATAATCTACGCTACACTAGAGGATCACCAAGAAAACTATCTGTTACGGAGAAAAATTCCTCTGGCTTCAGGGCAGACCACAACAGACAACTGACTACCAGAAAATGGCTCAATTCCCAATGCAATGTTATATAAATGACAATGCTAAGATAATGGAGAAAATACCAACCTTCAACCGGATGTTCGAAGTAGATCCCCATTGAGCTTTCAACTTTTACACTTGAACCTGTATATTAGTCTCAACAACAAGTACAAGCAAGTGCCTATAACATGTGAAAGAAATTAGCATAATCAATCGCATGATTCATGATATCATAAGCGAATATAACCCAATGTAATTTAACAATATTCACAACATCAATTGGACGAGAAAATGAGTATTTCCATTAATGAATAACAAGAAGTACAATATACGACCTCTTGTCGACAACCAATATGAACCAAGAACTGGGTCTCTCCACTTGTGCCTCCACCACTTCAATCCTCCATGTAATGGAAAACTCAAACTATGAAAGGAGTTTGGAAGGTGAATATAAGGAATTCACAACAGCAAGGATAAATAAGTGTAGACTCAAGTCACGACAAAAATCCAGTAGAGTTATAGTGCTCTCTCTTTCTCCTCCCTTCCATATACCATAAGATCTCAATATATAGCCTTCCAAAGGTAAGTGAAAGGACACATCGGGGCGTTTCGGGGCATATGGAGGGCCAAAGGTCACCCTAAGATCGCTTTTTGGGAGTAAAAAGTAATTTTCTAGTGATTTTTACCATTTTACTTGGTACCCGCGGGCTATAGTGTAACAGCCTACGTGTACGTGTGCTATAGTGGAACAGCTCGCGTACAGGAACAAAAATAGGGAAAATGTGTTCCTGAAAGGAAGATCATGAATCTGAGTCAAACAATGGATGCTGAAGGCCAATCAATGTTGATGCTCACAAGGTGGAAAATTACGCTGTAACAGATGCCCCCTAATGTGTGAGGTCAGAGAATGGTGCTACGATGGCCGAAATACATTATAAATCTCAGAAGTGGAGTGATGGAGACACAACTGGAAGGAACATCTCACTCGTCATAATACAATAATATCTCTGAATGCATGTTGGTATAGTACAACAATCTGATACAATGGCCATGAATAGGCGATACATAATGAAGACATGTCATATGTGATCATAGCCATAACCATCTATAGTAAGAGACGGTCTCCTACTAAAAGGAAACAACTGGTGCAAACTAGAGGTAAAAACTGTTGATGTTGGAGAGGTTATATCTCAGATGTATAGTCACGATCATAAGTAGCATATTGAATGCCACTATCTCCTGGGGTCTTCTACACAAATCATCTACGGTGCAAGTCCCATCAAGTGAATAAAGGTGTTGAGTTTGAACCTAATGTGACATCATCTGATTACCGGTCAATGATGTATACCATTAACAGATCCGAGATAACCCACCGATAATGAAAATGGGCATCAAGGCATAGAGTACAATCATCATAGTGTGAATAGATGTGTTGAAGTCGAACGCTAAGATGAATCCATCAATCAAGGGACATTGATGTATTCCCAAAACTGTCAATGGCGAGAGAACCTACCACTAATGCCTGCAAGCCTCAAGGTACTCAACCGAACTCTAAGTCTCAAATTACAGAATAAATGGGTTGATGTCTATGGAACGAAACTCACTAGAAGGAGGGAATGAAGGCATCCCCCATCAACCAGCACGAGGTAACAGCTACGCTGAAATATTTGGAAGAACTCAGGTGAAACGGACTGACTCAATAAGGATGGCCGACATGCAATAGTCAAGAGATCTGAGGAGTGGCTGACATGCAATAGTCAAGAGATCTGAAGAGTGGTCGACATGCAATAGTCAAGAGATCTGAGTAGTGACTGACTATGGTTTGAGGACTTCCTTTGAACAAGAACATGAGCAGATGAATAGACTCAGGAAGCATGGACTCAAATAACGACATTGTGCAATGCAAGAGGCATCGAAAAAGGGATCCATAATGACTGGAAGCTTAACCAATCGGTGGAGTAAACTCTGAGAAATGAGTACAACGCCTAAGGTCCTACTATAGTCCCGACTCATAATGGATGGAATGGAATGAATGCTATGTTCAAAGCTAGCCTCTTCCGTTGACGCCACTCTTGAACGTGGTCAGATATGTGTGTGGCCTTATTCTAACAGAAGGTAGACAAGATTTCAGTGCCAATATCGTAGTGAACCGGAAGCTGGAAATGATCCATGAAAACCAAGGCTATCTCATTGAAACCCCTGTACGTGCCCCCAGGCAACTCAACATACCACTTCACGGCTGCCCCTGTGAGGATGCGTTGAAATAGTCTCAAATGAACTGTATCATGATTTAACGCGTTTGATGAGCACCAAAGGTGAAAAGTCATAACGTGATCACCCGGATCCTCACCACCCTTCCCCTCAAACTTGGGAATGTCCAAAGGGAGCTTGGTAGGGACTGGAGGCCAAGTAGGATCATGACACACCAGATCATTCGTGAGCTTCGAAAGATCTGGAAGATTTAATCGAGCCAGGAATGGAAGTTGCAGCTGTAAAGCTTGATTATAAGCTCCCATAAAAGGTTGATTATATTGACCTGAAGGATAAGATGGACCATAACCATGACCATGACCATGACCATAAGCCCGATAACCTCCCACAACCTAACCCGTGTGAGAGTAAGCAGGTATATGTGTATTATGTGTTAACACCCAAAAAGTGTTCACTACCTCATCTACCACATTACATGGCTCATTTGTCCATTTTCCTACCATATTTCCCTTAAAAACCCAAAAAATCTCACTTAAAAGCCTCCAAAAGGCCTAAAATGCCTCCAAAAGGCCACAAAACCCTTAAAATAGCCTCAAAAAGGCTAAAAAAACCCATTTTTCCTCCAAAAATATCCAAAATTCCTCTAAAAATAGCAAAAACCCCCAAAAAAGGGAATAAAAAATATAAAATAATGAGGAAAAGGAGGAAAAAACCCTATACAGCTGCCCTAAACCATGTGTTTCCTAAAACCATGGGTCAGCACTCCACCACCAAAAAACTATAAATAGGTGATGGAGATCCCTTATTTCACATCCACAATCAAGTATACCCTTACTCTGCCAAAATCTCTCTCGAAACCCTAGTTCACCATTGAACTACTTTCACCTTGAGAGCCTCTTTTGGCCCATTCCCACCATTGGAGAAAGAGAAGGAGCACATTGGAGCTTGGAGCAACCCTCTTGGACATTGCAAGGAGCTTCATCAGCCTTCACATTGAAGGTAATATTAATACAAAACCCTTGTTTACAAATTGTTGTTTCTTTTTCATGCACATGTTTTAGAGTAGTTTTTATTTCTGTTTTTAGCTTAATAATTTACATTTACTGATCTGCTACTAAGGAGTCCATTCTCCTTAGTAGGTGCTCATTTGCACAAGCTAGGGGTAAAAACCTAGCCATAGTTTTGGCGACTCCCCTAGATTTTGAATTTCTGGTTTCCGTTTAAAAAAAAATTTCCTTTCAGTCGTCCCTTTCAGCCGCCGTACATCGCGTCTTTTCCCTCTGCAGTCGCGTCCCGACCGCGTCTTTCAGGCCTTTACCTGCGACCCGACCGCGGCTCTCAGACTGTTTCCGACGCCCTGCCGACGGATTCAAGTCTGTTACCTGCGATCCGACCGCGGCTAATCAACCTGTTTGCTGCGATCTGACTGCGCCTATCGGCCATTTTCCCGCGTCCAGAATGCGGCTTTCAGCCCCTTTCCTGCGTCTCGACTGCGTCTGTTAGCCTTTTTGCCGCGACCCGACTGCGTCTTTTTTCCCGTTTCCTGCGTCCCGACTATGCCTGTCGGCCCAATAGCCGCGACCTGTCCGCATCTTTTTCCCTTAAACCCGCGGTCCGCCTGTTCTGATTCGCCACAGACCCGCGGTCTGATTTCTGCATTTTTTCTGTTTTGAGCCCAGCCCCTTTTTGCTGCAATATTTTCTGCATCTGAACAGCCCTCTATCCTACCTGCAGTCTCACTTCCTTACAACCTTTCTGCAACTTACTTTCTATTCCCTTTACAGAATCTTTTTAAAATTTCAATATTTTTAATTCAGAAAATTTTGCAAGTTAAAGTTTCAATTTCAGTAATTATTGATAGTTAGAAGTTGCCCCCCTTGTGGCACTTCTATTTTGGGTTCATCACCTCACGAGCACACACTCTGTCACATAATTCAAGTGAGCCTTAAAAAGTACCTAACTCAACCAATATTCTAACCCCACTTGGGGAACACAAAAGAATCTTTGTAGTTAGGTAGGATCGGGGGGATAGGCTTCCAATAACACCCCTCGGTTACTTACACTTGAGACATAGTTGTTGTCCAAATAGGGAACCAAAATCCCCTAGTACTTTTTGGCACGGTCACGACCAGTTTATCAGAGGACCTCTCCCTTAGGAGGGTTGAAGTCGGGAGACTGGTTCCGGAGGCCTGAGTGGAATACCGCACTCCATTCAGTAACCGAAGGGCTACCTTTCGCGGTTCGCGGGATATCCCTGTATAGGGGTATTGCGGTAAACGGACTAAACGGCAGATTCACCTTTCTGGACATGTCATGAACGGGGTATCTTAGTTGCCATTCTTCTAGGATTGACTACCCGGTGTCCCTCCCGGTAGGGGGATATCATAGCCACTTGGCTTTCCTACTCATATTGTCTGACTTGGATTTCATCACCTTGCAGAGGATATGTTTAGTTGAGTCAGAATACTTTTAGTTAGGTGTTTGCATGCTCCTTTACCTCCCTTTGGTCTAGTGAGTCCACCATTTTTTCTTTTTAGGAAACCTGCTGCTTGTTGGTATTCTGACCATCTTTGTTTATACTCCACCTATTGTAGCACAGCTGTTGCAGTGGGTGTTTTGAGTTGGTTGTTGGCCTGAGTGCCTTGTTTTTGAGCTCTCCTTCTGCACACTCGGTTGCATTAGGATTTTTTGAGCTGTTTTTATACTCACCTCAACCCACATAGATTTGAAACCATCTGTCACCATTGAGTCCCCGAGACATTCTCGGCGCCTCAGGGTGAGCCCCCACAGCACGGTTCTCTTGACACCACCCGTCATAGATTCCAATCATCATCCGTTGATACCACTCATCACAGATCTAGAGCCTTGTCACTTGACTCCACTCGTCAGCGACATAGAACTCCGTCACCAGATATTGACGCTCCCTACTTTACCTCCGATTCTGACGAAGAGTCCGAGAACCCTATTTACACTGCCCCTACTAGCCCCATGGATGGCACGACTTCCACTCCTTTCGTTGTAGAGACCATTGGTGGCACATCCACCACTACACCAGTTACCACACCTGCTCTGGGAATTCCCTTGATGGGGGCCACATCCACCATCCCGATCACCATTCCCATTCCCGTAGCTGGCATACATACCTCCACTCCACCAGTGACTCACACCACCCATGGTGGCGCAGGCCCATCCTATACTACCCCAGTTCCCCCACTTGCGGGCAACATTCCCAATCCTGTCCCTCCACTTGGGGGCATTGGCCCCAACTTGGTCCAACCCACTACTGTGTCACATCCTTCTTCCAGTTTGCCATTCATGGCTAGCCTCAATCTACCTGACCTGGCCAGATTGACCAACGATCCTATTCGACACGACCCTATGTGGCCTCATATGCCTACCAAGCTCCCCTCTGACATCCCTAAGTTCGAGGGCAAGGCCGGTGAGGACCCACAAAACCATATCATGTCTTTCCACCTATGGTGTTCCTCTAACTCCATAGTGGACGATTCTGTTCGCCTCCGTCTCTTACAGCGCACCTTCACTGGCTCTGCAGCCAAGTGGTATATCGAGCAACCCCATGGGACCCATGCCACCTTTTCTTCCCTTGCCTTGACCTTCCTGCAGTTCTTCCAGTTGTCTGTCCGCTATGACGCGGGCATTGAGATCCTCCTATCTTGTAGACAAAACACGGCTACCCATATCACGGACCACATCCATGAGTGGTGTCGACGCCGTAGCTTATGCAAGATCAAAATAGATGACCGTATCTTCCTAGATTGGTTCCTCAAATCCCTTCTCCCTGTTATTGCTAAGGATGTGGCATCAGAAAGACCCCAGTCTGAAGAAGAGGCCATCCTTAAGGCCCAACAGTTCGACCTCATTTACGCCCAGTCGGGTTACCTTTATACCATTATACCTGACGCCCCTCGCGGCGAGTCCTCCCATCACAATGCGCCGAGGGCATCCCACGCTGCAGACGGCATCATTGGTCGTGTTTCCTCGCATCCCCAACCCTTTTCCATAGCACGACCTACCCCGGGCCCCGACCTTTCGCGGGCCACCTCACAGTCTGGGGCCACCAACTCATATGCTCCTATGACACATCACCATCATTCCCATGGACCCAGCTGTCCACCTCAGTGCTTCGGGCATGCGCCCCCTGCTTATAACCCCCCGGTCGCACCTCAGTCCTATTACCACCAGCAGGCTGCACCAGCTCCTGCGCCTTCTCAGGCCCAACCCACTTATTACCACCAGCAGGCTGCACCAACTCCTGCGCCTTCTCAGGCCCAACCCACTTATTACCACCAGTAGGCTGCACCAGCTCCTGTGCCTTTCCAAGCCCAACCAGCTTATTACCCACCACAAGCAGCTCCTGCGGCCAACCCATAACCGGCTCCGCAGACATATCATCAACCTACTCAAGGTGCCACACCTGCGCAGCATCCACCTACATCCCATCCACCGCAGCTTTCTCCCGCACCCGCACAACCTCAAAGCCCACCTGCTGCTCAAGGGAAAGTTTACGCCCAAAACAACCCGCAGCAAAACCAAAATAACCAACGCAACCAGGGCCAACAAAATCACGGCAAGGTCCGTAATCATGGAAACAACCAACCTACAGACCAAGGTGGTCAACTAGCTAATCCCCCAGACAACAACAACGCAGCCCCCGCTAACCAAAACCCTGATCACCCGCCCAAGCAGGCTAAAAACCCTAATTTGAGAAGGAACCATCCTTGTTCTATCTGCGGGGTCTATGGCCACTACACACATACTTTCCCACATTTGGAGCGAGCTCGGCAACTTTGGGTTGATGATGCCCATCACCAAGGGCAGGCAGCTCCTCAAGCGCATCCCAACCCCCCACAACCTCAGCAGCCACCTTTGGTGTTGCAAAACCCCTTACCAACCCAAGGCGTGGTGAACACTTAGCCATTGGCCCCCCCTCAAGCCAACGCGCAACCCCAACAACAACAGATCACATACGCCGCTCCTGATCAACCCATGTTTGACTCAGGTACCCACCACTTATTAATGATGTCTTCCGCTGATGTCAACCTCCAGACCCGTCGGAACCAATATGGCTCCACCTCTGAAGCACATCCCGCTGATAAAACCCCTAACGCTCATCCCACTGATCAAGCATTACGTATCCCTCCCCCTCCGATAGATGGCGCTTCCAAAGCAGCTCGTTTCCCACTTCGTCGTATCAACAACAACCCCAATGCACACGCTACGTCAAACTACAACATTGTAGACGACCTAGCCGAATCTCCCGCAGCCATGTCTGCGTTAGAAGTCTTGAAGAACTGCCCTTCCCAGCGCAAGACTTTACTCTCAGCCATTGGGGCTATTGACCCAAATGATTCGAATTTAATGGCATTTTATTTGGACCAGTCCGAACCATGCCTGCCTTCCACCTTAGCGTTCCAAGTTTCTGTTTCCGTTCGAAATCTTGTCATCCATCGATGCATCATCGATGAGGGTGCCTCCACATGCGTTATGTCTACATTCGTATGGCACAAGTTGGGATCCCCTACCCTCCAGCAGTCCACCACTGCGTTACGCGCCTACGATGGCCGTTCGGCTCAGCCCCAAGGTCTCCTAGCCAACGTCCCTGTCCAGTTAGGTGGTAAAACCGTCCTCATCGATATCGAGGTCATCAACGCCCAGCTTGATTACAACCTCTTACTCGGTCGCAGCTACATGTACGCTATGCGGGCGGTCGCTTCCTCTGTCTTTCGTACCATGATGTTCCCCCATGATGGACGCGTGGTTAAGATCGACCAACTTACTTACTATGATCCAAATGCTCCCGCTGCACCCGAAAATGTTCTCCCCATGGTGGAACAACCGGTCAATAGTGCTGCTACCTCATTTGTTTCCTCTTTGGGACTTGGATTTTACTCAGACCCGCCGATGACGTCCACTTTCCAATCCATTCCTCCCCCGTCATCTATGCCCGAAGTGTCTGACCTATGTACCCTCTCCCACGATAACCAACCAACTACCAATCAACCACCCTTGTTGCCTAAACCACCACTGGTACCTAGCCACATTGGTGTTACACCTATCCACACTATCCCCTTCCTAGTCCCTCCTTCGGGAGTAGTAAGCGCCCCGGTTATGGATACCCTTAGCCTCCCTAGGTTAACCTTGGGATTACCCGTATGGTATCTTTCGCCTCCTGTTCGCCCACCGACACCATATGTCGTCCTCCAACCGGTGCAACCCATGGCTACTACCACCCAGCCACCCCACGGTGTTTCTACCCCTTCGTCCTCCACGACTCCTCCCCCTACTCCTAAACCCACTTGGGGCAGAGGTCCCCAGCCTTACACTACTATACCACCTCCCAAGACAGTGAAAAACCCCCCAGTATTTTGTGCTCCTCCCAAATGCTCATTGTGCGACGAGTTAGGCCATGCGACTCATCAATGTCCACAGTTACCAGCATTACAGAAGCACATGAAGATGCTCGACGATGACCCCAACATCCCGATTGTCGAACTAAACCCCACCCCCAAGCCCAAAGATAAATCCCTGCGTACCAACCACCCCTGTGCTATATGCGGTGTTTACGGGGACTATTCACATCATTGTCCCGATCTCCCAGATTACAGAGCATCTCTCTATGAGATGAACAATCTGGATCTTGAGACAGCACCTACCACTATTGAGGAGATTCACCCCCGATCTCACCGCCATTCGGGGAGGTCAACACCATTTACATGATCTCTTCCACTCCCATTCCCATGTCAACCGATTTGACGACCCAGAATTTCCGTACTGATGAGGAGATTCTTGAGGCACTCACTGCCCCGGAGTATCCCTGGGATGATATGCACCATCGTTCGTATTTCCTCCCAGAAGCATCTTCCTCTAGCACCGCTACCCAATTTGCGGTTGAATCCAAAGACTTCCTTCCCACTAAGGTCGACTGGTTCAAGGACCCTATTCCTGCTCCTGACGCCTTCGAGGAAGGTAACATGGCTAACATCTCACCTGTCATCCAAATTGACATCGCTGCCCCCGGGAGTGCCCCTGAACTCATCACTTTAGGAGCCTTCTGCAGTAAACAAGAGATTGAGGAATACACTAAACTCTTCAAAGAGTTCCGTGATGTCTTTGCCTGGTCCTATACCGAAATGCCCGGTCTTGACCCCGCCATTATCGAGCACCACATTGAAACATGGCCTGATGTACCCCTCGTCCATCAGAAACAGCGTCCCATTCCTCCCTCAAAGTTCCCCGTTGTTATTGAGACCCCTGAACTCATCACTTTAGGAGCCTCCTGCAGCGAGCAGGAGATTGAGGACTACAAACAACTCTTCCAAGAGTTTAGTGATATCTTCACCTCCGCCCTCGAGCAGCGTTTGCTGACACTCGAACAAGCTGATGAAGATCGTCATGCCACTCTCCAAAACATTGAAGCTGCCAAAAACCGCTCCAAAGCTGGTTACGACAAACATGTACACCCTCGAACTTTTCATGAAGGGGACCTCGTCCTCGCCTATGACCAAGCCCATGAAAAAACCGGCAAAGGGAAGTTCAAATCCATGTGGCAAGGCCCTTACATCATGCAGACTTGTCTCGGCAAGGGGGCATACATTTTAGCTGACTCCGAAGGTCACTCTTTGCACAACCTGCGTAACGGGTTGTACCTTAAATGCTTTTATCCCTAAATAAATCGTGGCCTCATTGGTCCGCGTTGTACAGTTTGCTCTCTTTTTTGTTTTTCACCTTTTTTACCATCATCTTACATTCATCATTTTTGCATGACCATAGATGGACCATCTTCCACCTTGTTACACTGGCTTTGCTGACGGCGCAAGCCGTTGGTCTCCCAACCTGGCTTCTGCAGCATGGGTCTTGTACTCCCCTTCCAACGAGATGATTCACCTTGACGGAACCTGTATAGGAACTGCTACCAATAACCAGGCAGAGTATGATGCTGTGACCGGTCTCTTGACTGCCGCCCTCCAGATGGGCATATGTCACCTTCATGTGTTCCTCAACTCCCAGCTACTTGTCTCCCAGCTCAACAACTGCTACCAGGTGCGTGATCCCTGCCTTTTTAGAAAATTCCTGCGTGCAAAACAACTCAGTCGACAGTTTGAATCCATAACATTCACACATGTCCCAAGAGCCCAAAATAGTGTCGCAGAGCAAATGGAAAACAACATCCTAGATTGGCATATCAATCACACCATGTAACACTATGCATCATCATCCCATAACATCTCATAAAAATATATAAAAACCCAAAAAGATTGCATCGCATCAACATTTGCATCCATGTACATAAAACCACATGCATATCCATAGGGGCATCCACGTGCCTAATCATACATACATCATGTTGCATCACATAAAATACACAAGGGGCATCCACGTGCCCAACATCCTAGCCTACTTGCATCCACGTACAATGAAAACATATCACAACTCATAAAGCGCATCCACGTGCGTACAAACACAATATCATAACAAGGTGCATCCATGTGCATATATATATATATCAAAAATATACATGTTTTGTGCTATACATGTCCTGAGTACCCCTGTACTCAGCTATACAAAAAATGGATATACATGCCTAAAACCTCATCAACATACATGCCGTAGCTACAAAACTCGGGGGGAATCCCCTATACTCCCTAATGAGAGTCGTATCCTGCATCACTGCCTGCATCGGCTGCCTCTAAGTCCTCCCCTCTCTCCTCCTCCGGCAAGTCCTCATCTCCTACGGGCTCCTGTGCCTGCGCCCGGTCCACCAAGATCGCCACTCGAATCGCTATGGATTTGAACTCTCAGGGTGCCCTCATGCAATCCTGAACCACGTCTGGATCGACATCCCGCCATCCCTCGTCAGTCACCCCTATCAGCAACCGGTCTAGTAGTGCCCGGACCGACTCCAGTGTCCCCTCCGCATTGCGGCGATGGACCTCCCCTCGCCCAGGTAGAGCTGGAACGGCCACAATACCCCTCCGTGCCACATGTCCTGGAGGCGGCCTCGGGCCCACATCTGCAAGATCACCCATATGTCAGTCACAGTATATCAATCTACTATCACATATATAAAAATTGACATCCATAATATGCAAGCAAACACATACATACCGTCGGGACCCCATGCCTGTCCTGGTGCTCGTGGTGCCTCTGGATCTCCCGTGAAGTCCATGTCCCGATACGGGAAGTCGTCCAATGTCAACGGTATCTAGAGCCACTGCAGGTACAACTCTTGCATAAAATACCTGCCCACGGCAGCGCATCATCTCGCCCCACCGCACCATCCGCGGCTCCCTCATACCTCTTGCCCTGATCGGCACCCGTGGCCGCATTGTGGGTACCCTCTCCATAAAGAAGGCACACAAGAAGGAACCAAAACAAAATCCCTTGCCAGCTTCCTTCGCTGAACGCAAGTCAGAAACATCTGGCCCCACGCGTACTACACCCCATCCAGTACGCGCTCTATCATCTGCATCTAGCCCCCAGACACCTTCTCAGGTGACTGGGACCCCAATACCCGAACCACACATGCTGTCATGGCCTGCACTGCTGGCTCCTGTAGGTCCCTCACCAGGAGTGCATTCTGATGCACCCTCACCTCAGGACCACAATATCTCTCCAACATGTCCTCCATGTCGATGTCCGCGGCGACCCGCGGCTGTGTGTCTGCTACCCTGCCTAGCCAGGGCAACCCCGTCAGAAAATATACATCGGTCAGGGTGAGGTCCACCCTCTCACCCTGTACCCGGAAAGCCTGTATGTCCGGCTCCCAGAAGCTGATCAGCCGGTTCAGCAGCAATGCTGCTGACCGTATCATGGGTATCTGTGCGAACTTCAGTAGTCCGCACAGTTCCAACACAGTGTGATGTACCTGCAAGAATTAATTAATGCAAATACATGAGATATCAGAAATAATAGAACAGAATCACTTTTATATTGATCACGGGCCACTTCGAGGGGGCAACCTCCTTTGAGCAAGCTCAATACAATTAACTTCACGGTGCCTTCAATGACCTCAACACACACTTATATACTAAGTCTATGCCCAATACTATGAGTCAAAACCATGGGACATATAATACTACGGGACGACTTACAAAGCATATGCGTCCAATACTATGGGTCAATACTATAGGCTAATATAAACTATGGATCAACAAATACTACGGGACGACTTACAAAGCATATGCGTCCAACAACAATATACTAACATAGTAAAGAGAAGGGTTGACATAGGTTCCTAACATCCCCTCTCCCTTAGAAAAAGCTTTGTCCTCAAAGCTTTGGTTGGAGAAATTGCTGCAGAATCTGAAGGAGTGGTTCCCCGGTAGCATCCTCGGTTTGCATTTCGGGCCACTGACGCCTTTGGAGTGTCAAGGAGGATTGCTTGGAAGGATGTAGATGAAGAAGAACCCTATCAGCTGCGTGGAAGATGCGCTCGGAACGGTGCTGATCGGCTTGTTGTTTCAGGCGAATTCTGGACATGTGAAGATTGTCTTGCAAAATGAGAAGAATCTGATCGCGGTTTCGAAGAACCGAGTCAATTTCCTGAACTGGGGAGCTGCTGAGGGTGTATGGAAGAAGAACTGGCGGGGTTTTTCCATAGACTGCTTCATATGGTGTCCTTTGAGATGTGGTATTGTACCACCAGAGCACTGCTAGGAAATCCATAGAAATAGTTTGCCAAAGCTGTGTAGGGATGGGCAAGGGTTGGAGCAATCCCGAAAGGAGTGTCGTTTCCCCCTCGTTGACTTGGAAAGTATCATCGTCAGCCACCATCTGTTGAATTGTCATTTTTAGTCTCGGCCAAAAGAAGTTACATTGTTCCCGGTCATACATTTTGCAGAACCCAGAGTGTCCTGTTGATGGAGAAGCATGGAGTTCATAGAAGAGATAGCCATGTTGAACATATTGGAACCAATTTGGAACAAGCAGAGAAAGAGCTGTAAGAGAAACTGGGTCATCAATTGTGCGAGAAGGAGCATCTTCCACCATATTGTCCTTACCCTTCTTGTAAGTGATCACATAGGGATAACTCATGAGTTGGATAACCCATTGCAGGTGTGTTGGGGAGGAGACCCATTGTTCCAGAAAATTTGCCAGACTCGGGAAATCCGTCTTGATGCAGAAATAATTTCCTAATAGGGATGGCTGCCACTTCTGTACTGCATGAAAAATAGCCATCATTGCCTACTGAGAGGTAGATGGGGCTACATTCTTACCGGAAAGGTCTCTTGAAGGCAGCAAGCGCATTGGTTCAGCAAATATACCTGCATATCTATCCAAGGAAATAGTGGAGACTGTTGATGGTTGCATCTGAATGGAATGGAGCTGAGCGATGACACCATGTGAATTCTTCTTAAGGATTTTTTCCAGGCGTTGTGAACTAATGATGCAGAGAGACCCTGGTTGTAAGCCCATAAATTTGTGTTGTGCCCCATTGATTTTAAACTGCATCCAAAGTTCAGCAAAATCCCATAAGATGGGGCCAAGTGTGCGTAACCATTGAATGCCCAAAACCACATCACATCCGCTTGAGGACAAGGCAAACATGTCAGAGCGTAGGTTATAATCTTCCATAGAGATATGCACATTGTGACACTTCCCCTTGCAAGGTAAAGTGCCCCCATTGGAAACCATGACTTCAAAGTTGGAGCAAGGATGGACAAAACAATCAGCCTGTTTGGCAATCCGAGGGTCAATGAAGTTATGAGTGCTACCAGAATCAATGAGTATGGTAAGAGGGAGCTTCTTGAAGTATCCCCTGACCCGCATTGTTTGTGGGGTGGTGACGCCGGTTACAGCATGGAGAGAGATCTCGGGTGGGTCGTCCTGAGATGGGGTGTCAATAGGTGGGTGTTGCATGTCGACCGGATCATCTACTGTATCTGTAGCTTCTTCACCAAGTTCTAAGGCAGGCGGAGAATCCACACATCTATGTCCCCGAGTGAATTTCTCATCACAATTATAGCAAAGCCCTTTTTCTCGGCGTGCCTGCATTTCTATTTCAGACAAATGCTTGATAGGAGTTGGTTGAGGAGCAGGCGTGATGGGAGGTCGTTGGGAACCCATGTTTCTGAAGGGAACAAAGGTGGGTTTGGAGCGTTGTTGAGCTGCGATCTTGTCCTCGGCCAACTTAGCCAACCCTAGGACTTCCATCATTGTGTTGGGACAAAACATTTTGACCTCTGAGCGGATTTCATCCTTGAGACCACTAATAAAACAACTCCTGTAGAATTCATCAGAGAATCCTTCTGTGTGATTGGCTAGTTTCTCAAATTCCATCTGATACTCGCTCACTGTGCCAGTTTGGTGAAGTTTAGTGAGTGCTCCTGTGAAGTCATCAAAAGCACTAGGACCAAATCGTGGCAAAATGAGTTGGCAAAAATCTGTCCAGTTTGGCTCGGGATGAGCTTTGATGTACCAACGGTACCAGTGAAGGGCTTCCTGTTCCAAATGAAAGGATGCAAGTGGAACTTTCTGAACATCAAAAGTATTATGCAGACTGAAATATTGTTCTGCTCGGTATATCCATCCAGTCGGATCAGTACCATTGAAGCGAGGAAAATCAAGCTTCGGCCCACGAAAATTGTTGGAAGAAGAGAACCCGGTGGCTGCAAAAGATTCTGGCTGTCTGGTATTGTTCATGGCTGAATGCTGAAGATGGAGGCTGAGAAATTTTTCATCCAGATCTTGGAGTTTTGTTTGGATGGTTGCAAGTGCTTCCTCCATGGTGTGTGCTCCTGCACAGGTGACAACCATAACCAGTTTTTTTTTTTTTTTTTTTTTTTTTTTTTTTTTTTTTTTTTTTTTTTTTTTTTTTTTTTTTTTTTTTTTTTTTTTTTTTTTTTTTTTTTTTTTTTTTTTTTTTCAGACTAGAGCGGCTATGGTGCAGAAGGAATCTGGAACAACGCCGAATGGCTGGATCTGGAATGGCTTGCAAAATGGATCTGAAACGGTGCAGCAGTGATCGACAATAGTTCAGCCGAAAGTAGATATGGACCCCAGGTATGTGCGGCTTCCTAACATTTCAGGGTTTTCACTCGGCCACCAATGTTGTCTGACGGCTTGCGTATTGGGGCAGTACCCCTCACTCCACGGCTCAGGTAAAACTGATAACCGCTTTGCCACAAACGACAACTCTTGGTTTACCTCACGGGTGGGAACTAGTCAATCAGGTAGGGGTCGTTGCCCTTTTCGCTTGGCAGGTCCTCTCAATGGCCAGCTACTTCGGGGTTCCTGTGGTACTCCTCACAATGAGTTTTAGGGCTTATGCCCAAGTACTTCCCACAGTTAAGCGGATAGGGATTATTCCCAGATCCGAACCTGCAACAGAAAAAAAAAAATTGGGCAGAAATTCCACCCAATGTTCCAAAACCGGATCTATATTGCTCAGAATCGCTATTATAGCATGTTTCCGGAACTGGAACAACCACTCTGCTTCTATCTATGAAAGCGGAATAGAAATCTGGGCACTCGGTCAAAAGATTTTCTTGCCACAATTTCCGCGGCCGTCACCGAAATTCTGAAAAATTGCTGATTTTAAATCCACGATATCTCCACTTTTAGAACTCCAAATGAGATGATTTTTTTTTTGAAACTGCGTATTTTTGAAAGAGGAATTCAGATATGTAATCAGTTTCTTCTGATTTTGTGCAGAGAGTTTCAGAAATTGATCTGAAAGTCGCTGCCCAAAAAAAGAAAAAAAATTTCCCACTTGTGCCAAGGAAAGTGCTCTGATACCAGATGTGATGTACCTGCAATAATTAATTAATGCAAATACATGAGATATCAGAAATAATAGAACAGAATCACTTTTATATTGATCACGGGCCACTTCGAGGGGGCAACCTCCTTTGAGCAAGCTCAATACAATTAACTTCACGGTGCCTTCAATGACCTCAACACACACTTATATACTAAGTCTATGCCCAATACTATGAGTCAAAACCATGGGACATATAATACTACGGGACGACTTACAAAGCATATGCATCCAATACTATGGGTCAATACTATAGGCTAATATAAACTATGGATCAACAAATACTACGGGACGACTTACAAAGCATATGCGTCCAACAACAATATACTCACATAGTAAAGAGAAGGGTTGACATAGGTTCCTAACACACAGATCGCACATGGCGCTCCCCCTGGATCACAGCCACGATCTCATCAGGGATCTCCCGCTCTCTCCAGAGAACCTGCGGCATCCTGTCAATCACACAAAGGCAACTCATCAGACTCATGTCAAGTAAATAAGTCCTTTTCCCTCTCCTGGAAGACCCTAATAGCTCGGCCCAAAACCGCGGCTTTCAAGCTTCCTGCCGCGATTTCCGACCGCGGCTGTCTGGCACGCAAACCGAGGCGACGAGGGGGCGTGGAAAAAAAAAAAAAAAAATGCCCGGAAAATCTAAAGGTGAGAGCGAGAAATGGTCTCAAGCATCATCACGAGCGTGGAAAACTGAATCCGGCCATATAAGGCACCTCGAAAACGGAGTACGGCCGATGTGGCACGCAAACCGAGGCCACGAGAGGGGCTAAAAAATGGTCAAAAATGGACCCCGGGAAAAACGGGAAACGGAAGGAACCTCTATGAAGTTCTCGCTGTGCTGATCCCAACGGTACCAACGGTTTGAGAAATGGACTTCGTATGACACCGCAATGGTTGTTTGAAATTTGTGGAATTTCTATAAATAGGACGTGGGGCCCAATATGACTTGTCATTGTCACGTGCGAGTTTGATAGAGCAGTCAGAGCTATTTCTCGATTTCCGGGAGATTTCACCGTTGGTTTTCGATTTAGCGAGTTGCAGGTAACTCTATTCGCCTTAACCTAGTCAATTATGTCTTTTTTAGTTGGCGGTGGGCCCCCGAAAGCCGCGAAACTCCACGTTGACTCTCCAACGTGGAACCGCGCGGGTTTCGGGGCGGAACCCGCGATGAACCGCGCGGGTTTTAGACTCACAGTCGCGATGTTCATCGCGACTGTGAGGTCGGAACCCGCGATGTTCATCGCGTGTTCATGGGTGACAGTCGCGATGTTCATCGCGACTATCTGGACGAAACTCGCGATGTTCATCGCGGGTTTTTTCATGGAACCCGCGATGGTCATCGCGGCTTTTGTGGAAAAGCCGCGATGGTCATCGCGGCTTTTTGTGAAAAAGCCGCGATGAGATTTTTTTCAAAAATTTTTATGCTGGGGCTAAAATTTTCTGTGTTTTCTTGGCAGGATGTTGCGGAGGGCTCAGTCCGTATGGCGGGAGAGAGATATTGATGCCGAGATTGTGGCGAGGATCGAGGATGATGGGGGGGTGAGACAGACTTTAGCCATGAGCGGACTCTTGAAGTTCGCTCAGATACCTTATATCCGTTCAGTGAGGAGACTCCTGAACAAGCTCGTTCAGTGGTGGGTGCCGGCAGAGGGTGCCTTTATTATTGGTGGTGAGAGGTTGGAGATTACTCTCACTGATGTATATTTTTTGACCGGTTTGCCTCGCTTGGGTGAGGTGGGTGATATCTCTCCGAGGTTGCCTCCAGGCGTGGATATGGAGGACCTCTTACAGACCTTTTGTGGGGATGACGCTGTTTTGGTAAACAGCTCTATCAGTCTGAAGTTCCTACGTGAGTGGGATATGCGGGCCGTTGGTGCCTGCGTTCTGAGGGTTTTGGGTGCTGCTGCACCACATCGTATGTCTGGGGGGCAGACGGTGATGGTGGACTCCGTTCTACGGGGTACTTACTATGCTTGGGCTCAGATGTTCTTGGCCGGTGTCCGGAGAGATCTGGACAAGGCCGTGAGAGAGGGAGGTGAGTTCTGTTACGCCTCATTTTTATGTTGTTTTTTCTTTGAGCGGGTGCCGACCCTACGGCCACACGTACCGGTTCGTGCTGGTCTACCTAGCGAGCCTCGTATGATGAGGTGGGGGCAGATGATGCCTCGTGCTGGCGGTGGTATCCGTGGCTTCTTTACAGAGGATTTTTTCCAGCAGTGGGAGCAGATGCCACTGGTGATCGAGGACTATCCATACGCCGGTATGGACTACCGGGGAGACCCGGAGATGCCACGTGCCCCAGGACAGGCCTGGAGCTTAGACGGTATGTTTTTGTGTCTTATGTGATGTTTATATCATATGTATTATGATTGATCATGATGATGTCTGTTGTATAGTATCTGATGGTTCTACTTGCTTTGTGCAGATATTGGTCCGGTACCACCACCTGACTATGTGGCTCGGCAGGGGCGGGCGATAGTGGTTGCGCGTCCTCCAGTACCTGTACGTCCTCCTCGTGGTGGAGGATTTGGAGCCCGTGGGCGAGGGGTTGGCCCTCAGGACGATGCTATAGATGGTGTTCGACGGACTTTGGCCCGGATCGTAGCTAGACTTCCGGAGGATGGCTGGAGGGACCTTGATCGGGACATTTTGCAGGGATGTCTCGGTGCACCGCCCGAGTGGCAGTCACTGTTGTTGAGGGCAGCGGTGCTTGCTGCGAGACACGGGGGTGGTGGAGGAGATGCTCCGGCAGAGCCGGCACCGGGGAGGATACGTCTGAGGGACGACCCAGCAGGGCCAGCCGAGCGGCGAGTTCGGGGTCGTCGTGACCCGGCTGGGCCAGCGGAGGTGGAGTCGGAGGAGGAGCCGGAGGAGGATCCTGAGGATCCGGAGGATCCTGATGATTAGACGTCATTGTACTTGCCCCCAAATGCTCATGAGTATATGGGGAAGCATTTTTGTATGACAGATGTATTTTGTGTATATTGAGTGCTGAGGGCACTTATGACATGTAGACGTTTTGGTTCGTATATATATGTGGATATATATTTTGGATATTTTGATGTGTATGCACGTGGATGCACTTTGTCTTTTGTATATGCTCATGGAGGCACATGTTATGCACGTGGATGCAGTGTGTTTGTAGATTTATATATGCCCGTGGAGGCACATGCTATGCACATGGATGCATTATTTTGGTTTGTTTTATGCCCGTGGAGGCACATGTTATGCACGTGGATGCAATATTGGTTTTTTGTATATGCCCGTGGAGGCACATGTTTTGCACCTGGGTGCATGTTTGTTTTATGGATATGACATGATGTGATTGGTGTGCCAGTCGAGGACACTGTTGGCCATATTATCTGCTACACTATTGAGGTGTCTTGGGACATGTGTGAATGTAATGGATTCAAACTGTCTAACCATTTGTTTAGTGCGCAGGAATTTTCTGAACAGACAGGGATCGCGTACCTGGTAATCATTGTTGAGCTGGGAAACTAGGAGCTATGAGTCCAAGAAAACGTTGAGGTGACGTATGCTCATCTGGAGAGCAGCGGCCAGGAGACCGGTCACGGCATCGTATTCAGCTTGATTATTGGTGGCGGCACCTAAACATACTCCATCGATGTGAATTAACTCATGTGAAGGGGAGTATATTACCCAAGCTGCGGAGGCGAGATTGGGAGACCAACGGCTTGCACCATCAGCGAAACCGATATGGCAGAGTGGAAGAGGCTCCATCTGTGGTCATGCAGGGAAAACAAATATTTAGGTTTTTTGAAAATTTTTTGTGAACGAAAAACGTATGCCTATACTAAAAAATGGACGATGGTGTCCATGAGATTTTCTATGGGTAAAATCTTTTAAGGTACAACCCGTTGCGTGGGTTGCGTAAGGTGTTGCCTTCTGAATCGGTCAGAATGTATGCCCCCTGCCCGAGGCAGGTGTGTATGATGTAGGGGCCTTGCCACATAGACACGAACTTTCCTTTTCCGGTTTTATCATGAGCTTGATCGTAAGCGAGGACAAGGTCTCCCTCCGAAAAGGTTCTTGGGTGGACGCGTTTGTCGTAACTTAGTTTCGATCTTTGTTTAGCGGCTTCCATGTTTTGAATGGCTGTGCGCCGATCTTCATCGGCCTGCTCTAGGAGCAGTAAACGTTGCTCGATCGGGGAAGTATCTGGTAGGAGCTCAACGGCGATGTGTAAAGCTAGGATCTGGCACTCAATAGGGAGGACAGATTCGACACCGTGAACTAAATGGAAAGGGGTAAAACCGGTGGCGGTTTTGGTTGATGTGCGGTAAGCCCAGAGTGCTGGGAAAAGCATGTGATGCCAATTGGACTTGTGCTTGTCTACAGTGCGTTGGAGAATGGTCTTCAAGATTTTATTGATCGCTTCGACTTGGCCGTTTCCTTGGGGGTAGTAAGCGGAAGAGAAATGGTGTTCGAATTTCAACATGGTTGATAATTCTTTCCAGACGGCATCTTCGAAGTGAGAGCCGTGGTCAGAGACTAGCTGTTGTGGTACTCCGAAACGAGCGATGACGTGGTTGAAGAAAAACCGCGCCGCGGTGTCGGCTTTGCAGTTATAGGTTGGCATGGCTTCTACCCACTTGGTGAAATAATCTACGGCCACAATGATGTGTTTGTGACCGCCGGCTGACGGGGGGTTGCAGTCGAGGAAGTCTATGGCCCATTTGCAGAATGGTCCAATAGTGATGACTGGATGAAGGGGGGCAGGGGGGGGTTCTTGCTTTGGGGGCAAAGAGCTGGCAGTTCTGGCAATGCTTGACTGCGGTGATGCAATCAGTAAACAACGATGGCCAAAAATAACCTGCCCGAATGATTTTCTGGGCGGTAGCCATGCCGGAGAAATGGCCTCCACAGGCACCGCTATGACAATCATTGAGGACTTGTTCTGCCTCACTATGGGATAGGCAGCGGCGTAAGATAGTATCAACGCCGCGTCGGTAAAGTACATCTCCGATAAGTAGGTATCGGGGTGCGTGGTGTCGTATGCGACGGCGTCCATCACGATCGATGTGTGGTCGGAATTTTTGCGTACGGAGGTAAGTCAAAATGTCTCCGTACCAAGGGTCGTCCGACGAAATGACGAAGATCTGCTCGTCAATCAGGTCCGTATGGATAACGGGTGATGTCGAAGAGGACGGGAGATCTGTAATTAAGTGAGCAAGCGCGAGGGCTTTGGTGCTTTTGGGAGTCTTGAAAGTAAGGTCATATTCCTGGAGGATAATGACCCATTTAGCGACACGACCCTGAAGGAGTCTCCTGGTGAGGAGGTAGACCATGGGGTTGGAGTCGGCCACGACCGTGGTATGACTAAGCAAAATGTAGTGTCGTAGTTTCTGTACGGAAAAGACTACAGCTAGGGCTAATCTTTCCTCGTATGGGTAACGTAGAGGTGGGCCAGACAAGGTCTGGCTGACGTAGTAAATTACATGCTCTTTGTGGGAAGCATCTTCTTGGACCAAAACTCCGGATACGGCATGTTCGGATGCCGAGACGTAAAGGGTGAAGTCTTGGGAAAAATCCGGTGGGGATATCAAGGGGGCTTGTGTGAGAGCCTTCTTGAGGGCTTCGAATGCCGTGTCTGCTTGTTCGTCCCAGACAAAGGGTATGTGGGTACGAAGTAAGCGTAAGAATCCATGGACTTTGGTGGCGTAATCAGGAACAAAGCGCCTAAGAAAATTGGACCGACCTTGCAAGCTCTGAAGCTGGCGAAGCGTGCGAGGAGGGGGAAGTTCTAAGATGGCTTTGACTTTCAGGGGATCAACGGTGATCCCGTCCTGGGAAACAATGAAACCCAACAACCGGCCTGCCGGGACGCAAAAGACACACTTGTGTGGGTTCAAGCGGATGTTATATTTACGACAACGCAGGAAAACTTGCCGGAGGTCGCTAAGGTGGTCTGATCGTTTTCGGGAACGCGCTGTGAGGTCGTCAAGATAGACCCGCAGGATATGGACTAAGTCGTGAAAGCAGTAGGTCATGGCTCGCTGGAAAGTGGCACCAGCATTTTTAAGGCCAAAGGGCATGACTCGATAGGCAAAGGTGCCCCATGGGGTGGTAAAGGCAGTCTTGTACTGATCCTCCTTGCGGATGTGAATCTGGTTGTATCCGGAAAACCCGTCCATGAAGGATAGGACCTCATGGCCCGCACACTCATCAATGAGTTGGTCAATGAATGGCGTGGGGAAATTGTCTTTTGGACAAGCGTGGTTTAGGTCGCGGAAATCAGTGCATACTCTAAGGGTGCCTTGCTTTTTGTTGACAGGGACGGGGTTCGACACCCATGTGGTGTACGGAATAGGGTAGATGAAACCTGCTGTTCGAAGTTTCTCGACTTCAGCCTTGACAGCGGGGAGCTTGGCAGGGTGAATAGGTCGCTGTTTCTGACGAACAGGGGGTACTTCCGGCCATGTATCGATATGGTGTTCAATGATGGCGGGGTCGAGACCAGGCATCTCGGTATAGGACCAGGCGAAGACGTCTCGGAACTCTTGAAAGAGTTTTTTGTATGCCTGAGTTTCTGCTTGAGTGCAAGATGCGCCCAGCGAGATGAGCTCAGGTTTCCCTGGTGTTATGGAAATGTCTCTCTGTATGGTGGGGGAAATGTTGGACATGTTCCCTTCTTCAAAGGCATCCGGTGCTGGGATGGGGTCCTTTAACCAATCGACCTTAGCAGGTATGAAGTCTTTCGACTCGACTGATAGCTGGTTGGATGCGGTGGAGGTAGATGTTTCCGGGAGGAAGTACGAGCGATGATGCATATCATCCCAAGGGTAGTCGGGTGCAGTGAGTGTTTCCAAAATCTGCTCGTCAGTATTGAAGTAGTCAGACCATAAATCGAGGGGTTCTGGTTTGAAGGTTGTCGAAATCATATATATCGTATTGACTTCTTCTGACGAGGATGATGGTGGAGGGTGAATCTCCTCGATGAGGGGAGGAGATATCTCTAAATCGGCATTGTTTAACTCGTACAGCGCTGCTCTATAGTCTGGTAGATCAGGGCAATGGTGTGAGTAGTGGCCGTAGACACTGCATATAGCACAAGGATGGTTAGTGCGCAGTGATTTGTCGCGAGGCTGTAGAGGTGGCTCTAATTTGACTACCGGGATGCCGATGTCATCGTCCAACATATTCATATGTTCTTGGAGTGCCGGTAAATGTGGGCATTGATGAGTTGGATGGCCAATTTCATCGCATAATGAACATTTGGGGGGAGCTCGAAACACCGGTGGGGGTTTGGCTGCCTTAGGAGGTGGTATGGCAGTGTAGGGTTGTGGACCTCTGCCCCCAGTGGGCTTAGCAAGGAGAGGGGGATCCTTTGACGTCGACGCAATCGTGAGACCCGGAGGAGGTTTCATTGACGACGAAGGAATATTGAGGTTAGGAGGAGGTGTCGTTGCCGACGAAGGGATCGCGACGCCAGGGGGAGGTTGATTTGTGGTAACAATAGGTTGTACCGGTTGGAGGATGACATCTGGTGTCGGTAATCGAACGGGAGGCGGAATATACCACACGGGTAATCCCAATGTTAGCCCGGGTAGGCTAAGGGTAGCCATAACCGGGGCGCTTACTACGCCCGAAGGAGGAAATAGGAAGGGGATGGTGTGGATGGGTGTAACACCAATGTGACTGGGGATCAATGGTGGTTGACCGTCGGGTGTTTGCGTATTCTGCGAAACAGTACAGAGGTTTGCGACTTGGGTCTCCGGTGACGGTGGTGGAATGGCCTGGAATGTAGAGGTCATTGGTGTATCCGAATACAGTCCGGGTGCCACAGAAGACACAAAGGAGGTAACAGCACTAGAAGCGGGTTGTTCAATCATGGGGAGAACATTCTCCGGTGCTGCAGGGGCGTTGGGGTCATAGTAGGTGAGCTGGTCAATTTTGACCACGCGGCCCTCATGGGGGAACATCATGGTGCGGAAGACGGAGGAGGCGACCGCTTTCATGGCATACATGTAACTGCGGCCAAGTAAAAGGTTATAGTCTAGTTGGGCGTTAATGACCTCTATGTCGATGAGTACGGTCTTCCCACCTAATTGGACGGGTACCTTGGGTAATAAACCGTGAGGTTGAGCTGACCGGCCGTCGTAGGCCCGCAATGCAGTGGTGGATTGTTGGAGAGCAGGGGAGCCCAACTTTTGCCAAACAAAAGTGGACATGACGCATGTGGAGGCACCCTCGTCGATGATACATCGATGGATGACAAGATTCCGAATAGAAACGAAAACTTGGACTGCTATGGTAGAAGGCAGCCGTGGTTCAGATTGGTCTAAGTCAAAGGTCATCAAGTTCGAATCATTTGGGTCAATAGCCCCAATGGCGGAAAGTAAAGTCTTGCGCTGAGAAGGACAGGTTTTTAAGACTTCTAACGCAGACATGGCTGCGGGAGATTGAGCTAAGTCATCTACGATGTTGTAATTGGATGCAGCTCGTGCATTGGGGTTGTTGTTGATTCGGCGAAGGGGGAAGCGAGGTGCTTTAGAAGCGCCATCAAGTGGAACCTGAGGTATACGCAATGTCTGATCAGTGGGATTAGCAGTTGTATCCTTTTCGGCGGGGGGGGCTTCAGAAGTCGGTCCGTATTGATTTCGGCGGGTTTGGACATTGACGTCAGCGGTGGACATCATCAATAGGTGGTGGGTACCTGAATCAAACATGGGTTGATCAGGAGCTGTGTAAGTTATTTGTTGTGGTTGCACGTTGCCCTGTTGGGGGGCTAACGGCTGGGTGTTTACCACTCCTTGTGTTGGAAAGGGGTTTTGGAGAACCAGAGGTTGTTGTGGAGGTGGTGGGGGGTTGGGTGGTGGCTGAGGAGCCGCCTGCCCTTGACAATGGGCGTCATTTGTCCATAGTTGTCGAGCTCGCTCTAGATGTGGGCAAGCGTGGGTATAGTGGCCATAGACACCGCAAATGGAACAAGGATGGTTTGTCCGTAAATTAGCATTTTTAGGTTGCTTAGGTGGCCGATCAGGATTCTGATGAGCGGGCGCCGCGTTATTGTTTTGCGGGGGATGGGTAGGCTGTGGAGCTTGGTTGCGGTTTTGATTGTTTCCACGGTTGCGTCCTCTTCCGCGGTTGGGTTGTCCACCCTGGTTGCGTTGGTTATTTTGATATTGGGGCTGCTGTTGTTGTGCGTACACATGCCCTTGAGCATTGGGGGGATTATGAGGAGCCGCAGGTGCGGGAGCAGGTTGCGGTGGATAGTATGCAGGTGGAGCTGGAGGTGGTCCAGTTGCCTGTTGGGGTTGTTGGTACCCCTGCGCTGGTGGAGGTGTGAGGTTAGCCGGTGCAACCGGTTGTGGGTAATGCATGGGCTGTTGTGGAAAATGCATGGGGTTTTGTACCGTAGGTTGAGCATAGTATGTAGGAGGTACATATGCTGATGGCGCTTGGCCATAACAATGTTGTGGACAAGAGGGTCCATGAACATGATGGGTCTGGTTTATTGGAGCATAAGAAGTTGTCGCTCCGGAACTGGATGTAGCCCTAGAAAGGTCTGGGGCGGGCATGGTGCTCACCATACTGAAAGGTTTTGCTTGCGGTGTAATTTGGCCAATAATACCATCAGCGGCATGTGATGCCCCCGGTGTGTCACCGCGTGCAGAGTCGCCTCGTGGGGCGTCAGGTATGATGGTGTATAGGTATCCTGACTGGGCATAGATAAGGTCAAACTGTTGGGCCTTCAGGATGGCCTCCTCTTCCGACTGGGGTCTTTCAGAAGCTACATCCTTCGCAATGAGGGGAAGGAGGGATTTAAGGAACCAGTCTAAAAAGATTCGGTCGTCTAATTTGATCTTGCATAGGCTTCGGCGCCGACGCCAATCATGGATATGGTCAGTGATGTGCGTGGCCGTGTTCTGTCTGCAAGACAGTAGGATTTCGACGCCCGCATCATAGCGGACTGGTAGCTGAAAGAACTGCAGGAAGGTCGAGGCAAGGGAGGTAAATGTGGAATGCGTCCCATGGGGTTGCTCGATATACCATTTGGCTGCAGAGCCAGTGAAGGTGCGCTGTAATAAACGGAGGCGGACTGAGTCGTCCACTATGGAGTTGGAGGAACACCATAAATGGAAGGACATGATGTGGTTCTGGGGGTCTTCTCCGGCCTTTCCCTCAAATTTAGGGATGTCAGAGGGAAGCTTAGTGGGCATATGGGGCCAAGCAGGATCATGCCTAATGGGGTCATTCGTAAGCCTAGCTAAATCTGGCAAGTTGAGACTTGCCATGTATGGTAGACTAGCGGATGTGGTGATTGGAACCGGGATTGGTCTAGCCATTGTGGTATGGTGTAGGGGTCCAGTAGCTCCTATAGGTATGCTAGGTATGGCGGGTATGTGCCCTCCAACAGGTGTGGCCTGATATGGGTTAGTACTCCCAAGTGCAACTTGGGTTACACTTGGGTTAGGAATCGCACTAGGGATTCCTGGTATATTACTACCGAGTGCAACGTGGGTTACACTTGGGTTAGGAATCGCATTAGGGATTCCTGGGATAGCATTCCCAAGTGCAACAGGAGTGACACTTGGGTTAGGAATCGTACTAGGGATTCCTGGGATAGGGTTTGTGGAAACCGAAGGGGGTATGACCCCCATGTTGGGCATGCCCATGACAGGTTGTGGTCCTGTGCTATGCATTCCTAAATGTGGAGTGTTACCCATATTGGGCATACCCAAGGGGGTGGGTGTTGTCATGGATGGTATCCCCGCAGAAAGGTCTGCGGATGTCTGACCTATGGTTAATGTAAATTGTGGATCTTCTGGTGTTCCAGACATAATTGTGGTAGGTGGTAACTCTGTGGGGTTTTCGGATTCTACCTCCAAATCAAAGGTGAAGTGGGGTATGTCAGAATCGGATGACCGTCTAGATGATCGACGATGTGTCGAATCAAGGGATAATGCTCTGCGTCCGTGACGTGGAGAGCCAAGTGGACTAAACTCTGGGAGTTCGCCCTGTAGACGACGAGAACGTCTAGAATTCTCAATGGTGAGAATATGGTTTTTATGTAAAAATTGTTTTAAGTATCAGGTGGTGATATATATGTAAAAGACTCAAAACCCTTATGCAACCAAGGGTGCAAAAAGGGGAGTGAAAAAAGAAGGCTCACAGGCCAAAAAATCAATCCTCAAAAAATGCACTTATTCTAGCAGCTGTGCTACAATAAGTGGAGGAATGCAACAACCGGTCAGAATACCAACATGCAAGCGGCTCCTAGAAAAAATAGGTGTAACTAGACTCAAAAGGTGGTAAAGATCATGCAAACACCTAATCTAAAAGTATTGTGACTCAAACAGACGATATCCCCTGCAAGGTGATGAAATCCAAGTCAGACAATATGAATGTAGAGACAACGGCTAGATATCCCCCTACCGGGAGGGACACCGGGTAATCAATCCTAAAAAGACAGGCTACTAGGATACTCCGTTCATGACGCGTCGAGAAAAGGTAAATCTGCCGTTTGGTCCTTTGATCGCAATATCCCAATACAGGGATATCCCGAGAACTGCGAATGGTAGCCCTTCGGTTACTGAATGGGTTTCGGTATCCCACTCAGGCTTCCGGAACCATCCTCGCGACTTCAACCCTCCTAGGGGAGAGGCCTTCCCACAAACCGGTTGTGACCGCGCCAAAAAGTACTAAGAGATTTTAGCTCCCTAATTGGACAACTTCTATGTCTCAGATGTATGAACTGAGGGGTGTTATTGGAACACCTATCCCCCCAATACTACCTAGCTACAAGAATTCTTTTTGTGTTCCCCAAGTGGGGTTAAGAGTGTGTTCAAATTAGGGTAAGTTTTAAGTCTTAGTTCAATTAAGTGATCGTGTGAGTGCACGTGAGGTGTTGTAAACTGAACTTGAAAAAATTAAATGCTTTAAGGGAAATTTTTCAAAAAAATAAAGGACTTTTCGAAAAATAATAAGCAAATATTTAAGACTTTTTTCACTAAAAGAAATTAAATTGCTTTTTCAAAAATAACTCAAAAAATAATGGATTTTTTGGATTTTTTTTTGAAAGCAAATAATAAACTTCTAAAAGAAATAAATGGATTTCTTCGTTTCAATAAAATTTGCTAAGGGCAAGATTCTAAAGAAGTAAACAAGAAAAAATTTGAATCTAGATAAAGAATGCAAAATGAATCTTTCTTTCACTTTCTTGAAAAATTTTTAAAAAGATTTCTATGTATGCACTTTTAAATAGTAAAAATTTTTTCTAAATCTGGAAAATATACAGAATTTGATACTGTAAAAAATGTGCTATGGGCAGAAAGTACAGTAAAAAATATTTTTCAAAATCGGGATGGCCGAATGAAAAAATTCAGCCGCGCGGGTTTTGGACGAACAGCCGCGATGGGCCGCGCGGGTTTTAGCCGAACAGTCGCGATGGACCGCGCGGGTTTTGGACGCACAGTCGCGATGGACCGCGCAGGTTTTGGGCGCACAGTCGCGATGGACCGCGCAGGTTTTGGGCGCACAGTCGCGATGGACAGCGCGGAAAAAGGCCGCGAAGCCGCGGTGTGCAGCGCGGAAAAACACAGAACAGTCGCGATGGACCGCGCGACTGTCTGGAAAAAGGCCGCGATGGACCGCGCGGAAAAATGCAGAAAAGTCGCGATGGACCGCGCAACTGTCTGGCAAAAAGCCGCGAGGCGGAAGCCGTGCACGGAAAACGAGAAACGAACTCGAAAATTTAAAATTTAGGGCTGTTTTTTGGGGCCAAATCTCAGAACAGCAATGGATCTGCTGTCTAAGATGGCAGATCTATGGATCTAATGGTTAAAAACTCATAAAAACTAAGATTTAATGGCAAAGCTAGAGATCTAAAGTTCAAACCAAAGCGGAGTCGCCAAAAACTGTTGGCTCGGTTTTGCAACCAAGCTTAGTGCTATGGGCACCTACTAACTAGTAGTAGCAGTTTCAATAGAAATAAAAACAATAAACTAAATAAACAATACTTTTCATGGATCTAAACAAGAATCTAAGCAAATAATGTAAACATTTCAAAATCAAGAACAAGAAACATAATAAATAATTTTTTGTATTGAAAAGTGGGGGGGCAAGCAAGTGCTTGCGATATTACCTTCAATGGTAAAGGTTGATGTTGAGCAACTCCCAAGATGAGTAGCTCCAAACTCCAATAGGTCTCTTTCTCCAAGGTTGCTTCAATGGCTAAAAGTGCTCAGGGGAGATTTCAGCAGCATAAGGATGAGATAATGGAAGGATATGAAATGAGGAGCCCCTACCACCTTTTTATAGGTTTTGGTGGTGAGGAATACCATTTGTGGTTTTGTGGAAACCAATGGTATTGACCAACATGGTTTAGGTAATTTTCCCTCCTTTTTCCTTTTTTGAATAAAAATAATATTTTAATTCCCTTTTTAATATTTTTGGGAATTTGGACCCTTTTTGAGGGTTTTTTATGATTTTCTTGGAAAAATAATCTTTTTTAATGGAAAAAGGGGTGTACCAAGGTCTTTTGGTGACCTTTTGTTGGTTTCAGAGGCTCAGATGGTGAAAAAGTGGGCAAATGGGTCATGTGAATAGGGGAATGAGCTAGTGAGCACTTTTTAGGTGTTAACAGGCATCCTGTCAATCACACAAAGGCAACTCATCAGACTCATGTCAAGTAAATAAGTCCTTTTCCCTCTCCTGGAAGACCCTAATAGCTCGGCCCAAAACCGCGGCTTTCAAGCTTCCTGCCGCGATTTCCGACCGCGGCTGTCAGGCCTATAGTCGCGGTGCTTAACCGCGCCTGTTAGCCCTAACCTCGCGGTTTGGCACCGCGTGTTCCTCCTTGGAACTCGCGGTACTAGACCGCATATCCATCCAGGAAGCACACGGTCGCCAACCACGTGGTTCACCCCGAAATGCGCGGTCGCCAACCGTGGTTTCGACCCCCTAACCCGCGGTCCACCCCATGTGGACCGTACACATAACCCTGGGACCCACTACCCAACCCCCGACCCTAAAAAACATGCAGGTATGAGTTTGACGGAATACCTGTATCTCCCGGATCTGAAATCGGCTGGTTGGATCGTCCAGAAATGCCACCTAAGCTCTGGTCCACTCTGATCACAAGTCAAAGTCAAAAAGTACAAATGACACATGTCATGTTGGACCCACCCACTATTTATAGTCAGTTGACTTTTTCTTGTTTTGGCCATTCTGGCCCCATACGGAGTCCGTTTTTCGAACCGTTTCCACCATTGGAATCAGCACGACGTGACCTTCATGATGGTCACCTTGTTGCTTTATTTTTGCCCCATCATTTTTTGCCCATTTTTCAGACACCATTAGTCGCCTCAATTTGCGTGCCACATCGGTCGTTCTCCGTTTTCCACATATTTTATATCATCGGATTCATTTTTCTGAGCCGGTGATGATGCTTGAGATCATTTCTCGCTCTCACCCCCCCGATATTTCGGGTATTTTTCCAGAACACCCTCGTCGCCTCGGTGTGCGTGCCACATCGGCCGTTACCCGTTTTTGACACTCTTTATACCGCCGGATTCATTTTTCTGAGCCCGTGATGATGCTTAAGATCATTTCTCGCTCTCACCTGGTACGATTTCAACATTGTGTCCCAACACCTTGCTACCTCGGTTTGCGCACCACATCGACCGCCATCGGATTGTTCCACACCTTTACATGAGCCATTCACTCCTGTCATACTGCAAATATTCCGTTATTTTGCCACCATTCATTCACCCCGCAAGGAGGCCCACCAGTGTTCCCCCATACCCTCGTTCTTGGTCATCATTACTGATCCTTGATTGAACACTTCCTCCTTGCCTAGACATTCCTTTTGTTCGGTATAATTTTATCCCTTTTTCGGGCCGGACAAGTCCTTTACGAAAAAGGCACTTAGGGAGTTTCCGTTAAGCTCTTTTCTGACTCCTAAAAGAATGAAAAGATCGTCGAGCAATATTGCTTCCTTTCATGCTCGTTAAATTACCTGAAAGGGCATCTATCTGGTATAAGTTTAACCCTTTTCCGGACCTGGTAGACTAATTACGAAAAAGGAATACTCTAGTCACACCGGCTAGAAGAGTTCTTCATTGCATCCTTTTATGCTTCTTTGGGCCTTGGAGACTAAATCTACGAAAAAGCAACCCCCTGAAGTCTTCTTATTTGCTTTCAGACTCTCTAAAATTGAAAGAAACCACGAGCACGAACTGTCCTGGGCTCGTAAAATCCACACGACAGTACCATTCCATTACTTCAGAGTCTTCTTATCGCTTTCAGACTCCTTAAAATTTAAAGCAACCATGAGCATGAACTGTCCTGGGCTCGTATAAATCCACACGACAATATCATTTTACACACACTTCTTCTAGTTCCTTAACCCATGAAGAAGTCCCCACCCGTGCCTCCTGGCACTACGATCGATCAGCTCGGCAACACCCCCAATAAGGTTGCCTTTGTTCAGAGTATTCTGCAGTATCCTGGCATTTTATACCAGCTTGAGTCTCCCTCGGACCAGTCACCCTCCCCTATCCAATACAGCTATGATCCCTTTCCCCTCAGTCAGTTTCATATGCTGCCAGATCATTCCCATTATCATACTCTGAACAAAGGAAGTTTGAGTCCACCCACTCTACTTGCCCAGTTATCCCCCCACAGTTTGGTCAGTCCTGCCATCAGTACTATCACATTTCCGTTCTACACCTCGCGCTCCTGTCAAGGAAACATCATTGACTTGATAGTTGCAGGTCTCCCTCTGTCGATGACAACTCCTCTATTCCAGAGGATAGGCCCAGAGGTCCCTACGCCTTGGACTTATCACCATCTGTGGTAAGTTCCTACGAATCATTCTGAGAGGAGTCATCATTGCCTCTCCGAGTGGTTGTTTCTCACATGCTCGACTTCAGCACCTTGACCGCATCGTCGAGAATCGCGTAGGGTTATATCACTTCAGTTTTTAGTCGAAGACCCCAGATTTCCCCCGACTCTAGCACATTGGTGAGTCACTTCGGAACGACCAGTTATATGTTCCCGTGGATGTCCGGGCTGCGTTGGCGTTTGTATTCGGAAGCCATCCAGTTATATGCTTCCTTGAGTACCCAGATCTGTTCCAGTTCAGTGTACCATTGCAAGTGTACCCCTTGTCACTCTGATCCAGCAGCTCATCAGTTCCTTTGGTACCACACTCAGTAGCACTGTTGATTTTTCCAGTGTATCAGTTCCTCAGCTCAGACATGGTCAGCCCAGCAGTATGTCCCAGATTTGTGTCCCCTCTGGACACTTATGATGTACACAGTGGTTCTCTATGTATCTTACAGGTCCCTCTTTTCAGGCCTCACAATTCTTTTATGTATCTTGATACGAGCATGGGTATGCCCGCCTCGTCCATATATTGAGATTGTTCCTCAGTCAGTATTTGAGGTCATGTATATGTCAGGTCCCCATTTTTGGACCCCATTGTTATTTTTATGTTATATCCTGATACGAGCATGGGTATGCCTGCCTCGTCCATATGATCAGATGATTCCTCATCCATTATTGAGGTTATGTACTTTTAGTTCTTGCAGTTTGTTCGGGATCGTTGTTCCGGGTTTCAGTTTGTTTCTTCTCTTCTCTCCACTCCCCAGGAAAACCATTTATGACTTGTGATGTCCATCGGCCATACGATGAGCTCCTACCCTCGCACATCAGGGGGCAATCTGTTAACACCCAAAAAGTGTTGACTACCTCATCTACCACATTACATGGCTCATTTGTCCATTTTCCTACCATATTTCCCTTAAAAACCAAAAAAATCTCACTAAAAAGCCTCCAAAAGGCCTAAAATGCCTCCAAAAGGCCACAAAACCCTTAAAATAGCCTCAAAAAGGCTAAAAAACCCCATTTTTCCTCCAAAAATATCCAAAATTCCTCTAAAAATAGCAAAAAACCCCTAAAAAGGGAATAACAAATATAAAATAATGAGGAAAAGGAGGAAAAAACCCTATACAGCTGCCCTAAACCATGTGTTTCCTAAAACCATGGGTCAGCACTCCACCACCAAAAAACTATAAATAGGTGATGGAGATCCCTTATTTCACATCCACAATCAAGTATACCCTTACTCTACCAAAATCTCTCTCGAAACCCTAGTTCACCATTGAACTACTTTCACCTTGAGAGCCTCTTTTGGCCCATCCCCACCATTGGAGAAAGAGAAGGAGCACATTGGAGCTTGGAGCAACCCTCTTGGACATTGCAAGGAGCTTCATCAACCTTCACATTGAAGGTAATATTAATACAAAACCCTTGTTTACAAATTGTTGTTTCTTTTTCATGCACATGTTTTAGAGTAAATTTTATTTCTGTTTTTAGCTTAATAATTTACATTTACTGAACTGCTACTAAGGAGTCCATTCTCCTTAGTAGGTGCTCATTTGCACAAGCTAGGGGTAAAACCCTAGCCACATTATGAGCACTGTAATGAGGTGGGTTGTAATGAGGGCCAGCACCGACTGTATTATAGTAAGGGTTACCACCATAATTATGGGGCATATAAGTATTATTCGTAGCGGGAACCATATTGTACTGACCATAATTGTTAGGTATGTTCTCGCCCCCTACATAAGTACTATTAGTAGCAGGAGCAGTCATATGGTGACAATAAGTGTAAGGTACATTCCCACCCCCGGCATAAGTGTTACTAGTAGCAGGAGAAGACGTATAAGTATATGGTATGTATCCACTCCCGATATAAGGAGGATTATTAACATTAGCGAACGTGGTCCTGGGTTGATGTGTAGAGGCATGTGTATTGTATGGCGGAATGTGAGTCATATTGTGAACAGTGTTCCCACCAGGAGGGGTAGTCCTAGGAGGAGGCCTTCCTCCAAAATTTGGATTGTTTGAAGGTGTCATGTCCCAAATTTGGAATTAGGTCACAATGGCCTAATCACATTGGCCATATTCATTAGAGTTTGTAAAATTGATGTTAAAGGTCAAATAATTGCCAAGGAGGAAAATTAGTAGTTTCCTAGGTTTGGGGTGGAAGCTTTGGGATTTGAAATAATGGGGATAATAAATTATGTTTGAACATTAGAGTGGAATAAATATTTAATAAAGGATCTAAATAAATATATAGAAGTGAAAATCAAAGTGGCATTTGATCATGAAGACACATGGAGGAAGTGGGACCCACATATGGCTAGATTTCCCCACTACACTTGGCATCATTCTCTCACCAATTCGAATTCAAGGTGAATGGTAACATACTTGGGGGAGTCCAAAAGGTATTATTCATGGCATGACTCATCCAAGGTCTAAATATAGAGGAAGAGTAACTCCCATGGAAGAGGAAGAGGCAATTTGGAGTTAGTGAGACACTTGGGCTAGATTCCCTAGCTCTATGACAACAATGATGAAGATGCTATGACACCTATGACACAAATCAGACCTGAAGGCTGACATATGACATATATGACATGTCAGGGCTAAAACTAGACTCCAAGAGGGCGCTCAAGGGTGTTAGGGAAGCTAAGATGATTCCACATGTGATTTGGTGGAAGTGGGAAACTAGAAATTGTTGTACAAGTGGCGTTCTTTGGAATCTCTTCCCAACTTGAGTTGGCATGAGTCTTTTGGAAGGAATTCGACCCATGGAGGACATTATAACTTTATAAATGTCAATAACAAAGAATGAAAGCGGCTTTTGATCATTTGTAGAATTTGCAATTGCATTTGTGAAGAGGGAGAGCTAGTGGATGACTAGTTTCTTGCCTTAGCCAATTTCGAGGGTGAAAGATTCCCATCCAAGTTGGTAATTGGAAAGGCCATTCAGACCTTTCATTTGGAGCTTTAATGGAGTCTTTATTTTCAGGTGTAAGCTACAGGGCAGCTCATGGTTTCTTCTATTGCCTCTCACTTCTTCAACCATTTCCAGTTTTGATGGCATATTCTTGATCCTTGAGGGAGGGAATTTTTGGTGAGATATTGTACTCTTTGGGGAATATTTTAATGCCCAATTTATTTTTTAATATGAATTAAATACTCTTTTATTCATCTCCAAAAATTTTCAGGTCGAAATTCCAAGTAGAAATGTATAAATCTCATTTTTAATGGAAGAACAATGTCATTTCCCCACTACCTTCTTGTGAGCCAATGTATTGATGATGATTTCGAATGAATGGATGATTCTCTGATACATTTGTGATAAATATACTTCCATGGATGTCTTATACAAGTTTCATGTACTTTAATTGAGCATTTGAAGCATTTTTACTCAGTTTAGTTGCATTGGGAGGTGAAATAGTGCCATTTCCCCAAGGGTCGAATTAGGGATTTTTGCAGTTGAATGGGAGAGGGTGAGAATAGTTGTAATAATCCATTAATGGTGCATATGAGACTTTAATAAAATAATTAACACATTACATACATCTGTTCATAAATTTGAGTGGTATTGGAGGCATTTGGGAAGCCATTTTTCAGTACTTACCCCAGGGAAATTTGAACCCCAAATTACTAGTAAAATTGCATAGTTGGTCCAGAATCTTAAGATAGTTTGCAGAGGTCTTTTAGTGGACATATGTCATCCATAAACATCATATTCAATTTATAATATCATTCATACATCTTCCTTGAATATTTGAAGGCATTTGGAGTTAATTTGAGACCTAGAGACCAATACTAGTCAAAAGAAAATCACTAGTAAAGTTACCTACATTGATCAGAATTGAAAGAGGATTTGCAGAAGTATTTTAAAGGTCCAAAGGAATCCATGAAACACATATTTATGTTCTAATATCATTCATATACCTTCTCAGAATATTTGGGATCATTTGGGGCAAATTTGGGACCTAGAGATCAAAACTAGTCAAAGGTCGAACTAGGAAAAAAAGTGGAAAATTGCAATTTAAAAAAAATTCCTAATAAGGGACATTACAGAAGGGATATGAGTAGTCCCCGTAGTATGTGTGTGAGTAGAAAATGTGGTGCCCCTAATGAGGGTATTGCCCCCAGTGGGTGAAGTGTTTCCAACACCATGACTAGTGTTAGCATGACTACTAGACATAGTGGATGTATTAACTGTGTCGTAATCAAGCATACCCTAAGAGAACGGGGGTAGCGTTCGCAGTGGTCGTACGACCTGTCTTAACATGCAAATCTGGCATCCCATATATTAAATTATTCTTGATGCACCGCGATCATGACATGAGCCCAAGCCAGTTCCTGGACCACATACCGATGGCATTGTTGGATTCAAAAGTACTCGACCCGTAGATTTGGTTGCTAATCAAATGCAAAATTTGTCACTTAACCAATCTACTCCCGGACAAGTTCACACCTTGTCCACTTCCACCCCATCGTCCGATGTACATGCTATGCAATCGACGAACCCATCGAGTAACCAACAGCCTAGTGG
The DNA here is from genome assembly GCA_027924585.1 of Larix kaempferi. Classification (NCBI taxonomy): domain Eukaryota; kingdom Viridiplantae; phylum Streptophyta; class Pinopsida; order Pinales; family Pinaceae; genus Larix; species Larix kaempferi. Next base: position 7,600,896 of record BSBM01000036.1, read on the forward strand.
TAAGAAGAAGAGGAGAAATAATTGTAAGGGTGGAAATAATGGGAACAATGGTAGTAATCATAATACTCCTCGGAAAGAGAACGCCAACCCTCCTCAGGATGGTGGAAATACTGGTGGGGACCGTAAACCTAGGCGTAAAGTGAAATTCCCTTCCAAGCTTTGTGGGGAAGATCATCTTACTCACTTGTGTCCTCAGATTGAAGAAGCATCGAAGCATCTGGAACAGATCCTAGCTATGTTGAAAGATCCCCTTCCACATCATCAAAATATGGCTTCGAATGCTCCCGCTACTGGTAATGGGACCAATAAAACTTCCTATGGCTTCAGGGCAGACCACAATAGACAACTAACGACCAGAAAATAACTCAATTCCCAATGCAGTGCTATATAAATGACAATGCTAAGATAATGGAGAAAAGACCAACCTTCAACTAGATGTTCAAAGTAGATCCCCATTGAGCTTTCAACTTCTACACTTGAACCTGTATATTAGTCTCAACAATAAGTACAAGCAAGTTCATATAACATGTGAAAGACATTAGCATAATCAATAGCATGATCCATGATATCATAAGCAAATATAACCCAATGTAATTTAACAATATTCACAACACCAATTGGATGCGAAAATGAGTATCTCCATTAATGAATAACAAGAAGTACAATATACGACCTCTTGTCGGCAACCAATCTGAACCAAGAACTGGGTCTCTCCACTTGTGCCTCCACCACTTCAATCCTCCATGTAATGGAAAACTCAAACTATGAAAGGTGTTTGGAAGGTAAATATAAGGAATTCACAACAACAAGGATCAATAAGTGTAGACTCAAGTCACAGCAAAAATCCACTAGAGTTATAGTTCTCTCTCTTTCTCCTCCCTTCCATATACCATAAGAGCTCAATATATAGCCTTCCAAAGGTAAGTGAAAGGACACATCGAGGCGTTTTGGGGCATATGGAGGGCCAAAGGTCACCCAAGACCACTTTTTGGGAGTAAAAAGTAATTTTCTAGTGATTTTTACCATTTTACTTGGTACCCGTGGCTATAGTGTAACAACCTGCATGTACGCGCGCTATAGTTAAACAGGTCGCGTACAGGAACAAAAATAGGGAAAATGTGTTCCTGAAGGGAAGATCATGAATCTGAGTCAAATATTAATGCTGAAGGCCAATCAATGCTGATGCTCACAAAGGTGGTTTCTATGGGAAAATTTTCATCCTTGCACTTAAATAAGTTTTTTAGAAAAGGTATTCAATTGTACGCAACCCATGTATTGGGTAGAACAAAAAATGAAGTTTCCAAGTTCGAGAACTATCATGTATTGCAAGAATTCATGGATGTGTTCCTCGATGAAGTGTCAAGACTACCTCAAAAGATGGATATTGATTTCACAATTAATATTGTGTTAGGAATTGCACTATTGTCCAAGACACCTTATAGAATGAGTACCCCAGAATTGCTAGAGTTGAAAATGCAATTGCAGGAGTTGTTGGAAAATAAATACATTTAATCAAGTGTGTCTACATGGAGAGCACCAGTTTTATTTGTGAAAAATAAAGATAGAACACTCTGGATATGTATTGCTTACACCCAGGTGAATAAGGTTACCATGAATAATAAGTACCCTTAACCTCGAATTGATGATATCTTTAATCAAACAAGAGGGGAAAAGGTATTCAAAGATTGATTTGAGGTATGATTACCATCAAGTCATTTTCAAGGAAGAATGCGTCCATAAAACAAAGTTTGTGTTTTTTTTATGGCATTCTTATTTATTCTAAGAATGAAGACGAGCATCAAGAACATTTGAGAATGGCTTTGCAAGTGCTAAGATAGCATAGGTTGTATGAAAAGCTAAGCAAGTGTGATTTCTATCAAAATAAAATCCATTATTCGGGTCGCATTATTTCAAAGGGAGGAATATCATTGGATTTAGAAAATTTTAAGGCCATTATGAATTGCCCAACACCAAAGAATGTGACAGATGAGAGATATTTAATGGGTGTTATTGGTTATTATAGGAGTTCACTGAAATATTCTCCAAGGTTTAACACCCCTTCACTTATTTACAAAATAAGGGAACAAAATTTGAGTGGACACAAGAATGTGAGGCAAACTTCCGGAAATTGAAGAAGCTTTTCACTAGTTATCCAATTTTGAAATTTGCAAATCCAGAAAAGCATTTTGTCGTGTGCATTGATACATGTAAACAAGGAATTGGAGGAGTTCTTATGCAATATAATCATGTGGTATGTTACAAGTCAAGAAATCTAAAGGAACATAAACATAATTAAGTTACCATAATTTATAACTTGTTTCCATAGTGCATGCTTTGAAAATGTAGAGGAACTATTTATTAGGAAGGAAATTTGAGCTTAGAACTAACCACTGTGCTTTGAAATATTTGTTTGAGCAGCCAACATTAATGCAAGGAAAGCTAGATAGATGGATTTTTAATGTGACTTTAATTTTGAGATCAAACGCATAAAAGGGAAAGAAAATAAAGTGGTTTATGCACTCAGCAAAAAAATGCATACAATGCATGTGGCAGCCATTAGCGTTTGCCAATCAGATTTAAGACAAAAGATTTTTGACTCTCTTGTTGAAGATGAATGTTATGTTCAAATAAAAGATAAATTACAGTAGCATAATTGGGAAAAGAGGTATGAAGGCTATCATTTGGAGGATTATGGATTTCTTATCTAGAAAAATAAAATGTACATCCTAACGTTGTAGATTTGAGGATTGTTATGGATGAAATCCATAAAATGTCATATTATGTCCATCCAGTATACCAAACAACAATTGCTACAGAAAAGAAGCAATACTTTTTGGTGGGGAAAGAAGGAATAAATTGCTATGTATATTTCCATATGTATGAAGTGTCAGCAAGTGATGGTTGAACATCAACACCCAATGGATCTATTGCAACCATTTCCAATTCCGGAATGGAAATGGGAAGTGGTAAATATGGATTTTCTTACCAAATTGCCGACTATTTAAAGGAAGCATGATTCTATCATGGTTGTGGTCAATAACTTGTTTAAGAAAACAAATTTTATTCGTGTTAAATATACTTACAAGACTGATGAGATAGAAAGAATACTCATGAAATAAATATTCAAATCGCATGGATTATGAAAGGAATTGTATATTACTAAGATAAAATGTTTACATCCAACTTTTGGAAAAGTAATTTTGCATATTTGGGTACACGGATGAATTTTAGTATTTCCTACCTTCCACAAATGGATGGGAAAACAAAAAGAGTAAATCAAGTGATTGAATACATGCTTCACATGTAGGTGATGGGGAGAACCATCCAAGTGGGAGGATTATCCACACTTGGTGGAGTTCGCATTTAAAAATGGGCATAAAGCATCATTGAGAGTGAGTCCATTCGAAGCTTTATATGGAAGAAGGTGTAGGACACTAGTGAATTGGGATAATCCAGTGAACATAATCGTTCTTCGTCCAGAAATGCTTAAAGTAAATGGAACAAGATGTTGCAAAGACTAGGTAAAACTTGAAGGCAACCCGAGATAGATAGAAAATCTATGCAGATAAGTGCATATGGAATTTAATGTTGGGGATCATGTTTACCTATGAGTGATGCCAAGGAAGAGTTCCTTGAAGCTTGGTAGTTGTGCCAAGATATCACCAATATATTGTGGGAAATTTGAAGTGCTTGAGAGAATAGGGCTAGTTGCATATAGAATTACATTTCCTGCTAACACTAAAGCTCATAATGTTTTTCATGTCTCATTGCTTAACAAATATGTACATGATCTTAACCATATGACTAATTGGGATATGATCCAAGTGGAACATGAGGGAGAGTTCTAAACATAGCCACTATACATACTCAAAGGGAAGGTAACATTGCTCCAGAATCGAGCCATCGAATAGGTAAAGGTGTAGTGGAAACACTTTAGTATCGATGAGGCTACACGAGAGTTGGAGGATGATGTGAGAGAGGCATATCCATTTTTGTTTCGATTTTGAGGAAACACCAAGGATGGTGTTATTATAGGGGGTGGGACTGTAATACCCCCAATTATTACCCTTGGAATGTATTAAATCAAATTATGTAAATGATGTAAATATGCTAATATGGATTCCTAGTGCGGAGATCAAGGCCAAGGATCAACTAGTGAATGGCTAGGCATGTATAATGTAAATATTAATATATGGTCCATGTGGTTGGATTGTAATGATGACCCAAAATATTTGTAAATATTGTGTGTAAAAATAATAAAATGGTCCAAGATGGTTGTGTAAAGAGCACTAAAGGCTATGATTCCACTGGAGGGGAAGAGGAAAGGGGGCCTAAAGTAGATTTAACCCTCTATTTCCAAATTTCAACCTTAGAACTCTTCCATTTGCTACCATGTGCCTTAAATGAGACTATTACTCTCTTTTGACTTATTAAATCCAATCATTGAATGCATATGTGAGGTTGGTGGAAGAAGTATTCTCATCTAGTTATAGAAGCAAGGGATGAATTTACTTCTATAATAGTTGTAAGAGTCCTTCCTTCGATGGTCGGAAGTTATGTCAGTTGTCTTTTCACCATTCTCTCATGAAATTTGGAATCTATCACCCATTTTCCATACAATTTTTTTTCTTATATTGCATAAAGTTTCATGTTGTTCTCTCCATTACCAATTATCATACTATGAAAATAACCAAAAATTAAAATTATGAAGGGGAAATTGCGGACATTAGAGGAACAAGGATGGTTGTAGGTGAGAACAAAGGCTGGGAAAGATAGGAAACTTTACCCATTGTGTATTTTCTACTTCTAAATGCTTGAGAAGCCACGAATTAATGTTATAGGATGTTCTTTAACATCATACAACAAGTTGGACTCTTTTTGCACACACTAGTAAGCACTGTAAGGGTTGGATTTCTTGAGTGAACTGTGGAGAAGTGAAGGGAAGTGTCGTCCTTGTGTTGTTTGGGGTAGTAGAACAGAGTGCCATGGTTGGGATAGTTGAGTGATATTCCTGTAATTTCTTAATGGTGACCTGTTTGGCTAGGCATGAGAGCAAATGGGTTTTGGGCTGAGAGAGAGAAGCATGTAAGTGATTCTTTTGCATTGGTAGCCTCGTAGCCTAGCATGGGGGTGGTATCCACAGTTGATACCTATGGTTTGGTGGAAAATCGCTCTTACACAACCAGTGGCTTGGATATTCTTCTATTAAAAGATAAGTATCCTCTTTGTTTGTGAACATGAAAAGAATTTATTTACTTCATGTGATAAATATGTTTGTTTATGCATGATGTGCATGTGGGTAGAGTTTTTATTTCCGATATGTTTTACATTCGTGCACTTGCACATGCATTTCTTAGTTATGAATTCAAATAATGACCTAAAGAAGAAAAAAATTACAACTTGAAATTCCTAACTACCCCCTCCCCCCTCTATGGTCAAAATGATGGATGAGGATGTTAAAATGTAATTTTCATTTAACTACAATATATGATAAACAAGAATTAGTTGCACTTTTTCATATAAATATTTAGTCATAATTCAAATTTTATGCTCATAGAGAATAAAATACACACTACTTTCCCTTGCAATAGATAAAATGTAATACATTAACTTTAATTTCCTTTGTGCCTACATGGGTGTGGCTCATTGGCGGTTCAGTTGTTATGAAGTCATAGTTGTAATTGGAGGTCTCGAGTTCAAATCACACCCGGCTTTACCCGTGTCCCATGCTTGCGGGGTGTGTGGGGCACCTGGGGGTATAGTGGTAGCGGGATTGGATCCCTGGACCCCATGTCACACGATTACCAACCCAGTCTCCAGTTGTTGATTCCCCTAGTTACCAAAAAAAACTCTAATTTCCTTTGTAAAGGTATAAAATTGTAATGTACCTCTACAACTACTCAATATACATGACCTAAATTGATTCAAGAATGGAATCATTTTTTTATTAAATTGATTGGCTACATTTTTCATCAATAATAATTAATAAGGTATTATAACATTTTATAATCATTTAGGTGTTTGGAAAAACTAGGTTTCCTTTTATTCAAATATGATTGTACTATATTATTTCTCTCTCATATTTTCCCGGACATGTAATACGTTTTCATATTAGTTACTTTTTTTTAGGTATATTCTTTCCAATCTATAACAACTTGGTTTGCGAGCAAAGTTTTCACTTTTCCTAATAATTTTCTAAAGAACTATGACCACACAATTACACATTTAAAAGTCTCATTGTTGAAATGGTTGGTCACAACAAATTATATTCGGTAAATCCTTATTTTTTTTCAATTATTGATTTTAAAAGTAAATCCTACTCAAGATCCATACCTATGGAGACCACAAACTTTGTGCCTATATCAATTATTTTTAATTCAGCAAAATTTTTACTCAAGTGCATGCTTCTTGAGAGATGTGATTTTATTACTTATTGCTTCCAAAAGGTTAAATAAATCATAATTAATCAAATATTCACTCGAATCATTTTCAAAACAATTGACATGCTATGACATAAATTCATCAAAATACATACAAGGGATGTCAATGTATTTCACAAATAATTTCCAAATAGTGGGTTTACAAACCTACAGGTAACCTCCTCAGTGCAATTATTCGTAAGTAAATCATCTTTATAAACAAGATAAAGAATATTTCCGTAAAAAATATAGTATATGTATCTTATGAATAATCCGATCCAAGTAATTGATTGTGGGTGGACCATTATTCATACCAACCAATAAAGCCACTATCAATTTTTAAATCAATCTCTCAACTAGCACGACTCTTAGTACTCATTTCCCTGCCCCATACAATAAAGGAAGACATCATTTCTCTACTCTTTAGTCCCCCGTGTATGCTCTTTCTCTTTGTTTTCTTCAGTATGGAAGTATGAACCCAATTCACTGCCTACTTATAGATTTCATCTCTAGTCTTGTGTAGCTTCTTGGAGAACATTTTTATGGTTCCTTGGATATCCCAATAAGACAACAATGTAGAGAGGTTTAGTAATATATCTCCCTACTCAATAATAAGACAACAATGTAGAGAGGTTTAGTAACATATCTCCCTACTCAATATTAATCTCTATTATTAGTCAAAAGTCCATCTTTCATTTCTCCCTAGATCATATGAAAGTTGGGTTGAGTTTTCTTCCTCTAAACCCTTATTTTCCCCTCATGAAATCTCTTTCTCTCAAGTTTCCCTCTCCCAATTCGAAATTGAATAAAATGAATGGGTGAATGTTAATCCCTAAACTTGGTTCATAACAAATGGGTGAGGAGGAAACTTTCCTCAACCCCTTTCTTGGCTCCATGATGATATGAGGTAGTTACTACAAAGTAGGAGGTAGCCACTTTATCATAGGAGCTACTAAGTTCCTCATTGTTATTAGGAAAGTCATCGCAATGCTAGAAAGCAATGCACAACTTTCTTGATGAGGGAGTGAAGCTCACTGATAGATATACAAATAAACTATTACATTGTTTCCTTAAATTTTATCATGAATCATTCACAAATATGATACATTGAGAGAGAATAAAGGATAATACTTATAACCGAATCTTGTCTATGTCGTCCATTGAGCGTGAATCTTTGAATCTTGGCTCGTTGCTCCTAAACTTACTTATATGAACCTTCACACATAAAGAAAAATACCTTTCTCATTCCAAAAATAATAATCTAATGGGAAAATAAAATTCCAGTAACATACACTTCCACAAGAATTATGTGATAACAATTACCTAGGGGGGATGAATCAATTTGTATTAAATAAGAGGAGATCCACAACTTACAATAATCCATTGTAGCTTGTGGAATTGTACTCCTCCAACATCTAAGTCCTATCATTTTCCCTCATTATTAATCATAAAGGTACCGAACTATGGATACTTTCACTCTATCTCTCTCTCAGAGTGATGGTGTCTAATTTTCTTACAATCTAGCCTCTTAGATCTCTACCCAAATGGTCTCTTTTATAACCTTGGATTACAATGATGATCCCAAGAATGGGTGATAATCACATTGTGCATGCATTGCATCCTTAACACATCTCCTTCATGCATAACTGAGCTTTGGTTTTCACTCCTAGTGCAGTTTTCATGCAAATTTCACCTAGTTTTGAGACCTGGTCATGCCTTTGAGCCTTAAACCAACAACCAAATGACCTTGGTAACCCATTTAGGCCTTTAGGGGATAAAATAGTGACTAAGAACCCCTTTCTTCAAGGAAAGTAGCTACCGATCTTTAGAAAAGTGTCTCCTTTCAATGTTTATGAGTCAATTTTAATTCTGAAGGTGAACATGGTGCCCACTTTTGGTCTTCGTCACTAAGAATGTTAAATATCATTATAAAAAATTCCCCCTAATGTGTGAGGTCAGAAGTAGAGCTGATGGTTAAAATACACTATTTCAATAATCTATCACAATGGTTGAAGGGATAAGGAGGAGAACTATAAACGCGAGATTTGGAAAGTACCTACAAGCAAGAAAACCATTTCCCAAATATATAATATCTTCCTTGAGGTGGGAATACCCATGATCAGTAGTAAACAAGCATGGCCATGAAAAAGGACTAGTGAATCCATGTCAAAAGCACACCTAGAATGTATTCATGCACTATGAGGAGTGCAATATATATAAAAAATCAAGGTACTTCAACATGGGAGTTTAATGTTTTTCAACTCAGGAAGTTAGCATCAATGAGTGATACTACTGTTTTTTGAAAGGTCTTCAATCCAAACTAACAATAGTATGATTATATAACATGCAAATAAATGGACTGGAGTTAAGCATGATAAAACATTGTATGATCATCGGTCATTGAGGTGTACCATTGACAGACGTGAGGAGACTGTTTCAGGGAATTAGTCCCTAGTAACCCTTTGGGATAAGTTACTACAGAGCAGTGCCCATAAACAATTCAAAAAATTCCTACCAGTAAATGCAAAACAAATCAATTTAAAGTTTCAATATAAAATTGGGAAAACCAAAGAAAGGGTTCCTACCTCAAGTCCAATGTTTGTAGAAGATCCTTCTCTTCAACTTTGCTCCAAATATGTTTTTGATAAATCTGCAATCACAAACAGGAACAAAGATACAACTAGACTACTGCAAGCATAATGATTTAATCACAAATAAATATGTTGAATTTGCAAGATGATAAATAAAAGATATCAACGTGTCACTAGACAGGAAAGAGAATTCTTTATGAAAAATAACAGCAAGATACAAGATATATTTCACCTATTCTCAGTTGCGGCACTATTATGAAACTAGATACCGAGTTTGTCATGTCCCCAAATTTTGCTATGGCTCATTGGGTAATTTTGGCCTATGTCACCTAGGCAATAATTATTTAAATTAATGAGCACGTATGGAAACTACCTTATGGAAGATGTCTAAGGTTGTATTTGGGAATTAAATGGACAAGGTGGGGACCCCGTGTAGTTATTAACCCCATGACTAAGTCTAAGTGATTAATTAATTGGAGAAATTTTGAGGCATTACGCCATATTAATCAATTAATTACTGGGTAATTAATTAATGGCTAAGTTAAATTATTTCTGAGTTGTATTATTCACATTTAAATGGATATTTCTAATAAATGTGCCAAGTGGTTGTTGACTTGGCTAGGAAAATCGAATTGGTCAAGTAGGCTAAACTTGCCTAAGTGGTAAAATCTCAGAATAGCAAGAGAATCTAATGGAGACAAGTTGGCAAGGTGAACCAAGAAGGAAACTGACAAAAGTTGGCAAAAGCAGGCAAAAGCAAAAAAGTGGAAAGTAAATAAAGTGGAAAAAACAAGAAAAGTTGTAAGTAAAGATTTGGCAACATCCAGAAAGCTAACTAAGGCGCAGTTGCTAATCTTGGTGAAGAGAGACAAAACTTGGCAAGTTTTTTTAAGACAAAACTTGCTAATTATTCCAAGAAGGCGCCTACATGACTTGGAGTAGGATGGGCAAGTGGGTAACCTACTCTCACAAGTCACCAAAGCTAAGTAACTTACTCAGCAGGTCATCATGAAGTTTATAAAAGAAGCCAACCAACTCCAATGAAAAACTTTTGTCATTTTGCAATTTTGGTTTGAGAGCTCTGAGCCTCTCTAGTTGAGTGATGTGCCTCAACAAGTTTGCTTGGGTGATGTGCCTCAACAAGTTTGCTTGGGTGATGTGCCCCAAGACTTTGTGAGATATCTAAGAGTGTTATGCAGGTCCAGAATATGTTATTGCAGCCAATAACATTCATATCAGTCCAGCCATGAATATTTATAGTCAGCTTGAAGAGGAGGACAATTCTACAGTGGATTAGCAGCTAGATTTGAAGGAAAATAACTAGAAGGAGGAGCTAGTTCTCAACAGTTGCGCCCAGGATCTCGATGAAGCTCAGTATGCCATGATTTGGAGAACATCGAAGATTTATATGATCAGAGATCAACTTCATGTATGATCCTAACTCTCTTCTTACATTCTTCTCCCATTCACAGCTAAATCTAGAGGAGCTTTCCCTGAAGGAGAGGGTTGGCTCAGTGAATGCGCCCCAATCAAATCTAGAAGTTCAGTATGCATCCAATGACAATAATATGAACTTTAGGTTACCTTATCATAACTCCGGAGCAGATACACAGTAATATTCGAATTCTTCTCTTCATTCTCCATCAAATGTAATGAAAATCTAGCCTATGAGGCATGTACTTTGGAAGGCAATCTAATAATGAGAAAGAGAGTGTTATGAATCTATATTTTGACTTATATGTGTTGAATATCATCTATCAGAGATTTATTTAATATCAGAATAGATTATATGAAGTTTTGGAGTAGTTTGATGAATTACAATGCAAGACGAGCTACTTGGGTGTGTTTTCTAGGCTAGTTTCACGTATTTATTTGTAAAGTGCAATCTGTGCACACATTTGACCTCCCGTATTTTTCATTATGTTAATAACATGATATATTAACCATATCAGTCCACAAAACCATAATTTGAATGTTTTTAGTCTCATTTTGCAAAGATAAGAAAATTACTAGCTCAGCAATCCCGGGAGAGCCCAGAAACCCCAATTCTTCCTATATTTTCACAAGTCTGCAAAATTACATTACTGAACTTATCTAGCATATATGTGACTGATATAAACTCTGTTATTAACTCCCACTGACCCTACCCTTCCCTGTATGCATATGCCAGACACCCAGGAAGCCTCGAAGTAGGCATAGGCTTGTTTTATGCTGAAAAGTGAATGGTGTTGGTACGTTGTGCGTAAGGAAATATGATCTGACCTCCATGACCTGCTGCTGCACCTAATCCCATATATTTTCCAGAATTAAACTTTCATCCCACCATCCCCAGTATTTAGCCCTGTACACCTCACTTACTCCTTGCACGGTTCAAAGAAATTGGCAGAAAATTTGTCTAGTAGAGTTTAAAGAAAATTGGAGTTAAGTTAATATTTTGGTTAAATTGTTCCAAGGATATTAAAGTGGTATCAGAGCTCTTTCCTCTACTCCTGTGATAAGAAGACTCTTAATTTAATGAACTTGCAGTCATGTTAATATTCAGTGAAGAAGACTCTTACTTTGATGATGTTTTTTATGAGCAATATGATGACAAATATGTTGAACCATATGAAGAGGAATCGATCCCTGTTGGAAATTTCTATTTGCAGAAAGTTGAATGTGATTCCCTTGTTGAACATATGTTTGAAGAGGATATATATAATGATCTACCTATGGCTAATTGGGATTATGGAGGAATACACAATAGAGGGAACCCAAAGAAATCCTATGAGTACTTCATGGAGTACTCTGCCTTGAAGAAGGAGGTTCAGAAGTCCCTAACCCTTAGAGACTATTGTGATTTAGAGATTCATAGTTTATTCAAGGACCCCTACAATAGTGATAGTAGAATAAGGATTGCACATATGGTTGATGGTGTGTGCAAGGAATTCGAACCAAGATTTTTACCCCTAGGAGCTAAGATGGATAGGAGGGATAAAGACTTGTCTTCACAGCCAGGAAAAATCAAGGGAGGAAACCAAGAGCCACCTAGTTCTTAGGGTGGAGAAGAAGTAGGAAAAAATAAAAATGAAGTTGCAGCCCTACATATGGATCCATCCCAATCTCAGGGAAAAGGAATCAAGAAGGAAGTTTCATCAAGGCCATTGGCAGGGCCAAGCATTGTGAGACTGTTTGGTTTTCCTTCAAGAAGGAAGTCCAAAGGTTGTGATCTAAGCACCACACAATGTGGAGAGACATTCAGTTTCTTGGAAAGAAATGACCAAGAAGACCTTTTTGGTGCCCCATTACTCCAAGAAGTGGATGAAGAAGGTCAATGCACAGTGGAAGATCCAGCAGACAAACATTTGATTGTTGGAGATGAGGGAGGTAAAATCACTCTCAATCTTTTGATGGTTGATTTCAAAATAAGTGCAAAAGAAATGGGACAAATTGATGAAGGTGATACATCTTTTGGATCTGATCCAAAGGAGGAACATAATTAAAATTTACAATCACCCCTTGAACCTCACAAGGACGCAGATTTTGAGCACATCTCAGTAGGGTGTGAAGCAGTGAAATGGGTGGGTGAACAAGCCATCATAACTCCACCACATAAGGAGGATAGCATGACACCTGGTGAGTTATTAAATGATGATTTTTATGTGTCATTATGTCAATCTGATGTGGCATCCATTTCCATTAAAAATTTCAGAATGGTTGGCCCCCATAGTGATGAGGTTCAAAATTTTGGTTTTAAAAATGAAAGCAGTGTGAAGGCTGAAACTTGGAGAGAAGATCTTTCTGTTGCACCAAGGATCAATGAGCACTTATGCTACAGCCCAAATTATGTTTTTGAGGACCCGCAAGATAAATATATTGCAGCAGCAACATATAGATCAGATTTCAAAACCTCAAGTGCACTGAATGAAATTGATCTGGTGATGGAAAATGAAAAGGAGGAACATCTGCAAGAACCTCATCTTCTTGCAGCATCTTTAAAGATGGAGGAACAGAAGATCCAAGAGGCCCTGAAACTTCTCCATGAAACTCATGCTTCAATATCAAAGTTGTGTAGGGAAGCTTCATTAATGGAAGACCAATCTTCCTTTGAAGCCATGGAGGACATCCAGAAAGCAATGTCCACAATCAAAGGTAATTTCTCCCAGTTGCTTTCTGATAAAAATTACATGTTTGAGCATATTGAGTTATTGCGGGAAGCAACACTGCATGATGAAGAGAGTATTAGCATATATGAAAAAGTGAAATGCAAGCTCAAAGGTGAGTTGTTGGCCACCCAAGATTCTTTGAGATAGACTGAAAGTGCCCTCTTAGAATCACAAAGGAAGATAGAAGAATTTCAACAAGAGTGGCAAGAATTGACCAAATCCTCAATTTTTCTTGAGAGTCATCCCTTTTGGGTAAATGACATAAAAATATCTATGGAGGAACCTCATGAGTGGGTGGACCATGAGAAGAAATCTGTTCAGTATGTGCTGGAAGGTGGTGCAGAAAAAGTGGATGGAATTTTCAGAAGCATGGCTCACCACCCTTCATTCCCCACTTCACATTCAACCACAAATTGTGGGAATGAAAATTGGGTAAAAGGATTCTTCCTCTTGGTGTCACATGATGAGCAGGAGGATCCTAAAATCAAGGTTGATGACATGTTCCTTAACCCACAGCAGTGGAGGCAGCCCATGCATGTGTGTGCAGCCATTTTTGACAAGGAAGTATCAAATGCACACTTACTTTCAGTATGTGGGTCATTTTATGGAGTTATGCACCCTTGGATCAATGGCAGAGAGTCGAGCCATTGGATGAAGAGGGGAACACCTGTGGAGTTCCATAGAGATCATGAGTTCTCTTTATGTGAGGAGTACATACACATGGCTGATCACATTCCATATGACTCAACAAATAAAAGTGCTTGTCCATCTATGGGTTGGATGGATATGGGCATCATTGCAGTGAAGACCTTGGAAGGTAAAATGTTCACTTGTTTCTGCAATAAATTTGTTCTTATAACTAACATTGTCTTAAATTGTGAGCAGCAACAAAAATGTATTTTGCAGCCATTAGATGTCTCCAGTGCCCATGCACAAGAGATGCAATCTAATTTGCATGCTTTCAAGAACTTCTGTGTTTGGTGGAGAAGTCACACAGTTATTCAATTTTGCACTAGGAGAGGCACACTTTCAGCATGATGGATGGATCTGGGAATACCTTGGAGTGACAAGTTTTCACAAGTAACATATATAATGGATGGTATTCATCAGTGACCATGGGATCCAGTAATTCTACTCAAGTTATCCTAACTGAGTTGGAAATTTTGTTCATTGCTGGTTAAATTGCAGATATAAATTACAGTGCAATGACTGTACAGTGGATGGGGACAATTATAATCAGAGTGGTGTAGCAGAATCTTGGTGGAATCCTGACATCGCTTGAGGACAAGCAATCTTACGAATGGAGGACTGTCATGTCCCCAAATTTTGCTATGGCCCATGGGGTAATTTTGGCCTAAGTCACCTAGGCAATAATTATTTAAATTAATGAGCAAGTATGGAAACTACCTTATGGAAGATGTCTAAGGTTGTATTTGGGAATTAAAGGGACAAGGTGGGACCCCCATGTAGTTATTAACCCCATGACTAAGTATAAGTGATTAATTAATTGAGAAATTAATTAATTGGGAAAATTTTGAGGCATTACACCATATTAATTAATTAATTACTAGGTAATTAATTAATGGCTAAGTTAAATTATTTATGAGTTGTATTATTCATAGTTAAATGGTTATTGCTAATAAATGTGCCAAGTGGTTGTTGACTTGGCTAGGAAATTCGAATTGGTCAAGTAGGCTAAACTTGCCTAAGTGGTAAAATCTCAAAATAGCAAGAAAATCTAATGGAGACAAGTTGGCAAGGTAAACCAAGAAGGAAACTAACAAAAGATGGCAAAAGCAGAAAAGTGGAAAGTAAATAAAGTGGAAAAAAAAAAAAGCTATAAGTAAAGATTTAGCAACATCCAGAAAGCTAACTAAGGCGCAGTTGCTAATCTTGGTGAAGAGAGACAAAAGTTGGCAAGTTTTTCTAAGACAAAACTTGCTAATTATTCCAAGAAGGATCCTACATGACTTGGAGTAGGATGGGAAAGTGGGTAACCTACTCTCACAAGTCACCAAAGCTAAGTAACTTACTCAGCAGGTCATCATGAAGTTTATAAAAGAAGCCAACCAACTCCAATGAACAAATTTTGTCATTTTTCAATTTTGGTTTAAGAGCTTCGAGCCTCTCTAGTTGAGTGATGTGCCTCAACAAGTTTGCATGGGTGATGTACCCCAAGACTTTGTGAGCTATCTAAGAGTGTTATGCAGGTCCAGAATATGTTATTGCAGCCAATAACATTCATATCAGTCCAGCCATGAATATTTATAGTCAGCTTGAAGAGGAGTACAATTCTACAGTGGATTAGCAGCTAGATTTGAAGGAAAATAACTAGAAGGAGGAGCTAGTTCTAGGGAGTTGCACCTAGGATATCCATGAATCTCACTATTTCATGATTTGAAGAACATCATAGATTTATATGATCAGAGATATGCTTCATATATGATCCTCACTCTCTTCTTACATTCTTCTCCCATTCACATCTAAATCTAGAGGAGCTTTCCCTGAAGGAGAGGGTTGGCTCAGTGAGTAAGCCCCAATCAAGTCCAGAAGTTTAGTATGAAGCCAATGATAGTCATATGACCTGTAGGTGACCTTATCATAACTCCGGAGCAGATCCACAGTAATATTCTAATTCTTCTCTTCATTCTCCATCAAATGTAATGAAAATCTAGCCTGTGAGGCATGTACTTTGGAAGGCAATATAATAATGAGAAAGAGAGTGTTATGAATCTATATTTTGACTTATATGTGTTGAATATCATCTATCATATCTTTTTTTAATATCATAACATATTATATGAAGTTTTGGAGTAGTTTGATGAATGACAATGCAAGACTAACTACTTGGGTGTGTTTTCTAGGCTAGTTTCACTGATTTCTTTGTAAAATGCAATTTGTGCATCCATTTGATCTCCCGTCTTTTGAATTATATTAATAACATGATATATTAACCATATCAGTCCACAAAACCATAATTTGAATGATTTTAGTCTCTTTTTGTAAAGATAAGAAAATTACTAGCTCAGCAATCCCGAGAGAGCCCATAAACCCCAATTCTTCCCATATTTTCACAAGTCTAAAAAATTACCTTACTGAACTTATCCAGATGATATGTGACTGATATAAAATCTTTTATTAACTCCCAATGACCCTACCATGCCCTGTATGCATATGTCAGACACCCAAGAAGCCTTGAAGTAGGCATAGGCTTGTTCTATGCTGAAAAGTGAATAGTGTTGGTACGTTGTGCGTAAGGCAATATGATTTGACCTCCATGACCTGATGCTGCACCTAATCCCATGTATTTTCCAGAATTAAACTTTCATCCCACTATCCTCATTCTTTAGCCCAATACACCTCACTTACTCCTTGCACGATTCGAATAAATTGGCAGAAAATTTGTCTAGTAGAGTTTAAAGAAAATTGGAGTTGAGTTAATATTCTGGTTAAATTGTTCCAAGGATATTACAGAGTTCCTCTGTGCTAGGCCACACACATACACACCTCTTCAACACTCCAAAGAGCATTCCCAAAGAAAACAATCTAATGGTTTATTGGCAAGAAAGGAATGAATAATGTTGGAAATGCATATTTCCAAATATAGGGGTTTCAATTGAGGACCTGGGAATAGGGTTTATGGTTTCAATATGTAAAAGAGTTGTTAGGATATTTAGACACTTAGGAGTTAGTTAAGATCAACTTCTGTAATATATCCATTAGGGATAGTGTGTTTCTTTAGTATGCATTAGTATGCATTTGTAAATACTTAATTCGACGGTCACGATATGTTTCCGACATAGAATGATCCGACGGCTCAACTTCTCTTAGATCAAACCTAACCTTGATCCGTGGCTTAACACCCGATTGGTCCATGATCTCTATTTAAAGAGCATGGAGGGTCATTTTTTAGTTGATCGATTATGAGAAGCTCATTTGTAACTTTCTTTCTTTGCATAATAAATTGTCCCGTAGAAGCTATTTGGTCGGGGCCGTGGAGTGTTTCCCTCAAGAGGGTTTAAACCACGTCAAAACATCGATGTGTTGATCTGTGATCTATTTGTGTGAAGTGGTTTATCTTGGTGTTCGGTCCTTTGGTAGTACCCTGTGTACCCGAACATGGTATCAGAGCTTTTATGAAGTGCCGCTTCCGGTTATGATCTAGATCTTGAACTGTTGTTGCTGAAACTCGAAAGGGTTTCTAGTTCTGGTATTTCTGTGCATTTATGGGGTGTGGGAGGTGTTCCATTGCGTCCGGAGCATCGTTTCCATTGGGAAATAGTTTTCGTTTGATCGAAAACGGTTCCCGGTTGCTCCAGAAACACGTATTTCATCAGATCTGAAGGTATAATGTTACAGTGACGCATTTTTTTATTTCATTTTTTGAAAAGAAAAAAATCTCATATTTCATTTTTTTTTACTGTTAGATTTTTTTGGTTTGGATTGTTGCTTTCCCGTCTGCGTATGCTCTTTGCCGTGCACCTTGAGCGATCTCGTCTGCGTATGCTCTTTGCCGTGCACCTTGCGCGATCTCGGCAAATCAGAAACAGAGAGAAAACGTCTACTTTCCGGGCAAGCTAACAAGATCTAACTCCACAAGTGTGGAAAAGTTTTTTTTTGGTTCGATTTGTGCTATGTTTTGCAGGAAAAAGGGAAAGCACGCAAACCGAGCAAGAAGAGTAAAAAAAAAAAGCCCCCTTCCTCATTCCCATATTTTACATACCTTTTAATCTAGCTCACTTGGTTCAAAGTTGCTTTATTCCTTAATAGGTCTTGAGTTCAAGTCTTAGGAAGTTGCTTTTAAAAAGAAAAGTGCATGCAATTTCTATTTTCAAGTTACTTTATTGTAAAAGTGCATCTCACTTAATAATAATAAAAAATAATAATAATAAAAATACAAGTGAGTCACTTAAGTTTTTTTTTATTGTTGCACTATTTAAAAGTAATATCATTGTAAAAGTGAAATCACTTATTTTACAAAAGTGGTTCACTTAAAGCAACTTTCTTGTAAAGTGATTGTCAAAAGGTCCATATTGGGAAGAGGGGGGTTCTTTTTTTTGCTGGACATTCTCTAGCTGCCACGTCACTATTGGGGACATCTTCAACAGTTTCTTTGTTCAAGCATAACTTCATCATATAGAGTCAGTTTTCAGTGCCATTTTTTTTTAAACCGCCTATTTTTTTGAGCTCTTCACATCCAGACTATTGGTTTCTGCTTTTACAGCCATTAATTTACAAATATGGCCGCCCATTGTGATATTCTACTTAACAATTCCAACTATTTCTCATGGAAATCTCGTATGGAGGATGTTCTACGAAGTAGGGGACTTTTCAGAATTACCACAGGGAAAGAAAAAGAACCCACTGATGATGATAACAAAATAAAATGGGCAAATAGATGTGATGAAGCTCGTGGATTGATTAGGATGTTAATCTCTACTGATTTGCGATTCCACATATCTGGAATTGATGAACCTAATACTGCTTGGGACAAGTTGGAAACTGTGTTTGGTAAACACAATCAAATTCGAGGCCACCAACTCGAAAATGAGTTGATTTCTTTAAATCCAAGTGACTTTTCATGCATTCAAGATTATTTATCTAAGTACAAAACTCTTAAACTCTTATGTGCAGAATGTAAGATTGAGAGGGAAGACAAACAGTGCATTTATCATATTCTTTCCAAACTTGGACCTGCAAATTCTGTTTTTGTATCTACATTTTACTCCATGAAAGCATCCTTGAATGCAGCTAGCTATCAAGAGCCTAGTCTTGAATCCTTTTGTGATTCCCTGATTAGAGAACAAGATAAACTCATTCATCTTGGAATAATCAACAATGCAGATACATCTGGGAAAGCCTTATTGTCCCAACAGAAAGAAAAGTCCAAGCCTCCCAAGAAACAAAATTTTTGCAATAATAAGTCAAACAAGGGTCCAAAACCCACTCAGTCAGCTCCTTCTTTAAAAAATGAAAAAGGATCCAAGCCAAAAGGCAAGAAGACTGAGCGTCATTGCAACTATTGTGGGAAAGATAATCATGATGAATCTAAGTGTTTCAAGAAGATGGCAGCCTTGGAAGCAACAATGAAGAAGCACCACATCAGCCTAGATTCGCCTTCAGAATCTGCCTCTCATGGACATGCACTTTGTGCTTCTGGTTATTCTTATAATGCATCTTCTTCTTCTACTTCAAATGAATGGCTCATTGATTCTAGAGCATCTTATCATATGGCTAAGGATCAAGCCATCTTTTCTACTATGCATGAATGTAACACCAAACAAATATTTGTTGGTGATGATAGATCTCTAAGTGTTGTAGGAGATGGAACAGTTCCAATAGATAATGGTCATTTTAGCGATGTACTATGTGTTCCAAGAATTTCCTGCAATTTGTTATCAGTCTATCAGATCACTCATTCTGGTGAAGGTAAAACTGTGACCTTTACACCTCACCAAGTTGTAATCAAGGATTTTAAAGATCCTCAACAGGTTCTAGCTACCGGAATTGTTGATGATATTACCAGGTTGTACAAGTTTAACAACTTTGGGTCATCACCTTTCCCTTCAGTTTTTGTTGCTCATAGTGATAACTTGAGCAAAATTTGGCATGAGTGATTTGGTCACTTAAATTATCACTCATTGCAACAACTATGTAAAGAAAATATGGTGACAGGTCTTCCGATGGTATCTTGCAGAGATGGTGTTTGTTCTGGTTGTGTACTTGGAAAACATCATCGGGACAGTTTTGACAAACGTGCCTCTTGGCACGCCTCGGTTCCCTTGGAGCTTGTGCATAGTGACTTGTGTGGTCCTCTTCCATCTGCTTCCTTTTCTGGTTTCAAGTATTTCTTAACTTTCATTGATGATTACACCAGACGCACTTGGGTTTATTTCCTAAAACTTAAGAGCGAAGTATTTAACATGTTCTTGGCCTACAAGGCCCTTGTTGAAAAATAATCTGGTGATCAAATTATTAAGTTAAGATCTGACAATGGAGGAGAATATGTTAACAAACAGTTCACTACTTTCTGCACTGAACAAGGCATCCAACAACAGCACACTGTTCCATATACACCACAACAAAATGGTGTAGCTGAGCGGAAGAACAGCACTTTAAAAGAAATGGCTAATTGTATGATCCAATCTAAGGGACTAAGTCTTCAATTTTGGGCTGAAGCCATAAATTGTGCAAATTACATAGTTAATCGCACCCCCACAAAAGCATTACAAGGTATAACACCGGAAGAAGCATGGAGTAAAATTAAACCTGATGTAAGTCACTTTCGTGTGTTTGGTAGTGAAGCATGGGCTCACATTCCGGATGAAAAACGGAAAGCATTGCAGCCTAAAAGTGAAAAGTGCATATTTGTTGGATATTCTGAAGATGTAAAAGGTTATAGAATTCTTCAACCACTTTCTCATGCTATAATCATTAGAAGAGATGTTAAATTTGATTAAAATATCTTGGCCTGCGAGCCTAATTCGGCGAGTGTGCCATCTTTGGCTTGCGAGCCTGATTCGGCGTTTGTGCCTTGTTCTTCTTCCAACTTCCTTGACAGGTTTCCAACTCCAGTTTCTGATGATGACAGTGAGGATGAAAATCCACCTCCGCCTGCTCATGTTCCTCCAGTTGCACCAGCACAAGTGCTTCCTCGATGGGTCCGTTCAACATGTGAAGCAGCTGGTGATCTTGCCGGTGATCCTAGAGATCAACGTCGAACACGTTCTCAGTTTCAGCGATCCTCTTCTCTTTTGGCTCAAGTTTCTGAGAATCATGATCCATAAACTTTTGCAGAAGCTTCGGGGAATCCAGATTGGGATGCAACCATGGATGAGGAATATCGTTCCTTAATGGCGAACGATACTTGGGATCTTGTACCTCTTCCAAAAGGAAGAAAACTTGTCAGATGTAAATGGGTCTACAGAACTAAGTATGCATCAGATGGACGTGTTGAAAGACTTAAGGCAAGGTTAGTTGCCAAAGGTTTTTCCCAAGTTGAAGGGATTGACTACAATGAAACCTTTTCTCCCATCGCCAAAATGAACTCCATCCGCCTTGTTCTTTCCCTTGGAGCCTTACACAACTAGGAAGTCCATCAAATGGATGTCAAGTCTGCCTTCTTACATGGTGATTTGCAGGAGGAAATTTACATGGAACAAACTCCTGGCTATGTTCAGAATAACTCTAGCCTTGTCTGCCGCCTTAAGAAATCCTTATATGGCCTTAAGCAAGCTCCTAGAGCTTGGTATGCCAAAATGGATAACTTTCTCCTTGACACTGGTTTTTCTAGATGTCATTCTGACCCCAATGTCTATACCAAGAAAGTAGGAAACCATCTCATCATACTTGTTCTATATGTTGATGACCTTATTATTACTGGTAGTGACCCTAATCTTATAACCCATGTGAAATCCAGTCTTAAACAAACTTTTGAAATGTCAGACTTAGGACCTTTGCATTATTTTCTTGGTCTCCAAGTCCTGCAAACCAAAGAAGGAATCTTTCTTTCTCAGTCTAAGTATGCTTGTGACCTTCTTCGACGCTTTCACATGGAAGATTGTACACCATCCCCTTCTCCCTTCTTGTCTGGAGTCAAAATTTCTACCACTTGTACTTCACCTGAAGTAGATGCCACCTTGTATCGTTAGCTTGTTGGTAGTCTTTTGTACTTGACTCATTCCCGTCCTAACCTTTCCTTTGCCGTTGGTCGAGTTGCCCGTTATATGCAGACACCTCATGAAATTCACTGGAAAGCAGCTAAAAGAATACTTTGATATATTCGAGGTACAGTTCAGTTTGGGATTCATTACAGTACAGGGGGGAAACCTTTGTTGGTTGGTTTCACTGATTCAGATTGGGCCGGCGATCCTGATGATCGAAATTCTACTGCAGGTTATGTTTTCAGTCTGGGATCTGGACCTATTACTTGGGCTTGTAAGAAACAACAAGCTCTTGCTCTTTCTTCAGCAGAGGAAGAATATAGAGCAGCAGTTAATGCCAGTCAGGAAGCTTTATGGCTTCGACAGATCCTTTCAGAGTTTGGATTCGAGTAGCAGCAGCCTACTCCACTTTGGTGCGACAATCAAAGTGCCATCAAGCTTGCCAAAGATCCAGTTATACATCAACGCAACAAACACATTGAGCTACATATGCACTTCATCAGAAATCTTGTTCATGATCGTGTTCTTGAAGTGCTCTTTTTCCCTACAGATGATCAAGTTGCAGACATCTTCACCAAGTCTCTTACAGAAGCAAAGTTTTCTAAACTTCGATCTATGTTAGGAGTTCAGGAACTTGTCATTAAGGGGGGATAGGCTCTAATGCCTCCTTCCTTCTCCGAATAGTGTCACTTTTGTAAATCCTTCAATCCTATCCCAAGTTGTTCTTAAGGGGGGATGTTAGGATATTTAGACACTTAGGAGTTAGTTAAGATCAACTTGTGTAATATATCCGTTAGGGATAGTGTGTTTCTTTAGTATGCATTAGTATGCATTTTTAAATACTTAATCCGACGGTCACGATATGTTTCCGACATAGAGTGATCCGACGGCTCAACTTCTCTTAGATCAAACCTAACCTTGATCCGTGGCTTAACACCCGATTGGTCCATGATCTCTATTTAAAGAGCATGGAGGGTCATTGTTTAGTTGATCGATTATGAGAAGCTCATTTGTAACTTTCTTTCTTTGCATAATAAATTGTCCCGTAGAAGCTATTTGGCCGCGGCCGTGGAGTGTTTCCCTCAAGAGGGTTTAAACCACGTCAAAACATCGGTGTGTTGATCTGTGATCTGTTTGTGTGAAGTGGTTTCTCTTGGTGTTCGGTCCTTTGGTAGTACCCTGTGTACCCGAACAAGAGTAGCATAAGGGTGCTTTCTTCTTTTCTCTCCTTCTTCGCATGATTCCTCTTGCCTCTTTTATACTTTTGGAGAGGTAGTTAGGGAAGTTCCATTAGTTATTTATGGGAAAATGACGGTTGAACAACTGTGAATTCGTTTTTCATGTTTCCCGAAACTTATTTTATTTTTTACCTTCAAAACAACAGGGACATGGGTTAGACACTGCAAGGTCGCACAAATATGGCTTAGACACATACAAGTCACTTCTGTGTATAAAATTGGGATTTTTTGAAGGTTTGAATGAGAAGGGATAAAGGGGTTTGAACCATAACAAGGTAAGGGAGTCTGCAATGATGTAAATCGGCTAAAAAAAGCATGTTGTAGAGATGTGACAAATAATTCTATAATAGATGCCCCCTAATGTGTGAGGTCAAAAGGACAACTAATGGCCGAAATACATTATACATATAGAGAGTATGTGCATGGTATACCCAGTAGAAGTAATCAAACACCATCCATAAGCAGTGAACCAACAACATAACAAGTTAGAACTCTCTTCTTGAGGTGAGCGTATCCATGCTCATAATTGTCAAAAAAATGGTCATTGAATCAAGCACATAGAGGACCTGACAAATGTAGAAATACTGATCATGGCCATGTGGATATAAAGTGGAACCATGTCAAAAGTAGAACATAGCCATGAAGATGCAAAGTTGGTATATATCTTAGCATCGAATGAAGATATCTAGAAACATGACTGAATAGAGCAATCTTCATCTGAATCAATGCCAAAAACAAATGGCAATCCAACGCAACCCGTGTGATATCATATTGATGTGATGCTATATATAGACTCGAGTGCTTCAAACCAACCATAACTGGTATGATTCTGAACTATGTGAATAAATTTCTTGAGGCCGAACATAGTAAGACACCATGTAATTACTAGTCATTAACGTATACCATTAACACACACAAGCCAACTCACCAATGATGATAATTAGAGGCAAGGTACCTAGTACAATATAACAAGTGTGAATAAAGGTCTTGAAGTCGAACATTCGCGGACTCTAAAAATCAGGGGACATAGATGTATTCCCAATTTTTTTAGCGAGAAAATTTTTTTGCTGATGATTGCAAGCTCCAAGGTACTAAAAAGACTCTGGATCATAATCCCATAATAGAAATTTTGGAGTCGATGGGATGTGAACTATTGGAAGGAGGGAATTAGGATATCCCCCATGATCTAACATAAGGTAGTAGTAGGAGGCCAAATATTTTCTAAATAGACTAACGATACTAAGACTTACTTGATATGGGAAGGATGGCAACTAAAATCAAGAGTTATAAGGAATGAACTACTTAGGAAAATACTTCCCTTGAACATAAGTATGATACGATAAGTGACTAAGGCAACATTGAATCAATAAGAGACACAATATAAGTCAATGGTGTATGAGACATCAAAGACCACTCTGTAATGACTGGAATATTAAACAATTGGTGGAGATAAAAACAAAACGAGTTTAGCTTCCTAAGGCCAATCTATGACCCAAACTGCATAGATAATGACTCAAAATAATGTGTGAAGAACCTGCAATAATTAATTAATGCAAATACATGAGATATCAGAAATAATAGAACTCAGAATCACTTTTATATTGATCACGGGCCACTTCAAGGGGGCAACTTCCTTTTAGCAAGCTCAATACAATTAACTTCACGGTGCCTTCGATGACCTCAACACACACTTATATACTAAGTCTATGCCCAATACTATGAGTCAAAACCATGGGTCATATAATACTACGGGACGACTTACAAAGCATATGCGTCCAATACTATGGGTCAATACTATGGGCTAATATAAAATACAGATCAACAAATACTACGGGACGACTTACAAAGCATATGCGTCCAACAACAATATACTAACATAGTAAAGAGAAGGGTTGACACAGGTTCCTAACATCCCCTCTCCCTTAGAAAAATCTTTGTCCTCAAAGCTTTGGTTGGAGAAATTGCTGCAGAATCTGAAGGAGTGGTTCCCCGGTAGCATCCTCGGGTTTCATTTCGGGCCAATGATGCCTTTCGAGTGTCAAGGAGGATTGCTTGGAAGGATGTAGATGAAGAAGAACCCTGTCAGCTGCATGGAAAATGCGTTCAGAACAGTGCTGATCGGCTTGTTGTTTCGGGCAAATTCTGGCCATGTGAAGATTGTCCTGCAGAATGAGAAGAATCTGATCGCGGTTTCGAAGAACCGAGTCAATTTCCTGAACTGGGGAGCTTCTAAGGGTGTATGGAAGAAGAAATGGCGGTGTCTGTCCATAGACTGCTTCATATGGTGTCCTTTGAGATGTGGTATTGTACCACCAAAGTGCTGCTAGAAAATCCATAGAAATAGTTGGCCAATGTTGTGTAAGGATGGGAAAGGGTTTGAGCAATCCTGAAAGGAGTGTCGTTTCACCCTTATTGACCTGGAAAGTATCACAGTCAGCCACCATCTATTGAATTGTCATTTTCAGTCCCTACCAAAAGAAGTTATATTGTTCCCAGTCATACATTTTGAAGAACCCATAGTGCCCTGTTGATGAAGAAGCATGGAGTTCATAGAAGAGATGGCCTTGTTGAACATATTGCAACCAATTTGGAATAAGCAGAGAAAGAGCTGTAAGAGAAACTGGGTCATCAACTGTGCGAGAAGGAGCATCTTCCACCATATTGTCCTTACCCTTCTTGTAAGTGATCACATAGGGATAACCCATGAGTTGGATAACCCATTTCAGGTGTGTTGGGGAGGAGACCCATTGTTCCAGAAAATTTTCCAAACTCTGGAGATCAGTCTTGATGCAGAAATAATTCCCTAATAGGTATGGCTGCCTCTTCTGTATTGCATGCAAAATAGCCATCAGTTCCTGCTGAGAGGTAGATGCGACTAAATTCTTACCAAAAAGGTCTCTTGAAGGCACCAAGCTCATTGGTTCAGCAAAGACACCTGCATATCTATCCAAGGAAGTAGTGGAGACCGTTGATGGGTGCATTTGAATGGAATGGATCCGAGCGATGACACCATGTGAATTCTTCGTAAGTATTTTTTCAAAGCGATGTGAACTGATGATGTGGAGAGACCATGGTTGTCAGCCCATTTGTTAACACCCAAAAAGTGCTCACTAGCTCATTTACCACATTATATGGCTCATTTGTCCATTTTCCTACCATATTTCCATTAAAAATCCCAAAAAAACCCATTAAAAAGCCTCCAAAAGGCCTAAAATGCCTCCAAAAGGCCAAAAAAACCATCAAAATAGCCTAAAAAAGGCTAAAAAACCCCCTTTTCCTCCAAAAATAGCAAAAATCCCCTAAAAACGGAATAAAAATATAAAATAATGAGGAAAAGGAGAAAAAAAAACCCTATACAGCTGCATAAAACCATGTGTTTCCTAAAACCATGGGTCAGCACTCCACCACCAAAAAACTATAAATAGGTGATGGAGATCTCTTATTCCAGATCCACAATCACAAGCACCCTTACTCTGCCAAAATCTCTCTCGAAACCCTAGTTCACCTTTGAACTATTTTCGCCTTGAGAGCCACCTTTGGCCCATCCCCAACATTGGAGAAGGAGAAGGAGCATTCAGAAGCTTGGAGCATCCTCTTGGACACTGCAAAGGGCTTCACCAACCTTGACACTCAAGGTAACATCAATACAAAGTCATTCTTTCATTTTGGTGTTTAATGCTTCATGCTTGTCTTAGAAATAATTTAATGTTTTGTTTATTGCATAATTAGTTTAATATACTGAACTGCTACTAAGGAGTCCATTCTCCTTAGTAGGTGCTCATTGGCACAAGCTAGGGGTAAAACCCTAGCTACAGTTTTGGCGACTCCCCTAGTTTTCGAATTTCTGGTTTCCGTTTTTAAATTTTTTCTTTCGGCTGTCCCTTTCGGCCGCTGCATACCGCGTCTTTTTCCTCTGCAGTTGCGTCCCGACCGCGCCTTTCAGGCCTTTACCCGCGATCCGACCGTGGCTCTCAGACTGCTTCCGACGCTCTGCCGGCGGATTCAAGTCTGTTACCTGCGATTCGACCGTGGCTAATCAGCCTGTTTGCCGCGATCTGACTGCGCCTGTCGGCCTTTTTCCTGCGTCGCGACTGCGGCTTCCTGCCTCTTTCGCGCGTCCCGACTGCGCCTGTTAGCCATTTTGCCACGACCCGACTGTGTCTTTTTCCAGTTTCCCTGCGTCCCGACTGCCACTGTTGGCCCGATAGCCGCGACCCGACTGTGCCTTTTCCCCTGTTTCCTGCGTCCCGACTGCAACTATTGGCCCGATAGCCGCGACCTGACCGCCGCTGTTTCATTCAAACCCGCGGTCGGCCTGTTCTGACCCGCCACAGACCCGCGGTCTGATTTCTGCTCTTTTTCTGTTTTTGAGCCCAGCCCCTCTTGCTGCAATATTTTCTGCATTTGAACAGCCCTCTGTCCCACCTGCAGCCTACTTCCTTACAGCCTCTCTGCAACATAATTTCTGTTCCTTTTACAGAATCTTTTTAAAATTTCAGTATTTTTATTTCAGAAAATTTTGCAAATTAAAAGAATCAATTTCAGCATTATTGATAGATTGGAAGTTGCCCTCCCTTGTGGCACTTCTGTTTTTGGGTTCAACACCTCACGAGCACACACTCTGTCACATTAAATCAAGTGAGCCTTAAAAAGTACCTAACTAAACCAACATTCTAACCCCACTTGGGGAACACAAAAGAATCATTGTAGTTAGGTAGGATCAGGGGGATAGGCTTCCAATAACACCCCTTGGTTATTTCACTTGAGACATAGTTGTTGTCCAACTAGGGAACCAAAATCCCCTAGTACTTTTTGGCACGGTCACGACCAGTTTATCAGAGGGCCTCTCCCTTAGGAGGGTTGAAGTCGGGAGACTGGTTCCGGAGGCCTGAGTGGAATACCGCACTCCATTCAGTAACCGAAGGGCTACCTTTCGCGGTTCGCGGGATATCCCTGTATAGGGGTATTGCGGTCAACGAACTAAACGGCAGATTCACCTTTCTGGACGTGTCATGAACGGGGTATCTTAGTTGCCATTCTTCTAGGATTGACTACCCGGTGTCCCTCCCGGTAGGGGGATATCATAGCCACTTGGCTTTCCTACTCATATTGTCTGACTTGGATTTCATCACCTTGCAGAGGATATGTTTAGTTAAGTCAGAATACTTTTAGCTAGGTGTTTGCATGCTCCTTTACCTCCCTTGGGTCTAGTGAGTCCACCATTTTTTCTTTTTTAGGAAACCTACTGCTTGTTGGTATTCTGACCATCTTTGTTGTTACTCCACCTATTGTAGCACAGCTGCTGCAGTGGGTGTTTTGAGTTGGTTGTTGGCCTGAGTGCCTTGCTTTTTAGCTCTCCTTCTGCACACTCGGTTGCAGTAGGATTTTTGAGCTGTTTTTATACTCACCTCAACCCACAGAGATTTAGACACCATCTGTCACCATTGAGTCCCCGAGACATTCTCGGCGCCTCAGGGGCGAGCCCCCACAGCACGGTTCTCTCGACACCACTCGTCATAGATTCCGATCATTGTCCGTTGATACCACTCATCACAGATCTAGAGCCTTGTCACTTGACTCCACCCGTCAGCGACGTAGGTCTCCGTCACCAGATAGTGACGCACCTTACTTTACCTCTGATTCTGACGAAGAGTCTGAGAACCCTATTTATACTGCCCCTACTAGCCCCATGGCTGGTACGACTTCCACTCCATTCGTCATAGGGACCATTGGTGGCACATCCACCACTACACCAGTTACTACACCTGTTTTTGGTATGCCCTCCATGGGGCAACCATCTACCGTTCCCCTCACGGTACCTATTCCCACAGCGGGAATACCTATCCCCACTACATCAGTGGCTCACACTACCCATGGTGGTGCTGGACCATCCTCCACTACCTCAGTTCCCCCACTTGGGGGCACCACCCTAAATCTTGTCCCTCCACTTGGGGGCACTGGCCCCAACTTGGTCCACAGCACTACTGTGTCACAGCCTTCTTCCAGTTTGCCGTTCATGGCTAGCCTCAACCTACCTGACCTGGCCAGATTGACTAACGATCCTATTCGACACGACCCTATGTGGCCTCATATGCCTACCAAACTACCCTCTGACATCCCTAAATTCGAGGGTAAGGCCGGTGAGGACCCACAGAACCACATCATGTCTTTCCACCTATGGTGTTCCTCTAACTCCATTGTGGATGACTCTGTTCGCCTCCGTCTCTTACAGCGCACTTTCACTGGCTCTGCAGCCAAGTGGTATATTGAGCAGCCTCATGGGACCCACGCCACCTTTTCTTCCCTGGCCTCGACCTTCCTGCAGTTCTTCCAGTTGCCATTCCGCTATGACGCGGGCGTTGAGATCCTTCTATCTTGTAGACAAAACACGGCTACCCATATCACGGACCACATCCATGAGTGGCGTAGACGCCGTAGCTTATGCAAGATTAAACTAGATGACCGTATCTTCCTCGATTGGTTCCTCAAGTCCCTGCTTCCTGTCATCGCTAAGGATGTAGCTTCAGAAAGACCCCAGTCTGAAGAAGAGGCCATCCTTAAGGCACAGCAGTTCGACCTCATTTACGCCCAGTCGGGTTACCTTTATACCATTATACCTGACGCCCCTCGCGGCGAGTCCTCCCATCATGATGCGCCGGGGGCATCCCACGCTGCAGATGGTATCATTGGCCGTGTTTCTTCGCATCCCCAACCATTTTCTATAGCACGTCCTACCCCTGGCCCCGACCTTTCGCGGGCTACTTCACAGTCTGGAGCAACCAACTCGTATGCTCCCATGACACATCACCATTCCCATGGACCTTCGTGTCCACCTCAGTGCTTTGGGTATGCGACTCCTGCTTATGCTCCTTCAGTCGCCCCTCAGCCTTACTACCATCAGCAGACCGCCCTGGCTCCTGCGCCTTCACAAGCCCCACCAGCTTATTATCCGCCCCAGGCAGCCCCTGCGGCACATCCACAACCTGCTCCGCAGTCCTATCAGCAATCCCCTCAAGTTGCTGCACCTGCTCAGCCTCAACCTACATATCATCCTCCGCAGCCTGCTCCTGCACCTGCGCAACCTCAAAATCCACCTGCTGCCCAAGGGCAAGTTTACGCCCAACATAACCCGCAGCAAAACCAGAATAACCAACGTAACCAGGGCCAACAGAACCGCGGCAAAGGCCGTAATCGGGGAAATAACCAACCTGCGGACCAAGCTGGTCAACCGGCTAATCCCCCTGACAATAACAATGCGGCCCCCGCTAATCAAAACCCTGATCGCCCGCCCAAGCAGGCCAAAAACCCCAATCTGTGAACAAACCACCCTTGTTCTATTTGCGGAGTCTATGGACATTACACCCACGCTTGCCCACATTTAGAGCGAGCTCGGCAGCTTTGGGTTGACGAGGCCCATCGCCAAGGGCATGCGGCTCCCCAAGCACCGCCCAACCCCCCCCAACCTCAGCAACCCCCTTTAGTGCTGCAAAACCCATTACCGACCCAAGGCGTAGTGAACACTCAGCCGTTGGCTCCCCAGCAAGCTAATGCACCCCAACAACAACAGATCACTTACGCTGCTCCTGATCAACCCATGTTTGACTCAGGTACCCACCACTTACTGATGATGTCATCCGCTGACGTCAACCTCCAGACCCGTCGGAACCAATATGGCTCCACCTCTGAAGCCACTCCCACGGATAAAACTACTAACTCCCACCCCACCGATCAGGCGTTACGTATCCCTCCGCCTCCCACAGACGGCGCTGCGAAAGCACCTCGTTTCCCACTACGCCGAATCAACAATAACCCTAATGCGCGTGCTGCGTCAAACTACAACATTGTAGACGACCTAGCCCAATCTCCCGCAGCCATGTCTGCGTTAGAAGTCTTGAAGAACTGCCCTTCCCAGCGCAAGACTTTACTTTCCGCCATCGGGGGGATTGACCCAACTGATTCACATTTGATGGCGTTTGATTTAGACCAGTCTGAACCACGCCTACCTTCCAGCTTAGCCTTCCAAGTTACAGTCTCCGTTAGGAACCTTGTTATCCATCGGTGCATCATCGATTAGGGTGCCTCCACATGCGTTATGTCTACATTTGTATGGCAGAAGCTAGGATCCCCTCCTCTCCAGCAGTCCACCACTGCGTTACGTGCCTACGACGGTCGTTCGGCCCAGCCCCAAGGCCTCCTGCCCAACGTTCCTGTCCAGTTAGGTGGTAAAACAGTCCTGATTGACATAGAGGTAATCAATGCCCAATTGGATTACAACCTTCTACTTGGCCGCAGCTACATGTATGCCATGCGGGCGGTTGCCTCTTCTGTCTTTCGCACCATGATGTTCCCCCATGAAGGACGCGTGGTTAAGATTGACCAGCTCACTTACTATGATCCCAGTGCTCCCGCGGCACCTGAAAATGTTCTCCCCATGGTTGAACAACCTGTTTCTAGTGCCACCACTTCGTTTGTTTCCTCTACGGGGCCTGGAGTCTACTCAGACGCGCCGATGACCTCCACCTTTCAATCCATTCCTCCGCCATCATCTACGCCCGAAATGTCTGACTTATGTACCTTGTCCCATGACATCCTACCACCTAACAATCAACCATCCTTGTTGCCTAAACCACCATTGGTACCTAGTCACATTGGTGTTACACCGATCCATACGATCCCCTTCCTAGTTCCTCCAGCAGGAGTAGTAAGCGCCCCGGTCATGGCTACCCTTAGCCTTCCTGGGTTAACATTGGGATTACCTGTATGGTATCTTTCGCCTCCCGTTCGCCCGCCGACACCAGATGTCGTCCTCCAGCCGGTGCAACCCATGGCTACTACCACCCACCCACCTCCCGGGGTCCCTACCCCTTCGTCCTCCACGACACCTCCTCCTCCTCTTCAACCCACTGGGGGCAGAGGTCCACCGGGGTCCCTACCCCTTCGTGCCCCATTGACTGCAAACTGCATCCAAAGTTCCGCAAAATGCCATAAGATGGGGCCAAGTGTGCATAACCATTGAACGCCCAAAACCACATCACATCCGCCTAAGGATAAGGAAAACATGTCAGAGCGCAGGTTATAATATTCCATAGAGATGCGCACATTGTGACACTTCCCCTTGCAAGGTAAGGTGCCCCCATTGGCAACCATGACTTCAAAGTTGGAGCAAGGATGGACAAAATAAGCAGCCTGTTTGGCAATCCTAGGGTCAATGAAGTTATGAGTGCTACCAGAATCAATGAGTATGGTAAGAGGGAGCTTCTTGAAGTATCCCCTTACTCGCATTATGTGTGGGGTGGTGACGCCGGTTACAGCATGGAGAGAGATCTCGGGTGGGTCGTCCTGAGATGGGGTGTCAACTGGTGGGTGTTGAATGTCGACCTGATCATCTATTGTATCTGGAGCTTCTTCATCAAGTTCTGAGGCAGGCGGAGAATCCACATCCAAGAGATAGAGATTTTGTTGAACACATCAATGTCCCCGAGTGAATTTCTCATCACGATTATAACAAAGCCTGTTTTTTCGGCGTGCCTGCATTTATGTTTCAGACAAATGCTTGATAGGAGTTGGTTGAGGAGCAGGTGTGATGGGAGTTCGTTGGGAACCCATATTTCTGAAGGGAACAAAGGTGGGTTTGGAGCGTTGTTAAGCTGCGATCTTGTCCTCTGCCAACTTAGCCAACCCTAGGACTTCCATCATTGTGTTGGGACAGAACATTTTGACCTCTGAGCGGATTTCATCCTTGAGACCCCTGATAAAACAACTCCTGTAGAATTCATCAGACAATCCTTCTATGTGATTGGCCAATTTCTCAAATTATGTCTGATACTCTCTCACTATGCCAATTTGGTGAAGTTTAGTGAGTACTCCTGTGAAGTCATCAAAAGCACTAGGACCAAATCGTGGCAAAAGGAGTTGGCAAAAATCTGTCCAGTTTGGCTTGGGATGAGCTTTGATGTAACAATGGTACCATTGAAGGGCTTCTTGTTCCAAATGAAATGAGGCAAGTGGAACTTTCTGGACATCAAAAGTATTATGCAGACTGAATTATTGTTCTGCTCGGTATATCCATCCAGTCGGATCAGTACCATTGAAGCGAGGAAAATCAAGCTTCGGCCAACGAAAATTGCTGGAAGAAGAGAACCCAATGGCTGGAGAAGATTTTGGTTGTCGGTTATTGTTCATGGCTGAATGCTGAAGATGGAGGCTAAGAAATTTTTCATCCAGATCTTGGAGTTTGGTTTGGATGGCTGCAAGTGCTTCCTCCATGGTTTTTGCTCCTATACAAGTGACAACCATAACCAGGAATTAGTTTTTTTTATTATTATTATTATGGGGGGGGGAATGGATAGAAAAACACAACACCAGCTTATTTAGTAAGGGGAAATTTGTATTTGGGAAAAACTTGGAGGGGTAATTGGGGTTTGACTAGGTTTTCAACACTTTTTGAGGGACAGGGAAGCAAAAAATGGGGATTTCAGAAGCGAGAACTCTATGGTAAAATTTGAAGGCAATCGGGTGAAAATTGAAGAAGTTATGGCAAACCTTAAAAATAGACAAATGTGGGATTTCTGGTCTTGGGAAGTGGAATTTGGGATAGGGTCTTCAGGAATGAAATGTGCAGAATGGGATTGCAGGGATGTCAGTGACATTTCAAGGAAAACAGAGTTGAAACAAGGGAGATATGGCCGAAAAAATGAATTTTATACTACTTTTTTTTTCCAGAAATGGATCGGCAACAGCGGCGTGGAAGGGATCCACAACAGATGGATCTCCAATGGTGCGGAAGGGATAAAAAACGGTTGGATCTGAAACAGTGACTAGATTTGGAACGACTTTCAAAATAGATCTGAAATGGATGGATCTGGAGCGGAAGTGATCGGAAACAGTTCAGTTGGAAATAGATATGGACCCCAGGTATGTACGGCTTCCTAACATTTCAAGTGTTTAACTTGGCCACCAATGTTGTCTGACGGCTTGCGTATTGGGGAAGTACCCCTCACTCCACGGCTCAGGTAAAACTGATAACCGCTTTGCCACAAACGACAACTCTTGGTTCACCTCACGGGTGGGAACTAGTCAATCAGGTAGGGGTCGTTGCCCTTTTCGCTGGCAGGTCTTCTCAATGGGCCAGCTACTTTGGGGTTCCTGTGGTACTCCTCACAATGCGTTTTAGGGCTTATGCCCAAGTACTTCCCACAGTTAAGCGGATAGGCATTATTCCCAAATCCGAAGCTGCAATAGATGCGAAAAAAAAATTGCCAAAAATTCCACCCAACGAGCCCAAGAAAGTGCTTTGATACCAGATGTGAAGAACCTGCAATAATCAATTAATGCAAATACATGAGATATCAGAAATAATAGAACTCAGAATCACTTTTATATTGATCACGGGCCACTTTGAGGGGGAAACCTCCTTTGAGCAATATCAATACAATTAACTTCACGGTGCCTTCAATGACCTCAACACACACTTATATACTAAGTCTATGCCCAATACTATGAGTCAAAACCATGGGACATATAATACTACGGGACGACTTACAAAGCATATACGTCCAATACTATGGGTCAATACTATGGGATAATATAAAATACGGATCAACAAATACTACGGGACGATTTACAAAGCATATGCGTCCAACAACAATATACTAACATAGTAAAGAGAAGGGTTGACACAGGTTCCTAACATAATGTGCTTAGTTCAAGGGCGACGCAACTTACTGGGAAACATAAGTAAGAATATGACTCTTTCCCATCTGTATTTTTGGAATGTTTGATTTTTTTGTCATTTTTCATATTATTAAATCCCAGAAAAATAATAAAAGAATGTTATAGTATAGGGGAATAAACGAGTGTATGTGAAGAACCTGCAACAATTAATTAATGAAAATACACGAGATAGCAGAAATAACATAACTCAGAATCACTTGTATTGATCGCATGCCACTTCGAGGGGGAAACCTCCTTTGAGTAATCTCAATACAAATAACTTCATGGTACCTTCATAGGCCTCAACACACACTTATATACTAAGTCTAGGCGCCAATACTAAGGTCAAAACCATGGGCCAATACAAACTATGGATCAAAAATACTACGGGCGACTTACAAAGCATATGCGCCAAACAACAATAACACAAACTATGGATCAACAAATACTACGGGATGACTTACAAAGCATATGTGTCCAACAACAATATACTAACAAAGGAAAGACATGGGTTCCTAACATCCTCTCCCCCTTAGAAAAAGATTTGTCCTCAAAGCTTTAGATGTGGAAATTGTTGTTGAATCTAAAGGAGTGGTTCCCAAGTAGCATCCTCTGTTTGCATGTCGTACCACTGAATTAAGACCTCTGTGATAGAGCGAGAGTGAAGCTGATAAGTGTGATTATTGAGGACGGCCTCTGACTCCAAAAGTATGGATCCTTCATTATCCAATTCGGGTAAAATAGTTTTTCCATTGATGTTGGTGCCAAGAACTTTCTTCAGACAAGAGACATGAAATACTGGATGAATGCGGGAAGAAGGAGGCAGTTCCAATTTATAAGAAATGGACCCAATCTTCTGAAGAATCCGATATGGCCCATAGAAATTTGGAGCGAGCTTATGACGCCCTTGAGTTTCAGGGAGGATTGCTTGTACGGCTGGAGACGAATAAAAACCATATCACCTGCTTGAAAAGTGTGCTCAGAACAGTGTTGATCGGCTTGTTGCTTCATGCAATTTCTTGTCATGTGAAGATTGTCCCGCAAAATGTGAAGAATCTAATTGTGGTTTCGAAGGACTGTGTCAACTTCTTGAACTAGTGAACTGCTGGGGGTGTATGGAAGAAGAACTGGCAGTGCCTGACCATAGACTCCTTCATATGGGGTCATTTTCAAGGCAGTGTGGTAAGAGGTATTGTACCACCATTCAGCAAGAGGGAGCCACTTTTCCCACTGATGTTGTTGTTCAGAGGTGAAGCAACGAAGATAATTTTCCAAGCATTTATTGATAATTTCAGTCTGACAATCTGTTTGTGGGTGATACCCTGAACTCATCTTCAGTTTGGTGCCAATGTGGTGAAATATTTCTATCCAAAAATGACTGGTGAAAGTCGCATCACAATCCGAGACAATGGAAGAAGGGATGCCATGAAGATGAAATATCTAGCCCAGGAAAATTTGAGCGACTGAGGAGGCTGTATAGGGATGGCTGAGAGCACAAAAATGACTATATTTGGAGAGGAGATCAACCACAACCAAAATCATTGTCTTCCCTCCATATTTAGGGATCCCTTCAATGAAATCCATAGAAATATCTGTCCAAATCCGTGTAGATATGGGCAAGGATTCGAGCAATCCCAGAAGGAGTGTTGTGTCACCCTTATTGCGCTGGCAGGTAACGCATTCAGCCACCATCTGTTCAATTGTCCTTTTCATGCCCTGCCAAAATAAGTTATGACGTGCCCGCTCATACGTTTTGAGGAACCCAGAGTGCCCTGCTGATGGAGAAGCATGGAGTTCATAGAAGACGGCCTGTTGAAGATCTGTGCTCTAGGGAAGCACTAGACGACCCTTGTATCTCAGGGAAGCACCATCCCAATAGTAATGTGGTACTGCAAAAGGGTTGTTGGCCAAGCATTGAATGATTTGAGATAATGAAGAGTCATTGACATAGCCCTGTTGAACAGATTGCAATTAATTTGGAACAAGCATAGAAATAGCTGAAAGAGAACCTTGGTCATCAAATGTGCGAGAAAGAGCATCCGCCACAATATTGCCCTTACCCTTCTTATAAGTGATCTCATAGTCATAACCCATGAGTTTTGTAACCCATTCCTGTTATGCTGGGGAGGATACACATTGTTCCAGGAAATATTTCAGACTCTGGTGATCAGTCTTGATGCATAAATGATTCCCTAATAGATATGGTCGCCACTTCTGTACTACATGCAAAATAGACATCATTTCCTTCTCATATGTAGAGGCAGCTAAATTCTTACCTGAAAGGGCTCTACTGGTGAACGCAATGGGGTGTTCATCTTGAAGGAGAACAACACCAAGTCCATTGCCACAAGCATCACTCTCAATAGTGAAGGGCTTGGAAAAATCAGGCATAGCTAGAACAGGTGTAGTACACACTCAGTAGCATGTTTCCATGTAAAAGCATCCTTTTTCAATAGAGTAGTTAATGGAGCTACAATATTCCCATAATACTTGACAAACTTGCGGTAGTAGCCAGTCAACCCCAAAAAACCACGAAGGTTCTTGAGTGTCTTAGGATGCGTCCAATTCTTCATGGCAATGATTTTGGCAGGATGGACGTGAACCCCTGGTGCTGAGATAATGTGCCCGAGATACTCGGCTTCCTTCTGTCCAAAAACACATTTAGACTGTTTGGCGTGGAGATGATGGTCATAGAAAATTTTCATTACAAGATCCAGATGTTGGAGATGTTCAACCCATGTTTTACTGTAGATGAGGATATCATCAAAGAATACTAGAATGAATTTCTGCAAGTAGGGACGGAATATTTTATTCATCAAGGTCTGGAATGTGGAAGGAGCATTAGTGAGTCCAAAGGGCATGACCAAAAACTCATAGTGGCCATCATGTGTGCAGATAGTGGTTTTAGGGATATCATCCTCATGAACCCGAATTTGATGATACCCAAAACGAAGATCCAACTTGGAGAAAAATTGAGCACCATGAAGCTCATCAGTAATAGGAATTGGAAACTTATCCTTGATAGTGAGGTGATTAAGTCCTCAGAATTAAATGCAGAGGTGCCATGACCCATTTTTTTTTGGACAATAAGAACTGGTGAAGAAAAGTAACTAGTGGTTGGGCGAATAATACCTTGCTTTAGTAAGTCCCGAACGAGCATTTCAATCTCTATTTTTTGGTGAAATGGGTATTGATAGGGCCTGATGTTGGGAGGAACGCTTACAGGAAGGAGATGAATATGATGGTCCTCTGGCCTTGAAAGTGGCAATCCCACTGGTTTAGCAAAGACACCTATATATCGATCCAGAATTTGTTGTCGATCCAAAGGAGTAGTGGAGACTGTTGATGGTTGCATCTGAATGCAATGGATCTGGGTGATGACACCATGTGAATTCTTCTTAAGGATTTTTTTCATGCAATGTGAACTGGTGATGCTAAGAGACCCTGGTTGTAACCATGTCAAAGTGTGTTTTTGTCCATTGGGGGAAAACTGTATCCAAAGTTTAGAAAAATCCCATAAGATGGGTCCAACTATGCATAGCCATTGAACACCCAAAACCACATCACATCCACCTAAGGTCAAGGAAAACATGTCAGAGCGCAGGTTATAATCTCCCATAGAGATACGCACATTACGACACTTCCCTTTGCAAGGTAAGGTGCCCCCATTAGCAACCATGACTTCAAAGTTGCAGCAAGGATGGGTAAAACAATCAGCCTGTTTGGCGATCCGAGGGTCAATGAAATTATGAGTGCTACCAGAATCAATGAGTATTGTAAGAGGAAGATTCTTGAAGTAACCCCTGACCCACATGGTTTGGGGGCTGGTACATCTAGCTAAAGCATGGAGAGATATCTCTGGCTGGTCATCCTGAGATGGAGGGTCAATAGGCGGCTCTGGAATGTCGACCTGAGCATCCATTGTATCTGGGGCTTCTTCACCAATTTAAGAGGCAAGCGGAGAATCCATATCCAATAGATAGAGCTTTTGTTGAACACATCTATGTCCCCGAGTGAATTTCTCATCACAATTATAACAAAGCCCTTTTTCTTTGGGTGCCTACATCTCAGCTTCAAACAAATGCTTGATAAGAGTTAGTCGAGGAGCTGGTGGGATGGGACGTCGTTGAGAACCCAGATTTCAGAAGGGAAAAAAGTGGGTTTGGAGCGTTGTTGGGATGAAATATTGTCTTCTGCCAGCTTAGCCAACCCAGGGCTTCCATCATTGTGTTGGGATGGAACATTTTGACCTCAGAGCGGATTGCACCCTTTAGACCACTGATAAAACAAATCCAGTAGAATTCATCAGGCAATCCTTCGGTGTGGTTGGCTAGTTTCTCAAATTCGGTTTGGTACTCTCTCATGGTGCCAATTTGGCGAAGTTTAGTGAGGGATCCTGTGAAGTCATCAAAAGCACTAGGACCAAATCGTTGCAAAAGGAGCTGGAAAAAATCTGTCCATTTTGGCTCTTCATGAGCCTTGATGTACCAACGGTACCATTGAAGAGCTTCCTGTTCCAAATGAAAGGATGCAAGTGGAATTTTGTTGACATCAAAAGTATTATGTAGACTAAAATATTGTTCTACACGATAGATCCATCTAGTCGGATCAGTACCATTGAAGCAAGGAAAATCAAGCTTCGGACCATGAAAATTGCTAGAAGAAGAGAACCCATTGTCTGATGAAGACTCAGACTACCGTTTGTTGTTCATGGCTAAATGCTCAAGATGGAGGCCAATAAATTTTTCATCCAGATCCTGGAATTTGGCTTGGATGGATGCAAGTGCTTCTTCCATGGTTTTTTCTCCTACGCGGGTGACAACCATAACTAGGAGTTTTTTTTTTGTTTTGTTTTTTGAGTGGGTAGAAAAACAAAAACAAAAATTGTTTCAGTAAAGGAAAATCTGGATTTGGGAAAAAATTGGAAGGCTAATTTGGGTTTGACTAGGTTTTGGACACTGTCGAATGGACAAGGAAGCAGAAAATGAGGATTTCAAAAGTGGGGTGAAAGAATGAGAAAATTTGGCAGAGAGGGACAAAGAAGCAGAATTAGGAAAGGAACTCTGTGGTAAAATTTGAAGGTGATTGGGTGAAATCCAAAGAAGTTCTGGAAAACCCTAAAAATAGACAAATGTGGGATTTCGAGCTTTGGGAAGTGGAATTTGGAATAGGGTCCTCAGGAATGAAATATGCAAAATGGGATGAGAGGGGTGTTAGGGAAGTTTCAAGGGAAATGGAGTGAAAACAAGGGAGATATGGAAGTTGATCTGCAACGACGCGAAAGGGATCTGAAACAGATAGATCTACAATGGCACGGAAGTGATCGGAAGCAGAGGGATCTGAAACGGCACTGAATGGATCGAAAATGGCTGGATCTGGAATGACTTTCAAAATGGATCTGAAACGGATGGATCTGAAACGACGTGGAATTGATTGGAAATAGTTCAGCTGAATATATATATGAACCCCAGGTATGTGCAGCTTCCTAATAGTTCATGGGTTTCATTCGGCCACCAATGTTGTCTGATGGCTTGCGTATTGGGGCAGTACCCCTCACTCCACGGGTCAGGTAAAACTAATAACCTCTTTGCCACAAATGACAGCTCTTGGTTTACCTCATAGGTGGGAACTAGTTAATCAGGTAGGGGTCGTTGCCCTTTTCGCTGGCAGATCCTCTCAATGGGACAACTACTTTGTGGTTCCTGTGGTACTTCTCACAATGAGTTTTAGGGCTTATGCCCAAGCACT
This sequence comes from Larix kaempferi, assembly GCA_027924585.1. Lineage (NCBI taxonomy): Eukaryota > Viridiplantae > Streptophyta > Pinopsida > Pinales > Pinaceae > Larix > Larix kaempferi. The sequence goes on from BSBM01000036.1 coordinate 7,641,412, forward strand.
TCCCACAGTTAAGCGGATAGGGATTATTCCCAGATCCGAACTTGCAATAGATGTGAAAAGAAATAATTTGGCAGAAATTTCACCCAATGAGCCCAAGAAAGTGCTCTGATACCAGATGTGAAGAACTTGTAACAATTAATTAATGAAAATACATGAAATAGCAGAAATAGCAGAACTTAGAATCACTTTTATTGATCGCAGGCCACTTCGAGGGGGCAACCTCCTTTGAGAAAGCTCAATACAAATAACTTCACGGTACCTTCATAAGCCTCAACACACACTTCTATACTGATTCTAGGAACCAATACTATGGGTCAAAACCATGGGCCAATACAAACTATGGATCAACAATACTATGGGCGACTTATAAAGCATATGCGCCAAACAACAATAACACAAACTATGGAACAACAAATACTACGAGACAACTTACAAAGCATATGCATCCAACAACAATATACTAACAAAGGAAAGACATGGGTTCCTAACAGTGTCGAAGCAAGCAAACTAGTTCCAAGTGCATGGAACAAACCAATGCATAATGGAAGGAACATGAGCAGGATAGTGACACTCTAGGTGTGTTTCTTCCCAATAAAAGGTGTGTTCAAGTTGCAAAAGCATAAATTATGCAATGCTTAGAGAAAATGAGATAGGAGATGAAGGCTTATAAACAAGCTAAAAGCATGGAAGTCGATGTCAGACTCATAAGTACAAGTGGGATAAATGCATATGCAATTACAATTTGAAAAACACTAAACCGTGGATTTATTGATCCCGAAATAAGTAGTGCTCGTTAGAATTTTCATTTTTAGAGAGTTTGAAAATTTAAAGAAGACTCCAAAGTGGTCTTTTTCGTAAATTTAGTCTCTATCGTCCGAAAAAAGTATAAAATAATACGGTGAAATAATTCTTCTAGACACAATGAACTAGAGTATTCATTTTTCGTAAATAATGCAAACGGTCTGGAAAATGGTTAAACTAAACCAGATGGATGTACTTTCAAACATTTTAACGAGTGTGAAAAGGACAAGCATACCTGACAATCTTTTCAATTTTTAAAGAGTCTAAAAAGTGCTTAAAGAAGACTCTATGATGGGAATCCCCCTATGGGAAATGACCCACAAAAGATGTGAGGGAAATAATGCGGTTCTATCTCAAAGTCAGGAAATACTATGGTGGGACTCTTGGATCCTAAAAGTGAAAGCAGCATGAGCAGCAATGGAAAATAGGATCAAATCTAGGATGCTCATGGGACAGGTAGGCTCCTAAATGTAAAATTACGGCATATACTATGCAAAAGAAGGTTTATTGTCGTAATTTCACACAGATAACCTAAGTTTTAAAAAAATGAAGGACAAGATGTAAAAATGCACAATGGAGAGAATCATATCCTATATGCAAGTTAAAAGAAAATATATCTACTTGAAGTGCCACCAACAACAATTTATATGATCCCTTGGATAAAGAACACACCGAAACTAACCCTAAAAACACCAAAGAATTAGTTTATTTTACAAATGAAAAATAAAACTATATAAAAGTTGGATGTAAAAAGTAATAAAAAGTAGGGTAAAAAACTTTTTACTAATTCATTTGTAAAAATTTGAAAAACTTGGGTGAAATTGGGAGAAACTAACTCAATGTTCAACAATTGATTTCGGGAGCTACAATCCACCATTCGACGAGCCGTTGGTTCCAGGTAGGAGCTAAACTCTTCCTCTTTCCATTTGTGTGCTTTTTATGCCATTCTTTTAAAAAAAAATGGCATTTTAACCAATCCCTAAATGATTGCATCCACGGACATGAGTTACATAAGAAAAGGTCGCATCCAATGCGATTGTTGCTTCTGCAAGTCGTGTCCATGTACACAACTTAAGTTTTTGAGAAAAAATGGCTAAAAAATTGTGATTTTTGGGCAGGATGCCACTTGAATAGAGAGAGAGGGAGCATGATGCCTTAGATGACCAAGTTCTAGAGGATGATGAGGATCTTGAAGCTCTTTTTCAATGTGGTTTGAAGAATTTTTTTGAAGTTCCTTCTATGCAAGCTCAACGAAGTTTGCTTGAAATGCTATTGGGTATTGGAATGTAGATGTTAAGTGTTTCATGTTGGATGGACAACCTCTAAAAATAGAGGTAGATGATATCTATTTCCTTACTAGATTATCCCATCAAGTTGAATTACAAAGTTTCAAACCTCGAAGCGTGGGAAGGATGTCCAATGATGAATACATGGCCATATACTGTGTGCCGAATGCACAAAAAAATGGTTCACAACTCCGGATTCGAGACATAGAAAGATTGAGTATGAAGATTATCTTAACTAGCATTGGTCGATTCCAAGGATCAGTGGCTTTACATCTAGAATCTAAAGTCTAAATGTTCTATGTGGTGAGGTGCATGGAACCCACAGTTTTTTATTGGTGCACTTGTTTATTAAGATGTTTGAAATCCCAACTATCTTTGGTCAAATAGGGGAAGTTGCAAAACTTCGAGTTAGGTAGTACTGTTTGAAATTTATTTTTCAAGAGGGTTCCAATACTTAGTCCAGGAGTGTTGGTAGATAGACATAGCATCAACGAGTCTACCATGGTGATATGGGAAGGTCTTATGCTACGACTTGGGGGTGGTCGAGTAGCCATGCCATTTGATGATGACTACTTCACATGGTGGGAGTGGAATATTGTGACCATGGTAGACTATCAATGGTCACAATATTCCACTCCCACCATGTGAAGTAGTCATAATCAAATGGCATGGCTACCCGACCACCCCCAAGTCGTAGCATAAGACCTACCCATATCACCATGGTAGACTCGCTGAGGCTATGTCTATCTACCGACACTCGTGGACTAAGTATTGGAACCCTCTCAAAAAATAAATTGCAAACGATACTACCTAACCCATAGTTTTGCATAGTTTTGACTATCCCTATCATGGCATAGATTTGAGTCATGATACAAATATGGTAGTCCCCGGGGGAATGCACTTGGCGCGATTGGTAAGTCTCATTTCTTGCATTTTAAATTTTATTTCATTTTTTATTTTTTGTTCATAAGTTGAAAACAAAAACATATACTTTTTCATGGATTCTAACACATCTTAAACAACCCTTTCAAATATAGCACCTGGGATACAACTATGTACAAGAAAAAGTACCTAAACTTATGTATATTACTTCTTTAGATAGAGCCTATTTTTGGGCTCCAAAAAATTATTTCCTTCATAATCTACTAACTCATAAGCCCCTTTTTCTAATACATGTGTTACCATATATGGTCCCAGCCACATAGAATTGATTTTTCCTACCGCTAAAGGTTCTTTGTCCTTGTCATAGACTAAGACAAGTTCACCTTCGGAAAAGACCCTAGGTCAAATAGATTTATCATATTGAATTTTGACCCTTTTCTCATGTGCCTCATTTGCTATGGCTGCATCTTGACGTTGCTCATCCAGATGTTCCAAGTGAACCAATTGTTCTTCCAAAGTGGAATTTTTGGGTAAGAGTTGTACTGCTAACTTTAATGAAGGTATTCCGCATTCAATCAGAGTAATTGTTTCCACTCCGTGGACAAGTTGGAAGGGAGAAAACCTTGTAGCAGTTTTAACCATAGTTTGGTAGGACCATAAGATAGGATACAACATGATGTTCCAATTATTCTTACTAGAATTGATAGTTCATTGGAGATGGGATTAAGTGTTTTGTTCACTGCTTCAACCTGATCATTTTCATGTGGGTAGAATGAAGACGAATGTTCCTATTTAAAACCCAACATTGTAGTTAAGGAAGACAACAAATGATTTTGAAAATGAATGCCATGATCAGTGACAATTTATTTTGGGATGTCGAACCTGGATATAATTTGATTAAAAATGAAATAAGTTGTTGTTTCCCCATTAGCTTTCATTGTAGGCATAGCCTCTTCCCATTTAGTGAAATAATTGATAGTGACTATGATGTTTTTATGCCCTCTAGCCGAAATTGGATTGCATGTCATAAAATATATCCCCCACTTAGCGAAGGGACCTATAGCAATGATGAGAAAAAGTGGAGCTAGGTGTTCCCACATCTTCTTGGCAAATAATTGGCATGGATGACGGTGTTTAACTGCATCTATGCAATCTTTGAATATCATAGTCAAAAAATAGCAACGCATAAAATATTTTGGGATATTTCCAACCCAGATAGATGACCCCCACATGCTCCAGTGTGGGCATCATTTAAAAATTTCACTGCTTCTTCAAGGGTTAAACAATGGCATAAAATGGAAGCAACTCTTCTTCAGTATAAGGTATCACCGATGATGAGGTAATTCTTCGCATTATGATGTAAATGTTTTCGATCATCCCTTGAGAAAGTAGAGGGAGAATTCAAAGTCTAGAGATATATTAAAATGTCTCCATACCAAGGGTTGGATGAAGAAATCAAGAAGTTGTGCTCATCAGGGAATGAGTCTTCTTCAATATTAATATTTTCTTCATTCGGAAACTCCAAAATGAGTTCGGTGAATACCAAATATTTTTTCGATTTTGCAGATTGAAATTGTAAATCAAACTCTTGCAAAATGACAATCCACCTATTGTATTTGCCCCCTATTATTCGTCAAGTCAAGACAAACTAGAAAGGGTTGACATTTGCTACTACTATGGTTGTTCACAATAAAATATAGTGATGGATTTTTTGGAGCGTATGCACAACTGCCACAGTTAATTTCTCGACGTGTGGGTAGTGAATTCCAGGTCCTAGCAATGCACGACTAAGATAATAGATAACATGCTCTTGGAGCTGGTCATCTTCCTTAACTAAAACTATACCAACTGTAGAATCTGATGTGGATAGATATAATAAGAAATATCGTGTGTAATCTGGCGGGATAAGTAAAGGGGCTATCAATAATGCCTTTTTAATGGCTTCAAATGAATTTTGAGCAGCCTCATCCCATATAAATGGAATGTCTTTCTTGAGCAAACGCATGAATCCTTTAGTTATTTTAGCATAGTTTACAATAAAACGCCTAAGAAAATTTGATTTCCCTTGTAAAATTTGAAGTTGAAAAATGGTATGAGGAGGAGGAAGATTTACAATAGCCTCAACTTTCAATGGATCGGCCATGATCCCTTTGTTGGATGCAATAAAGCCTAACAAGCATTCAGATTTGATGGTAAAAATAAACTTATTAGGATTCAAACGAATCTTATAGTATATGCACCGTTCAAACACAAGGTGTAACTGATCAGGATGGTCTCATCTCTGTCGAGATAGAGCAAGTAGATCGTCAAGATAAGGATCTACATTGTGATTGATATCATGGAAGGAAAAACTCTTAGCACATTGGAACATTGATCCGGCATTTTTTAAACCGAACAACATCTTCCTATAAGCGAAAGTACCCCAAGGACAAATAAAAGTTGTTTTATGTTGGTCCTCAGGATTAATATGGATCTAGTTATAGCCTGAAAATCCTTCCATAAATGAAAATATTTCGCTTCCCGTGTTAGATTTTGAGCATTAATTCAATATGATCTAGGATCTTATCTGAGAGAATAACAAGCACACTATATCAATCACAAGAGACAATAGACACAGAGTTTCCTTGGGGAAAACCAAGAAGGTGAAAAACCCCAATAACTTCCTCAGAGATCGATAGAGCAATGATTCAAAACCCAAGCATAAAAGATAGACTCCTAGCAGCTTCTCCTCCTCCACTAGTGCGCATCACTCAATGAGATAGATAGATGAATAAGTGAATGATCAAATAGAGTGCCTCCCACACTCTATTTATACTTGACTTGACTTGCCTAATAACCTAACAGGGTCAACTTCTCTAGGAAAGTCTAATAACCCATGGTAACCCAACTCAGGGCTGACCCCACACTTGGTGGTCTAATAACCCATCTTGTATAAGTTATGACACTTGTGACACTTGTAAATACAAATGACAACACTTTCATACAGAGGAATAATAACCTCTCTGTAGGGATACAATATACATATATGAAATACATTCTGAAGTTACATATACATCAACATTCCCTCTTAACTAGGAAGGTATTTCTCGACACAGGTCTTCTAGCACAAGTCTTCTTCTCTAGATCATCAGATCATCGTCATCGGATCATCATCATTGTATCATTTTCATCGTCATTACTGCTATCTCAATCAATCTCCAATCTACTCATCATAGGAAGCTCTACAGAGCCAACCCTTTTTCATGTTGGGTGTAGGCCTAGCCTCCATGTAGGTCTGCATCATCTCTGCAAGCAAGCCATTAAGTAGGTACACCTCAGGACTGATTATACTACCTCTGCAAAACCTGCAAGATCTCCCACGACTGATTACACTGCCTCTACAAAAGCTATAAGAGAATATCAGGACTGATTATATGCCTTTTCCCTATGTACCCTACTATCACATCATCGTCTTCAGATCACCTCATATTCCATGGAGCACAACCCAAATGCACATCACACAACACTTACACCACCAACATGGGAGAACACATCTATCACCATTTGGGGAAGGCACCATCACTTACATCACGACCATGGGAGAACACATCTATAACCATGTCGAAAAGGCACAACACTTACATCACAACCATGGGAGAACACATCTATCACCATGTCTGAAAGGCATATCTAGCCCTTACATCTCACGATGGGAGAACACATCTATAACCATGTGATAATGGCCTAGCCCTTATATTTCAACATAGGAGAACACATATGTCACTATCTGAAAATGGCTCAGCCCTTACATTTCACCATAGGAGAACACATCTATCACTATGTGAAAATGGATCCAGCCCTTACATCTCACCATAGGAGAACACATCTATCACTATGTGAGAATGGCTCTAGCCCTTACATCTCACCATGGGAGCACACATCTATCACCATGTGACAAAGGTTTATGTGCATCTGTGTCTCTGGACTCATCACTTCCCCTTGGAAGGAATCTCGATCTGAAGTACACCAAGTCTCTCTCTGAAGTACTCAAACTCCACTCTGGCCAGTGGCTTGGTCAACACATCGGCTATCTACTCGTCTGTCGCAACATACAGGAGATTCACTACTCCTCTCTGCACCATATCCCTGATATAGTGATATTTTATCTCGATGTGCTTCGACCTGTCATGAAACACCAAGTTCTCAGACAACTTCACACAACTCTGGTTGTCACAAAAGATACCAGTAGCACCCAACGGGAGATCAAATAACTCAGACAGTAGCTTCCTAATCCATACTGCCTCACAAGTAGTCGAACAAGCTGCAACATACTCTGCTTCGGCTATACTCAGTGCCACACAGGACTGCTTCCTCCTAAACCAAGAGATCACACCTGATCCCATACTGAAGCAGCACACAGAAGTGCTCTTCTGATCAATGGCACTACCTTCCCAATCTTAATCAACATAACCCTCTAGGTTAAACTTCTGATTCGCATCATACCTGAGCCCAAAATCAACCGTACCCTTCAAGTACCTCAGAATATGCTTTACATCAACCAGGTGAACACTTTTCGGATCTATTAGGAACTGGCTCAATGTGTTCACAGCAAAGAAAATATATGGTCTCGTGTTCGTCAGGTACATCAAGGACCCAATCATCTTACGATACACTGTGACATCAACTGGCTCAGATGAAGCATCACACAAAAGCTTCATGTTCAATACCATAGGTGTGGCCATGGCCTTGCAGTCCATCATCCCGAACCTATTTAGGGTCTCTACTGCATACTTCCCTTGTCCAAGGAAAATCCCATCTGCACTCTACCACACCTCCATGCCTAGAAAGTAGTGCATCATACCCAATTCCTTCATCTCGAACTCGGCAGCAAGATTCCTCTTCGTGTCGGCAATCAATCTATCCTCACCTGTCACAAACAGGTCATCCACATACAATAGTAGTATAACTAGATTGCCTTCCTCAACCTTGTAGTAAAGGTTGGAATCCTCTTTACTATTAGTAAATCCCAAGCTGGATAGGAAGCTGTCTATCCTACCATACCAAGTTCTAGGAGCTTGCTTCAATCCATATAAGGCTTTCTTCAGCTTGCACACATATGACTTCCTATCATGTGTCTCAAAACCAAGTGGCTGCTCCACATACACTTCCTCTTAGACTACACCATTCAAGAAAGCTGTCTTGACATCCATTTGGTGTATCTTCCATTTCATCACTGTAGCCAGAGAAAGTACTGATCTAATGGAAGTGTATCTGGCTACAGAAGCAAAAGTCTCTTCATAATCTATCCCCTCTTTCTGGGAGAAACCACGAGCTACAAACCTTGCTTTATATTTAGCTATGCTACCATCTGCAGCATGCTTGATCTTATAGATCCACTTGGAAGTCACAACAGACTTCCCTTATGCTCTTGGGACCACATCCCAAACATCATTCTTCATGATCGACTGGTACTCCTCGATCATGGAATTCTTCCATTACTTCATCCCGTATCCTGGGAACTTCAATATCTTCAATAGATAGCTTTGTCGCTAGAACAAATGTTGTAGTCCTTCTTTTGTAGGTGATTGTACATGATCTTTCCTACAAGTCAAATTCAATTGCATGATTAGAAACTTCTCATAGTTTTCAGAACAAAATCTTACGCATAAAAATATATATGTCATACAGTCATGCAATTATCTTAGCCAATGCTTCAATACAACATTCATCCATATCCCGTAACTTTCTAGATGCCTTCCATCTCTACCAGAACATTGTTAAGAGTTTGCACTACTCCCAACATGTCAGCAAAGAGGTTTCATTCTAGATAAGTAGTAATGGAATGTTGTACAGTTCCATAGGCCACTTACCCATCACATGCATATTAGTGTTATGTTGTTCATTGATGCAATTATTCTAATATGCATAATACACAACCTAAGTCTAGGAACATAAGTATATACATCATTGAACAACATTATTTAAACAAACTGAATATACAAGAAATGAGAATTTAAATACTTATCTTTGTTTGTTTGTTGGGTGGACTCCCTCTGAATCTTTTCTTCCTTACAGGAGCTGCTGGAGTCTGACTCTGAAGTAGCTTCTTCTACTCCTTTCTGTTGTGGATTGTAAGGAGTGGTCAACTCCCTCTTAATCCCTAAGTCACTGCATAACTTCTTGAAGTCCCTTGAAGTGAATTCTCCGCAATTGTCGGATCTAAAGATCTTGATCTTCTTATTAGTTTGATTTCTATCAAGGCTTTGAATTCCTTGAACTTTATCAAAACACTTCATCTTTGAATGGATTTCAGGAAGACCTTCTACTGCTTTTCTTGCAATTGGTAGTGCACATGTGCAAGCCTTCGGTCCCAAAGTTCATTTGGCTCCACTGAGTCATGAACCAGGGCTTGTTCTGGTTGGCCCTTCAATTTGTACAATCCTCCCTCTTGCTCTCCAATCACCACTACATCACTAATAGTTTTACCTTTTGGCCACATGAGTACTTGGCCATCTACAAATGAAACTCTTATCCCCTTTACATCCAAAGCAGATATGGAGAGAAGATTTTTCTTGAGACCTGGAACATATAGTACCTCTTTCATCTTCATAAGTTTTCCAGAGTCTAGCTTATAGGAGGCTTCACCACTTCCTTTTATTGGATATTGGTAGTCATCCCCAAGTTTCACCTTATGGGGTGATTCATGTTCAGATAGTTTCACAAAAGATCCCTTGAATCCTATCATATGTTTGGAAGCCCCACTATCTATAAGCCAATCATTGCTTCCATGAGAAATAGTACCAGTGAGGGAAAAAATCAAAACATACTCTTCATCACTTGAAGAATCTTCACTTTCTTCCCTAGCCCTCTTCTTGGGAGGTTCATCATCCTCTGCAGTGTGAGCCTGATGTTTTCTTTTGATGTTCTTCTTCTTCTTGTGAGAACCATCTTTATTATTTATGGGACAATCCCTGGAGTAGTGTCCCTTCTCATCACATGTAAATTATCGGGCATTTGAAATGTTTCTTTGAGATCTGAAGTTAACCCTTTGATTTTGATGGTGGTGCCTTTCTTTCTTACTGTGGTGATGCCCTTTCTTATCATCATATTTATTGGAGTGTGTTGTGAGGGCTTCTTCTTCATTCCCCATTTTCTCTTCTCGAGCTATAATTCGAGCTTCTTCTTATGAGCATTCTTCCCACAGCCTACTGAATGTGATAAGTTTTCTCCTAGCACAAATTCCTTGGATGAAGGAATCCCATGACCTAGGAAGGCCATTAAGAGTGGTCATTACCACTTCTCCATTCTCTATATCTTCTCCCACAGCTTCAAGTTGTTCTTTTATCTGGGAGACCCTTGAGAAATAAAGCTGCATGGTCTCCGCATTCTGGATCTTGATATTCTTCAATTGATTTCTCAAGGTCATATTTTGATTTATGTTCTTCCCTTCAAATAGCTTGGTCAAGGAATCAAACATCTCCTTGGGTGTCTTCAGAAATGACACGTGTGGTATGAGATGGTCTTTGATAGAGTTAGCAATGATCCTCTTAGCCTTGACCAAGTTCCTCTTATGTAAGGCCTTAGCCTCTTCTCCCTCTGGGGCAGGGATCTCTTCACTTATGTAAGTGTCCAACTCATTCTCTTCCAGGATTAACCCAATCCTATACTTCCATGCTCAGAAGTTATCAACCCCTTCAATATTATCCTCAAGCTTGGTGTGGTGAGACATCTTTAAAGAGTACTTCAAATGGAAATAGAAAGGATTTAGGTCTTACCACTTGATTTGCTGAAAACTGGATTTGGTGCTAGATTAGGGTTTGTTAGAGAAACCCTAAAAATTCAAACTTTTAATTTCAAACTTATGAAAGGATAGAAAGATGCACCTTGATGAGTTGATCAAGTTGGTATACTCAGAATTTGAAAACTGCAAAGTTTCACCCCTCAAAATTGCTTTTGAAACTTCTGGATTCACTAGGCAGGACCCTGAATTAGGGTTTGAGTTTCCCAGAGCTTCACCCAACCAAAAGTTCGATCCAAAGCTCTAAACTTCAATTTTTCAGAGGATCTTCCAGCTGTGGTCTCATGTTTCAGAAATTCCAACTTTTGTAGAAACCCTAATTTTTGGATTAACTAAACAGGACCTCAAACTAGGGTTTGATTTTCTCAGAGTTTCACCCAACCAAAAAGTTAGATCCAAAGCTCTAAACTTCGATTTTTCTGAGAAGCTTCCAGCCGTGGTCTCGAATTTCATAAATTCCAATTTTTGCAGAAACCCTAATTTTTAGGTCAAAAACTGAAGGTGCTCATAATTGAATTATGTTTCAACAGAAAGATGTGCCCTTGCAAGGAGAGTCAATCTAGCCTTCTTCCTTTGAATATCTGTGGAGAGAAACCCAAAAAAAAAGAAGCCATAGCTTCCGCAACCTCACAGTGTCTTCTTCTCAGGTTAGCTCTGATACCATGTTAGATTTTGAGCATTAATTCAATATGATCTAGGATCTTATCTAAGAGAATAACAAGCACAGTATATCAATCACAAGAGACAATAGACATAGAGTTTCCTTGGGGAAAACCAAGAAGGTGAAAAACCCCAATAACTTCCTCAAAGATAGATAGAGCAATGATACAAAACCCAAGCATAAGAGATAGACTCCTAGCAGCTTCTCCTCCTCCACTAGTGCACATCACTCAATGAGAGAGATAGATGAATAAGTGAATGATCAAATAAAGTGCCTCCCGCACTCTATTTATACTTGACTTGACTTTCCTAATAACCTAACAGGGTCGACTTCTCTAGGAGAGTCTAATAACCCATGGTAACCCAACTCAGGGCTGACCCCACACTTGGTGGTCTAATAACCCATCTTGTATAAGTTACGACACTTGTGACACTTGTAAATACAAATGAGGACACTTCCGTACAGAGTAATAATAACCTCTTTATAGGGATACAATAATATTAAATACATTCTGAAGTTACATATACATCAACATCCTGCACACGCATCAATAATCTAATCAATGAATTGTATGGGGTAGTTGTCCTTAGGACAGGATTTGTTCAGATCATGAAAGTTAGTTTAAACTATAATAGTACCTTTCTTTTTGTCTAATGGAACAAGATTGGATACTCATTCCATCATAGCTATAGGAGAGATGAAGCCATCTTTTAAAAAAATTTCAACTTCAACTTTAACAGTTGTTTCCTTCCTAGGATTGACCAGATGAAGTTTTTTTCAAATAGATTTGGCATTTGCATATGTTCAAATTTCATGTTCCACAACGAATGGTTCGATGTTTGGCATCTCCTCATACGACTAGGAGAAAACATCATGAAACTCTTTAAACAAATCAGTATAAATACAAACTTCTTCTTCAGAACAGTTTTCACCGATAAAGATGTTTTCTATGACATCTGGATCCTTGGAAATATTGATCGGCTTAGTTTTATAAATATTTTCCATATTTCCTTCAGCATAGATTCCATGTTTAGCTAAAGGATTTAGTGGTTTATCAGTATTTCCAAGTAGTCTCACATGGAGTTCTTCATATTTGATTCTATTTAAAGTTGGAAGAAAGTAGGAATGATGATCCATATCTTCCCAAGGTTTCTCAGGTCCTTGCCTCATCTGTAGGAAAAACTGTAACTAGACAATCAATAAAATGAGAGGGATCCATAGCCCATGCAGGCTCATAACCAGGACCAACTCCTTTGAGACTGGAGGAGTCATAATAGAATATGTGGCAGTACCTTGAATGGCTTGGTAAGCTATATGTGGCATTGATAAAGGTAATACCGATTGACAGTGTGGGGAGTCTTATACTAACTCAAATGGAGATGGCAAGATCCAAGGATTAGTTCTACTAGATGTTCATTGCGAATAATCCTTTAATATAAAATTGCCATCCCTAACACTATTCGAACCGATATAATTAATGGGAGCAAGAATATTAAATTTTCCCATGAGTGATGGATACATTCTCACCCCTAAATTCTCGATTGCAAGGTGTGTTTGATCAATCCATGAAATATTAGAGCCTGTGGGAGTTGCAAGACTATTTCAAGTACAAGATAACTAGTCAATTTTGACTATCTTTCCTTCATGAGGAAATAGAAAAACCCAAAATAGAGACGATGGAATAGCTTGCATAGCGTACATCTGTAATGTCCCCTCCTACCATACCAGCAGGATATAGAGGACATGGTGCTCAATCCAGACAATTAGCCCCATATCCATTAATTAAACTTATTGATACAAAGACATGTATATGTGCATGCTATAGAAACATAACGGAAATAAAATAAATCCTGTTGATATCTAACATACATTCAAGATTTCTGTGACAACCATTAAATAAAGACCTTTGCAGAATTATAAAAGATCATATGGAAATGCATAAACTTTTAAAAACACAACGGAAGTAAATTCATTTAATACATCCACATACATTCATAATATTCATCAAATGATAATTGCAATTTAACACAAGAGAATACTTATCTCAATAAGGTAGTCCCAAGCAACTGGCTATGCAACTACAATGTTCCACCCAACCATAGGCTAGTTGTGCTTATGAACCTCTTGATACAACTGCCACCCCCGAGCTGGGCATGATTACTACAAGAAACCAGGGAACAATAGACTCACACATAGCCAAGCATACACCAAGATGAGCCAAGCCAATCTGCAATTGGGTTTATCAGGCTGCTAGGAAATGGGAAGGAAGAATTGCTAAGCTAGTGAGCTCAACCACAGAGCTATGGGTACCCCTCCCAGATCTATTCATCTTGGCACTCACAATGCCTACACACCCAACACAAGGAAGTATTATCTTCACTGCCACACAATCCCTCAAGCCATACCTTCCTTTCTAGTGCTCTCAGGGTGTGCATAGAAAAGTAGCCAGCCCTCTTGATCTTCTTGAGAGGTTACTCCCTACACTAGGTTTATCAAGCCAATTTTGTCCACTACCACTCCAGTTTCTTGCTCATAGGTTCACATCAAAACAAGGATGCACATAACAGCAAACTACACTTGCTGGGCATGAGAAAAACGTTTCAACAGTGGGATGCATGAGATTGGGTTTCCTAGGCTTCAGAAAAACGTGGGTAGACTCAAAACGTATGGCAACTGGAAAATTCGACTGGGAGAGCAAAAACCATTCCAGAAAAATGCCCCAGGGGAAAAAACGACCTCTCCCTCAGCCCCAATTCGCATCCCTCCTTCCCCAGCTGTTGCACAATCCAAAAATGAGTTCCTGGGCATGGAAAAACGCAGGGTTATGGTGAAAAACGTGATAATAAATTCCAGTGAGCTCCATCTGTGTGAGAGGAAGAACGTAATGGATGAAGAATTTCCTTGGGCAGCATTTCATGGGGGTTTTCTTGCCCAGCAAGCCAAAAATATGATTTTCAGGTTGATGACTTGCCCATGCACAAAATCTGACTGCCATACTTCTCCAATCCCAAGACATTAACTGCCCCAACCAATCTTTGGAAGAATTAAATGATTGGGTGCATGGGACAAAATGGATAGTTAAGAGTTCATGGGTTTTCTTATTGACACATAGGCTGACCCTAGTGGCTCAAGGGTTTGGTTATTTCCCCTCCCTATTCCTTGTAGAATCATGCCCCATCGTTTTGTTGCATTGCATATCTAGTTGTGGGTTTTTCCATTAAAATTCGTATTTACATGATGTCTTATTTACATTGTGCCCATCTTGCACAAGAACCATAGGCATCTATTTTTAATTGCCGATACAAAATGCTAAGTCAATGGTGGGGCCTTGGCCTTGAGCTCCTCACCATGATCAAATTACAATATCTACATCATTTACGATTTAATACAAAGGGGGTCAAAATGGGGACATTACAACATCCATCTCCTTCCCAACAAAATATTATAGTTGAGAGGAGTGTCTACAACCTCAACTTTGACGGAAACTAATTTTCCTCCTAACTCAATATCAAAATAAGGGAGGATTCCATGAGGTTGAAATGACCTTCCATCAAAAGTTGTAAGCAACATGGTCGACGAAGCTAACTCTGGGGATCCTAGATATTTCCAACAAGAAATAGCCATGACACACGTATATGAGCCTTCATCAACAACAGTTCGTCCAATAGTTTTGGAACCATGGACTATGTCGATCTGGAAAGCGACATGATACAGTAAAAGGGGTTTAATGTCGAACATTGTTGGAATCTATTTAATACTCATATGTGGGGTGAATCAGTATTACCACAGTTATGAGCAGTTTCTAACTTCTTACCTGATTAATCTGAACTTTAATTATGCATACACCATAAATAAAACAATCATCCACATATACGCAAAACACAGACAACAGAACACACATAGTTTTTTACATGGAAACCCAAATGGGAGAAAACCACAGAATGCTATTTTACAATGAAAAGATTACATTCGAGGAACCACCAACTTCCTAAGTTCTCCGGCACAAACTAGAAGGGGGCACCGACCTGAAGGAAGCACCAAATCCTTGAGTTCTCTAGTACCAACTAGAAGGAGGCTACAACCCCCTGCTCCTTGCCCCATCCTACCACCCATATATATAAGAATAAGATATTGCACTGTTGAAATTTTGATTCATGCACACTTTAGATGTATTGTTGTTCTTTATGTAGTGAGCACCTTCTATATGTTGTATGTAATGTCCCCATTCAAATAAATGCATAGTAAGACAATCCCATCAATCCTACTAGTTTCCTAGGTTGGATGGGCACATGTGGGATGGTAATAAGGAAACTAATAAATGATATTTAGACATTAGAATGGTTCAAGCATTTAATAAATATGATGAATAAATAAATTCAAGAGAAATTCTAGGTGGCAAGTGGTTTTGGAGACATATGGAGGTGGTGGGACCCACACTAGCTTGATTTTTCAATGACACATGGCAGCTCTCTCTTGCCAATTCGAATTCATGGGAAGGTGAACACTCTTGGGTGAGTTGGTAAGTCATAACACATGGCATTGAGCATATTAGGTCGAAATGGGAAGGAATAGTAACCTCCATGGGAGAGGAAGAGTCAAATTGGAGACTAGTGGACACATGGGCTAGATTCCCTAGTTTTATGACAACAATAATGAAGCATCTATGACATTTTATGACAAAATTCAGACCTGAATTCTTACACCTGACCATTATGACATGTCAGCCCCAAAAATAGGCTCAAGAAGGCGCTCATGGAGTTGGAGGAATCTAAAGAGACTCAAATTCAAATTTGGGAGAAGATGGAAGGTTGGAACTAGGAGACAAGTGGCAAATGAGGAATATTTTCTAAATGGAAAATTATTGAATCTATTGAGAGGATTTTGACCCCTTGAAGGCTAATGTTGGTTATAAAATGTAGAAATCAAGTATGAGAATGGCTTTTGATGATTTGAGAAAAAATTGCATTTGTGAAGAGAGAGCTAGTGGATGACTAGTTTCTTGCCTTAGCCAATTTCGAGGGTGAAAGATTCCCATCCAAGTTGGTGTTTGGAGAGGCCACTCAGGTATTTCATGGTGCTTTAATGGAGTTTGTATTTTCAGGTATCAGCTACAAGAAGTTTCATGGTTTGGTTTAGTGCAGCACTTTCTCTCCATCGTTTTCAGTTTTGAAGGCATATTCGTGCTCCTTGAGGGAGGGCGTTTTTGGTGATCACTTGTGCTTCTTGAGAGAGATTCTAATTACATATTTATGATTGTAATAGATTCATATACTCTTTTATTCATATTCATAAATTATCAGGTCGAAATACCCACTGGTTGTATGCAAAACTATTGATTAATGAGCAAACAATGTCCATTTCCCCAATGCATTGATGTATGACACTATAATGTTGATTATTTCGAATGGATGGATGATTCTCTGATATATTTGTGATAAATATACTGCCATGGATGTCTTCTACAAGTTTCATGTGCTTTACATGAGCATTTGAAGCATTTTTACTCAGTTTAGTTGTATTGGGAGGTGAAATAGTGCCATTTCCCCAAGGGTCGAATTGGGGGTTTTTGTTGTTGAATGTGAGAGAGTTAGAACATTATTAAAAATCAATTAATGGTTCATATGAGACCTTAATCACATAATTAACACATTATATACCTCTGTTCATAAATTTGTGGGAGTTTGGAGGCATTTGGAAGGCCATTTGCAGTGTTACCCGAGGGGGATTTGATGCACAAATTACTAGTCAAAATTACATATATTGATCAGAATACAAATAAAGTTTGCAGTAGTATTTGGAGGGCCATAAAACATCCCTGAACCTTATATTCAATTCTAAATACCATTCATACACTCCTACAGAATATTTGGGAGCATTTGGGTTGATTTGGAGGTCAAAACAGTAAAACTAGTCAAAGGTCAAAATTGGGAAAAAAAGTGGAAAATTGGGCATTTTAATAAAATTTGAAAAAGGGATATTACATTGTAATATTCTTGTCACTGTGTTGCATACATTACTTAAATTCACACTCAATACTTCACTTCAACTAACTTCGCACTACATATACTGTGTGCTTCTTCATCAAATTCTACAGTCTATGCCAAGGTTCAATATTCCATTTTGATACTGTGCATCTGCAATCTCAATTGATACTACACATCGACTAATAACCTTTTGTTCTGAATTCACGCATCGGTATCAGATGGAACTACGCACCTTCATAGATATGTTCATTCTGTTTGGGTGCAATAGTCTTTAGAAAATATGCGGCATTCTATGCATTATACGATTCATCCTTTATGTTTAATGCAGTTGTCTCAAATCATCCTCAACATGACGCACATCTCTCACTATGTTGTAACTCTATCTTTGTGCATCTGATGGAATTACTTAATTCTGTTGAGATATTGTAACTTCAAAGAATATTATATTTGTACTTTATTATTCTGGAGATGTTTCATTCCTCCGTGAATATCTTATTGTATATCCGGAGATGTTTATTCCTCCGTCGGAATGTAGTAACTTGGGTTATTAGACTTTCCTAGTGGGGGTCGGCCTTGTATGTGTTATGTGGGTCAAAGGGTTATTAGACCCACCATGTGGGGGTCGGCCCAGTCAGTTATAATGGGGTATTTAACCTAATGGTTAAATACGAGCCTACATGTACTTGTGTAAAATACATATCAGAGTAGTGTATAAATAGAGGAGGTGTGTTCCTCATTATACACATTCGCTCACTTGAGGATAGCTCACTTATGGAGGAGAGGTCTGCTATTGTGGAGGAGGAGATCATGTCTCAGGGTTTCATCTTTGTATATTTCTGGTCATCTATATTGAGGAAGCTTTGCTGGGTTTTCTACCCCATGAGGGTTTCCCAGGATAAATCTCTGTCTCTTGTGTTTATGCTATGCTTGTTGTTTCTTCAGTGATCCTGTATATGCTATTATTGTGAAATGGAATGTAATTCTACTATTTTCTATCTTATCATATTGAATTTTAACATGGTATCAGAGCTAACCTGAAGGAAGGCAAGGTATGGCACTTACGACACTTGCTTTACTTACGACAATTTGAAGGTTAGGGTTTTACATAGCAAAAACCAGTCATCGTGGAACTTTCGCTATAAATCTATTTATGAAAAGGTTCAGGGTCTGAAAAGTTTACAGGTCGAAGATAACATCCCCAGGTACCTTGTGTCCAAAGGGCACCCTCAGATTCGTTGTACTTTATGAGTTATGATCAGTACAAGTTAGGGTTTCTGCCTCTTCCAGATCTCAATCAAAATCAGGTGACCTTGGAAAAAAGGTCATAACTTGGGCTAAGAAGCTCCAAATGCAATTTCGTAAAAAGTGAAAGGTAGTACATAGACTGTACTATCTCAAGAAACTTTTTCAGAGGCCTAAGGTGAACCAGTGACACGTGGAACGCCGTACAAGTTTGCTCTCCTGTTTTATCCCATAAACAGGTCACGTTGCGACACTTGGAATAACTCTCTCTCAGAGAGTCCAATTGAGGTCAGACCTATCAGGATGGAAAGATAGCAGGTCTAGCTATCTCAGGAAACGTTTTCAGAGGCCGAAGTTCAAACAGTGACACATGGCATGCCGTACAAGTTCGCTCTCCTGTTTTATCCCATAAACAGGTCACGTTGCGACACTTGGCATAACTCTCTCTCAGAAAATCCAATTGAGGTCAGACCTGTCAGGATGGAAAGATGACAGGTCAGGCTACTGCAGGAAAAAGGTTTCAGACCCTGTGGAGCAAAAATTTCAGAGTTATAGCAGAAACAATCAGGTGCATATTTATGTCAAAACAGAATTATTTTTGGAGCACCTTTATTCATGGCTTCCGGAATTTAGGGTTTCGAAGAAAGTTAGAATTTTTAGAATCAGAGTCCACGTCTGAATGCTACTCAGGAAACTCAAA
Source organism: Larix kaempferi (assembly GCA_027924585.1). Lineage (NCBI taxonomy): Eukaryota > Viridiplantae > Streptophyta > Pinopsida > Pinales > Pinaceae > Larix > Larix kaempferi. The sequence goes on from BSBM01000036.1 coordinate 7,660,745, forward strand.
ATTTAGAGACCAAGATCGAATTTTTTGGTTGGGTAGAAGACCGGGCTTGATCAAACCCTAGTTCGGGATTTTGATCAGAAAGATGGAAAATTAGGGCTTCAGCAAAAGTTGGAATTTTTGAAGTCTGTAACCACGGCTAGAAGCTCCTCAGAAAAATAAGAGTTTAGAGACTTGGATTGAACCTTTTGATTGGACATAAGGGTGGGCTTCATCATACCCTAGTTCGGGTTCCTGTCCAGAAGATCCAGAAGTTTCGAAGGCGATTTTGAGGGGTCAAATTTTAGAGATTTAAAAATTGAAGAATGCTAGTTTGATCAACTCAGCAAGACACATTCTTCCATCCATTCAGAAGTGTGAAAGTCAAAGATTGAATTTTTAGGGTTTCTCTAGCAAACCCTAATCAAGCTCCAGATCAAGTTCCAAGGGGAGTTGAGGCTAAGGACTTACATAAGAAGACTACAAGAAGTCTCGACAAGTATGACTTAAGGAGGTTCAGGTACATCACAAAAGACAAATCAAGTTCCATGACCATGACCACATGAAGACAAAGACTCATCCATAATATTTGTTCTAATTACGAGGTATGTATGACTTTTGTTATATTATGCTTAACCTATGAGACATGCAGGTTCTAGCTCAGGATCTCTAAATCATTGAAGAGATTGTTTAGGTATGTTGTACATAACTAAGCAGGTATACTAATCCAGGTATGTTTTCCTATGTCATGTTAGAATCTTACCTTGTGTTAGGATCCCTTATATAAGTATACTTGGTATGATTGGTTATGCTTATTCATAAAGTTAGTAATCAAGGGTTTATGCATATTATGTCTCTTATCTTGGTTGATGATTTAACTAACTAGATCAAACAAGAATATGCATGAGTAAAAGAAGACTTCCTTGAAACTATGAATACTAATGATCATGACTGTACATATTCAAGATTATTTAGAATTAGAATGTTTTGAGAATATACTAATGAATGTATGTTTGTGTATGAGTTCATGAGGATGACACTAGTGCACACTTGAGCATGCACAGTGGTACAGAATGAATAGAAGTTCAAAAGACATATAGAAGATCAAGCGGGAGGCAACCACACAAACATAAAATATAAGTATTTGAGTTGTTATTTGAAATAGTAAATGATATTGCTTGTATCCATATTTGTATTCCTAGAATACATCATGCTGAGTGTAAACATTCATAGAGCATTGAACAATATACTACTAATATGCATATGATTGGTAAGTTGGACAAACATTCCATTTTTGCTTGTCTAGAATGAAACCTCTTTGCTGACATGTTGAGAGTTGTGCACACTCTCGACAGTATGTTCTGGTAGAGATGGAAGGCATCTAGATAGCCACTGTATGCATACAGAATATGGAAAAGTGTTGTGCCAAAGTATTGGTCAAAACAGTTGCATAACTATGTAAATGATATCTGTATGCATAATAGGTTATCATGTCAATATGATTTGATGATTATGAAGTATTACTAATCCTGTACTTAATTTTGATTTGTAGGAAAGATCATGATGAATGATGAACACTGAACAAGCGATGGATGTTCAACAAAAGATTTACAAATCAAACACACTATAGAAGGCTTGTGGCTAGAAGATTATCTTAGAAAGAGGAAGAGAATCATGATGAGATGTTTTTCTCCAAGTGAATAGATAAAGACCATTCTCTTAATGGTGAAATTAAAGAAGAAGTGTGAATCAAGTTCTGTATGGGTTTCCAGGATCGATAATAAATTGATGAGCTTAATGATCACTGTGGGTGATCTGGATCTCAACCTTTGCTACAAGGTTGAATATGGTTTCTATACACAGATGACATGGATGCAAGAAGGAACTCACCACAGAGTTTGAATGATATTGAGGTTCATATCAATAGACCCATCTAACGAGAGATGGCACAGATAGATGGCTGCAGAAATGAAAAATGAAAGATCTCATATTGATGCATTGCTTCCTAGATCTGGAAGTATGGCAAGGATCAGAAAGAATCTTTCTCAACCAGGGAAAGTATGTCGAGAAATATTAAAAGGACTTGAGGTGTTGAAATGGCCACTCTTATGGATTCCAACTTGATGCTGTTAGGGGATGACTCATCAGAGTTAGTGGATATAACTCTGTACAGTCAAATTATTGGGTGATTGATGTATCCAACATATATTAGGTTAGATATATGCTTTGTTGTGAACACCTTGAGTCAGTATCTAGTGGAAACTAGATGTGTTCACCTGATAGTTGCAAAGCATGTGATGAGGCACCTAAAGGATACGATATACTTTGATCTATGCTATCTTGGAGATCATGACTTTAGATGGCTAATCAGATGCTGGTTGGGAAGAAAGTGTATCAGACAGGAAGAACACATCAAGAGGATGTTATTGTCTGGGATTAGCCATGATCTCATGGTTTAGCTGGAAGCAGTCTAGTGTGGCTCTCAACACAAGAAGAATATATGGCTGCTTGCTCTGCTAGTTGTGAAGAAGCTTGGCTTCAGGATTGGTTTGAATTAGAGATAGAACCAACTATGATCCTATGTGACAAATAGAGTTGTATGAAGATGACAAAGAATCTAGTGTTCCATGATAAGTCAAAGAACATAGGGATCTAACAAGATATGACGCAGAAAGGAACTCTAAAGTTTGAATTTGTAACAGGTTACCGATGTACTAACCAAACCTCTGTCTCGAGTGAAATTTGAATACTTCCAAGACAAACTTGGTGTAGCTCAAAAGGACCCTCCTCGAAAGGGGGAGTAGTATAGTCACTGATGATGAGATTGTCTCATCGAACAACAAGGTCGATGATGAGGTAACCTGTTCTCTACACCTAGATACTTAGAAATATTTAGATTTAGGACTCTTATGCTTAGAATACTTAGTTTTACTTATACATGCTTTTGATGATAGATGTATTGGTGAGAATACATGCTTTTGATGATAAGATGTATTGGTAAGAATACATACTTTTGATGACACATGTATTGATTAATGTACTTGTATGGTTGAGGATACTTGTACTTGTATTAATGAGAATACATGTGGGGATTGTATCATTCTTGAACACATGTTCTAAAGTGAGCCGTAGACAGGTGTCTCCGAGAAAGAAAAGGGATTATATCATCCTTGAACACATGTTCTAAAGTGAGTCGTAGACATGTGTCTCTGAGAAAGAAGAGGGATTGTATCATCCCTGGACTTCAGTCCCTGAATTGATCCGTAGACGTATGGTCTCCGAAAATGAAGTCCTTAGTGGACAGGTAGGGATTGTATCATCCCTGGACTCCAGTCCCTGAATTGATCCGTAGACGTATGGTCTCTGAAAATGAAGTCCTTAGTGGACAGGTAGGGATTGTATCATCCCTGGACTTCGGTCCCTGAAATTGATCCGTAGACGTGAGGTCTCCGAGAATGAAGTCCTTAGTGGACAGTTGAGGGGATTGGATCATCCATGGACTTTCAGTCCTAAAGAGAGCCGTAGACATGAGGTCTCCGAGAATGAATTCCTTAGTGGACAGTTGAGGGGATTGGATCATCCCTGGACTTTCAAGTCCTAAAGAGAGCCGTAGACATGAGGTCTCCGAGAATGAAGTCCTTAGTGGACAGTTGAGGGGATTGGATCATCCCTGGACTTTCAGTCCTAAAGAGAGCCGTAGACGTGAGGTCTCCGAGAATGAAGTCCTTAGTGGACAGTTGAGGGGATTAGATCATCCCTGGACTTTCAGTCCTAAAGAGAGCCGTAGACGTATGGTCTCTGAGAAGTGGGGAATGTATCATCCCCGGACTTCGGTCCCTGAATTGATCCGTAGACGTGTGGTCTCCGAGAAGTGGGGATTGTATCATCCCCGGACTTTGGTCCCTGAATTGATCCGTAGACATGTGGTCTCTGAGAAGTGGGGATTGTATCATCCCCGGACTTTGGTCCCTGAATTGATCCGTAGACGTGTGGTCTCCGAGAAGTGGGGATTGTATCATCCCCGGACTTTGATCCCTGAATTGATCCGTAGACGTGTGGTCTCCGAGAAGTGGGGATTGTATCATCCCCGGACTTTGGTCCCTGAATTGATCCATAGACGTGTGGTCTCCTAGAAGTGGGGATTGTATCATCCCCGGACTTCGGTCCCTGAATTGATCCGTAGACGTGTGGTCTTCGAGAAGTGGGGATTGTATCATCCCTGGACTTTGGTCCCTGAATTGATCCGTAGACGAATGGTCTCCGAGAAAGTGATTTTTTAT